>CM065642.1:18547133-19193037 GCA_033220585.1 Dipteronia sinensis
GCTTCAAGCGAGTTAAGATCAAATTGCTGGTGATGGACATGTGGCTCCATGTGTCCCAAAGACAAGATTACAAATGTCAATACCAATATGCAAAAACACTATTAATAGAGGGAGTTGGATCAAAGGAAAAGAAAAAGGTAAAAAATAGTGTTTGAAAATACGCATCTAGGCAGCCGTCTAGGAGTTAGGCGACGGCCAACCGTCCCGATTAGGATAAAATGGACCGTATTAGGCGGCATGTAAAATAACGGGCGATTCGCCCAATTTGTCGGCCGATTTTGCAATTAATTGGTCTAGGCAGAGTCAATGTCGGTTTTTTATATCATAATTACACTTACTAAAATTTGAATATTGATTTTTTTAAGAGATTAAATATTGGTTTTATATGTAGGAAAAATAATTAAAATAATTAAAATAAATAAATTACCAGCCGTCTAGGCATTGCCTAGGCGCTAGGCACTGGGCTGCCACCCGACTAACATTTATTAGAATACTAGTAAAAATACAAAGAGAATTGGCAATACAAGAGAGATTAGTAGAGAAAATGAAAAGATAAGGCCCCGTCCTGCAGCTGTTTTTTTTTGTTTTTGTTTTTGTTTTCCAAAAACGATTTTGAATTCGCGTTCGTTTAATCGTTTTTCATTTTATTTTTAAAAAACAAAAAAAAATTGAAAAACACATTTAGTGTTAAAAGTGAAAAATTTGAAAAACGTTTGAAAGTTGTTTTCTGAATTTAAAAAAAAAATTCTAATATTTATAAAAAACAAAACCCGACTGTCATCACTTCAGCCTTCATCTTCTTCTTGTCTTTCTCCTTCTTCGCCGGATCTTCTTCTTCTTCTTCGCCGGAGTTGGTCTTCTTCTTCTTCGCCGGAGCTGGTCTTTTTCTTCGTCACTGCTGTTCTTCTTTCTGCAGATGTTCTTCTTCTTCTCTTTCTCCTTCTTCGTCGGATCTTCTTCTTCTTCTTCGCCGGAGCTGGTCTTCTTCTTCGTCGCTGCTATTCTTCTTCTTCTTCTCTTTCTCCTTCGTCGGATATTCTTCTTCTTCGCCGGAGCTGCTCATTTTCTGCAGATGAGCTTCAGATCTCCTTCAGATTCTTCTTCTTTTTCTTGCTGTTCTTCTTCGACAGATCTCCTTCTTCTTCTTCTTCTTCTTTTTCATCTTCTTCCTCTTCTTCAGATCATCATCATCATCTGTTATGTTTATTTCTCAATTTTTTGATTTTCATTAACTGAAATTATTGTTGATTTACTTGGATGTATGTAGATCTAAGTAACTTTTCAATTAATTGTCTTTGTTAAACCGAAATTTAATTTCCAGTAATTGTAAAAAAAAAATTTCAGTGATTATTGAGGAAAATAGCTGTGGAGACCGGAAGCTTTGAACAAAAGTCTGAGACTCAGTTTCTCAATCACTTAGGTTAAAATTTTTCATTTTTCTTATATCCTGTTACATTGACTCATGCCATATATTTGATACATAGCACCAAACCACATGGCTCTTAGAAATTTTTGGTCAAAAAGCTTCCCACAAGTCCACAACAAGAATGAGTGTACAATGGAAAATGGCTAGTTACAAATTACGTAGGCAACGCCTTGTACCTATAGCATGTTGTGTCTTACATAACTTTATTCGATCACAAAGTCGTGGTGATAGGATGTTTAGAGAATATGAGAATGAAGATATGTTAATTGATGGAGAAGGAGAATGAGAAGGAGAAGGAGATGGTAGATTAATTATATAATATTGACTTATCTCCATCAAATGTAGCAGTAATGACTAATGTTAGAGATGAAATTGCAAAAAAAATGTGGACAGATTGCTCACGCAATAGGAGGTGATGTTTTGTAATAGGAGGTGGTGTCTTCTGTAATTTATTCGTGATCTTATATAATTAAATTATGTCAATGTTATGTTATGACAATTTTAATGAAATATAAAAGTAATCTATGATTATGGAAATTGATAGTTATATATTTTTTGTTAATTCTAATAAATCTAATATCTACAATCATTTTTATAATTCAATTAAAAATGATTGAATGGTCCGTAAAAAATGATTAAATTAAATTATTATATTATTATAAACAGTTGTACAAATATTATATATATATATATATTTTAGTTTTAAACTATAAATTATAAATTTAAGTGGATGAAAATAAATATTACAACCTTATGAGGATATTTTAAAGAGATGGGAATGTCAATTACATATGTAAAAGTTTTTCAGTTTTTGATGTTTTCAGTTATTCTACCAGACGTGTTTTTACTGTTTTCATTTTCAGAATTCAGCTTTCAGTGAAGCTACCAGACGTGTTTTTACTGTTTTCAATTTTAGAATACAGTTTTCCGTATATGCTACCAGACACGTTTTCAAAATTCGAAAAACAAAAAAAAAATACTATTTTCATTTTCATTTTTATTTTTGAAAAACAGTCACTGAAAAACGCTTACAGGACAGACCCTAAGTTTTTCTCCGAACCAAAAAAGTAGTTTGATCTAAGCAAGATATTGTATCTCTGCTCAGGTTCGCAATTTTCCAAGCTGATATAAAAGTGAGGTTAGTTGAGAGAAATATCAGATAAGTTTTTTTCAAAGCCGTGAGATCTGCTTGATCTGAGCAATAAATTAATTCTCTGCTCAGGTCAATAATTATCCTATCTCATGTAAAACCCCTAAAATTGTATCACAAAACAAAAAATGCTTAACCAAACTTAAGCTCGGGTCAATAAAAATATTATTTCGTGATACATTTAGCACACCTAGTTTTTTTTGCATCAACACGCATGAAATTGGTTCAGGAAGTCTTTAACTCTTTATAGCTGCAAATCATCTCTCACCATATCTCTTTCACTAAATTAGAGTTTTATCGGGCTCCATATTCCATTTGTTATTCCACCACACTTTTTATTTCTATCTCTATCTTCAAAAACTTTATATTATTATTATTATTTTACTTCTTCAATAAATAATTTTTATATAATTTTTTTTTCAATTATATTTATATAAATATTATTTTAATACCATTTAAAATTATTTTTTAAGCATTTTTTTAAAAGAATTACGTTTTTATCTGTGCATGAATTTGTTGTAATTTTTTTTTTCCTTTGTTGTCCTTATTTTAATATGTTTATGTTAATTGTAATTTTAATGTGCTAATTTAAAATTATTAATAAACAAATAATATAAAGTATAATAAGAATAAGTAAATATTAATAAATAAAAAACTAGTAAATAAAAATACTATTAAAAATATTCAACATTAGTGTTATTTTAAACTTATATTAATATAATTTTATGATAATAGAATTTATAAATTAAAATTTAAGGATCGAATAAAAGGCATAAACCTGAATGTACGGTGCGACTCTCCCGGTTGCAGTCCACCGAAATCTGCTACCAAGCCAAGGCTTCACATATAGACATGGCGCCGGTTTGGTTCGAACCGGTGAACTGAACCTGAACCGTTGGAGGAAAACCGGAACCAGAATCGGTACCGAGACGGTTCCGGTTCTCTTTTTGGAGGAACCGTCCGGTTCGAACCAGATAGGAACCGGCTGTTCGGTTTCGGTTCGAACCGGGCGGTTCTAACATTATTTTTATTTATTTTTAAAAATCAATTAAACTAATAAATTGTATTTATTTTATTTTATTTTATTTTACAGGTGACCCAATAAAATATATTTACAAATTATAATTTTATATGGTTAATGTTTTTATGAAATAAGATCAAAATAAAATTTTTATAAAGGAAAAAAGAATCGAAACTGTCGGAACTACTGAATCGGAATAAAAACCGGTGAAACTAGAACTATCGTCATGTTTATTCATATACACGTTTTAAATCAACAGAACAAGTAGTTATTATTGTCGGACTTTTGACAGATTTTTTGGGCCCATCTTGTCCCTTCTTGATGAGACATTGAGGTAAAAAAAAAATAACAGAAAAAAAAAGTTACGGGCCAAGCGTGTCTTTAATAATTCCGGAAATGGCAGAAAAATAGTGGAAAAGAATGGAGCAAAGGACAGAAAATCTGACGTGGGGTCGTTGACGTATGCTGTTTAGTTTGGATCTGGCTACGGTATACGCGGAAAAGTTTTGGTATAACTTCTACGTTAAAGTGATTTCAAATTAAGACGGTGTTTGGAACCATTTACAAAAATCCCTTTTTTTTTTATCAGAAACAAAAGAAAAATAGTTGTAAAATTGTTTGGAAAAACAGTATTTCTAAATTTACTAAAAATATGAATTTTATCGTTTTCAAAACAAACCATAACTTTCACCCCAAACTATTTTACTAAAAGCAATACCAAAAGCATTTATATTGTTTTCCATTTTTGAAAACTATTTTTTACAAACACTATCAAACACATTATGATTTTAAAACATGATTATTTTTAATCAATATTGAGGTTGAAATTTATCGCCATTTGTAAATGGGGTAAGGGTTGGGGTTGGGGATGGGGATGGGAATAGGTCCTCCATACCCATTTGCCCCAATTTTCTATTTCCTCCAAAACTCTTTTTCTTAAAATTTTATTGTAAAGAATTCTTCATTTACCCCAATTAACCATTTTAATATTAGGTCTAAATAGTCCTAAATCTTAAATTTCTAACCTAAGTAGTTAGCTTCATAGTTCATACAACAACTTGACTAGGGATGGCAACGGGTCGGGTTTTGTAAAATCTAAATTTACACCCGCGAAACTTTCTGTCACCCAAACCCGCCCGCAAACCCATTTATTTTTGCGGATTCGTTGGCGGGTTGCACCCGCGGGTTTTGGGGACACCCACACCCGCACCGACAAACCCACAATTTTTTTTTAATAATATTTTTATATTATTTAAATATATGAAATATTATGATTTTAAAAAAACAAGAGTGTAAGGTTCTACCATTAACTATATATAAATGAAAGTTGAGAATTGTAATTATTAAATTTAGAATGAGTGAATTCTTTATATTTTACTCTCTATCTAGTTAAAATGTTTCCATTGAAGTTTAAATTTATAATATTTTAAATAATAAATATTAGATCAATTTTATCTATGCGGGTTCGCGGGTTCACCCGCGGGTTTGTTCTTCCAACCCACACCCGCACCCGAACCCGAACCCGTTGGGTTTATCTTTAAACGGGTTTGCGGGTCGTAAATTCACCACCCGAACCCGACCCTACAGGTCGGGTTCGGGCGGGTGCGGGTCAAATTGCCATCCATAAACTTGACTTCTGTTAGATTTTTTTTTTTCATGTTATAAACTTTACTTTTTTATTTTCATTTGAATTTAAATTAATAAATTTGGTTATTTTTAAATTTTAAGTAAATCAAGGAAAATAAGGGAAAAGGAGAAAATGGAGGAAAATTACGAGATCAAGTATTGCGAGGGGGAAACGAGGAAAAATACAGAGAAAAGTGGGAAACGAGGGGATGGTGATACCTCCCTCAACTCCCCTATCCTAATTTCCCCAAAATGGAGATGGATATGAGATTAAGGGATTGGGGAACTAATATCCATCCTCCTTTCCTTAATTGCCATCCCTATTCCTTAGTTATGAGATGGAACTATTTCCTTTTAATTTTTATTTTTTAAAAATGTTCAAATCTTTAATTTTCACAGACCTGTAACTATAATAATAAAGTTGTAAAATAGTTGAACCCTATATAACAATAATCAAGAATGACAAGATTGAATGCAATCACTTTCAATATTTTTATTAGATCTTAGGCTCTTAACCAATTAACAAGTCAGCTCTCTCTATTCATCGACCAAAATCAACAACCGAAATATGGAGTTATCTACTAAAATAAAAAAATAAAAAAACACACAGACACATCCCCTCTTAGTATATTTTACAAACAAGCATAGATGAAAGGTTTTTTCCCAAATATTGTGAGAGTAGTCATCTCCTGATATTTTTTTTAGGATAGATATTCGGGTTGTACATGTAATACTTGATATCAACAAGTCTTGGCAGATTTGTACATTTGGGTTGTGCTTATAATTCCTGATCTCGACAAGTCTAGGTAGATTTCTAATCCATTCGGTGTCATGTGCGCCAGTGTGTGTATATATATATTAAAAAAACTATATAATAGATTTATAAATAAAAATCTTTCAACTTAAAAAAAAACGTAATAATAGTCTTTTTAATGAAGTACATAAATAATAGTTCTTGATTATAAAAAATTTCAATTTTTTTCAAATAGTTTCAGCTAGAGATTTTGTTTATATATAGATTCCGCATAATTATAAGTTAACATTATTTATGCATCTAATTATAAGAGTTTGTTAAGTTTACTCATACTCTTCACTAGAATCACATTTATACACTTCAAATAATGTGCTCTCTTCCCTCTTATTTAACACGCCTTCTCTTTCCTTCCTCTCTATTATGGAAAAACAAAAAAACAATTTTTTTTTTCGTTTATTTTACTTTGTCCTGTTTTTTTTGAAAGGAAATTTCATTAAAACCAATAGAACAAATCAGCTAGGACAATCGTCCCGAACATACCTCTCCACACACGGAGGGTATGATTCCATCCAAATATGGTCCTCCACAATAGAAAGGGCCATTTTAGAGAGAGTATGAGCGACAACATTCGCTTTCCTACAAGCAGAAACAACCATAGTTCCCTCCATATCTCGCAATCTGTCTTTGATATCCTAAATGATCAAACCAATCTCCGTTGAAATCTGAGTATCCTAATTTATCAGATTGCCCACCTCCTGCGCATCGGATTCTAATACACTAGGTATTGAACCATCATCCCTAGCAAAATTCAGACCTCGAAGAATTGCCATGGCTTCCACTTTCGGGGGAGTTAGAATCACCCCGAGTCTTTGGACACTAGAACCCAAAACCGATCCCAAACTTTGTCCTATTATAAGGGGAAAATTACACTGTATTATTATTTGATCAAAATATGGTAATGAAAAGTGTTAACGGTAATTTTTCATTGAATGAAGAATTAGCAAGTCAACTAGAGAGTTAACAATAGAAGAAATAAAAAACATAAATGAGATGTTGATTTATGTGGAAAACCCTTATGAAAGGGAAAAAACCACGGGTGCATGTAATAGCTTAAAATGTTCACTATAAGAAAGAGAGGAAAAAGGGTTACACATCTCTGCTCTTTTTTCTCTCTTTATCGTCTTATTTCAGCGTGTTTTTCTCATGTATTTACAGTGAAAAATGAATGGTATTTATACACATTTTGTAACCCCTAGACTTGGTGTGCATGCAATTGACTTGCAGAATCCCCTTGTGATTCTCCTTGCTTGGGTCTTTATATCTGCTTCGATCTCTTTCTCTTTTGACGTTATCTCGTAGTAAATGTGGTTGGCATTATGCTTGATTTGAGCTCTCATTCCTTTTGGAGAAGATATGGTTGTTTCCTAGTTGAAGTGTGATTATTGGCCCTCATATCTCGCCGTGATCGCTGTATATTTAACAATTGGTGCTAGATTATGGGTTGGCTGAATGATCCTTATTGGTGAGATATTCTAGCCAACCATAATCTTATTTCAGTGAGACTTTCTTTTGGGCGAGTTGTTCTTCCAAGGTTCTGCTGTTTGGTTGTTCGGCAAGGTTTCCACTCGGGCGGAGGGTTTGATGATTCTGTCGACTTGGCGTTGCTGTCTTGCCAATTTACCATGTTAGCTTATTGGGTCGACACGTTACTTGACAAAATTTACCTACAACAAAATGCAAGTGAGATGCTTGGCAAGTGAATTAAGTGAATTGAATTGCAGATTGACTAGTGCTTCGAAAGAAATTGTTGGAAACCAAAATTAAGAAATTCGATAGTTATTTTTCACTCATGAGTCATGAATGAATAAAGCATGAGTTAAAATAATTAAACAAATAAAAATAAAGATTTAAAACGAATAATAATTATTAAAAATTTACCAAATTGAATGATAAATCCTCCAAAGGCTACAACATTTTATATTTTATTAAACTAAGGGTTTTGTTTATAAAATTGTTTGAAGGGTCTTAGAGATATGAACAAACTATACTTAGGTCTTTAACACCCATATCTAGAAAGATCGAGGAATCAAAGAATAAAGGTTGCCAAATGAAGTAAGGTTCAAGAATTGGCCCCTAAAAAATATAGCAAACAAAAGAGAGAGTAGAGAGAAGCAAATTTCAAAATTGTGGGTAAAAGAAGGTGATTAATGATTTGGTCCCTAACTTATTTGGAAATGTCACTTTTTTGGCATGTTTTTGCCTTTTTAGCTCGGGTGGTTTCTAAATTATTGAAAGTATATCAATTAGGTTCTTCATACGGTCAAACATTAATAAACTTTAACGATTTCAAAGTGATTTTCAAGTTATTTGAACCATTATCCTAGTAACAGTGACATGTGGCACAACCATAAGTTTTAAAATAGGAGTTGGCTATGGTACAAATAAGGAAGATGTGTTGTACCGTACAAAGCAACAAAAAGTAAAAAAATAAATGATAAAAAATTGAAAGTGGTTGACAGCCCATCAAAAGCAACCGGTTGAAACCGGTTGCTGCAATATATATATATATATATATATATATTATATTATATTATATTATATTTTAGATTAATAATATAATTATATTATATTATATATTAATTAATAAAAAATTATTTTTTTATAAAAAAATTAATCAAAATATTCATTTAAAATAAATGAAAATTATAAAATTTTGAATGTAAAATAAAGAAAAGAAAATAAAAATTTTGAAAATTTGAATTTCAAGAACGAGTTTAAGGTAGGTTGAACGAGTTTAACGTTCAGATGAACGTTAAACTCGTTCAGTGAATAAGTCAACGTAAATCTTCATGAACAAGTTCAACGTATATTGAACAAGTTTAACGTTCATCTGAACGTTAAACTCGTTCAGTGAACAAGTCAACGTAAATCTTCATAAACAAGTTTAACATTCATTCGAACGTTAAATTCGTTCAATGAACAAGTCAACGTAAATCTTCAAGAACAAGTTCAACGTAGGTTGAACGAGTTTAACGTTTATCTGATAATGTTAAACTTGTTCAGTGAACAAGTTAACGTAAACCTTCAAGAACAAGTTCAACGTAGGTTGAATGAGTTTAACCCCCATCTCAACGTAAAACTTGTTCAGTGAACAAGTTAACGTAAACTTTCATGAACATATTCAACGTATGTTGAACGAGTTCAACGTTCATGTCAACGTAAAACTTGTTCAGTGAACAAGTTAATGTAAACCTTCATGAACAAGTTTAACGTATGTTGAACGAGTTTAACGTTCCTCTCAACGTAAAACTTGTTCAGTGAACAAGTTAACGTAAACCTTTATAAACAAGTTCAATGTATATTGAACAAGTTTAACGGTCCTCTTAACGTTAAACTTGTTCAGTGAACAAGTCAACGTAAACCTTCATGAACGAGTTTAACGTTCATCTCAACGTTAAACTTGTTCACCGAACAAGTTAACGTAAAGGTTGAACGAGTTCAACGTAGGTTGAACGAGTTTAACATTCATCTCAACGTTAAACTTGTTCAACCTACGTTGAACTCGTTCATGAAGGTTTACATTGACTTGTTCACCGAACAAGTTTAATGTTAAGAGGACCGTTAAACTCGTTCCACATACATTGAACTTGTTTATAAAGGTTTACGTTAACTTGTTCACTGAACAAGTTTTACGTTGAGATGAACGTTAAACTCGTTCAACATATGTTGAACTTGTTCATGAAGGTTTAAGTTAACTTGTTCACTGAACAATTTTTACGTTGAGATGGACGTTAAACTCGTTCAACCTACGTAGAACTTGTTCATGAAGGTTTACTTTAACTTGTTCACTGAACAAGTTTAACATTATCATATGAACGTTGAACAAGTTCAACCTACGTTGAACTTGTTCATGAAGATTTAGGTTGACTTGTTCACTGAACGAGTTTAATGTTTAGATGAACGTTAAACTCGTTCATCCTACGTTGAACTTGTTCATGAAGATTTACGTTGACTTGTTCATTGAACGAGTTTAATGTTCAGATGAACGTTAAACTCGTTCAATCTACCTTAAACTTGTTCTTGAAATTCAAATTTTCAAAATTTTATTTTCTTTTCTTTATTTTATATTCAAAATTTTAATATTTTCATTTATTTTAAATGAATTTTTTGATTAAATTTTTTATAAGAAAATAATTTTTTATTAAGTAATATATAATATAATATAATAATATTATTAATATATAGAACAAATTACACTAAACTCCCCTGAGGTTTACTCTTTTACACGTGGAAATAACTTTACTGTTAATTGACACTCACCTCCCCTGCCCTTAGGGTTTGACCGTTAAGCGTGAGAGTTGATCGTTAAAAAATGATAAAAGACAGAAATACCCTTGATTCCCAAAAATCTAAAAGAACGAATTACAATAAACTCCCATGAGGTTTGCTCTTTTACAAATAGAAACAACTTTATTAATAATTGACACTCACCTCCCCTGCTGTTAGTCAAAGTTGGTCAAAATAAACCGTTGACCAATTTTGACTATCAACACTAGTCATTTGAAGTATTATATATGTATATATATATACATATATATAGTTGAATAAATATTTTTAAATGAAGATTTTTTTTCAGGTATTTCAAAAGGAAGATTAAGTGAAAAAAAAACTGTTTTTAAAATTAAGATTTTTTTTTGGAAAGAAAAATAAGATTAATTGAAAATTAAGAATAAAAAAACGGAATTTTTCATTAAAAAACGGACCATCCAATCTGATTTAAAAGAAATTCAAATTAAAAAAAAATATCAATGCCTTTAACAGTTCGCCAGTTCCACCAACAACACAAATCGCAATCACTTCTTAATTTGTTCGATTTCCTCCATGAGAGATTGAGCCAGTTCGCCAATACCACCAACAACACAAATCACAATTCCTTCCTAATTTGTTTTTATTTTTTAAAAAAATTCTATTTATTAAAAAAATTAAAAATTTTAATTCTATTTCTCTGAAAAAAGAATATATTTTTATTTATAAATAGATATTGAGCTTTTTAAACTTTTTTGAACATATTACACCAAATTAGGAAGGGATTGTGATTTGTGTTATTGGTGGAATTAGCGATCTTGCTCCATTTTGGGAAGAAATCTGGCTCAATCTCTCAAGGAAGAGATTGAACAAATTAGGAAGGGATTGTGATTTGTGTTGATAGTGGAACTGGTGCTCCATTTTGGGAAGAAATCTGGCTTAATCTCTCATGGAAGAGATTGGACAAATTAGGAAGGGATTGTGATTTGTGTTGTTGGAGGAATTGGCGAACTGTTAAAGGTATTGAGATTTTTTTTATTTCTTTTTTTTAATTTGAATATCTTTTAAATTATATTGGACTGCCCGTTTTTTTAATGAAAAATTCCTTTCTTTTTTTTAATTCATAATTTTCAATTAATCCTATTTTTCTTCCAAAAAAATTCTTAATTTTAAAAGCAGTTTTTTTTGGTCCACTTAATCTTCATTTTAAAATACCCTACAAAATCTTCATTTTAAAATATTTATTCAATTTTTAAATATATATATATATATATAATGCTTCAAATGACTAAACTATCCTTAGTTTTGATAGTCAAAATTGGTCTACGGTTTAATTTGACCGACTTTGACTAATGGTAAGGGAGGTGAGTGTCATTTATCAATAAAGTTTTTTCTCTGTGTAAAAGAACAAACCTCAGGAGAGTTTGATGTAATTATTTCTTTTAGATTTTTGGTGAATCAAGGGTATTTCAGTCTTTTATCATTTTTAACGGTCAACTCTCACACTTAATGGTCAAACCCTAACTGTAGGGGAGGTGAGTGTCAATTAATGGTAAAGTTGTTTCAGCGTGTAAAAGAACAAACCTCAGGGGAGTTGGGTGTAATTTGTTCTAATATATAATATATATATATATATATATATATATATATATATATATATATTGTAGTTTCTTTCCACACAGGGTGGCGAGGGGCTCGAGTCCCATCATAGTATCATACACATTTTATAAACATGTGTGGAGTTTTCTCCAGGTTGGTGAGAGTATTTTTTAGGGCCACACTTATATTGTTTGATCTTGACAAGTTTCGGCAGTCCTATTGTAATAGTTTTAACTTTTAATACTTAAAAAAAAAAATCAAAATGGATAACTTATCAAAATTATATAGTTATTTAAAAAAATTCAAAACTTGTAGAATGATTAATGGTGTCAAATAAAATAAAATGTTTAACCTTTATATTTTTTATATTCAAATAATATATTTGATTAATAAATATATATTTAATAATGTAAATTTCACTATATGTTAATGTACATTAAACTTTTTTAGTGAACTAGTTTAAATCAAATCAAAATATCATTATTCATTCATTTTGATAGTGAACTGATTCAATGCATAAATTATTAAATCAAAATATCATCATTCATTCATTTTGTTAATTTTTTTTAATAATATTATCCAGAGTATAATTTATTTATACTATTTTGTTTTGAACTGTTATAATATTTCGCGATTGTGAAACAAGGACATGACTTGACGATGTAAGTTTAATGTTTCTCTCATTGTTAAACTTGTTCAGTTAACAAATCAACATAAATCTTTATAAATTGGTTCTTATTGTAGATTAATTTACTAGAAAAGATCTTGGGTGCATCCAAGGCATGATGCATCCCCCGGTGCGATCACTGTATAATTATATTATTATTTAAATTTTATATTTTCAAGTAATTAAATTATTATCATTCAACCGAACACTTCAAAACAAAAATCAAAATTATTTACAGACATCTATTCAAATCCGTAAGAGGAATTAATAATTTATTCAAATCATCTTAAATTTTTAAATATTTTAATTTTTTTTATATGTTTCACCTTTTTCCTTAATGCTTGGTAATACATTAATTAGAAAGAAATTATATGTTTAAGTAATTTGTAATGCATTGTAATAAATACATTTGGGCACAAATTAGGCTATTTGTAATGTGTGAAATCCATCATGTGATGAGAATGTAATTTATATATTTGCTTGCATGACCATTTTATTTGCTTAAATGAACGTACAATTCACAAAAGAAGAAAAAATGATCGAATTATCATTTACAAGAAAATTACATCCAACCATGGGTTTTTTTTAAAGATGTTTTTGAAAATTTGGCATGTATTGTGTAACATGATAAAAGTTAGAGAAGGATTTATTGATAAAATTCATATGGCCAAAAATAAGATTTTTCATTTGGGGCATTTGAATTTTAGAAGCTTGCAAATCTTGTCCAATCAAAATTTGATAAATAAAATTCCTTCAATTAAACCAATCGAAACGAGAGCTGTGTATTTGGAATGAGCAACTAGACCAATTGAATTGGTGCATGCAAAAAATCAAATGCTTTTTGAAAGATGAAGATTTTGCATAGAGATTGTGAAAGTTAATTGATGTGTAAAATTGTGTTATAAAATACTCACTCACAAGTGCACGAATCGTGAAGATTAGCACAGTGACAAGTAAGGATCGTTCCCACTAGGAAAAGAGATTTATTAATTAAAACTATTCTAATTAAAGTTAAATTAAAGTAACCAAAGATTTGTTGATGATTGAATTGAAGTAAAACTAAATTAAATTAAGCTAAGAAAATAATTAATGAGAATATGGTTGTGATCAAGAGATAGAAAGCACTAGGTCATCAATGATTCCCAATTATGAACACTCAATATATGAAATTAATTTGTAAACAAGATTCAATCAATTCTAGGGTTCATTCTTTGTCTTTAATGTGACTATTACCGTATGGTCATGGGATGGGTCACGTGCTCCCAACAACTATTCACCCTTGGTCTATGGTGTGAACAGTGATCGGAAACCCTTTAAGTGCAAGAATTAAGAACCAAATTCTATAATTTGCTTGGTCTATGCTAAAGATAAAATTCATTCATTCAAAAGAGCATTAATCAGGATTAGGTTTGGTCTATACTCTAACCCTAATTCTCAGATAGTCTTAACCCTAAAATCATGCCAAATAGTTATCCACCCTTGGTCTATGGTGTGAATAAATATTAAAACTAATGAGGATTAATCAATTAAGAACAATGATAAAATCAAGAATTTAATTGATGAAATAATAATTAATCCATATATGAGCATTCACAAAAGGTTCACATTGATTCCCTAGTTATGGGATTAGTTACACATGTTGAAAATAAAAAGAGAAGAGAAAGAAAAGATAAAACCCATTAAGATCTTCAATGATAAATTCTCCTTCGTCTTCTAATCTTCAATATGTAGAGATGTTTTAAGAAAATTGTGAAGTTATTCTAGGAATAATAGAATCGTCCTTTTCTAACTCTCAATAAGAAATATTTATATGATCTCCAAAAATTAGGGCTTCAAGATCTCCGCCAAAAACAAGGAATGCGCACGACCGCTCTCCATACCGCTTGGCGGACTCAAGCCTGGACCGCGGTCTGTGCAGCAATGTACCTACTGATCTCCAACGCTCTGTGGACCGCGTTTGAGGGACTTCTTGTCAAGCAGTATGGACCGCGGTTAACAAACGAGTACCTACTGAACTTCACCGCTAGATAGACATCGATTTATGCAGTGCATGGCGAACGACCTCCACAGCGGTAATTAACAGATTTGCCCCTTTTCTCACTTTTAGACTCCTTTTCTTGGAAAAATCAACGAACACCTCTTCTAAGGAAATGTGACCTACACATGCTCAACAAACACATAAAATACTTAATTTTACTCAAGAACAAAGCATAAATAATAGGAAATGGGGACCTAAAACATGTATGAAAATAGACCGATCATATATACATCAATGTAACAATTTTCTTCAATGTGTATATCAAGAAGGATCACCTTTGAGGCTCTGAACAATAAAACTTAAAACTAATACAGATTAACACAATTTGAACTTTATACATTACTGAACTTGCATTCAAGTTATAACAAAACAGGCAATCAGGGCGGCAAACCTTGCATGGCACTTTGGCAAAGCTATTCCTTCTGGTACAAAAAGAGAACAAGATCATGGAGGGAGTTCTCTCAACAACATGAACCTGAAAAAGGCAAAAAGTATGTGTAATAAATTTAAGAAGTGACAAATAGAAAAGATGCACAAGTGACAAATAGAAAAGATGCACAAATGACTAATTTGTGTAATATACTCACAATAAAACTCATAAATTCACAAATAAGAGCAGCTATCATTACTAATAACATCGATATACAAAAATTTTACATTTAAAGCAGCTATCATTACTAATAACATCAACATACAAAATTAAATCATCCCATTACACATGAAACAATAAAAAACTAAATTCATTAGCAGAACCTCTCAAAGATGGCAACTTTTGCACCTTTAACAACTCATTATCAAATCATAAACATGAAACTGAAACATAAATGAAAAATAATACCTCCATCCTATTGTCATAAAAACTGAATGAAATTTTGAAACAAAAACCATTACCCAACTGACCACCCTGCTCTCTCACATTCCCTGCTAGGAAAAGGTTTATTGCTACATAAAAATTCCCTATTCCTATAAGAAATAAGTGACTTATAATGCATACATCATAATTGTAGGATCTGCAAATATACAAAGTGTAATCGTGAACATGAGGACAAAGTGGGAGGACATTGAGAAGATTGATAGTCAAGACATGAATGCCATTCTAGAGCATCATCCTTCAAAAGAACACTTAAAAGGAATAAATGGCATTTTCCAACTTGATTAAACCCAATCTAAAACAGCAGTAATCAACTTAACAAACCATTCATCAAACAAAACAAAAATACTGCAAAAACAAGAAAAACCAAGAGAGGAATTTGCCTAGTTAATCTATTTTATTCATTCAAGCTCAGATTAGCAGCCAATCACCTATTTTCCCAAAATAAATAGCATTTCCCTCCTGAAAATGTATATACTGAATTACCGATACTACATTTTGGTCATGACATCATAACACAAATAAAAAACCTAATATACCATTAAAATTCCACCATTCAGACACTAATAATAACAACACAAACAAAAACCTGTCAGTAGCCAAAACAACAAAAATGCAACCAAAAACCAAAACACAAGTTACAAACTTGCACCAAAACAAACCTCCAAAACACCAAAAACCTCATAGATCTCACACACAAATATGAATTCTAAAAGCATATTTTGGTCACGATAAAATAAATAAAAAAATTAATAATTAAAAACTCCCCAATAGACCACTCCAATTCCACCATCCAAACAGTCACAATAAACAATCCAACATTACAAAATCCCAAAAAGAACAAAGAAGCTACATGAACATGAATCTCATTCTCCAAAAGAAAAAAACATAAACATAACTTAAGAACTGAACATAACGAAACTGTTGGATATTTTTCCAAGAGAGGCTGCAAGCTCTTTTCATATATTGTCAGTTTAAGCTTAGTTTGATTTATTCTAGAATACATTGAGAAAATAATTTATTTCACTTTGGAAAACTAAATAATTATATTACCAAAAAAAAAACAAGCTGACAAAAAAAGAAACCCATATGCAAAGGATAACCAAAACAAAAACCCATATGCAAAGAGAAACACCTCTATTTTCAATCACATCAACACATGCAGTATTCTAGTGCATCTCAAAACTGATTTGCATAATCATTTCATCTTCCTTTTTTACAGAACTCCACACCAAAAAGTCTAAATATATTAATATTGACACTACTGTAATAATTCTCAATATCCAAATGCAGTGTATCAACTCCGAAAATAATAGAAACATGGGATATGAATCATGTTATTAAAATAGATAATAAAAAAAACCACCAACAGTCCTTGATTGTCTAACAAATCCACCACCCTTACCAGTTTTAACCAAGAAAAAAATGAATGTGAAAGACATGATTACAGAAAGGATAATTAAGAAAACACCATCACAGCCGTATAAATCAGCACAGACTTCATATATATTGAACTATACTTAGAAATCTAATTTCCAGCTAATTATCACAACTGACCATAGCATAGCTCCAAAAATTACGAAATTCAACATAGATGGTCTAGACATATGGTAAATGCTACAGTAAAAGTTTCAATGTAATCTATGATCGATAGTATAGCCAAACAATCTTGTTTTCCCAAATCTGTCTAGTAGAGACCTTATCCAACCTCTGTCCACTCCAAAATTTACATCAATATTTCTACCCATGTATAAGTTACGAAATTTTTCAGATTTAATCTAGACATATAAGGTAATCTACAGTAAAATTTTCAGATCAATACGAAGTCATTAGAACATACAAAAATACCAATCTTTCATTGTTTCCAGAAACTGTCTTAGCATAATTCTAATACTAACCTCTGTCTATTCCAAAAATCATAACAATATTTCTACATACTTAGAAGTCCTTTAGAGAATGATACTAGACATATACATCTACTGTCATATAAATTTTCATAGTTTTTAACGATCATTAACCACCTCAAAACAATTTTACGAAACCTGTCTAGTCTTGTAAAAACATGGATCTCCAGAAATCTTCTACAACGGTCCGAAAATTCTAATTAAAAACATACTAACAACCATGAACTAAGGAATGACTATAAATCAATCATATACATACTTATTCTCAAAAATAATTCACCCAAGAACAGCCTACTATAGTTAGGAAATCTATGACATGAAAATAATACATGATAAGAAGAAGAACACTTACTTGGAACCAAGTTCTTCAAACTAGTGACATGCTCCTACTTTCGTTGAGCAAAGAGGAATGGAATTGAGTAGGAAAGGGAGAGGAATTTGTTCTGTATAATTTGGTTTAATAAGGACAGGCGAATATAGGGGGAGACATAACAACTAATGTCTGAAAAGGAAACAATAATTGGCAGGGAATATAGCACATGCTCACATACATTCTCTGTCCAACAAAGGAGGAACAAGACACAATTGTCCCAGACTCCCACTCACTTGCGTTATTAAAACAACAACTCACTAGTGCACTTGCTTGCATAATTCAACAACAATACCTACTTCTCTAGCATGGACCACTATCACATGCCACCCCGGTGGCATTGGCATGTAAAACATTACAATAATCCCAATAATAATAATAATAAACAACATTACAATTATCACAATAGAACTACTTAACATCTCTAAAATTAGGATGAATGTCCAACAACTACCATGCTCTCAAAAAGCCTTGTTGGCTCTTTCAATGACCTATGAATATGATCCTGAAAACTTAAATAAGTGACTTGTTAAGAAAATACAATGAATAAGCTTTCAGTCTCAAATGATACAGTTAGCCTATCATATGGAAAGGGTTTATAGAAGACAATGACATTGGAAATCAAGCACTCATTACAACCCCATACTAGTTAAATATTTAATAATTAACAAAAAGAAAAATATTTGAGTGATCATTAAACTAGCAACTAGATTAAATGAAAAAATTAAGCTTTAAATTCTGGAACTAAGGATTGAAAAATGCTTTGGTAGACACTTGCTGGAAAATTTGGTTATTAGGAAGAGGCACACTTGAATGAAAATGCATACCAAGTACTGCAACTGACAGCTTGATCAGATTAAGATGCTTCCTTGAGAAATGAATCATGAAATTAAAACAGAGGATGACTTTCATTGAATTCAATTGCTGGGATTTCAATTTTCCACAATACATGAACAAATCAATTACTCAATTTACTCACCTATTCATACTCGTCCACCCCAAACAATTATCCAAGACACAGCAGCACACCTAGTTGCTACAGACCCAATCCATGGCCCAACAAATCACCTATACACACTTAACACCAACATACCCAATCCATGGCCAAATAAGCTACATTTTTTTTGAACATCATGATATTATTAAAAGCCAACACAGGGCACAGAGAAAGACACAAAGAAGGGGCAGAACCAACAGCAGCAGCAGAGCCAAGGATCAAACCCCCACCTCCAGAACCAACAGAAACAAAACACAAACAGCAGAGAGAAAAGGAAAAACAAAAAACGCACTAAAACACACCAAGTTCAGGAGGTCACTTCCCAGCTCTCTCTGTCTCCCGCCAAATAAGCTACATAAACACACCTATTTCATCAGACCCAAACCTTGGCCAGATGAACCACCACCAATACACACTGAACACAAACTGAGAACAAGCTTATTAGAGGAGTCTAGAAAACTTACAATTACTGTGAAGGTGAAGGTGAAGGAGAAGCATCAAGTGATGGTGAGGTGTCTCTTGGCTCAAATCGAAAGCAGAAGAGATCGGATGGCCAGATCTGCGTCTTTCCGGTGACCAACCAAGCTCTGCAATGGAACCATCACCGAATCAAGCCTGCTCTCCCACGCTTCGCCGCCGCCGCTGCCATTGAAGCCCTCAAGGACTGCTCTCCACACCTACCAGTTGAAGAAAGAAGAAGGCCCGATGACACCTAGCTCAGATCTTCTTCGTTCGATACGAGAAAATCGGTTTCGGGTCTTCTCAGTGGCCGACCTTGCTCTAAATCCGGTCCAAAACTGAGTACTCGCCAGAAACCAAACCGAGATTGAGAGACGATCTAAAGAGAGAGTCTGGGGAGAAACCTAGATGGAGAATGAGAGGACAGAGACAGTTTGTTTTGTTTGGGTAAGAAACCGGTGTAACCGGTTGTTGGTGAAAATTATTTTCTGATTTTCTCATTTAATAGGTTGAAATTTGATCAAAGGTGGTGTTGTACGGTACAACACCGCTCTCTTATTTGCACCGTAGCATGACCCTTTAAAATAACAATTAAAAAGGTAAGAATTCGAAAATAAAGTATGTCAAATAGTCATGTGTCAAAAGAAGGAGAAAAACTTCAATATGTTTGAACGTATATACCCAAACCACTTATATTGTGCCATGTGACATGGATATATTATACGATTAGTTATCATGCACATGACATGATTTGAATAGGTTTGGCATAAATTCTCGAAGCAGAAGCATTTCTCCAAAATAGAAGTGGTTGGGCATACCAAGTTACATGTCCTAGCTTGCCTCACCATAGTTTTCTTCTCTCACTTTTGAGACTACCTTGCAAGCTTGCACCAATTGTTCTTCATGAACATCTTCTTGCCATGTAGAAAAACCATAAGTAGTAATCGATTAAGAAGCCATGATTCAGAGAAACCTTCCCCGCTAAGATTATGAAAATTGCAGAAAGAATGTTAAGCAATGCCTTATGGAGATAAAAGTTCATAAATCTAGTTGAAACACGAATTAAGTCTGCTAGACCACCATAGATTGTTCAGAGAGAACAAATGTCGTCTCCACCATCGTTCCATGTGACTTACATATCTCCAGGATGTTCATTAAGCTGTTAGAGAAGAACAATTCAAAAACCCAAGCAAACAAATCAATTCAAAAATATTTCCAAACATTTTGGATTCAAATCGTAAATGGTACATACGGCTTTAAGTACTCACCTCAACTAAAGAATCATTTTTCTGATAATACAATGAATTTCACACACATCCCATGAAAGGTCATGTTAAGTCAACTTAAAAGGAACCAGTTACCTTCTGAAATGATCTTCAAGTAATCTCAAAGAACATTCGCCATATTCATGTTTAGCACCATGATAGGACCCCATAACTAAGTGAAATACTCTGCTTCAAAATTATGGTACAACTTGGAAAACAATTGCTGACTATTAACAACATTTGACAATTGACAGATATTATGCAACAGGCATAAGTAAAAAAATTACGATTTGAGGCCACCATTCCACAATCTTTTATGCCGAATAATATACTATTGAATCACGATTCAAATATTAAAGCATAACAAACTATTTATGGTGTTAGACAATATTATTTAGAGATCACAACAAACTCATCTTGTATCGCATGTAAATAATATGTAAGAGTCGAACATATCTACATCGAGAGAACTGGCGTGCCCAGCTCAAAAGTTTCAGTCACAAACCAGGCATCAACATCTGGACACTTAGGTAAATCCCACCCTCCCCATCAAATTGGCAGTAATCATGCAAAAAAAAGAGGTAATATGTCTGCCATCTTCATCTTTCGTAAGGATAAAAATTCATCCGCAGACCACTAATAAGTTTTCACAGTACTAGGTATTGGAGACTACCTGCGATAGTCATAGTGAAAGCTGAAAAATTCAACGGAAAAAGTGATGCTATGGGTATTACAGAAATCATCCCTAAAAGCTAAGAATATTGATATTGGGCTTATAAAATGAAGGAAATGTACTAACTCATTTAAACACAAATCAGTTTTCACATACCAAAAATAAATCTATCACTATGCATGCTATTACCGAAATGGCGAAAACCATGAACTTTAAAATTTGGAAAACATATATAATATGGGTTTATAACAGATTAAAACTTCATCTAATGATTTACATTGGTAGAAAATTCACTCCCACAGTTCTTTCTACACACTCATTTTTACTCACCATTCTATGTCGTTTATCTTCATGTCTTAAAACATGTAGATTACACACTCAATTTTACTCACCATTCCATGTCGTTCATCTTCATGTCTTAAAACATGTAGAAGACTTAAAATGTTACTAGTACCAGAAAAAGAAAATAGTAAGGTATGAATGGTAAATGTTTTGATGATCCATATCACATAAAATTGGTAGTATGTGATATTAAAACAGGTATATACTTTACCATGATCCAAACAATTTTCTGAACATCCTATACACAAGAGACTGTAGTTTTCAAAGGCCCACCCTTCACCAAAGAGAAAAACAAAAGTGTTGTCTGTGACCAGCGTACTAGATTATAAGAAACAAACCAAGTAGTATATACATGTCAACAATATACCCGTGTCATGCCCCAAAACTTCAACATCTCTCATCAACTTTGAAGGTACCTTTTTTAACAAGACCAGTGACAGGTCCCATAAAAAGAAAACATTATAACTGAGTTCCCAATGAAGTCTCAACCAATTTTTCAATTATACATGAACCACCAGAGACATGCATAAATGCGTGAAACAAATTATCTTTAGCATCTAATAACTATTGGAATGATGATCTGTAGTGGTATAAACAGAGTTATTGGCACTGATATAAACATGAAAGTAACTACAGGGATTTAATTTGATCTATCAAGATTCATGATAACCTAAGAAGAACGTTGAACTGAAAGTTATCATCATGTGTTAAGATCCCACACTGACTAAGTATGGGATTAGTCAAGGTGTATAACCCATTAGGCACCCTCTCATGACAAGTCGATTTTTGAGGATGAGTTCTACCTAGTGGGTCGTATCATTTGGTATCAGAGTCTACACCACACTAGACAACGGGTTTGTCACGGACGTGGCTACCTAGGGAGGGCTGCTACCGGAGAAAGCGGGTTCCGTGAAGTCATCCAACTGGGAAAGAAGGGCCGCCGTGGACGATGGCTGCAGAAGCGTGGTGGAATGTTAGGATCCCACATTGACAAAGTATGAGATTAGTCAAGGTATATAACTCATCAGGCACTCTCTCCTTACAAACCGGTTTTTGAGGATGAGTTCTACCTAGTGAGTTCGTATCATTATGGCTATTACCGATATAAAGAGAGCTTAGAGACCAACCATCAATTTGAGCGGCAAATATCTCTGAAAATCCATCTGTGTCACCCGATGTGAGGATGGACAAAAACATTAAAATGGAGATTGAAGAGAAGGATAACATGATTGCATCTAATGCAGCAAAGACACGATATGCAGTCTCCATCAAATGAAGGGGTATTCATAGTTACCGCCAAGAATGGTGAATGATGTCGAGAAGACCATAATTGCAATGAGTGTGGCAACAACCATGCATGAGTTAGTTGGGTTTTTCATTCACTTTTCTCCACTATGCAGTAATTATTTATGTTCTACGGTGAACAACTCTCAAAGTGTTTCACCCTCTGCATTTTTCGTCTCTTTGAATGAAGGTTCCTTGATCATTTCAACCTCCTATATGTTAGCATTGTAACAATCAACAATTATATATGAAAAAAATGGAAAATTGAAGACAGTGGAGATAGAGAAAATGTTACCTCGAACATTAGTAACTCTTGTTACATTTCAAGAGATGGACCAAGCAAGTTACTGACCAGAGGTGGATCCGGAAGATGCAACATGGTAATCTTTTCATTATCTTTATATATAACTAACAACTCCTTCGAAGCCTATCCCATATATCAGATTGAATATGTCAATATGACAGTGTAAAATTGCTATTTGAAATATGCTTCGCTCTTGTTCATCTAATAAGTGAACTAAATCAAAATAAGAACAAATAAGCTCAGCCAAGAACTCAAAGTTCCCTGATTTAGCTGCATCAAACAATAAATTTGAAGGTGTTCTGATTAGCTCTTCAGTATTCGCCTTTTGTTCTTCAATTGTTCCTACTAGACATTTAAGAAGTTCAAGAGCTGGACTTGATATCAACTCCCAGCTGTGAATGTTCATTTCTCGAATTAAGAACATGCAAAAAGGAATTCAAAGTTATATATAATTTAAGAAGTAAAAATATAATTAAGAACAAGAATGACTACACTAATTATACTTAATTTAGACATGTAACATGGCATGAAACTATGTATATATATATATAATCTCACAAGATAGTATCCGATGCCATACACAATCCTCTACACCAAACTCACACTTTGTATAATTATATGTGATGATAGAGGTTTAAAATAATCAGAGACGTATACCAAGGCCGGTCCTAAGATTTTCAGGGCATGAGGTGAACTATAAAGAAAATGAGGCCCTCGACATAGGGTTGACCCTGAGATTTTTACAACAAAATATAGAAAATGAATCCCAAATAATTTTATTAAACAAATTATATCATTCTATAGTCTTGAATTTAGTCAATGCATTAGATTGATGCAATTCACAGTGTTAAGTGAATTACTATGAAAAAAAACATCATTTAGCGAATCAAAAGTTAATAGATCAATTTGGTCATCGAAACCTGACATATATGTCAAAATTCAAATCCTAACAAATCTAGAAAAGAAAAGCAGAAAGAAGGGTATTGATTAAATTACCTTTGAAGCAACTATGAATTCAAGTCTCCTACGAGCGAATTACGTAAATTTGCTTGAATTTGTAAGGTTTTGTTTCTAAATTTTGTATGAGATGAGAGTTGAAGAATCCTAATTTTGATAAAAAAAAAAAAAAAAATTATTCCATTGTGTGATATGGTAAATGGTTTTATAAGAATGTTTGTTTGTGTTTACATCAAAAGTTAATAGATCAATTTGGTCATCGAAACCTAACACATCTGTCAAAATTCAAATCCTAACAAAGCTAGAAAAGAAAAACAGAAAGAAGTGTATCGATTAAATTACCCTTGAAACAACTACGACTTCAAGTCTCCTACTAGCCAATTACGTAAATTTGCTTGAATATTTAAGATTTTGTTTATATGGGCTTTTTTTAAAGATAGAAATAATGTGTTACTTAGCTTTTAATTAAAGTGGGTCCTTTTTTAATCAAAGTGGACCTTTCTGTTAATCTTGTGCTAGTTACTAAGTTTTTTTAAGAAATCACATGTGGGTTGGCCCAACCGTAAAATATATAGCTAATATAAATAAATAAAATTTGGGAGCCCTTAATTTTGGGAGGCCCTAGGCTGTTGTCTCTTAGGCTTACCCTTAGGGTCGACTATATATATAGATATATAGATATATAGATATAGATATATATATATATATATATATATATATATATATATGCACACACATTATCCATGTTGAGTTAGTAACAATTCTCTAGTCATGTCTCGAAATAAAATTTCAAAGCTAGCCAGACTAGAGAAGAATAATTAATATGAGAGAAACTAACTCGAATATGCAAGCCTCTTGAAAATTCCCATTCATTTACAGGCGAACAATGAAGTAGGCTTTCGGGCCAACACATGCAAGGCTGTGTCCTCGTGCATGTCACATGTCACAATTGGCTTCAGTTGATGCTCTAATAGCATTTCTAATGCAAGAGCGGTTTGTGGAAAAAAAAAGATGACATAAATAGACAGTCTGTAAATAAATGTATCTATAATACATTTGTATATATTTAACCCTAAGCCGATGTGGCACAAAAAATAGATATTTTCAACATGATCGTCTACTTTCAAACGGTCTGTTGCATATAATTTTTTGGTTGACTCAACAAATATTTCAAATTGACATTAATTTTTTATCTATTCTTGGTAAGGAAATTAAAAAAAAGGAAAAATTAAACTAGACACGTTATTAAAAAAAAAGATGTGTTTTAAAAGAAAGTATTAAGACTAAATTTTGAATTAATCGTCTATCAAGTCATTTTTTATTCCCCTAGCTAATGGCAAAGAGACCTCATCTACTGGGTCAAAATAGCCCACTCGAGGAAGAGTCATCGTAGCACGTACAAATAACACCCAAATGGTTCCTAATTATAGCACCAACCCCAACAAATCTATCTGAGCCGAAACCCACATCAACATTCATCTTCATATATGATCTTAAACAAAGGAGTAGGAGGGGAAATAATTATTTTGGTTCAAGAATTGTATATAATTGGGTTTTTGCACTAATATTACATCAGTTTCATCATCTTAAAACTAATTAATATTTGTGAAGTTTAATTACATAAAATATAATTACCATACAAGTTGGTATTGATACATTTGAAAAATAGATCAGCTTCATCCTGTTCTGCCAAATGTGACTCAGTGTCGTATAATTATTTTGTCATTTATGTTATTCTAAATAATGCAGCCATGTAGAGCGGTATCGTGTTATTAGCACCTCTAAGTGTCAGTAAATATGGATTCTTGTCTAGCAGGGCATGGAGAGAGACTACTCCAAAAAGAAATTATAATAAAATCTCAATGAATAGGCATCTGGAGCAGGCTTTAGATCGTCTCACTTGGAGGAATAGAACTGCTTCTGCCAGTTACCATTGCGTATGCCTGAGATGAATACCATACTACCCTTTCAAATTATCGTTGACTCGGAAGCTTACTTTGAAGCGGACTTAGAGGCAGACAACAAAGCTTACTTGCCAACTGACTTCGTACTACCAAAAAATGCAATTCTTGCCCTGCCCGGCTGCTTTCTTTCTGCTTAAGAATAAGAAGGCTGCGGTGAGAATGAACCTTTTTATTGATCTTTCCAAAACTGGAATGGGCTTAATTTATTTACTAAAAGAGTCAATAAGAGTCAAAGAGTTTTGGGCCTTACAACAGCGCTTTCCTTCCATGTCCGCCTATGCTGGAACCGGTTTGGAAGCCGTAGTGGAGTATCGCTTCAAGTGAAAGGCGTAGTGTACTTAATCAGTGTAAATCTTATTGCATTGTGTCTATGTAGCGATTGGACAGAAACGCTCAACTGTGGCACAATTAGTTCAAATTCTTTCAGAAGCGAATGCTTTGGAATATTCCATCGACTTTGTTGAATAAATAAAATAGTATTTCGAAATCAGAATATTCATCAATTCGAATTAGCATCTATAATACGTCCTGACCTCGATCATATTGTCGAAAACGTAAAAAATCAAAGTATCCTTGTTCCCTCTTATCAGTTGATCCAGAAATGGATTGATTCCAAAATTCTGGTAAATCATCGATTGATCTGGTGTTTCAATATATGATTCATTTCCAAAATTACTAGATCAAAATTTATGAATTCAGAAATTGATAGATTCAATGTCACATTCAGTAAAGATTTATGATACATGTATAGGGTGTACTCAATGTGTCCGAGCATGTCCCACGGATGTATTAGAAATGATACCTTGGGACGGATGTAAAGCTAAACAAGCATTAGCTTCACGATTTCTATACTTCCAGTTGCAACAGTGAAACAGAAGACGGTGTTTCCATTTCGGTATTCCAGTTTCAAGTCATCCGGTTCCATCAGTTTTATTATCTCCTCTACAAAGCCAACTTGTCTTGCTCCAATTGCGATATGAAGAACAGTTTCACACCCCTCTATGATAGCTGCACGTAGTAAACATTGAGGTAATAAGGAAAATACTACATCTGCTCCTACAATCATGTCTAGTCAATGATTCAACCTTTGCAACTCTGCTCTTACAACCATGTTTAAGCTGTGTTTGAGATTGCTTTACTTAAAACTAATCCGCTTATACCTTAACTTAAGAAATAATTCGCTTGATCAAAAAGTGGACATGTGTTTGGTAATCTAAATTTTAAAATTGCTTTGCTTTTGAAATGATGGAAAATGTATTTGATGAAATGACAAAAATATACATCAATCAATTGGTATAGTAATTGTATATTTAAAAATTAAATATAGTAAATATAGAATATAATTATAATATTTTTTTAAAAAGAAATATAATTATAATAAATGTTAAAAAATTAAAATAAAATTGAAAAACCTAAACTTCAAAGGCCGAAGGCGGATCTGTCGACCACCGGCGTAATTAGTATCAGTGATTTTCATATCAATTGTATTTAATTGTAATTAGTATATTTCCTTTGTTGTATAGTCTGACCCTTAGTTTTAGCAATTACAATTTATGCGTATAGCTTGCAATACTCCATTGTAATGTGTATATATTTTGGTTACCGCAATATACAAATTACTTCAATTTTCATATCATTCGCTACTGTCATTCCTTTACATGGTATCAGAGCATCATATTCACAATTGAGTAAAACACAAGTGTTGCTTCCTTCAGATTGAATCTCATATCAATGGCCAACGAACCAAACACATCCGAGTTAGTCACCATTAGTTCTGTTGTTGTGGTAAACTCCTTCACTCATAAGTCCACCCTAATCTCCATTAATGTTGCTGCTCAAGCACCTCTAAAACTCACCACATCTAACTATATGTCCAAGACAATTCTGTTCACAACCCTCTTTATTGGGTATGATATTCTAAGCTATATATATGAATCATTTCCCTGCCCTCAACCAATCATCAAAGAGAATGCAAAGGATCTAAATCTAGCCTATTCTCTTTGGAATTCAACAGGATAAGTTGGTTTTAAGTGCTATCATAGCACCATTGGCAGAATCAATGGTTTCCTTCATTCGATTGTGTGAAATAGCTAAAGCTGCGTGGGACAAACTTGAAACCAAATATGGGAAACCTTCAAGAGGTCGTATCATATCCTTCATAACACAACTTGAAAAAATCACTAAGGAGAACAAAAGCATCACCGAGTATATATGCATTAGATTAAAAGCATTGTTGACGAGATCTCCATTCTTGATTCACCTATTGGTAATGAAGAATTAACATTGCTCATAATAGATGGAGTGGGAGATGATTACTAGGAACTTGCTGCTACAATCCGTGCTCGTGACAATTCAATCTCTTTTGATGAGTTGCATGAGAAACTGAGAAACTTTGAGGCTTTTCTGGAACAAGGAGGAAAGCAGCCCAACACACCAATCACCACCAATGCTGCCACCAAAACAAATAACAATGGTGGATGGAAAAATAACAATCAAAACTGTGGTAAGCCAAATAACAGTAGTTATTTAAATCAATATGGTGCCAAATTGCCAATAATCAATTTGGTGGAGTAGGGAATCAATTTCGTCAAGGTCCCAATTCCAATTTTCACAACTATTGGAATCCAAATGCCAAACCGTACAAATATTTCTGCCAGTTGTGTGAACAACAAGGTCACATAGTAAAAGGTGTCCTGGTTTTTGATCAGTTTCTTGGCAGCAACAACAATATCATCAATAAACTCCATCCTCATAGGCTCAACCTTGTCCTTCTTATGCACCCGGCTTATGTTCATTTTGTTGCTCAGCCAGCCACTACATCGAACTAGTTGGTAGACTCTAGTGCTTCTCATCATGTAACAAGTGATCTCAATAACTTGTCGCTCTACTCTGAGTATGATAGTTCTAAGGACATTAAGATTGGTGATGGTAATGAACTCTCTATCACAAACACAAAGGGACCACAAATCTTTCATCTTCTTCTAAACCTCTTTTACTTACTAATGTTCTTTATATACCAAGAATGAAAAAGAACCTTTTATCTGTTTCCAAACTTTTTAGGACCAACAATGTCCGTACTCATTAAGACTTTTGTATGTAATCTGCTGATGACGCGTCCAAGCATAGTGAATTTCCCAGGTGAACGTCTTTGGTTGACTTTTGTCGACGTAGAAAGGATACTCTCCCGTCTTTTCTGTTTTATTTGAGAGACATATCACTCAGGTAAATTTTACACACAAAAATACCCCCTTAAATATCTGAGCCGGGTACCCTGCTCGACTTTTCGCTCAAAAACTGCCAGAGTAGGATGTACCCGGCGTGGCTTTGGTCACTCACTCGTGCTCGACGAAAGGTATTTAAAGAAACTGTTCAACATTGTCGTTTTCCTCATTAATACTCATTATTGCAATTAATACGTCCCCCATTGACTTTAAAAATTAATGTCGTGTATTAATTCTGACCCAGAAATTCTGTCCTGATATATGATTGGAATTCTTTGACGGCGACGTTTGGAGATTAAGGTCTTCTGATTCTTCCACCTTTCTTCATGCGAGAGGGGGTGTCAGGCACTTTTTCTGGAGAGACCTGACCGGTTTAATCCCACGCCATCACGCACGACGCTCGAGTTTCTCGCCTCTTCTCATCATGACATCATCTAGGGTTTATTTAAGTTTTTGATCGGATATTTAAACCCTGTCAATCCTTCAGTTTCCTTTGCTTTTTCTTTTCCCTCTTTTTTCAACAAATTCTTCTAGGCACATCAGTCATTCCCAGAAACCTAGAAATCCCAAATCTTCAAGCAAATTTCTAAGGTGACTTAACTTCTTTATTATTGTTTGTTTTGTGTTTTTTTTTAAATCACCTATTCTCATTTCAAACTTCTACTTCTTATATCCTGTTGCAGCAAGTATCCCAGGTAAAGACTCCATGGATCCTGAAGTCAGGTATCGTATCTTTGTCAAAATGATGACTGCAATTGAACAAGGAGATACTTTTACAATTGAGCGCTTTGAGAAATTGCTCCAAACTCAATCTTCTGATCAACCTCCTTTCTTGGCTGCTGATGTTTCTAGTTTCGGGATAGACATTTATCCCGAACTTGTTCCACGTTCTAGTTCTGATATGGATAATCCTTAAACGAACCCTTATCTTTCCTCGTGCAGTGATACCCATCCTCTAATGACGAGAGCCAAACACACTACTTACTCACGTACAAGAACTACCATTCATCGGGATATCAGGGTCGGGCGCTAAGAGATAATGAGTTCGATATTGAAGAAGAGCATAAAGATGACCGTAAACCTTTCTCGGCATGGCAAGCTTGCGCATATGACTGTGAACCGAACGTGCTGGGGGATAGCGAACTGCATCAATACGCTGGCAGATTTGATCTGGATACAGACACCATTCAGTTAATCCCAGTTGGAGATAGAGCCGTGTGGAATCCCTCGCCCAAGGCCGTGGCGATTTATTGGGCAATGTTAAGTTGCGATGTAACTTTGTCATTCCAGCCCTTCATATCTCGCTTCTTCGCTGAAGCTTAACTTTTCTCGGCTCAGCTGCCCCAAATAGTTATCGCATCATTGTTTGCATATGGCGTATATGGCACAGGTTAGGTTTTCCTACTCCTAATCCTTGGGAAATCAGGCACTTCTACAACCTCACACAGTCTGGTCAATCAGGTACCTACTTCTTGCTTTCCAGCCAGCCGAACCACTAGATCCCAAAGGGCAATACTTCTTCTAGGGTGCGTTTGGTACTCAGGATAGGACGGGATTGGATGGGACAACTTTTTGTTGTCCCACATTTGGCGCGCTATTAGCATGGGACGGGACAGAACAGCATGGGACAAAAACCATAAAAACTTGTCCCACCTTAGACCATCGGCCAGACTTGTCCCATGCATGGGACAAGTCACAAAAATACATTTTTACCCTTGATATGTCCAAAAATTACAAGTATGCCAACTATAAAATAAAACCCAAATCATTTTCCCTTTCTCATTCTCTCTCTCTCTCTCCGTTCCATCTCTTTATATTCGAAGTGTTTGGTTTTTGATTTAGGGTTCTCGATTGGGTTTTCGGATTGAAAAAGATTTGGGTGGTGGCTGTTGGGTTTTCGATTTTGTGGAATTATTTTCAATTTTATGGAATTCCACCGATTGAAAACCCAAATCTTGAAAATGATGAGAGTATGAGACCATTGTATTTCTTCCTCTCTTTCTTTTCTGCGACTGGTTTGGATTGGTGGCTGTTGGGTTTCCAATTTTGTGGAATTATTTATGTTTCTTTTGTATGGATATGATAGGGTGATGACCGATGAAGATCAGTGATGTATGGATGATGAAGATGAAGATGAAATTAGGTGATGTTTGGATGATGAAAGATGATTTTAAAATCTGAAAAATGGTGTTTGGGAGGTGAGAAAATGAAAGAGAATGAAAAGGAAAAATAATTTGGAAAGAAATAAAATAAAATAAAATAAAATCTGTTGGTGGCAATCAGTGGTGGCTGGGTTCATAAGGGCAGGTGACTCAGGTGAGAGTCAAGTTCTTGGATGATCAGAACCGATTCATCATGAGGAACGTGAAGGGTCCAGTGAGAGAAGTTGATATCCTCACTTTGCTCCAGTCCGAGAGAGAAGCCAGGAGGCTGTGCTGATTGGTCCAACCCTGTCGTACATTCTAATTAAGTCAAAAGTTTTTGGTGTCTTGTGTTGTGGCTATTGTTTACTTGGTCAGTGAATGATAATGTTATGAGTTTTTTTTTTCTTTTTTGATTCTCTTATTTTCAAGGTTTTTATCAAGACTTTGATTTTAAAGTAATGGCAATATGTATAGGATGATCAATAACTTTCATTCTTGAAATAGACTGGATTTTGCTTTTTTATTTTTAATCTTCAAAATGATTCACTACTTTTTTATTATTATTTGTGCTTGTTTTTGTATGGATATGTTTGGGTGATGACTGATGAAGATTGCTAATATATGGATGATGAAGATGAAGTTGAAGTTGGATGATGTTTGGATGATAAAAGATGGTTTTGAAATCTGAAAATGGTGTTTGACAAGTGAGAAAATGAAAGAGAATGAAAAGGAAAAATAATTTGAAAGAAAAAAATAATAATTAAAAATTGATAAAATAAGTCTTTAAAAAAATGTTGGTAGGGGACACTCTGGTCATTTAAACCTCTTGTCCCGTCCCGTTCCAACCATACCAAACGCATAACAGTACAGTTAACAGTTCTGTCCCGGACCTTCCAAACACAATACAGAACAACATGTCCCGTCCCATACTTTCCCTTCCCGTCTCATCATGTCCTGTCCCATCTCCGTGCCAAACTCACCCCTAATTCCGTCCAGGTCTCTATTGATGAGAAGATGAAGGGTTTTGTCTGGGGTCTTCCATCTTCTAATAAGTTTTGGAAGAACAATTGGTTCTTCATCGGGGGTAACTGGGGTCAAAGAGTTTCTTTTGTTGTTAATGGTCAACGAATTAAACACCGAGTGCCTCGATTCTTCACTTCCCCTGAATCTTGGAACAACAGGGTCCCTTACTTTTCAGCCACAGAGTTGTTGATCGTCTTGGGAAGAACAGTTGTGCGCTCTCTAAAGAAAAGAGAAAAATCTTTTCTTCTCGATGAAGAAATGATGATTAGAGCTAATTTCCTCCTACAGCTTTCGGCCAACCGTCAGCGATGTAAGAGCCTTTCATTTCCTTGAATCTCCATATTTTTTTTGTTCCTGAACTAATTGCTCATGCATTTTTATCTTAGTGTACGACGTCGATATTGTTTGCTATGTGTAAACGCGCCTAGCGAAGTCTATCGCAGAGACTAGCCATATGGAAGCCTCACACCAAGAGGCAAGCGGAGTTGCTCCCCTACAAGGTTATGAGAGCGAGGCTAAAGACGATTCTTCCAAGGAAATCACTATAGAAGTTCTTCAGGCTGGGACAAATACAAGGCCGAGCGGCTCTGGCACACTCGGGAAGGGAAAAGATAAGGTGGCCAAATCCTCAGCTCCCCCACATTTACTGAAGCTCCCCCAATAACTGAAGTTGTCGAGGAAGTTGAGATTGATGATCCTGCTGCTAACCTTGAGACTCGTTGGAGACGGCCAGGAAAGAGGAAGGCCATTGATCCGACCATTCAGCCGACTCCCAAGATTCCCTGAGTAGTTGCATATGTTGACTCTTTCTCTGATGGAGGAGAGGACACTTAAATTAATGTTGACATGCCTGCCATAACTTCAGAGGTTCCTATTGGGCAAGTTCAAGTAGAGTGTCTGGGAGTGACTACCAAGTCTATTCAAGTAGTTGAGCCTATTGTTGAAGAGACTCACTCTTCACCCCCAGCTCCCGTGTTGTGGCCTTCGACTGTTGAGGGCTATTCGGTTATTCCGGCCGCAGGCACCTCTTCTGGCGGTCCTTCTGCGACTCTTGGTGTTGAGGAATCTGGTCCTCCTAAAACACTATCTAGGCTAGTTGATCAAGTCCTTCCTCGGGTCACCCTGGTGGGCGTCTATCCCCCCGAGAGATGTTAAGGACTATGGCTTCTGGGGAAGCATACATTGGTGAAGACAAATGGAGTCAATTTAGAGTTGGTTCCATTCCTACTCGACTCCAAAACTTTTATAACAGCTCTGCTTATGTAAGTTGATTCACACACTAATTTTTATGCGTTCACTTTTTTGCCGAATCTAACGCTATACACCGCAGATGGTTGCTGAATTGGCTGATGCCTTCAATACCGGCTTTGCTCAAGGGATCGGTCAATTTCTATACATGTTTTAGATCCCAATTTCCTATTATTTGTGCTTTGTTCTCGGGTGAAATTAGATATTTTATGTGTTTGTTGAGCATGCGTAGGTCACATTCCTTAGATTACTTTCAAGGAAAATAGCTTAAACGAGAAGAAAAATGCAAAACTGTTAACAACCGCGACATAGGTTGCTGTCCTTACAGAGCTCCAATCGCGACTTAACCAGCGGTACATTCCAGTTGGATTTATGTTCTTTTCTGCGGTCCATACCGCTTCCCAGGCATCAACCTCAACCGCGGTCTATACCGTGCAACACTCAGGGAAAGGTTGAATTTCGGCTAGTGCTGAACATCCAGATTTTGGGGACCATATCTCTCAACTCTGATTGAATTGTGTGTCCTACCACCTATGGATGGAAAGCCCCAGAAGTTTAGTTTCCAGTGCACTTTTTGGATCGCAATTCCGATATTCCTAGAAGAAGTTATGCCAGTGTTGTTACTTGTTACTTGTTAGAAAATAGTAATGGTACCATTTTTATGTATACATAACAAATGGATACACACCTCCTGCTGGTCCACAAATAGATTCACATGATACGGTTCCAACGGCAGAACCAATAGTTACTCAATCCACAGAAACCCCCCCAAAACCAGAGTTATGGTCCAACTCAACTCAACTTGCCTGACCCTAGTCTACTTCCCAGAGAAAGTGAGCACTCTCTCGCTCTCGTGCAAGATTGTTTTACTTCTACTAGTCCATAATTAGCAAATATATATAAAGATCTAATATAATTTACACAGGTGAAATTGGAACGAATACCACTACAATTGTGTGTACCTCCATAAGGCTGCGCTTGCAGGTAACTTGGAAGAAACTAAACCTTTGTTAGAAATGACTATTTTGAAACAAATTCTCAATCTAGTGGCCATTTTGATAGTGTCATTAAATTGATAGCTACCGGGATAATTATCCATAATAAATACAATCATTGATATGTGTGTTTATTTCCATTTATAGTAATAAAGTAGTTGTTAACCTGTGCCCTTACTCTTAATTTATTACAATATATTAGATTTAGGTACGTATGTATCTATATAATTGGAGAGAGAGGGAGAGAGTTCACTGGGAGGTAGATCAGGTAGAACCTGATTCATCAACTGATTTTTGGGGGCATCTTTAGATTGAAGATTTATAACTATATCTACCATTTGGATGGTATGATGATGTGCATCTATTTGTGGAACACCACCTGATGATGAACTAACAAGTGTTGATGCCTCCATTTGTCCTGCATACAACTATACAAGAATGGTTAATTATATTATTATATTACCTCTTTTAAACCAAATTAAAGGACACTTTCAGGCCTTCATGACTTTGATATATACGACCTTAAAAGTTGTGGAAGTGTCAATATTGTTCAGGCAATATTATATAGCTAAAAGAAACCCGAATTAAAGAAAAGAAACATGAACAACTTAGAAATTTTTCAGTGGAATTGGTCGGCAAACAATCTCGAGAAAGGCCTGTAGTGTTTACTCTAGTGAGTACGAGGTAATACAAATTTAGAGAATGTAAGTTTCATATATGCAACCACTGATAAAGAAAATAAGAAATGCCTATTGAATTAGTGAGGCTATCAAATCCACCGTGAAGGAGTCGTCACGTGAATTCTTTAAATTATAGATGTGTTTTAGGCTTCTGAGTCCGGTAAAGTGACCATATAACATTATATGATTACGTTGAAAGAATAATGAGAAATTTCTAGGAAAGCAGATTCAATAGAACGTCCCTACTCCCTCCCACATAACACGCCGGCCAGTCTCTTTGATGACTTAAGTGGACTTGCTTTTGTTGTGTTGTTTTTTTGGCAAGTCTCTTGATATGGAATTTCGTATGAAATCTCCTTAGTCATTTCACCAAGTATTCATAATTTCGGCTAACTTCTATACTTCATATATACTTCTTTTCCAACTTCATTACTCTTCTGGAATCTCTATATTATAAGTTGACTAATTAAAATTTTGTATTTTGATAAACAAATTTATTTAAGAATAAATTAGTTGATTTTTTTAATGTTTACAAATTTACCACTATAAATTATGAAGGGTATATAAACACAATAATTAATTTATATATAATATTTTATAATAATTTTTTATTAATAATAATTATAATTATATATATACATAAATTTTCAAGTCATTACACACCGATATAACTTCATCAGTTCGTTGGATGTTGACCATTAGATTTACATACTTTGACTCAATGTGTATGCACTTGTCAACAATTCTCCATAATCGGTGGTCCACATGCAAATCACTGATATAAGTTATACCAGTGCGTACTGAGGAGAAAATGACTGTTTATAAATATATATATATATATATTTATATTTATATATATATTCCAATGATGACTTTTTATAATGTACACTTTAAGCACATTTGATGAAATTTAATGGAATATATTGAATATTGATGTGATTTTTTGTGTGGATTATAAAAACATTGAAATACATTTGTGGGAAAATTTTTAAATTTTTCGGATACAAGAACTAATTTTTTCCAACTTTTTTTTGAAGATAAAATATTTAGAAATAGGGAAATATAAGAAAAAATAGTTTTCAAATCCAAAAAATTTCCAACTTTTTACCAAATGTGTATTTTAATTTTTTTAAGATGCATACAAAAAATCTCATCGAAAAACATTCAATTATATGCAATTTCATCAAAGGTGCTTGTTGTATTAAAATAAGAGGGGTGCTGATAGGAAAAGTTCCCCATATATATATATATATATATATATATATATATATACACACATACAACTTGACAAAAATAAACATATAATAGTGGAAATTAATTAAATAGTTAAATCTTTAATTCTACTCATGGAATGTTTACTAATTAAGAATCTCATCCAAGGAAAGGGAATTAAGTTCCTAATTTTGAATTCCAAATCAGGAATTAAGTTCCTGATAGAAAGGGAACTTGATTCCCCTCACCCACCATAGGAATCAAGTTACCTTTCCTAATTACAAGGAGAATTCATATATCTTTACTAAAATATATTTACATAAAATTAATATAAAAAAAACAATTGTGTTTATATTTTTTCATTAATAGCTCATATGAAATTATGTTGTAAATATATATATATATATAATAAAAATGAATTGCAAATGCCTTGAATTTGGTATGTATATATAAACGATTTTAGTAGGAAAATAAAAAAGTTTGATATAAAAACAAAAAAACAAAAACAGAGCCACGACAAAAAAATAAAATAAAATTATGAACTATCGTAAATTGGCTTCTTGTAGACGTTACCATGTGTGTGTATGTGTGTATATAAACGATTTTAGTAGGAAAATAAAAAAGTTTGATATAAAAATAAAAAACAAAAACAGAGCCACGACAAAAAAATAAAATAAAAATATGAACTATCGTAAACTGGCTTCTTGTAGACGTTACCTTGTGTGTGTGTGTGAACTATCGTAAACTGGCTTATTGTAGACGTTACCTGGTGTGTGTGTGAACTATCGTAAACTGGCTTCTTGTAGACGTTACCTGGTGTGTGTGTGTGTGTGTGTGTGTGTGTGTGTGTGTGTGTGTGTGTGTGTGTGTGTGTGAACTATCGTAAACTGAATTCTTGTAGACGTTACCTGGTGTGTGTGTGTGTGCGTGTGTGTGTGTGTGTGTGAACTATCGTAAATTGGCTTCTTGTAGACGTTACCTAGTGTGTGTGTGTGTGTGTGTGAACTATCGTAAACTGGCTTCTTGTAGACGTTACTTGGTGTGTGTGTGTATGTGTGAACTATCGTAAACTGGCTTCTTGTAGACGTTACCTGGTGTGTGTGTGTGTGTGTGTGTGTGTGTGTGTGTGTGTGTGTGTGTGTGTGTGTGTGTTTGTGTGTGTGTGAACTATCGTAAACTGGATTCTTGTAGACGTTACCTGGTGTGTGTGTGTGTGTGTGTGTGAGTGAACTATCGTAAACTGGCTTCTTGTAGACGTTACCTAGTGTGTGTGTGTGTTGTGTGTGTGTGTGTGTGTGTGTGTATGTGTGTGTGTGAACTATCATAAACTGGCTTCTTGTAGACGTTACCTGGTGTGTGTGTGAACTGTCGTAAACTGGCTTCTTATAGACGTTACCTGGTGTGTGTGTGTGTGTGTGTGAACTATCGTAAACTGGCTTCTTATAGATGTTACCTAGTGTGTGTGTGTGTGTGTGTGTGAACTATCGTAAACTGGCTTCTTGTAGACGTTACCTGGTGTGTGTGTGTGTGTGTGTGTGTGTGTGTGTGTGTGTGTGTGAACTATCGTAAACTGGCTTCTTGTAGACGTTACCTGGTGTGTGTGTGTGTGTGTGAACTATCGTAAACTGACTTCTTGTAGACGTTACCTGGTGTGTGTGCGTGTGTGTGTGTGTGTGTGAACTATCGTAAACTGGCTTCTTGTAGACGTTACCTAGTGTGTGTGTGTGTGTGTGAATTATCGTAAACTGGCTTCTTGTAGACGTTACTTGGTGTGTGTGTATGTGTGAACTATCGTAAACTGGATTCTTGTAGACGTTACCTGGTGTGTGTGTGTGTGTGTGTGAACTATCGTAAACTGGCTTCTTGTAGACGTTACCTAGTGTGTGTGTGTGTGTGTGTGTGTGTGTGTGAACTATCGTAAACTGACTTCTTGTAGACGTTACCTGGTGTGTGTGTGCGTGTGTGTGTATGTGAACTATCGTAAACTGGCTTCTTGTAGACGTTACTTGGTGTGTGTGTATGTGTGAACTATCGTAAACTGGATTCTTGTAGACGTTACCTGGTGTGTGTGTGTGTGTGTGTGTGTGTGTGTGTGTGTGTGTGTGAACTATCGTAAACTGGCTTCTTGTAGACGTTACCTAGTGTGTGTGTGTGTGTGTGTGTGTGTGTGTGTGTATGTGTGAACTATCATAAACTGGCTTCTTGTAGACGTTACCTGGTGTGTGTGTGTGTGTGTGTGTGTGTGTGTGTGAACTATCGTAAACTGGCTTCTTGTAGACGTTACCTGGTGTGTGTGAGTGAGTGTGAACTATCGTAAACTGGCTTCTTGTAAACGTTACCTAGGTGTGTGTGTGTGTGTGTGTGTATGTGTGAACTATCGTAAACTAGCTTCTTGTAGACGTTACCTAGTGTGTGTGTGTGTGTGTGTGTGTGTGTGTGAACTATCGTAAACTGGCTTCTTGTAGACTTTACCTGGTGTGTGTGTGTGTGTGTGTGTGTGTGTGTGTGTGTGTGTGTGTGTGTGTGTGAACTATCGTAAACTGGCTTCTTGTAGACGTTACCTGGTGTGTGTGTGTGTGAACTATCATAAACTGGCTTCTTGTAGACGTTACCTGGTGTGTGTGTGTGTGTGAACTATCGTAAACTGGCTTCTTGTAGACGTTACCTGTGTTGGGGTTTTTGCCCTAAAGCTTGTAATATGTAAATAGAATTTGAACATAAATAAAAGAAGTAGTATATTCATTCATTTTGTGTCATACTTTATATAACATGTGCACTTAACATCCAAGATTGCCGGATGTAATTTCGAACTGAGTATATGAGTGTCATATATAGATGGATTCAGTTTGAAACGAGCAATCTAAAAAGTCCGTAGATAGCAAATAAAGCTGGGTACTTTATTTGTGGTTAATCTACAGAGCTGCGGTCCATTTCGTAGTGTACGGTGATCCAATCCTGGATCATTCATATGTAGATATGAGAATGTAGGCACCTTGTATGATGTGATCATATAGGACTGGGCCATGATCTATATGAATCTCTCACTAAGATCCGTTTAAGGATGAGATTCATATATATCAACTAATGATGGCTATATGTGGGTGATCTTAATCCTGAGTGTCTTATCGACTCCTTCAGGTTAGATCGTGGTCTTTGATATACCATGGGTGAGGTCGGAGTTGCATTCCTGATCAATATACTCCGTATGTTGGGATCACGGTTTGGCTTGTGGCTGGGAAGGTTTGTACACAATAGTGGAATCCACTCCTTCTTGTGAGAAGTAGATGGTAGTTCCCTTAAGGGTTGATTCAGGGCTTGAACAATATGAGTGCTCTCCTAATTCCGTAAGGAATGTAGGATTTATTGTTCATTAGAGAATCAATGGTACTTAATGGAAAGATATGATTAGAGGGGTATGACGGACATTATGACCCAACTCTAATTATGAACTACTTGTGGAGGATTATACCATATGTAATAGCTATATCGATGGACACCGAGAGTTATTGGTTTGTGTAAAAACGTCTACAGTTGAGAGAGTGCAGCTTCGGGTTTTTAGTGGAATAACACCGAAGTTAATAATCATGAACTATTAATTAAAGAGTTTAATTAATAATTTCTAAGGATTATTGGAGCTCAAAATATTGTGGGTCCATTAGGTCTCCTTGCTAGCCTGATCGATTTAGGTAACAAGGGTCACGGTTAATTAATTGGATTGTCCAATTAATTGTGTTACGAAAGTGACACGTATTTATTCGGGAGTTAATTGAATAATGTGATTATTTAATTAATGAATAATGGTGATTAAATAAATTAAATAATAAGATTATTTAATTATGTTGTTAATCACTAAATAGAGGGTGTTAGTTGATATTTGATTTTGAATAAAATAAGATAATATGATTATTTTATTTTAAATTAAATATTTGAAATTGAATTTGAAATGTTTGAATTCAAAATAAATATTTAATTAATTTTAAAAAAGATATGAGATATCTTTATAAAAATTTTAAAAATCAAATATAAGATTTTTGGTTTGTTTTTAATATATATGAGATATATATATTTTTTTAAATTAAAAACCGAATGTCGGTTTTGTTAAAAAGAAAAAACCAAATGAGATAAAAGAACACAGCAAAGAAAAGCAATTTGATTGCTTGAGAGAAGAAGAAAAACAGGTCGAACACAGTAAAGAAAAGCAATTTGATTGCTTGAGAGAAGAAGAAAAACAGGTCGTGCACAGTAAATAAAAGCAAAACAAAAGAAAAAAAAATAGGGTGTGCCAAGCTCAAGTGCTGCACTTCTAGCTTTTGTTTGTGTGTGTGTATTCTTCTATTCTTACTCCATACAGGTCCTGAATATCGTGACGCGCCCACACGCTGTTACCAGATCCGGGAGATAGCGAGGAAGATCACGTGGTTCAAATCAGAAGCAGTTCGTATTAAAGTGAAGGAGCCTCCTATGTAGGTATGAAAATGTTCTTCATTTTATTATCGCATTTGATTATTACTGTACAAATGGGTTAGTTTAATGATTGCATAAAAATTTTAAAACCTTCCGCTGCGCAATCTGTAACCCTAGGTTCCAACAATTGGTATCAGAGCCAATTTTTGTACAGTATAATCGAATTCGATTGCTCCTGATATGTATGAATGTGTAGGCACATATTTTTTTGATGAGTGTATGATGTTTTTTTTATAATTAAATTGTTTAATTTAAAAAACATGGTTGATTGTAATTTTTTATGGTGTGGTGGATTTAGAGTGTTTCTGGGTTGTATAAATTTTTTTATTTTTTTTACTGTTGTATTATTAAAAAAAAAAAAATTATGTGTAATCGCACCTGGTACCAGTGAGCATGCATCCTGCGCATGCCACCAGCACCCTACTACCTGGTCGCTCAACGAAGACTGCGCGCGCGAGTTGACCAGTGGTGCCTTCCAGCGCTGCCTACCTTCCCACCCAGCGCAGCTACCAGCGCTCGTCCAGCGCAGGGCCTACCAGCGCGCAACAGCGCGCCTCCCATCAGCGCCCTTCCACCTGCGCGCATCGCAGACAAGCGCATGCCTTCCAGCGCAGCATACCAGCGTGCATGCAGACGAGCGCTCCTCCACCTGCGCAAATGCAGACCAGCGCGCGCAACCTGTCCAGCGTGACTCCAGCGCGCAACCTACATGCGCGCATCCAGACCAGCGATGCCTACCCACGCATGCTACCAACGCACATGACCTGAAGAGATTGGAAGTCTTGGAAATTACAAGAAGACCAAGGGATGCCTCGGGAATATTTTTTGTAATTAGATTCCAATTTTTAGGTTAAATAATCCACAACACTCGGTCAACTCATGTATGTTTTAATTATTTGATGATTAAACATTGCCATGTATATACATATCATTTAAATTAGTTGTGCCTACACATATATATATATATATATATATGTTGATATATCATACATGCATTATAGCCATCTATATTATGTGTTTAATTTTTTTTAATTTGATTAAAATGGGTTATTCACATAATTGGCTATTTTTAATGGGATTAGTTTTTAGGAGTAAAAATTTGGTAAATCTCATTAATTACTAATATTTTTATTAAAGAGTTTTAATACTTAGATTAGTAGGGTCCTTAATATATATATTAGGATTAATTTGATTAAGCTCCTAATAATTGGACCTAATAATGTGTTTAGTTTTAATAGTTAAAACTTGGTTTATACACATTTAATAATAATTCTAGTCTTAGTAAACAGTTTACATAGATTTGAATTATCACTACTGAACTAATTTTTTAAGTGTTAAAAATCAATTTAATTTATTAATTATTGGAATAAGATTCTAATAATTTGTGATTAATGCACTTGATGCTTAGATTAAAATTAGCCGTTTTATCTAGTTTAATCTAGGTGCATTAATATTAATAGAAAACCCTTAATATAAAATAGTGAGTGGGAGAGGGATATATGACATTATATCTCGCCGTCTCCATCATTAGTTCAACACCGTGAGATTCGAGTGGGGTCTCGTGACGGCTTTGTTTTCGTCCTCCCTAAGGAGGGTTTCCATAAGAATCAATACCAAGGTTGACTTCCTAACAGATAGGATTTCGGAGGGGATTTCGGGATTGACCGACCCTAAGGCGACAATTCTCGAGTTAAGCTCTTAAGATCTGAAATGATGGGTTACACTTACAAGGTTTTAATTAAATTGGTTAATTAAAAACCTGACCTAATAAACGATGGTTGAATGATATTGGGATAAGAGTTATTCTGGTATATCCTTTGACTGAGAAGGTCTCGATCCAACATGCAAGAATTTGACCGACCCTAAGGCGGCACTTGCTTGTGGTATGTTGGATTGTCGTGGCATAGAAACATTGTTTTTAGGGTTGTTCTTGTTCATTAAACATTTTCATGCATCATGTTTAATTTTATGCCGAACATTAGCACATGTTTAGAATGTATGACTGAATGAATCTTTAATTTATGTTTTTTCAGCCATGTCATCTGCACTATTACAAATACTTGCAAACGATAAATTAACTGGTGATAACTACACAGAATGGAAACTTAACATTAATGCAATACTGGTCACCAAAGACCTCAAGTTTGTGCTTACGGAGGAATGTCCTCCGGTGTCTACTGCCAATGCCACACGAACTGTTCGTGAGGCATACCAGCGATGGGTCTCATCTGATGAGAAGGCCCGAACATATCTATTAGCTTCTATGACAGACGTGCTTGTCACAAAGCACGAAGCAATGACTACAGCATTCGAAATTATGGAGTCATTACAAGCTATGTTCGGGCAGCCCTCCGAGCAAAAGCGACACGAAGCTGTTCGCTCCGCTATGCTCGCTCGTATGAAGGAAGGTACATCAGTTCGGGAACATGTCCTGAGCATGATGTCCTACTTCAACACAGCAGAAGTCAATGGCGGGGCCATTGACGAACCCAGTCAAGTGAGCATCATACTGACGACTCTTCCGAAGAGTTTCGATCAGTTTAAGAACAACTATGGGATGAACAAGTTAAGGTTTAGTCTCACACAGTTGCTCAATGAGCTCGCTACTTTTGAGTCCATGACCAAGGACAGCAAAAGTAAGACCGGTGAGGCAAATGTTGCCGAACCATCTTCCTCCAATAATAAGAAGAGGAAGAGGTCTGCTGGAAAGGCGAAGGGTAAGCCCAAACCCAAGAAGGCCCAAAGCAAACAGAAGGACACCTCCACCGACCAAGACAAAGGAAAATGTTTCCATTGTAACAAGGTCGGGCACTGGAAGAGGAACTGTCCTCAGTACCTAGAGGAGGTAGCCAAGAAGAAGAAGAAAGGTAAATATGATTTACTTGTTCTTGAATCTTGTTTAGTGGAAGATGATTCTTCACCTTGGATTGTTGATTCGGGGGCCACTAACCATGTTTGTTCTTCTTTGCAGTGGACTGATTCTTGGACACAGCTAGAGGAGGGAGCCTTCTCCATGCGTGTGGGGTCGGGGGATGTTGTGTCGGCCAAAGCAGTGGGAGCAATAAGATTGCAATTTTGTAATAATAATAGTTTTTTATTATTGAACAATGTTTTTTATATTCCTGGATTTACACGGAATTTGATTTCCGTTTCTAAGTTGTTAGAACAATTGTATTCTGTTTCTTTTAATAATAAGTTTGTTATTATTGGAAAGAATGGTCTGAATATTTGTTCAGGAATTAATGAAAACAATTTGTATGTGTTAAGACTGTTAATACATACTACACTGCTTAACACCGAAATGTTTAAGGTTGAAAAACCTAAAACTAAACGACATAATATTTCTCCAGATAATGACACGTATCTTTGGCATCTAAGGCTTGGTCATATCAACCTTGACCGGATAGACAGACTAGTAAAAAGTGGACCTTTAAGTGAAGTTAAAGGTTGGCACATTACCTGTCTGCGAATCCTGTTTAGAAGGTAAGATGAGTAAGAGACCTTTTACTGGAAAATGGCTTAGAGCTATAGAGCCACTAGAACTCATACATACAGACGTCTGCGGACCGATGAATGTTAGAGCTAGGGGCGGCTATAAGTATTATATCACCTTTATAGATGACTACTTAAGATACGTATATGTCTACCTAATGCAACGAAAGTCGGAAACATTTGAAAAGTTTAAAGAATTCCGAGCTGAAGTTGAGAATCAATTAGGTAGGACTATCAAGTCACTACGATCAGATCGTGGAGGTGAGTACCTTGACCAAGAGTTTGAAGACTTCATGGTCGAGCATGGGATAGTTTCCCAACTCACAGCTCCTGGTACACCTCAGCAAAATGGTGTAGCGGAGAGGAGAAATAGAACCCTGATGGAAATGGTGAGATCTATGATTAGTTTCTCATCATTACCAAATTCCTTTTGGGGATATGCGTTACAAACAGCGGCATACATTTTGAATGTAGTGCCATCCAAATTTGTTCCTGAAACTCCCCTAGAGTTGTGGAATGGTCGTAAAGCTAGTTTACGACATTTTCGCATATGGGGGTGTCCAGCACACGTGCTGAAGAACAGAAGTGGAAAGCTAGATCCCAAGTATGTGGTCTGCTTGTTTGTAGGATACTCCAAGGAGACCAGAGGTGGATACTTCTATAGTCCTGAAGATAACAAAGTATTTGTATCGAAAAATGTAACGTTTCTTGAGGATAACTATATAAGTGATCATAAACCTCGTTCTAAAATTGTATTAAACGAGTTGGAGCCTGGTGAGACCAGTACTCAGTCAACTAGAGTTGTTAATCCATTAATATCTGAAAGTCAGATAATTCCTAGTCAGGATACACTACCACCTAGACGAAGTGAGAGGGTTGTGAGACAGCCTGAACGCTATTTGGGTGTAAGTGAGGGACAAGATCTTGTCTCTGCTGATAGTGTGGATGATCCATTGACATTTAAGAATGCAATGGAAGATCCTGATAAAGAGGAATGGTTTAAAGCCATGAATCTCGAGATGGAGTCAATGTACTCTAACTCAGTCTGGGAACTTGTAGACTTACCGAATGGGGTAAAACCCATAGGATGTAAGTGGATCTACAAGAGGAAGAGAGGAGTAGACGGGAAGGTAGAGACCTTCAAGGCAAGGCTAGTGGCCAAGGGTTATACCCAGAAAGAGGGGGTCGATTATGAAGAGACCTTCTTGCCAGTAGCCTATGTTTAAGTCTATTAGGATTCTCGTATCCATTGCTGCCTATTTCGATTATGAAATTTGGCAAATGGACGTCAAGACTGCATTCTTGAATGGCAATCTTGAAGAGAGCATCTATATGATGCAATCAGAGGGATTCGTGTCTCCAGATCAAGAGCAAAAGGTTTGCAAGTTGCAAAGGTCCATCTATGGACTTAAGCAAGCATCTAGATCTTGGAACATCAGGTTTGATGATGTGATCAAAACCTATGGCTTTGAGCAGAACGTTGATGAGCCTTGTGTCTACAAGCGTATCATTGACAAGAAAGTAGTTTTCTTGGTCCTATACGTAGATGACATCCTACTCATTGGGAATGATGTAAGAGTGTTGTCTGATGTAAAGGGCTGGCTGGCTAGCCAATTCCAAATGAAAGATTTGGGAGAGACGAGTTATGTTCTAGGGATCCAACTTATAAGGGATCGTAAGAACAAACTCATAGCATTGTCTCAGGTATCATATATCGATAAGATTCTTATGTGATTTTCGATGCAGAACTCCAAGAAAGGTAATTTACCTTCAAGACATGGGGTTCACTTGTCTAAGGAACAGTGTCCTAAGACACCTCAAGAAGTTGAGGATATGAGACGTGTGCCATATGCATCAGCAGTAGGTAGTCTCATATATGCTATGTTATGCACGAGACCGGACATCTGCTATGCAGTGGGAGTAGTCAGCAGGTACCAGTCCAACCTAGGATTAGATCATTGGGTTGCTGTCAAGACTATTCTCTAGTATCTTCGGAGAACGAGAAACTATATGCTAGTGTATTCCGGACAGGATTTGATCCCGTTAAGATACACAGATTCTGATTTTCAGTCAGACAGGGATTCTAGAAAATCCACGTCTGGATCAGTATTCACCCTAGGTGGTGGAGCCATTGTGTGGAGAAGTATAAAGCAATCTTGCATTGCTGACTCCACCATGGAAGCCGAATATGTAGCCGCTTGTGAAGCTGCTAAAGAGGCTGTTTGGCTCCGTAAGTTCTTGAATGATCTGGAAGTTGTTCCAGATCTGGATAAGCCCATCACACTTTATTGTGATAATAGTGGTGCTGTGGCTAATTCCAAAGAACCAAGAAGCCACAAGAGAGGGAAGCATATAGAGAGAAAGTATCATCTCATTAGAGAGATAGTGCAGAGAGAAGATGTGATCGTCACCAAGATAGCCTCACAAGACAATCATGCTGATCCATTTACGAAGACCTTACCGGCTAAAGTGTTTGAAGGTCACCTAGAAGGTCTAGGGTTACGAGACATGACTCACATGCTTTAGTGCAAGTGGGAGATTGTTGGGGTTTTTGCCCTAAAGCTTGTAATATGTAAATAGAATTTGAACATAAATAAAAGAAGTAGTATATTCATTCATTTTGTATCATACTTTATATAACATGTGCACTTAACATCCAAGATTGCCGGATGTAATTTTGAACTGAGTATATGAGTGTCATATATAGATGGATTCAGTTTGAAACGAGCAATCTAAAGAGTCCGTAGATAGCAAATAAAGCTGGGTACTTTATTTGTGGTTAATCTACAGCTGCGGTCCATTTCGTAGTGTACGGTGATCCTATCCTGGATCATTTATATGTAGATATGAGAATGGAGGCACCTTGTATGATGTGATCATATAGGACTGGGCCATGATCTATATGAATCTCTCACTAAGATCCGTTTAACGATGAGATTCATATATATCAACTAATGATGACTATATGTGGGTGATCTTAATCCTGAGTGTCTTATCAACTCCTTCAGGTTAGATCGTGGTCTTTGATATACCATGGGTGAGGTCGGAGTTGCATTCCTGATCAATATACTCCGTATGTTGGGATCACGGTTTGGCTTGTGGCTGGGAAGGTTTGTACACAATAGTGGAATCCACTCCTTCTTGTGAGAAGTAGATGGTAGTTCCCTTAAGGGTTGATTCAGGGCTTGAACAATATGAGCGCTCTCCTAATTCCGTAAGGAATATAGGATTTATTGTTCATTAGAGAATCAATGGTACTTAATGGAAAGATATGATTAGAGGGGTATAACGGACATTATGACCCAGCTCTAATTATGAACTACTTGTGGAGGATTATACCATATGTAATAGCTATATCGATGGACACCGTGAGTTATTGGTTTGTGTAAAAACGTCTACAGTTGAGAGAGTGCAGCTTCAGGTTTTTAGTGGAACACCGAAGTTAATAATCATGAAATATTAATTAAAGAGTTTAATTAATAATTTCTAAGGATTATTGGAGCTCAAAATACTGTGGGTCCATTAGGTCCCCTTGCTAGCCTGATCGATTTAGGTAACAAGGGTCACGGTTAATTAATTGGATTGTCCAATTAATTGTGTTACGAAAGTGACACGTATTTATTCGGGAGTTAATTGAATAATGTGATTATTTAATTAATGAATAATGGTGATTAAATAAATTAAATAATAAGATTATTTAATTATGCTGTTAATCACTAAATGGAGAGTGTTAGTTGATATTTGATTTTGAATAAAATAAGATAATATGATTATTTTATTTTAAATTAAATATTTGAAATTGAATTTGAAATGTTTGAATTCAAAATAAATATTTAATTAATTTTAAAAAAGATATGAGATATCTTTATAAAAATTTTAAAAATCAAATATAAGATTTTTGGTTTGTTTTTAATATATATGAGATATATATATTTTTTTAAATTAAAAACCGAATGTCGGTTTTGTTAAAAAGAAAAAACCAAATGAGATAAAAGAACACAGCAACGAAAAGCAATTTGATTGCTTGAGAGAAGAAGAAAAACAGGTCGAACACAGCAAAGAAAAGCAATTTGATTGCTTGAGAGAAGAAGAAAAACAGGTCGTGCACAGTAAACAAAAGCAAAACAAAAGAAAAAAAAAATAGGGTGTGGCAAGCTCAAGTGCTGCACTTCTAGCTTTTGTTTGTGTGTGTGTATTCTTCTATTCTTCCTCCATACAGATCCTGAATATCGTGACGCGTCCACACGCTGTTACCAGTTCCGGGAGATAGCGAGGAAGATCACGTGGTTCAAATCAGGAGCAGTTCGTATTAAAGTGAAGGAGCCTCCTACATAGGTATGAAAATGTTCTTCATTTTATTATCGCATTTGATTATTACTGTACAAATGGGTTAGTTTAATGATTGCATAAAAATTTTAAAACCTTCCGCTGCGCAATCTGTAACCCTAGGTTCCAACAACCTGGTGTGTGTGTGTGTGTGAACTATCATAAACTGGCTTCTTGTAGACGTTACCTGGTGTGTGTGTGTGTGTGTGTGTGTGTGTGTGTGACCTATCGTAAACTGGCTTTTTGTAGACGTTACCTGGTGTGTGTGTGTGTGTGTGTGTGTGTGTGTGTGTGTGTGTGTGTGTGTGTGACCTATCGTAAACTGGCTTTTTGTAGACGTTACCTGGTGTGTGTGTGTGTGTGTGTGTGTGTGTGTGTGTGTGTGTGTGTGTGTGTGTGTGTGTGTGTGTGTGTGTGTGTGTGTGTGTGTGTGTGTGTGTGTGTGTGTGTGTGTGTGTGTGTGTGTGTGTGTGTGTGTGTGTGTGTGTGTGAACTATCGTAAACTGGCTTCTTGTACACGTTACCTGGTGTGTGTGTGTGTGTGAACTATCGTAAACTTGCTTCTTGTAGACGTTACCTGGTGTGTGTGTGTGTGTGTGTGTGAACTATCGTAAACTTGCTTCTTGTAGACGTTACCTGGTGTGTGTGTGTGTGTGTGTGTGTGTGTGTGTGTGTGTGTGTGTGTGTGTGTGTGTGTGTGTAAAAATATATATATATGGGCGTACCCATGATTTTTTGTTAGGATGGGCTAAAACAAAACTATATATATATATATATATATATGAACGTCGACGGTACTAGAAAATTTCATCAATTGAAAAACAAAAGTACACATAGCTAGATAAACGGCCATAATAAGTCTTACACTTAAAAATGCATATATTAAACAACGTAGGCCATAATAAGTCTTACACTTAAAAATGCATATATTAAACAACGTACATAAACTTTCAATAAGACAACCTTGTTTTTTATTCCCTTAAAAAAATTGAAACGTCAATAAAAATAAGTATTATTTAAACTTTGTCTCACGACGTAATCCAGGATCACATTCATAATAAGGAGTATTAATATCTGATGGTCAACATTCTTATTTCCAATCTTTGAGATGAAGAAGACAAACTTGAACCCTCATCTCTAACATTACATGCAGAACTTGATCTGTTGGAAAATATCCACAATATGGGGCCACACATGTAAATATTAAATGTGTTTGCTATCTTTTGGTTAAGCCTAAATTAAAGTGATCTAATTAAGATTTAAAAGGTTAAGGCTTAAGGGTATAATTGTCATGGAGTTAATGTGTAGATACCAGAGTGCTATATCTAATTTGATGAGGGGCCGAATTAGAAATAGCAAAACATATAATAATATGTTTATTATATTAGGGGTTATGGTCCCCATAATTATACGATCTTTTTTGGCTTTTCTGTATCCCCATCAACAGAGAAGAGAGAACACTTTTGTGTCCCAAGAATCGTGCTAATTTGGAAGAACACAACCCGTTCATCAAACTCCGGCAATGGATTCAGGTACGCTTCCGCTTTCTATTATCTCATCTTTTCTCTTGAATCGATATGAGTTTAGTAACATATATCTAGGGTTTGATTAATCATGATATAGAAACATGTTTAGGTTATTTTCGGATTAACTTTGTGCCTATGCATGTTGATTGTGTGTTAATCGAATCACTTACATGATCTACTCCCACATATTGATTATCTTTTTTTTTTTTCCAAAATACAAAAGCACAGTTGTTTTTATTGGCTTTGATGTATGGTTGTTCGACATTGTAACTTAAAATTATTAAACAATTTAGTTAAAGTCATACTTTTTAAATTATAATATAACACTAGAAATAATAAATTGCAATCGGAAAATAAATTCATTAAAAAATAACAAAATACTAAATTAAAATTATAAATAACAAATCCAAAACTCTAATTTGTTTTTTATAATTAAGAATTTTGAGGGATGAAAATAATTATTAATTGGGATAAGAGATACAATTAGGATTTGGACCTAAAAGCGAATTGAAATTTGGACGTGACTCAAGAGAGAGTGTGTGTATTGGGACGTGTTTTACAGAGAGGGACGTAGAAAGAATAGATTTTGATATAAATATAAATTATAATGAATGTTGATGTGATGTCAGTGTTTGAAATGATATATTGCCTTGTTTGGCTAGGATTTTAAAGAGCTTAAAAGCTCTTTTAGAGCCTAAAAGTGGTTTTAGAGCATGATTGGATGATTTTTCAAAAAAGCTTATGAAGCTTAAAAGCTTTTTTGTTTAAAGCTAAGCTCAACATGCTTCCAGTAGAAGAGCTTTTCAAAAGTTCGGGAAGCTGAAATTTTATTTGAATGAATCTTTTGTATCGTCCTTTTTACCTCTTTTTGGTATAAATAATAAATCAAAATTTCATTTTTATCCCATCACACTCATTTACATAGATAAACACGTTTTCCCATTTTTTCACATGAACCCTAGCTGAAATTGATTCTAAATTCTCCTCAAATCCTTTTTATGCTTTGGGTTTGCAAAAGAATAGCGTAATTTCCTATGGAAACCCAACAATTTCGCTCTCAAAACTCCACCATTGATGCGATTTCAAAAAACTAAGCTTCAAGTACTCGTCTTTTGCACTGAAAAAATTCATTCAACCAAGTAAGTATTTGATGCATTTCGTCCTCTTTTCTATAATTTTGTTCCGAATTTTTTGAAGGATAGAATTATGTATGACTACATTAAAAGTGTTCATGTCTTTCTTTATAGAGTCAATTTCTTAAATTTTTTTTGCTGTGGAAAGTCAGTAATTAATTATTTCTAAAGTGTTGTGTCTACTGAGGAAAGGGATTTTGGTGATATTTTGATCAATTTGTTTACTCAACTTAATGCTTGTCAGTAATTTTTTTTTTCCTGAGGAATATCTGATTTTTTGTTGCTTTGTGTTGGAGGTTGCGTATCTTTAGCTTTGGATCGGTAGTGTTTGCTTGGGTGGTTTTTTCAGCTTTGTCTTTTCTGCGCTTGTGCTTGTTGCTTCCCTTTGCTCCGGAAATTCAATGCTTCTAGTTTTAATGTTGTGTTAGTAATTAGCTTTGAACTATTTAAATAACAGAAGAAATTTCTCAAAAAATAAAATTACTTTCACTAATAAATTAATACAGAAATGTTAACATAGTGAATTTTGATGAAGGAGGTTAAGTATAGAGGTTTTGGTTGTACCATTAGTGTAGCACAACTAAAGCTTAAAGTTTCATCTAAATTAGTTAATCAGTTGCTAGTTAGATAAATTAGTTAGCCGAGAATACTTAGCTTTGCTAGCTCATCATGACTAGTTACTAATTCTGTTATGTGAAGAATTAGTAAAAGTCAACAATATATATAAAAGCTTAATATTACTCGTGTATGTCATTCAAATTGTTAGTTAGATAAATTAGTTAGCTGAGAGTAATTAGTTTTTAGAATTTTCTCTCAAATTTTCTTTTCACTTTCTCGGTGATTTTCTTGAGAAAATCTTAAGCTTAAAAAGAACAAATGCCAATTTGAAAACATATCAAATTAAGATAACAGGTTCATGAGTATTTAGAAACTCACGGTGCACCTCATATGTGCACACGTAGAAGATTTTACAAACAAAACTCCTTACATGACAAGTTCTTATGACTTGGGAATTAAAAATCTATAGGTGGTGATAACACATATTAAATAAGTGATTCTACGGTGAGTAGCCTTTGTAGTTTTTCCATCATGAATCTGCAATAGAGATTTCTTAAAATCCTTGTATCTGTGTTGTCTCATAGGTTAGAATCATTCAAGGAAATTGAACAAAAGGTGATAACGATAACAAGACACAATATACACAGATGATGGCACATGCAAAGTTTTGAACGAGAGCTTAATATTTATATATACATTTTCATTTAAGTTTATTACTTTATGTACATTACTTGAAAGATAGACATTTTTGCAAGCAGTTTTTTGTGTGTAAAATTGTAATTCTAGTTACTTTTAAAATTTTTTTTTTTAAAGTAGATGGCAAATGTGGGCACAAACCCGGATTCGATTTGTGTTGAACTGTTGATGGAACTTCCTCAATCAAAAAAGCTAACTAATATTTTTTTTTTACACAATTTTCTGCAGAAAAACAAAGAGAAACGCCAGAAGAAGAAGCAGCAGACTGTTGATCCTAACAAGCCTAAGAAGTCAGCAGGAGCATATTTCTTTTTCAGGTAAAAATAACTCAATCTAATAAACAACAATGTAGAGCAGCATTGCTTAGTTGTTGTTGTGATTTGTTTTGTGTTATTTGGGGCTTTGTTGGAGGAGAGGCCAGGCACCAACAACTCCACCATTACTGCTCTGATTTCTGTGTAATGGAAGGTATACTAATAAATTTATGTGTATTCTGCCATTCTTGTTATCTAATATGTGTTGTGTTTATGTTTTTAATTGGTGGGCTGTTTTTTTTATAGGAACTGAGTGAGGAAGAGATGCAAGTGTGGAACGCGAATGCCGCTGAAGCAATGGAAGCATACAAGAAGGAATTGGAAGAGTACAACACCTCCATTGCAGCAGCCACAGATGACAAACATCAACCACAGTAGGAATTGGTGGAGGAGGAAGAAGAGCACACCACCAACAACACCATTGCAGGAGCTAATGCCAAACCAAAGAAGAATAAGTCTAAGCGTGTCCAGGACTGTTGAATATGTTTAATAATTTGAAAATGTTCTTGTGTTCACATACATCTTCAGTACAAGTAGTAGTAGTAGGTGGTAAAAAGCAAGCCATTGGTTTGATGGCACTTAGGCTGTGTCCGAATGATTTGCTTTTAGAATTGATGGAAATTCTATGATTCTTGTGTCCAATTTTCAAATTTCTCATTTAACTTATAACTTCGTGCCATATGAGAGATTGTGTTGGAGACATAATCTATTGGGAATTTTTGTTCTACTTGTCAACGTTAACACTTCCTATTTTTCACACTATAAAAGTAACAAGAATCTAATACCAAAAAAAAACAAAATCGTATTTTAAAAGATGTCGAACTTATTTCTTGAAGGTTCTCTACTTTTTTATTTTATTATTTTATTTATTTTAGTATATATTTTTTAAGAAGATATAATTAAAAGAATATTATATTATTTCCTATGAAGTAAACTTTTGTTTTAAAAAAATGTACATATATTATTTATTCCAATTAAGTTAAAAATGCTATATTATAGTTATAAGTGATTTTAATTAGTTACAACCAAACAGACTCAAATGCTCTTCTTTAGGGGTAAAAATGTCATATTATAATTATAAGAAATTTTAAAATGTTCCAACCAAACAGTCTTAAAAGCTGTTCCTGATACAATAACTCTTCTAGAATATACCATCCAAACAATAACTGAAAAACTCAGTTTTTTACTTCTCTTCTTCTACTCTCAAAGTCAAAAGTAAAAGTTATTCTAGATGGACCCAATTTGTCATTCTATGTAATGGATTAATGGAATGATGTGTCATATGGTGAAAGGAAAACCCTCCAATTAAAATACTTATATATTTAATTATAATATATTTTTTACAAAATGTTGACCCGGCTATAGCCAGGGTCAGCCCACCTATACGTCTGCCCCTATATATATATATATATATATACAATTTTTCTATTGTCAGTTCGTCTTGATATAAAATATATCATGACGAAAAATGTGGACCATTAGATTTACATATTTTGACTCAAAGTTTATGCACTTATCAAAACTTCTCCATAATCTGTGGTCCATATTCTTTGTTCTGATATATTTTATATCAGGACGAACTGACAGTAGAAAGACTATATATATTTATATATATATATATATATATACAGATTTCTATTATCAGAAAGTCCTGAGATTAAATATATCAGGACATTGAATATGAGCCACTCATCTTATATGCTTTGACTTGGTGTGTATACACTTGTCAAAGCTCCTCTATAAATGAGTGACTCACATTCAATGTCCTGATATATTTAATCTCAGGACGTCCTGATAATAAAAAGACTATATATATATATATATATAACATGCCTTCATCGTGGAAGATATAAGTTTTTATTTATTTATTTTTTCTATTGACAGTTCAATTTTTTTTTCCTATTAAAATTGATATATATATATATAATATACAAATATAAATAGCTATGTTTTGTATGTAAGGGTATTTTTGTAATCAACTTTGTACAAATTTGATTCTATTTCTAATTCTTCAAAATTAGTAAACGTTGGAATTAAATTTAGTAACTTAATTCCAATTCCCCTTCATTCCCTTTCCGGTGGAACTTGATTCCGATTCATTTCATTCTCGATTAGTAAACGCGTCCTTATTGTTTTAGTCAATGCAAATAAATATACATTTGTAATAAATGTTTTCTAAAGAATGTTATATTATCTCCTATGAAGTAAACTTTTGTTTTTAAAAGAAATGTACAGATATTATTTATTCCAATTAAGTTAAAAATGTTATATTATAGTTATAAGTGATTTTAATTAGTTACAACCAAACAGACTCAAATGCTCTTCTTTAGGGGTAAAAATGTCATATTATAATTATAAGAAATTTTAAAATGTTCCAACCAAACAGTCTCAAAAGTTGTCCCTGATACAAAAACTCTTCTGGAATATACCATCCAAAAGTTTTTTACTTCTCTTCTTTTACTGCCAAAAGTCAAAAGTAAAAGTTATTCTAGACGGACCCAATTTGTCCTTCTATGTAATGGATTAATGGAATGATGTGTCAGCCCACCTATACGTCCACCCATATATATATATATATATATAATTTTTCTATTGTCAGTTCGTCTTGATATAAAATATATCATGACGAAGAATGTGGACCATTAGATTTACATATTTTGACTCAAAGTTTATGCACTTATCAAAAATTCTCCATAATCTGTGGTCAATATTCTTTGTTCTGATATATTTTATATCAGGACGAACTGACAGTAGAAAGACAATATATATATATATATATATATATATATACAGATTTCTATTATCAGAAAGTCCTGAGATTAAATATATCAGGACATTGAATATGAGCCACTCATCTTACATGCTTTGACTTGATGTGTATACACTTGTCAAAGCTCCTCTATAAATGAGTGGCTCACATTCAATGTCCTGATATATTTAATCTCAGGACGTCCTGATAATAAAAAGACTATATATATAACATGCCTTCATCGTGGAAGATATAAGTTTTTATTTATTTATTTTTTCTATTGACAGTTCAATTTTTTTTTCCTATTAAAATTGATATATATATATAATATACAAATATAAATAGCTCTGTTTTGTATATAAGGGTATTTTTGTAATCAACTTTGTACAAATTTGATTCTATTTCTAATTCTTCAAAATTAGTAAACGTTGGAATTAAATTTAGTAACTTAATTCCAATTCCCCTTCATTCCCTTTCCGGTGGAACTTGATTCCGATTCATTTCATTCTCGATTAGTAAACGCGTCCTTATTGTTTTAGTCAATGCAAATAAATATACATTTGTAATAAATGTTTTCTAAAGAATGTTATATTATCTCCTATGAAGTAAACTTTTGTTTTTAAAAGAAATGTACATATATTATTTATTCCAATTAAGTTAAAAATGTTATATTATAGTTATAAGTGATTTTAATTAGTTACAACCAAACAGACTCAAATGCTCTTCTTTAGGGGTAAAAATGTCATATTATAATTATAAGAAATTTTAAAATGTTCCAACCAAACAGTCTCAAAAGTTGTCCCTGATACAAAAACTCTTCTGGAATATACCATCCAAAAGTTTTTTACTTCTCTTCTTCTACTGCCAAAAGTCAAAAGTAAAAGTTATTCTAGACGGACCCAATTTGTCCTTCTATGTAATGGATTAATGGAATGATGTGTCAGCCCACCTATACGTCCACCCATATATATATATATATAATTTTTCTATTGTCAGTTCGTCTTGATATAAAATATATCATGACGAAGAATGTGGACCATTAGATTTACATATTTTGACTCAAAGTTTATGCACTTATCGAAAATTCTCCATAATCTGTGGTCAATATTCTTTGTTCTGATATATTTTATATCAGGACGAACTGACAGTAGAAAGACAATATATATATATATATATACAGATTTCTATTATCAGAAAGTCCTGAGATTAAATATATCAGGACATTGAATATGAGCCACTCATCTTACATGCTTTGACTTGATGTGTATACACTTGTCAAAGCTCCTCTATAAATGAGTGGCTCACATTCAATGTCCTGATATATTTAATCTCAGGACGTCCTGATAATAAAAAGACTATATATATATATATATATATATATATATATATATATATATATAACATGCCTTCATCGTGGAAGATATAAGTTTTTATTTATTTATTTTTTCTATTGACAGTTCAATTTTTTTTTCCTATTAAAATTGATATATATATAATATACAAATATAAATAGCTCTGTTTTGTATATAAGGGTATTTTTGTAATCAACTTTGTACAAATTTGATTCTATTTCTAATTCTTCAAAATTAGTAAACGTTGGAATTAAATTTAGTAACTTAATTCCAATTCCCCTTCATTCCCTTTCCGGTGGAACTTGATTCCGATTCATTTCATTCCCGATTAGTAAACGTATCCTTATTGTTTTAGTCAATACAATAAATATACATTTGTAATAAATGTTTTCTAAGTTGTTAACATTGCCCTACATTATCTATAATTAAATTATTTAAACAGAGGGAAATTTTGATAGAAATAGAAAATATTTGGATCTTATCCTTTCTTTATCTTTTTTCGATCATTTTAAATTATGTACTTGATTGTTGATAAAGTGGTTGTAAAAATCAATTTTATCTTAACCGCACATTCATAGATATCTTTTTAAACATGTGATTGATTGTTGATAAAGTGATTATGAAAACCAATCATATCTTAACTGTACATTTATGGATTCAAATCACATGTCAAAATGAAGTTTTAATTTGTATCTAACTAACCAAATCTGACCATATTAATCACTATCATTTTTATTTTTTGACATGTAATTAAAATCTTAAAAGTTAAGCGCTCATAATAAATCCATCGAATAATTGTTTAAAAAGTGAAGCACGCGCAGATATAAATAGCAAACTCATTCGCCATTGGCCATATTTCAGCCTCGTGGAGTCGTGGTTGTTAATTGTTACTACTAACTTTTATAAAAAGTATTTTATATCAATATATTTTATCTCTCCGGTTCACCAGTTGTATTGTCTCTCAATCAAATTCATTTCTCCGCGCTTTTGGTTATTGGTGGATAGAAATTCAGAAAGAAATGTACGGAAATCGGAAAGATAAGGGCTTTCATTTTTTTTTATTTGATTTTAGGAAATTGAATTTTATATTTTTTAATTCAAAAACGCATTTTATAGTAATTGTTGAACAAGAAATTGAGAGAATGAAAATATAAAAAACGTACCTCGTAAATAATGAATATTTTAATATTAAAATATAAGTTAATAGGTATAAAATAAGCTGGTAATGATAGATCTTTTAATATTAATAGGTAATGGGTCTTTACATATGTACGAATAGGAAATGGATCTTTCTATTCTTTTATTACAAAAGTAAACAAAAAGCAATGATTTAACTCATAGGTCCCACCAAAAACGAGAACAATAAATTGAAAACAAATATTTTTCCCATTAAATTGGAAAAACTGATTTCTGTTGTAATTAAATAGAAAAAATGAAGAAAAAAAATGAAGGACAGAGTGAGAGAGTGAGAGAGAGAGAGAGAGAGAGAGAGAGAAAGCTGATATATTGATATTATTGGAACTTTTTCATATAGTGCACACATATATATAGAGGCAAAGAAAGAGGGAGTGAGGCGGTGAAGGCGAAGATATTTGTGTGATGAGTAATACTTGTGTGTATTACATAAGTGGTAAAAATCATCTATTACAACACTTTCCATTGGATTTATACCACTTATATATTAATTTTTCAGAAAAAATCAAATGAGATAAAATCCGAGAAAAATGTATACAAAGATCTCTCTAGATCTAGTGGGGTTGAATATTGTTATAGGTAAAAATCATCATGAAGGACACGTCATTACGGTAAGGGGCCACGTAAGCAAAGTCGAGGAAAGTCAAGCGTTAAAGGGCAGAAATTCCTCTAGGGAATTTACTCGGCAAAGAGCAAAGCAACCCGACCACAGACGAAGAAATCGGCTCGGGCATACTCGGTCATGCTCGGGATCAGATAATGAAGACGAGTACTTCACAAACATATGGACAGAATCAGCAGCAAACAACTCCACAATAAGCAACGATACGACTATCAGAGTTCAACTGAAAGGCAAACAGATTTCCCGCAGATAAAGGGCGAGGAATCCGACGCAGATTCGGACTCAGTCAAAACAGGAAACAGGATAAACTCCAGAAAGAGACAGACTTCAATTAGAACTAGGAAATCACACAAAATACGGGTATCACAACACCAAACCCTAGCAGTACCATAAACCCTAGCAATAACATGTATAAATACCCCTGTAAGAAACATAAAGAGAGGTGAGAATGAACAGGAGAAATCAGAGAGAAATATTTTGTAATTGAGTTTTTCATAGTGGATTTGACTTTGTTGCTCAAGCAACAGCCCGTGGATTTTTCTCCAGTTAAAAGGAGTTTTTACCACGTATTTGTGTCTCTTGATTTATTATTTTCTTGCGATATTATACTTATCTGTTCTTATTTTCGCTTGATACAAGTTCGTTGATAGTGACGACGAAAAATCACCATCAACAATTGGTGCTAGAAGGAGGGGGTGCGGATATCAAGCAAAACTTGTGACAATGGCTGGCGAAGGAGATGGTAGCGATTCCAGGTATAGTCAAGGATTGCTAATCAATGAATTGGAGGATGATGCCACCCTTAACACTGCAGAGGTAACCTTGGCAACGGCAGATCAGTCAACTGCCCTGGCTGGCATTCAGCGTTTTCCTCCAACTAACGAAGAGATTGCGTAACGATTCCGCGCTTCCTTGCAGCAACTTATATCAGACGCTGCAAGGCAAGGGGTCGATCTCTCCACCACGGAAGGTTTGATGTCACCTCACAATCTTTCTGCTCCTAAATCAGCAAGCAACGAGGTTGCGCTCCACAGTGGTGATACCAACGCCTGATGCACCCATAAAGGCAAGCCGTGATCCGATTGACAGGCCGGTGATTTTTTCTGAAAGGTCAACCAGGGGAAGCAGAGAACGTAGAGAGGAGAATGACTCGGACAGAAGGTATGGTCATGACCAGACGGCTAGGGATAGAGACCGTCCAAGGAGGCGTACTCATCGGAGAGATCGATCGTCGTCCTCGGGAGAGAGTGAGCAGAATTATCATCACAAGCGCCAAATGGGCACAGTTCGGCTTCACGGTTTAAATCGGGATCAAAGAGAATCGAATCCGGAAGAAAGAGGCCAAAAACTGACTATAAGTCAGAATTTCAATGCTGTGGGGGAGCCGGAGGGAGACAGAGATATACTCATACAGAGTTTGACCCGGGAAGTGGAGAATAACCGCCGACAAATGGATGCGTTAGTCAGGCGATACAGGCGTAACGAGTTGTCAGATGATGAGTCCGGGAGCCCTTTCACCAATAGGATCCTGAGGATGCCATTCCCGGAGAGGTTTAGAATGCCACATGTAGAGCAATTCAAAAAGGACACGGACCCTAAGGAACATGTCAGAAGATACAAGAGTGCCATGGCCCAGTATGTTTACAATGATGCCCTACTATGCTTAAATTTCCCCCAAACTCTTGGGGATCTGGGCTCTAGGTGGTTCGGCAGGTTACCAACGGCCAGTATAAGTAACTTCAGCGAGCTGAGTAAGGCTTTCTCAAGGCAGTTCCTCGGGAATGTACACAGAAAGAAGTCGGTGGCCCACTTGTCTCAACTTAAGCAAGGAAAGGATGAGTCACTTAAGAAGTATTTGGGAAGATTCGGTCAAGAAGTGTCTGAGATTGGAAGTGCAAACGACGAGGCTATAATTGCAGTATTCATCAATAACCTCCAGAATGGTCAGCTGTCATTTGACCTGAGAAGAGCCCGTCTAACCAGTTACGCTGACATGATGGATATGGCTGGGGGCTATACCTTGGCGGAGGAAGAAGAAATTGCCACGGGAGGATACTTCGTGCATGGCGGACGCCCGGAAGGGTCTAAAGCCAAGGACCAAGGGAAGACGCCTGATGCGAAAGGTGATAAACAAAAGAATAAGACACGGGATAGTCGGGATGGTCGTCGGGCATATGATCCGAAGACAGATCAGCCGCGGCAGAAGTTCCAAGGCAGATATACAAACTATACCCCACTGAGGAAGGATCAAAAGGAAATTCTGGCAATTCTGGAGGAGAAGAACATGTCTAAAGAACCTCCTAGGCAGTCATCCTATGCCCGGAGGGACACCACCATGTATTGCAGGTTCCATAAGGAGAATGGCCACGAAACTTCCAAGTGTTTTCAACTTAGGGATCACATAGAGACCCTCATCAGGGAAGGACACTTGAAAGATATCGTCCTGAGGAAAACCGACAAGGTAGACGGACAGAGAGATAACCGACAGGATGGTCGGGCAAGAAAACTCAGCCCCAAGAAAGCTGAGGGTGAAGGAGTGATCAACACGATTTTTGGTAGACCATCAACGGGAAAAAGTAATAGGGAGAGGACCCAGGAAATTCGGGAAGCCATGGAGGCTAGAAGAGATCTAGGTGTCAATTCTATTGAACCCGACCCAAAAAGGATCAAGGGAGGCTGGGATCCCATCATATTCACAGAGGCTGACTCACATGGAGTAGATGTAAGACCGAACGATGCACTGGTAATCAGCGAACATATTGGCCATAGGGAGGTCCATCGGATTTTGATCGACAATGGAAGCTCAGCGGATATTTTGAGTGCAGAAGTTTATGACTAGCTGAGGCTGGACAGGAAAGACCTGCAGCCTTTTCCTACACCTCTTAGAGGATTTGGCGGGGTGGAGGTAAGGTCGCTCGGCACAGTAAAATTACCTGGTGAAGATTGGGAAGGCTCCTTGCCAAAAGACAGTGTTACTCGACTTCGTAGTCGTCGACACAGAAAATTGGCCGTACAACGCCTTATTGGGCCGACCGTTCTTGAATAAAGCTAAGGCGGTGACGGCGACTTATGCCTTAATGATGAAGTTCCCAACAGAGTTTGGGGTTGGGATGGTCAAAGGATCACAAGAAATGGCTCGAAGGGCAAATTTGTCAGTATACAAGGACATGGAAGTAAACCAGGTATACAATGTGACAACCAAGCTGATAACTGATGAGACTGAAGAGTCAGAAGTACCGAAGGATTTTGAGTTAGATCCAAGAGAGGAGCCCGAAGCTAAGAAAGATGAGCCGACCGAAGAGGTGGCATTGGACCTAGAAGATCCAGGCAGGACGGTGAAAGTCGGGGCAAATTTGAGTGAATGTATAAAAGCCCAACTTGTCTCACTACTAAAGGATTACAAGGATGTTTTTGCTTGGAGCCACGAAGATATGCCCGGGATAGATCCAAAAGTGATATCACATTGCCTCTCCATCAATCCAGAGTTCCGCCTGGTAGCGCAAAAGAGACGGCTGTTCAATCCAGAGAGGAGTGTGGCCATTAAGGATGAAGTAGGCAAGTTGCTTTCTGCAGGATCGATAAGAGAGGTCAAATACCCAAAATGGGTGGCCAATATGGTGCTGGTTAAGAAGAAGAATAATCAGTGGAGAATGTGTGTAGACTTCACCGATTTGAATAAGGCCTGCCCGAAAGATAGCTTCCTATTGCTGAGAATAGACCAATTGGTGGATGCAACAGCTGGGCACGAATTGTTGAGCTTCATGGATGCTTATTCAGGATACAATCAGATCAGAATGAATAAAGCGGATGAAGAAAAGACGGCCTTCACCACAGATCAGGGTTTGTACTGCTATAAGGTGATGCCTTTCGGCCTGAAAAACGCTGGGGCAACCTACCAGAGACTGGTGAACAGGATTTTTGCTCGGTAAATTGGGAGGAACATGGAAGTTTATGTGGATGATATGTTGACCAAGAGTGTCACAGCGGAGAGGCATTCAGAAGACTTAAGGGAGACCTTCGAAGTGCTGAGGAGATATAAAATGAAGCTTAACCCGAGCAAATGTGTGTTCGGAGTGCCATCAGGGAGATTTCTTGGTTTTCAGGTACATCAAAGAGGGATTGAGGTGAACCCCGAGAAGATCAAAGCGTTGGAAGATATGGCTTCGCCAAGGACGCTGAGGGATGTACAGAGGCTAACGGGATGTCTTGCGTCACTTAACCGATTCATAGCAAAGTCGACAGACAAATGCGCCCCATTCTTCAGAGCAATAAAGAAAGGAAAAGGCCTTGAATGGAGTGAAGAATGCGAAGCTACTTTTCAGAAATTGAAAGAGTATTTAGGGCGAGCACCCATCCTCTCAAAGCCAGTGGTCGGGGAGACGTTGTACTTGTACCTCTCAGTCACAGAGGTAGTGACAAGTTCGGTGTTGATTCGGATGGAGGAAGGAGTGCAAAAACCGGTATATTATACCAGTAAGGCGTTGCTGCCAGTAGAAACTAGGTACTCACCGGCCGAAAAGGTTGCACTCGCCTTGGTCGCGGCAGCTAGAAAACTAAGGCCGTACTTCCAAGCGCATGCAATAGAGGTGTACACCGACTGCCCGCTGAAACTCATCCTGCAAAAGCCAGAACTGTCGGGAAGATTGACTAAGTGGGCGGTTGAGTTAAGTGAATTTGACATCAAATATACCCCACAAGCTGCAGTTAAGGGACAAGCGGTGTCCGATTTCATAGCAGAGTTCACCGAGCCAGATATGGAAGTGCAAAGGATGATAGAAGGCGAACAAGTGAGTAAGTTCCAATGGAAGTTGCATGTGGATGGATCGTCAAACACCCATGGCAGTGGGGCCGGAATAGTCATAACAACACCAGAAGGGGATGCTGTGGAATGCGCCATGAGGTTCGACTTCAAAGCAACTAATAACCAAGCAGAGTATGAAACTTTGTTGGCTGGTTTGAGAGTTTGCATAGCATTGGGGACAGATGAGTTGGTGGTATACAGCGATTCCCAGGTTGTGGTTAACCAAGTGCTGGATGAATACCAGGCGACGGAGGAGCATATGATAGCTTACTTAGACATTGCAAAGAGCTTGCTTAAAAAGTTTAAGGCGTACAAGATCCTTCAAATCCCTCGGGAGGAGAACGAAAAAGCAAATGCTTTGTCTAAATTAGCCTCAGCCACCACGAGTATTAGGTCGAAATCAATACCAGTGGTGCACCTGACCAAACTAAGTACGGCAGAATCTGAAGAGGTCATGGTGTCAGAAATCCGGTCAGGTCCAAGTGATTGGACGACCCAGCTTAGAGAGTATTTGGAGAGAAACATATTACCGGAGGATGCTGTGGAGGCAAAACGCGTCAGGTACAGGTCAACTCGGTACACAATTCTAAGGGGAGAACTATACAGAAGAGAGTTCTCAAAGGTGTTACAAAGATGTGTTGCCGGAGAAGAAACCTACAAGATTCTGAAAGATGTTCACAGTGGGGTGTGTGGAAACCACACTGGGGGTAAGAGCCTAGCACACAAGGTACTTCGGCAAGGTTTTTATTGGCCGACTTTATTTACGAAGCGCAACGATTCACGGAAAGTTGCAAGACATGTCAAAGAATAGCAAACGACATTCGGCAACCCCCGGAGTTACTCAGAAACTTAACTTCCCCTTGGCCTTTTGCCATGTGGGGCCTCGACCTGATTGGTCCAATGCCCACAGGAACAAGGGGAGGAGCAAAGTACGCAATTGTGGCAGTAGACTACTTTACCAAGTGGGCAGAAGCAGAGGCATTGGTGCACATCACGGAGGCGAACACCACTAGGATGTCAGGAAGAACATCATATATAGGTTCAGAATCCCGAGCATCATTATAACGGATAACGGAACTCAGTTCGACAACAGCAAGTTCAGGGAAATGTGCGAAGAGTACAAGATTGCAAACTACTATGCGTCACCTGCACATCCTCAAACCAATGGCCAAACTGAAGCTGTGAACAAGGTGATCAAGCACACACTGAAAGCAAAGTTGGAAGCAAAGAAAGGCGGTTGGGCAGACAAACTACCAGAGGTGTTATGGGCATACCGAACGACTATCAGGTCATCCACAGGGGAGACCCCTTTTGCACTAGCATTCGGAACAGAGGCTGTAATCCCGACGGAAACAACCTTTACGTCACCCAGGGTGCAACTATACAGCCCCGAGCACAACGTCAACATGTTGCAGCGGAACTTAGACGAGCTTGAAGAAATCAGGGACGCAACTCAAGTGAGAAATGTAGCGGATCAGCAGAGGGCTGTAAGGTACTATAATTCCCATGTTCGTGTGCGTAGATTCCAGCTCGGAGATTTAGTGCTAAGAAGGGTGTCCCCGAACACTAAGGACAAGTCTACAGGATCTCTCGCTGACAAATGGGAAGGCCCGTATATCATCAAGGGAGTTGCAGGGCACGGAGCCTACCTGATAGCTCACCCAGAAGGCAGCTTAGTACCCCGACCATGCAACTCTCAGTATCTCAAGATTTTCTACCCCTGACAAGCTCATTCATGTTTAACGTTATTTTAGCTTTGCTTTAACTTATAGTCAAGTTAAGAGGTTTCTAATTCTTATTGTTATCTAATAAAGTTCGTTTGCTAATAAAGAGGTTATTCATTGAAGACGATGAAATCCACGATAAAACATGTTCAAATAAAGCAAAAACAACAGTGGCCACCTCGTCCGAGAACAAGCAGACTAAATTTAGTCACCTAAAACAAACCGGTCCGAGCAAATCTAGTTCAAAAATAATCCTGCGCTACGAAGCCGCGGGAGAGCGGACAAGTAGTTCTTGAAGGGCTGAGAAGCTGGAATAGCGCGCCCGCCTGGTTTAAGCAGTGCAAACGCACTTCTTTACCAAAAGGCAAAACCGAGGCACCAGGATAACTGGAAAACTGCTTGGAGCACCGCCAGGAAGACTGGTGAGATGCGCAGTCGTGTTGGCTGGTCAACATAACCACCAACGATTCGACGAAACCTTGCACAGACAAAACCGGGAGACGTCCTAAGTGACTTGTGTAAGGACCTTGACGTATGGTTGTGGTGAGCCTCGACGAAACGTTAGGGTAAAACGATCTTCACAAGATCGGAGAAATTAATTGCCAGTTAAATAAGATACTCGGCTTAAAAAAATTGCCAGTTAAATAAGATACTCGGCTTTAAAAGAAAAATTGACAGTTAAATAAGATACTTGGTCCAATAAATCAACGGCCAGTTTAATGAGATACTCGGCTTAATAAATGAGTTGCCAGTTAAATAAGATACTCGGCTTAAAAAAATTGCCAGTTAAATAAGATACTCGGCTTTAAAAGAAAAATTGCCAGTTAAATAAGATACTTGGTCCAATAAATCAACGGCCAGTTTAATGAGATACTCGGCTTAATAAATGAGTTGTCAGTTGAATAAGATACTCGGTTAACTTTGGTAGTCGCCAAGCACTTGGTTGAAATTAAGAGTTCCAAAAATTCTTAAGATCTATGAGCCGAGTATAGGGAACTGGACAGGCAGAATAGGTGAATAGATTTTTTATATATGAGCGAAAGAATATACAATGGTTGTTACAAAAAACAATTGTTACAAAAAAGAAAAAGAGAAAATTAATCAAGAAGATGCCGGCGGTTGAGAACTACTTCCACCAATGCTCGGGTCCGGTTCCATCACGTACTCACTCAGGAGGCTGTCATCAGAAGGCCAGACAATCACATCTTCCGGGGCGTCGTCATCTATCCAAGCGCTATAATCTACCCCGGGAACGGGCCCAACGTCAGAAGCCTCACCGTCGATCCCCACTTTCTCACAAGCATGGAAAGTTGAGAAGGAATCAGCAGTGGGAACTTCCAGGTGCATGGGATGTGGCTCTTTTCCCTTACTTCTGCAATATGCTCGCCACGTCTTCATCTGGAGCCGAAGGGATTCCAGAGAAGCATCCACATGCTTTCTGACCGAGAGGTTCTAGTTGGCCCTGGCCCGATCAGTTGCTCTGTTCTTCTTCTTGAAAAATTCTCCGGCCGAGACCATTCCCCTCTGAAATTCCCGGAGAAGTAAAGCATCATAGGCTGGAGATCTTTTGAAGCGATCGACCCCTTGAATCTCCAACTCCAGCCTAGCTTCCTTCGACAGGGACTTGACCGTCAAGACTTGACCGTCAAGGCTTGACGCTCCAAGTCCTGAATCCGGCGCTCGTAGGAGGACTTTGCATCTTCAGCTGTCTGCTCGGCCTAGAGTAGAGCCTCCTGAGTAGATAACAACTGGTCTTTTAAAGTTTGGGCCTCTTCAGAAGCAAAAGATGCTTTCTGTTCAGCCTCTAGTTGACGCGCTAAGCACTGGTCCTAGAAGCACCTGACCCGACCTGGCCCCTTCCTGATAAGCCAGTTCGGCCCGAGCACAGCGATCTTCACTCTCTTTCAACTGGGCTTCAAGCCTCCTTATTTTCTCCGTCTGACCATCACTAGTCTGGCAGACTTCAGTCATCTAGGCTACCATCCGCAACGAGCCGATAACAAGTGACAAAAATGAAGTAGCAATAAAAGAGATAAATATGAAAGTCTTAAGAGTTACTCACATAAGAAGTGCTGTTGAAGAAATGGCAGAGCCGATCAGATAACGAACCGACCCTGAGATCGCTCCAACGATCCTCCCCTATATATGCTCGGCCCGAAGCCATAGCCTTCAACATGGTCTCGGGGGTAGGTACGCTAGACTGGGTTGAAGGGTCAGGATCGCCAAGATTAGCTTCGGGGAACCCAGCAGCAGGTGTTGCCTGAGGGCAACTAAGGGGGATGCCAGGTTCGTCCCTCATCTGATCCCGTGGAGGAGAGTTCTCTATTGTTCTCTCATTCTCAGCAGCCTCCGCTACCCCCTCCTCATCTGAGGATGACTCGACGAAAGCAACTACTCGAGGAATCTTGGGGGCCGGACGGCCAGGTGAGAACGAGGCTTTTCTTTTTCTGGGTTGCCTCCCACGGGTATTCAGGTCTGCTGTGGGGTCCTCAAAATCTGGATCGGAATGCCCCATTTCAGCACCACTTCCAGACGGCGCAGTGTTCAGTTCGGCAGAAATCAGAATCTCTAGGAACTGTCACGTCCGGATGCTCCCTGGCAATTTCCACATCCGGGGAAGTGGTACTCGGCTCGACTACAGCAGGCCGAGGAGATCTAGTTCCGCAGGAGAAGATAGCTGGTTCAGAAGACTCCCCAACCTTTCCTTCTCCTTCCCCTTTGTCGAAGGACCTGCTTGATTGCCTTCGTCAGCTGCGTGGGCGGCCAACTCTTGATTCTGAGTTTCCTCAGGCATGTAATCCGGCACGTCGCCTGCACCCCCCTCGGGAATGTCTTCAGAAGAACTCCCATCGGAGTCACCTTAAGGAGGGGCTATCCCCGCATCCTGTTGACGTTTAACTTCCCTCCGGCTCGCCTCCACAATGCCTTTCATCCGGCGGGCTTGGGCAACGCACACTACATCTATGTCGTACACTTAAAAAAAAAAAATTTTAGGAAGCTGAAAGCCAGATAGATAAAGCAGGTAAATAGCAAGACAGAAATAGAGAACTTACAGCGACGCCGGCGTGCGGAAAGTTGAGGGAAGAGGCGAGCTGTTATCATCTTCTTCTCATCGAAGAGGTAAGGTCTGCCCCTCTTTTCCTAGGGACGGAAGGCCGCCCGAGTCATGGTTTTGAGTTCTTCATCCGTAAAAGACGAAGTCATGTGGTTCCATTGGGGTGCGCAGAAGTACCGAGGCACCCGGCGAGTCAACTGAGAGCCTTCAATGTCAATAGAAATTGACCTGTCCCCAGTCTCCACCCACGAAGAACCAACTATTCTTCCAGAACTTGTTTGAGGTGGGGAAGCCCTAAACAAACCCTTTCATCTTCTCATCAGCGGTCGGCATCACCCTGTTCTTCACGATCACGTCCTTGGAGACCCAACTCTCGGGCTGAGTTGAAAGTAGGAAGTAAATCCCGGTCTTTCCCAGAGGCCTCAAAGAATAGAAGTGCCTAATTTCCCGAGGAGTCGGGGGTGGTCGTCCCATCCTATGCCACATGTGCCACATGCACATCAAGATCCGATAGCTGTTCGGAGTTAGTTGAGCAGGGGCGAGCTGAGCTTCATCCAAAAACCACGTAATGAAGGACTGCAGCGGAAGCGTCACCTCGCAAGAAAGCATCACCCCGTAAATCGCCACTTGACCGGGCGGGGGGTTCCACGCAGCCCGACCGTTAGCAGGGTTTAATGAGATAGTGTCGCTGTCCAGATCAAAACGGTTCGTGTATTTAGTGACTTCTTCGGGGCCGACCACATTTGGCTCAACGTCGTAAGCGCAAACTCTCTCGGGAGAGAAAACGATACGAGCCTCCCTATGCTCGTCCTCAATGTCTTTTTCGATTACCCTCTGGGGCCCGACTCGGCTTTCCCGAACAAAGGAGCCTTTGTTGATGTCCCGATTGCTTTGTTTCTTCCCCATTCTTTTCCACGGCTGAGAATTATCACGAGCAGCGAAAACAGAACTGGAATCGGTCTCAGGCTGATAGGATTCAGGCTGTGACGAACTGGAAGAAGCTGGTGGAACTTCACGACGCAGTCTAGACAAGTTGAGTCTGGAGACATCAGCGTCTGTAAATTGGGGCTGATCGGGAATTGGATCACCAAGCAACCTGTGGACAGTCGTAACAGTACAAGTATCACCTTGCTCAATGGCAATCATAGCAACAGTAAAAAGACGATGTCTAGTAAAGGAATCCATGAGAACTAACCTTAAAGGATTGAAGAGACGTGAGGTACGGCAGGATCTTCGAGAAGGTCGAGAAAAGGTTTGGAAACCGAAAGGAATAAATCTTCGCAGGACGAGACTACAGGCAGGGAAGCGATGGCACAAATCTGGGAAGTAATGGTAAAAACTTGAAAGAGAATAAGGTTTTTCCCTTTTGAAGCGATACTTATATATATAAGTATGCAACCGGTCCCAAGACACGAAACCCTAGAAAAGGTAGATGAAGAGAAGCGGGAAAGGTTGGGATAAGAATCATGACGTAAGCTGTACGGGCACGAACAGAAGGGTCGCGTCTCATAAATGCCACGTACCACGGCCAAACAAAAGAAGACAGGTGGCAGTAAAGAGAGGCACCGAGCCGTCGAAGAGGCAGTCAGTCACCATCAAAAGATCTTCGAATAAGAAAAGAATCAAACGCGAGCTGGCATAATTAAGACAGGCCATTAATGTTTCGAAACGAACGAGGAATTTGAAATCCGACATTGACGAAGAAGACGATAAACGAGAACAAGTCATGAAAGAGTTAAATATTTATCTCGAGTAAGCAGGATACATTCGGTTCAAATATTTAAGGGGGTATTGTTATAGGTAAAAATCATCATGAAGGACACGTCATTACGGTAAGGGGCCACGTAAGCAAAGTCGAGGAAAGTCAAGCGTTAAAGGGCAAAATTCCCCTAGGGAATTTACTCGGCAAAGAGCAAAGCAACCCGACCACAGACGAAGAAATCGGCTCTGGCATACTCGGTCATGCTCGGGATCAGATAATGAAGACGAGTACTTCACAAACATATGGACAGAATCAGCAGCAAGCAACTCCACAATAAGCAACGATACGACTATTAGAGTTCAACTGAAAGGCAAACAGATTTCCCGCAGATAAAGGGCGAGGAATCCGACGCAGATTCGGACTCAGTCAAAACAGGAAACAGGATAAACTTTAGAAAGAGACAGACTTCAATTAGAACTAGGAAATCACACAAAATACGGGTATCACAACACCAAACCCTAGCAGTACCATAAACCCTAGCAATAACATGTATAAATACCCCTGTAAGAAACATAAAGAGGGGTGAGAATGAACAGGAGAAATCAGAGAGAAATATTTTGTAATTGAGTTTTTCATAGTGGATTTGACTTTGTTGCTCAAACAACAGCCCGTGGATTTTTCTCCAGTTAAAAGGAGTTTTTACCACGTATTTGTGTCTCTTGATTTATTATTTTCTTGCGATATTATACTTATCTGTTCTTATTTTCGCTTTTTTGATAGTGACGACGAAAAATCACCATCAACATATATTAAAAACTATCTCATTAAAAACCTTGTCAGGAAAACCCAACGGGATAAAACCTGATCGAAGGAAAAAAGAGTAGAGTGTACATATGTTCAGAATTTATTGTTTTCTTCAAAACATTTCTCATATTTATACTTTGCTAGGGAGATGACATTAATTTATTTTAAATAATTTTTTGGAAATCAATTTTTTTTTAAACGAATAATTATATTTAGTGTGTAAAATATATATATATATATATATATAGGAAAACTTTCTCCTCGGTGCGCACTGATAAATATTTATCAGTGTCTTGCATGTGGATCATTAGATTCAATTGTTTTGACCTAGTCTGTATGCATTTGTCAGTACTTATCCATAATCTATGGCTCATATGCAATGAACTGATGAATTTTATATCAGTACGCACTGAGGAGAAAATGACTGTATATATATATATCAATATATATATATATATATATAACTTTTCTCCTCAGTGCGTACTGATAAATATATATCAGTGTCTTGAACGTGGTCCATTAGATTCAATTGTTTTGACTTAGTCTGCATGCACTTATTAGTACTTATCCATAATCTATGGCACATAGGCAATGCACTGATGTATTTTATATCAGTGCGAACTGAGGAGAAAAGGACTATATATATATAATTTTTTTTTTCTTTTAAAAGAAGATTAAGACTATAAAATCTAAAAAAAAAAAACAAAGAAGAGACACATGTATTGATCTAAACCATTTCTTTTGTTTTTTGAAACGAATAATTATATTTAGTGTGTGTATATATACTTATAGCATATCTCATATATATATATATATATATAGATAGAGAAATTTTCAAGTCAGTACGTACTGATATAATTTCATCAGTGCGTTGAATGTGGACCATTAGCTTTACATACTTTGACTCAAAGTGTATGCACTTGTAAAAACTTCATCATAATCAGTGGTCCACATGCAATGCACTGATATAAGTTATATCAGTGCGCACTAATGTGAAAATGATTGTATATATATATATATATATATATATACACACACACACTAAATATAATTATTTGTTTCAAAAACAAAAGAAAAAATTGATTTCTAAAAAAATATCTAAAATAAATTAATGTCATTCCCTTATTTACCAAAATGTCACTCATTGAAAAAATTGATTTCCAAAAAACATCTAAATAAATTAATGTCATCCCCTTATTTACTAAAATACCACTTATTGGATGGAATGACCATTAGTAGCACACCTTTTTTTTTTTTTTTTACCAAAAATGGTCATTTTAAAATCAATTCTCAATCTAGTTGTCATTTTGACAATGTGTCATCAAATCGATGGTCACCGGGGTAATTATCCCTTAATTATTCCATATCATTAATTTGATGAGAGTTGTGGATGCTTGAAAAGTTATCACATCAGCACACTTAGAAAGATTATGGTTTCGCCTTGAAATAAAAAAATGTTAAATAAATTTTATGATGGAATGTCATTCTCTTATTTATCAAAATGATACTCATTTAACGAAAAGTTAATGGAATGAGATGGAATGGGATGGAATGGCCATTAGTGTCATAGTGTTCGCCAAAAATAGTCATTTTGAAACCAATTCTCCATCTAATGATCATTTTGATAGTGTGCATCTAAATTGATGGCCACCAGGGTAATTATCCTTAATAGTTTTCAATGCCGGTTCCACTTTTCAATCTCTCTAATAGTTTTCCCAATTAAAAAACAAATCCAATCTTTTATTTGTTAACTAAAAACAAAACAAAACCTGTGTTTTAAGTAATATCATTCAAATTCAATACTGTGAAATGAAGAAAACCCATCAAAATAATTAGATAAAAAAAACAAAATGAACCCTAATTCAAAGTTTGGAATAATTTATCAATAGAGTTCTTAAATTTTACAGCACTCTTTTGAGCTGGACACCAAGTTATTAACTTTAATTTTGATAGTACTAAAAGTTTATTTTTTTCTTTCAAAATATCCCTCATTCAACACGCAGTTTGTAATGGCAATGAGAACCGTAGTGAGAAGTTAGAGGGAAATAAAAAAGGGAAAATAGATATTAAAACTAAAAGTGTAAAATAAGAGGAGAGATAAAATAGATATGGAACCAAAAAAAAAAAGGATTACACATATCCAGAAAAAAAAAATCATTATCTATTGTGAATTCGAATTATACTTCCATCTCGTAATTAATACGGCAAATGTTGAGTTGTCTTACGGCTTGTTTGATATAGTATTTGGAATACTTAAAAGAGCTTTATGAGTCCAAAAGCAGTTTTTAAGAGAGTGTTATTTGAGAAAAGAGTTTATATGAGAAAAGAGTTTATAGAGGTCAAAAGCTCTTTTATCTTAAGTCAAGCCCAACCTACTTTTTCTCTCTAAGAGCTTCTTAGAAATATCGGGAGTAACTAGTCTCATACAATCTCATCAAAATCTGGGTACCTCACAGAATCTCACCTTATACGAAGTCATATTCGAATAATAATGTGTAATTTATGAATAATCTGGAACTGGGTTTTCATTTTATTTGCTTGTGTTGAAATATTTGCATTTCATGGTAGTCAATTGTCGGAATTACGGTGGATGCACACTGCGCCAACAATGCCTATAAATTAAAGTGTTTGAGAAAACACTAAAAAGGAATTGAAGAATGTGGTAGGAATATAGGATATCATGGAGAAATAATAAAAAGAAAAGAAAAGAAACACTGCAATATGTGGGAATCGTAAAATATAAATTGAAAAATCAATAAGGTGACCACTTGGGTAAGATCCTAATTCAAAATTTCAATATGTCATATTTTGTTTATATAGAAAATTATTAATATCTATATGCTTATATAAGAGAATATCATGATTGATTGTGTACCAAAATATTTCATAAATGTTAATGATGTGGAATTATTATTTCATAAACATGGAAAACGATTTAATTAAAATATTTCATAAACGTTTTATAAAATTATTGTACTTAAATGATTATTGGTTATAGAAGATAATCGATTACTAAAATATATAAAAAAGAAGAATAACATCAAAGACTAAATGAAATAAACTTCTCAAAAAATATTAGAATCCAATAATTAAAAGTTACGTTTGTCGGTATTTCAAAATTCTAATTATCTTCATACTTGTGGTATTCTGGTACTTTAGAATGGTGGTATACTTGTATTATCTTGATTGACTTGACATTCTGTCACTCTGTGCCTATAGAACCACAACACAACTGTTAGGGATTTGAACCGATGATTGCGCAAGCGTTATGCCTAATATACGCACATAACTCATAGCAACTAATAACGTCAATAGCAGAAAAATAATATGAGAGAAAATAAACCAATCACAACACAAGATATACGTGGAAAACCCAAATCGGGTAAAAAACCACGGGCCGTCAGGACGACAGAGAAAGTTCCACTATATGATAAATTGTTACAACCATATATATTCCAAGATTCTCTCTCACACCTCAACCCCAAACCACGCTCACAAGATCTTCACCAAGAACCCCGCAATATCCCCTAGGTCTCCCCTGAATATCACCCACGGATCTCTAACTTGATCCACTGATATTCCCTTAGATCCCTCCCCGGATATTCCCTTGGGTCTCTCACCCGGATCTCACCACTCTTTGATGTTACATGGTGTTTCTTGACTCCATTACCAAATAACCTAATTACAAGGCCTATTTATATTAGCTATAGGGAGTTTAAGATAAAAGGAAATCCTACTCCTAAACATACAAGAATTACTTGTTCTACATAAATACTATTTCCTATTTATGACAAGTCTTCTTGTAAGTAGAAATCTTTTCCTTCAAGCATAAGACTTTCTTATTCTTTATGAAGACAAACTCTTTTTCCTTTTCCAATAAGCACAAGAACTTTCCAGAAGAAAACCGTTCCTTTTTCGCGCAACATTCATGATCTGGGCAAAATCCGCTTTTACCGCGGTCTAGGTTGCGGTGTGCACCCCGCTCCCTACACCGCGGAAAAGCCACTGAAGTCCACCGCTCAGAATACCGCGGTTGGTGCCTTTGCCTCCTTCGCAGTCTACACCGCGCTATACATACTGGAATTGATCGCTCCCTGTGCCGCGATCCATGCGCTTGTCCGCATCGCGGTCCACGCAGCGGTTTCTTCCAGAATCCGTTTCTTCAGTTCTTCTTCGGTCTTCAAGCTCCCTCAAACACCAACTCTAACTTCCAAACGTTTCCCACGTCTCTAGGAAGTTCCAACATCAGTTAAGTCTCGTTTGGTTCACATTAGGTTCACTTGAGAATACGAGCCAAAACCTAACAATTCTCCCCTTTGGCTTGAATTCTCAAGACCTTTGTCCACAGCCACAATTCTCCATACCGAGAATCACCATACCCCACCACAAGGTATAACCACTTAGGAACGAACCATCCTAAGATTTTTTTTTCTTTCTATTTTTGTGTTCGTTGTTCCGGCACCATGTCGAAAATAACTTGCTGAAATTGTGGTGCAACTCCTCACGTCAAATTACCAGGGAGTTCGTCAGCCATCGACATCTTTGTCCACCATACACCTTGCATCACCTTCTGACCAATGCCTTGTGCACAATTATGGACCACTAGCAGCAACATATCCTCTTCCATGGCCAGTGGGGAAAACTGCCAAAAGGATAAACATGTACTTACATCACCCAACCCTGTGAAAGACCTTTTGTCCTTGCATCACATACCTGGTGAAAGACTTGCTACTAGAACTGGGAGTGCTTTGCCGGATAAGCCTCATACCACCAGAGACTTCGAGCGTTCAAATTTTTTTTTAATATGCATACAAGAGTTTTTTTTTTTTATATCACCTTGTGTAACCCAGATTGGATCTCCATGACTTTTACCTGCCACCACAAGCCAAAATTCTCTTCCATCTATATTCTCCTTTTCATCAAACCCTACTGAGTTCGAAACTGCTTTCAAGACGTATCTCCATTGGTAAACCAAAATTAGGCAACCATCATCATCATCCCAATACCACTAAGTCCTCCATACGATCTCCCGTAAAGACTTGAAAAAAACGACATCGCCAAACCATGAGGCTCTGATACCAATTGTTAGGGATTTGAACCGATGATCGCGCAAGCGTCATGCCTAATATACGCCCATAACTCATATCAACTAATAACGTCAATAGTAGAAAAATAAGATAAGAGAAAATAAACCAATCACAACACAAGATATACGTGGAAAACCCAAATCGGGTAAAAAACCACGGGCCGTCAAGACGACAGAGAAAGTTCCACTATATGATAAATTGTTACAACCATATATATTCCAGGATTCTCTTTCACACCTCAACCCCAAACCACGCTCACAAGATCCTCACCAAGAACCCCACAATATCCCCTAGGTCTCCCCTGAATATCACCCACGGATCTCTAACTTGATCCACTGATATTCCATTAGATCCCTCCCCGGATATTCCCTTGGGTCTCTCACCCGGATCTCACAACTCTCTAATGTTACATGGTGTTTCTTGACTCTATTACTAAATAACCTAATTACAAGGTCTATTTATACTATCTATAAGGAGTTTAAGATAAAAGGAAATCCTACTCCTAAACATACAAGAATTATTTGTTCCACATAAATACTATTTCTTATTTATGACAAGTCTTCTTGTAAGTAGAAATCTTTTCCTTCAAGCATAAGACTTTCTCATTCTTCATGAAGACAAACTCTTTTTCCTTTTCCAATAAGCACAAGAACTTTCCAGAAGAAAACCTTTCCTTTTTCGCACAACATTCATGATCTGGGCAAAATCCGCTATTACCGCGGTCTAGATAGCTGTGTGCACCCCGCTGTTGGACCCTCGGGTTACAGATTGCGCAGCGGAAGGTTTTAAAATTTTTTTAATGCAATCATTAAACTAACCCATTTGTACAGTAATAATCAAATACAATAATAAAGTGAAGGAATTTATTTTTCATACCTACGTAGGAGGCTACTTCGCTTTGATACGAACTGCTCCTGATTTGAACCACGTGATCTTCCTCGCTATCTCCCGGAACTGATAACAGCGTGTGGGCGCGTCACGATATTCAGGACCTGTATGGAGGAAGAAGAGAAGAACACACACACAAAAATAAGTGCTGCACTTGTGGTCTCACCACACACTAATATTTTTGTTTGCTTTTTGTTTGCTTTTTTCACGATGACTTTTCTCCTTTATTTTTCTTTGCTGTGTGTATTTTTCTCATTTCAATTTTTCTGTGTTAGTCACCAACATATTCGGTTCTTCTCTCTTATTTTAATTAAAAATATATATCTCATATATATTCAAATCAAAACAAACCGAAAATCAAATTTGATTTTTAAAACTTTTCAAAAAATATCTCATATCTCTTAAAAAATAATTAAATATTTATTTTTGAATTCAAACATTTTAAATTCAATTTCAAATATTTAATTTAAAATAAAATAATCATATTATCTTATTTTATTCAAAATCAAATATCAACTAACACCCTCCATTTAGTGATTAACAACATAATTAAATAATCTTATTATTTAATTTATTTAATCACCATTATTCATTAATTAAATAATCTCATTATTCAATTAATTCCCGAATAAATACGTGTCACTTTCGTAACACAATTAATTGGACAATCCAATTAATTAACCGTGACCCTTGTTACCTAAATCGATCGGGCTAGCAAGGGGACCTAATGGACCCACAGTATTTTGAGCTCCAATAATCCTTAGAAATTATTAATTAAACTCTTTAATTAATATTTCATGATTATTAACTTCGGTGTTATTCCACTAAAAACCCGAAGCTGCACTCTCTCAACTGTAGACGTTTTTACACAAACCAATAACTCTCGGTGTCCATCGATATAGCTATTACATATGGTATAATCCTCCACAAGTAGTTCATAATTAGAGCTGGGTCATAATGTCCGTTATACCCCTCTAATCATATCTTTCCATTAAGTACCATTGATTCTCTAATGAACAATAAATCCTACATTCCTTACGGAATTAGGAGAGCGCTCATATTGTTCAAGCCCCGAATCAACCCTTAAGGGAACTACCATCTACTTCTCACAAGAAGGAGTGGATTCCACTATTGTGTACAAACCTTCCCAGCCACAAGCCAAACCGCGATCCCAACATACGGAGTATATTGATCGGGAATGCAACTCCGACCTCACCCATGGTATATCAAAGACCACGATCTAACCTGAAGGAGTCGATAAGACACTCAGGATTAAGATCACCCACATATAGCCATCATTAGTTGATATATATGAATCTCATCGTTAAACGGATCTTAGTGAGAGATTCATATAGATCATGGCCCAGTCCTATATGATCACATCATACAAGGTGCCTCCATTCTCATATCTACATATGAATGATCCAGGATAGGATCACCGTACACTACGAAATGGACCACAGCTGTAGATTAACCACAAATAAAGTACCCAGCTTTATTTGCTATCTACGGACTCTTTAGATTGCTCGTTTCAAACTGCATCCATCTATATATGACACTCATATACTCAGTTCGAAATTACATCCGGCAATCTTGGATGTTAAGTGCACATGTTATATAAAGTATGACACAAAATGAATTAATATACTACTTCTTTTATTTATGTTCAAATTCTATTTACATATTACAAGCTTTAGGGCAAAAACCCCAACACCCGCTCCCTACACAGCGGAAAAGCCACTGAAGTCCACCGCTCAGAATACCGCGGTTGGTGCCTTTGCCTCCGCCGTGGTCTACACCGCGCTATACATACTGGAATTGACCGCTCCATGTGCCGCGATCCATGCGCTTGTCCGCATCGCGGTCCACGCCGCGGTTTCTTCCAGAATCCGTTTCTTCAGTTCTTCTTCGGTCTTCAAGCTCCCTCAAACACCAACTTTAACTTCCAAACGTTTCCCACGTCTCCAGGAAGTTCCAACATCAGTTGAGTCTCGTTTGGTTCACATTGGGTTCACTTGAGAATACGAGTTCTAATTATCTTCATACTTGTGGTATTCTGGTACTTTAGAATGGTGGTATACTTGTATTATCTTGATTGACTTGACATTCTGTCACTCTGTGCCTATAGAACCACAACAAAACAAATCAAAATCAAAAGCTCTACAATTAACAATTCCCTCGTGACTAAATTTCAAAAACAATAAAATTATATATCTTCAAATTGTAAAACTAAAATTATTTTTCAATTTTAATAAAAATCACATAAATTGTAGTAAAATTATTATTAAAATACTTACAATGATCTATAAAATGCATCCTGCAAATTGTAGAGCGGGTAGTCGGCCAAAACAGGAGAGAGAGAGAAATTTGTTGGCTTTGTTTGAATTTTTACTAATGATGAATTTAGCTAAAATTTACCTGATTGGGTTGTTAATATTTAATTGAAACTTGAATTATTAATTAAATAAAAAAAACGATAACAAAATATGTATATTGAAACCTTGTATAAAAAAAATGTAAACGTACATAAAGACTAGATATGTGTATATTTTTGTTCAAATATTCCATATGTAAGTGAAAACTTTGATTGAAAAATTAAATGTGAACTTTCACTTAATTTTTCCATTATTTTGCTTTGTTTTGATCACAATATTAGTTGCATATTGTGTTGTTTAATTCAATATGTTTTAGTGTTTTTTAAGACTTAATTTTAATTTCTTGAGTGATTTCCAAATATGATCAATTATGAAATCTTAGTTTGTTTATGTTGAAAGAGAGAAACAAATTTCATATTTGATAAGTTGGATTTTCCAAAAATCGTAAAATAGACTAACTTAAGGTTTAATTATATTCCATACAATATTGCATGTTTCTTTTATACTTTCTTTGGCTTTTTATTTTATTTTACGTTAACATATTTATTTACAATGAGCATTTTGAGTAATTCTCACTGTGTCCCGTGATTATATATACATGTAACGTCTATAAATTAATTATAATTTTTATATAATAAAGGGTAAATATCATTTTCATCCCTATGGTTTACCATATTATCTATTTTAGTCCTCGTCGTTTCAGTATTGGCCATGCAGGTCCCTGTCGTTTCAATTAATCCCTATTTTGGTCCCTACCATTCAATTCCGTTAAGGTTTTTGAAATTTTTGTTAATAGAGAGAGGGTAAAATGGTAAAATCGTCATGCATTTTTCTAGAATCATTTTTAAGAAGGGCAAAACTGTAACTTGACGTACAAATAATTGAAATAATAAATAATCACAGAAAAAAACTTAAAAAATAAATATTAAAAATAATAATAAATTAAAAAAAATCAATCAAACCCCATCATTAAACTCTGGCCACCCAAACCCTCTGACTTCTCTTCTCTCTCCCTGAATCTCTTCACCAAACTCATACAATCAAACACCACCACTCACACAATCTAGGAATCTCTCTCACCAAACCTAGTCTCTCTCGCGAATCACTCACTCACTCACTCACTCACTCACACACTCTCTCTCTCTCTCTCTCTCTCTCTCTCTCTCTCTCTCCAATCACTCTCGCAAATCTCCATCTCATAAAATCAGGTCTGGGGGCTGTCGGAAAGATCGCCGTCGCTGGCGCTACAGCTGAGAAGAGAATATGGTCGAATCTGGTGGAACGGTTGCCGGTGCTGCAGCTGGAGGAAGATCTGGCCGAATCTAGTAGAAAATAGCTGGAGGAAGTTCGCCGGCTGCGGGAAAGCGACCAAGGCCAGGTCGGACGACGTTGACAAGGTCACCCGGAAGTGCGACAACGGTAGGCGCTGTAGTTCAGAAGAAGATCCGGCCGGATCGACGCAGATCGGCTCAGAACGGAGGGCTGTGCAGTCTGTCAGAAAACCGCCATTAGGTCGGATCAATTTTCTTTTTGGGTATTTGGATCCATCTATGGTGGGATTGATGGGGAATATGATTTTTTTTATTCATATAGAAGAAAAAAAAATCTAACATTAAATGTTCATGGGATCTGATTTTCTGGTGTTTGTGGGCATAGAAAAAAATGTTGAATCTAGGTATGGTGGTGATGATTGTGTTATGAACCTGGGTTCTAAGTTTGTTGATGATGATTGAAGTTCTGGGTTCGTTGGTGTTGATGATGATGAATGGTTGAATTTTTTAATTTTTATTTTGGCAGGTTTTGTTCTTTGAATCAAAAGTTTGGTGGTGGTTTGGTACAGATGAAGACGAGATGGTGGTGAATCTGGTGATGTTTCAGAGAGAGAGAGAGAGAGAGAGAGAGAGAGAGGTTTGAAAGATAGAGAGAGGTTTGAAAGATAGAGAGAGATTTTTGTTTTTTAATTTGAGTTTTTTAAATATTAGTTTGGTACCATTAAATCTTTTTTTTCTTTTGAAACGATGGTGGGTGGTTGATTTTTTATTTATTTTTTTGTTTTAATTGTTTTAATTATTTAATTTAATTATATTTATTTATTTTTTATTTTAATTGTTTTAAAATTTTATTAAATATTATATGGTGATGATCACCATATGGTTAGGTGAGGGCAAAATTGTCCTTGCAAGCCTTTAGTCATTTTAAAAGGCATAACGGTCATTTTGCCCTTTGAACTTATCAGATGGTTTGTTTTTAACGGAAAATGTAACAGAAGGACTAAAAGAGCCAATACCGAAACGACGAGGACCGAAATGGATAATATGGTAAACCATATGGACGAAAATGATATTTACCCTATAATAAGCTTTGCTAGTCTAGACTTGAACCAATGAGATAAATTAATATTTAATTACATTAAATTATAAGAGAATACATTTATGAAAGTCTCTTGTAAGAATAGTTGGTCTCACTCATTTCATAAATTATTAATTTGTTAAAATACATATAGGATTGATTATTATATTTGCTTTAAATATGAATACATTATTGGTTGTTTTTTTCCTTAAAATTTAAGTTTAGATTGACTTCATCTATAACTTTTCGTAACAAACTTAAAAGTCTTGTGATTGTATTTTAATATTGTAACAATAAATTATTTACACTACTGCCAATTCAAAAACTTAGCAATATCATCTCATGATTTTTATGATAAGAATATTTCACTTATCATATCATTTGAGTTAATATTTTTACTTTGTATAGTATTACTCAATTTTTAATCTCATTAATTCTCTGAGTGTTTCCATACATGTAGCATGCTCCAAAGTTTATTATATCTGCATTGTCAATTTTGTTGTCGTAATGAATTTTTATTACAAATTATAATTTTTACATATGAGTGTATGACAAAGGTTCATATACAGTTTTTGAAGAACCATGTTTATAAGATTTAAGTGATTTCAGCCTAATTGATTTTTATTTTTTGAAAATAAAGCCAATAGAACTTTGATAAATAAAAGAAAGATAATGAAATAGTCTAAGTGACTTCTATGAGTAATTATATATGGTATATAAAGTTCTACGGTTCAACCTATATTAACTTTGATAAAGTTCTCTTTTTAGGGATTCTACGTTATAAAGTTCTTTTCTAATGGATTCTATCCTTATTAAAATGCACCGATTTTAATGAAATTGTATTTGAATTGTTTTTAAGAGTTAGGTGCAATAGGTGCACCGAAGATTTTCTCTCTCCCAAAGATTTTCTCACTCCAATGTCTTCAAGCTTTCTTTAACTTTCTCTTTCAAAACTTTCTTTCTTACCCTTTGGTATATATATATCTACTAATGGCATTGTATCCATCATCTAAGTCTCCAAGTCTCAACTGAAACATGTGATACAAACATAACATAACATACCATACATCGTTTCTCTTTATTCTCATCCTCTCAAAGCTTCAAAATTACAAAGCAACCCAGCAAAGAATCACAGGTACACAATACTAATTAAGCACCCTTCAGGTCTGTAAATGTTTTTTTTATTATTATTATTATTATTATTATTATTATTATTATTATTATTATTTTCATTTGATGATGGATCTCTCTTTCTTATGCCCATAGTTGATCTATTATCAAGTAATAGCATTATGTACAGCATCTAACTCATAATTTCTTACCCTTTTGATGTCTCAAGCCGTCAAGATCGAATTTTCAGAGGAATAGCATTAATTGTACACCAGAAATTAGAAGCTAACTTAAACTGTAATATGTTTGTTTGTTTGTGTGAAGATATGGATTCCAGTGGAAGAGGCAATAATCAAGATGGTGGTACAACAAATAAGTCTGGAACTGGAGTTGACAATCGTCCAGTGGCTCCACCCAGTATTAAAAACACTTTCGGTAGAAACATGGATCCTTCAAGATCTCAAGAGGGAACCTCGGATAACTGTAATCCAACCAGGGCACGTGATTCAACTTCTAGAACTCTCTTCGGTTATGCCAAGTGACTTGTCTACTAGCTTCAAACAAAATCAATCAACCTTTGTTTTTATGGGAAAACTCTGATAATACATTATCTTAAACAAGTAATCTTCTACCTAGCTTCTTAATGTGGTTAACGCGCGTTTTGTAATATTGGTAGATGCATGATGTATTATTATGATAAAGATGGCCTCTTGCCATGCATGTTTTCGATCCACTTTATAACTAAGCCAGCTTACTATATATGTTCCTAGTAATTACACCGTTTTATTGCTTAAACATGCATTCGACTTCTTACTAGAAACTAAGCTATTAAGCTTGATTCATTGATGGAGGTACCACTACCAAATCAAGACCAAGAAGAAGAAAGGAAAAAAAAAAAAAAGAGGACAAGAATGAGGAGAATATACAGTAAGATAGGATTTTGCAATAGCTATATAGGAATTTATGTTTGTCTGGTTTTAGGGTTAAAATGCAATATTAATTAAAGCATATGAGTTCAACACACAGTTTTACTACCCCTTTAAGTATAATTTTAGTATTCAATTATAGCAGCCTTCTCACTCTTAAGTCTTAATCATATATATCCAGAGAGAGAAAGGTTAAATAACTTTAAAAGAACTTTGCCCAAGTGTTGTGCCCAAGATTCTTTTAGTTTAATTTTAGTAGCTTCGTTTATCTTTTTTCATTTTTCATTTTTTTATTATTATTATTTTTAAAGTATTCTTCTTAATTTCTAGATCTTGATAGAAATGCTAAGGGATAAGAGATACTTTTTGTATAATTGACTCAATGAGCACCGACTATATATTAAAATCCAAACTCCAATGTCATGAGTCTCTTGTTCGGTTTTGACAAGATGAATGCATGTGTCATATCATGATAAAGCAGTAGCATTTACTGAAGAAAGTTGTCTCCTCAAAAGCGGGGGGTTCAACTGAGCACCACTATAAGATTCTTGTGTGGTATATCAATTGTATCCAAGTTTTTCTTTGAATGGGGGTCAACCGATATACCACCATCAGATTCTTAAACAGTATATTCCTAAGGTGTGTGTGGGGGTTGGGGGCAAATATTTATGACAAATTTTTTTTTATTGAAATTCACTTTTTATATACATATATAGGTTTTTTTAGTCTATTCTAATAAAAAATTCTAGATACATCCCTACTTAAAGGCCACTTAGCCACAATGATTTGTATTGTCTACTAGATAACTTTCAACTATCAGACAGCCGGTATGACCATTTTTTGTGCATAATTTTCTTTGGTGACATGGTTGGTTTCAGCCTTTTGTCTCAAATATTCATGACAATTTTTTTATTATTATTGAAATTCACTTTTTATATACATATATAGTTTTGTTTTAATTCATCCTCACAAAAAATTATGGATACCTCCCTACTCAAAAGCCACTTAGCCGCAAGGGGGGTGTCTCAAAATTTTGTGAAACATTTTTTTTCTTCTGAAATCTACTTTATTTTATATATATATATATAGTTTTATTTTAGTCCACTATAAGAAAAAATCATGGGTAAGCCCCTACTCAAAAGCTACTTAACCACAATGATTTGTATTGCCGACTAGATAGTTTAATAACTTTCAACTATTAGACCGGTGATGTAAAAATTTTTTGTGCTTAATTTTCTTTAGTGACATGCAAATTAAAAGTATGGATATCATCACATTTCAGTTTAGTTCCATCTTCTAAGCATTCATCCTCCTAATTAACCAGTACTATTCGTTTCTTATCGTTTGAATAGATGCTAATTTTTTACATTTGATTACAATAAGTAATTATGGTTTAGGATATTGAAGCCAAGTTAGGTTTATGATAAGTGGGTGAATTAGATGGATAGGTAAAGAATAAATATTTTGATTAATTTTATTATGGCCGGGTGCCGATTACCTTTCAAAAAATCCATTTATACACACCCATTATTTAGTCAATTTTTATATTACATAAGTAACTACCCTCTTATAAAATTAAAACAAAGGATCATATCACCATTGTGTAGAGATCTTCAATGTGGGATGATCTCACTGCGAGATTTCCACTCAAAAAATGATGCATTGCACTTTCAACATGATATGTACGAAATAATGATTGAACAAAGCAAAGTGAGAAATAAAGATATATAAAGTAGCAATTAGTTAAAGCAATGGAATAATTCATTATTAACTTTGCATTCTATTTCGTAAATCGTAAGCAGTGTGGGTGCATCTATTTTTAGGAGTACGTGTTCCACTTCCACACCTCGCAACTCGCAAGTGGATTCAACTCGCCAGTTGATTAGTGCCTCTATTTATTTATATATATATATATATTTTTTAATAAAATTGGAATGACCTAAGGGAAAAAGCATTATAGGTGATCATATGCTGAAAAATCCTCAATATCTATATATATAAAAGATAAAAGAAAAATAAATAGTGATAAAAAGCAACAAAACACAAAGAACCAAGGGAAAACAACCTCAAACAAAAAGAGGCACGCAGGCTACACCAAAAAGAAAAAGAAAAAGAAAAAGAAAAAGATAAACGAAAAGACTCACGACCCATACAATCATTGCCAACTAAAGAATAACATAACGATGGGGCAGAGAACCATTAAGAATCAGCGTGACGCTCCAAAGCATGCTTAGAAAATGCATCTGCAACCTAATTCCCCTCCCTAAAAATATGGGAAACCTGAAAATCCATTTGTGAAATCTGGAAGATGCAGCACTGCCACTGTTAGTGAACAAAGTCACTACGCGGAAGCGTTGCCGGATAGAACACAAACAAACAATAGCAAAAGAAAAAAATAAGAAGGAAGAGATAATCTATCCAATCACACACAACATAAGAATTTACGTGGAAACCCAAATCGGGAAAAAACCACGGCCGTCAGGAAAACAAAAGAAAGTTCAACTATGTAGAAAATTATTACATTCACACACTCAAGATTCTCTCTTTTCTAATACCTCAAACTCAATTACACCAGTGCTCTCTTGAGATCTTTCTTGATATTTGCTAATTTGCTCCACATATAATAACTTAGCTATTATGGTCTATTTATATGAATTACAAGGAGTTTAAACCTACAAAGAAATCTATCTCCTATACGTATAAGATTTCCTTGTTTTACATAAATAATAATTCCTATTTATGACAATTTTTCTTGTAAGGAGAAATCATTTTCCTTTCAAGCATAAGAACTTCCAGAAATAAATTATTTCTCTTTCCGTTAATATTTCATGATTCAACGCATGCTTATGATTGACTACGATTCAAGTTTTTGTTGGCCACCCGCTTCCTAAACCGTGTTGAAATTGACAGCTTAGAAAACTACGATCCACACACCACGTCACCAAGAAACTGTTGTCACAACCACTGTCAAAGTTACAACGCAAACCAATGGGAAGAACATAGTTGTCCATTCCCTTTGAAAATTCCACAGCACTGATTACCGCTGTCACTACAGCTATCAAAGCCACATCAATTTTGACAGCGATTTTCACAGTTCTTCGTTTTTCCTATTCTTCAGGTCTTCAAGCGTCCCTCAAACATAATCTCATACTCCCAACCGTATCTCACATCTCCAGGAAGTCTCCGTATATGTGTATCCCATTTGGTAATCATTGAAAATTTGAGTCATATCCAACAATCCTCCCTTATGGCGAGAATTCCCCAAGAAAAACTTTGTCCAAAACTACGACTCTCTTCACCAAGAATCAACTTACCCACCACAAGGTATAACCACTTAGGAACTCCCATCCTAAGATTTCATCGGCACATGTCGAAATATACCTTGCTGAAAATTTTGGTGCAACTCCTCACGTTAGGTTCCTAGGGAGTTCGTTCATCCATCGACATTCTTATCCACCACACACCTTGCACCACCTCCTAACCAATGTCCGTACACAATTGTGGACCCGCTATCAGTAACACATCCTCTTTCAAAGCAAATAGCGGCCATGCCATGAAGATGTTTATGCCACTTTAGAGGGCATCACTGTAGTCGTCATACTCAAGAGAGGCGATTTCCGGATCCCCTTATTTGGAGTCGTTAGCCACACTTGTCTTCTTATTTTGACAATCCTTCCTAACATGTCTAGACTATCCACATCCCCAGCAAATGACTTTCTTTTTGGAGCCTCCATTCTTCCTGTCAACCAAAATAGCAGAGTTATCAAAAGATTTACCTTCACTCTTTAGCATTTATTCCTCAGAGATCAGTTTGTTCGTCACATCTCCAAAACATATGGTTGAACTCTCATGCATCAAAATTGGCTTCATCTGCTCAGAGGATGGTGGAAGGGACCAGATGAGTCTTAATCATTTGTCTTCTTCATCAATCTTCACTCCATTCGACTCTAAGTCGGAAATATTACCATTGTGCACTTGCAGATGATCGGAAACATTCGTACCTTCGGACATCTGCAGCATGTGAAACTGCTCCTTCAAGTAGAATCGGTTGCAGACGGTTTTCGCTTGACATAATTTTTCAATCCTCTCCCAAAGTTCTTTCGCTGAATATATTCCATGAATAATTGCAAGAACATTCTTAGCCAGACACGATCGTATTGCACATGTAGCCCTCTCGTCTAAATCCTCTCAATCATCATCGCTCATCGCATATTTTTTAGAACTAGTAGCAGTCGTTTCTGTACTAGAATCTCTAGAGCCTTCAGGGTTTGCAGGGGTTGACTTACCCTTCAACGCCTTATGTAAATCGTATTCGATTAGCAAATCTTTGACTTAAACTTGCCACAAGCCAAAGTTAATCTTTCCGTCAAACTTCTCAACCTCGAATCTCATCATCTTTGCTATAACAGTTTGTTAAGACTACTATCAAGCAACCGAGGCTCTGATACCAGTTGTTAGAGAATAAAATCACTATGCGGAAGCGTTGCCGGATAAAACACAAACAAACAATAGCAAAAGAAAAGAAATAAGAAGGAAGGGATAATTAATACAATCACACACAACACAAGAATTTACATGGAAACCCAAATTGGAAATAAACCACGGCCATCAGGACGACAAAAGAAAGTTCAACTATGTAGAAAATTATTACATCCACACATTCATGATTCTCTTTTTTCTAATACTCCAAACTCAATTACACCTAATGCTCTCTTGAGATCTCTCTTGATATTTGCTAATTTGCTCCACACGTAATAACCTAGTTATTATGGTCTATTTGTATGAATTACATGGAGTTTAAACCTACAAGGAAATCTATCTCCTATACGTACAAGATTTCCTTGTTTCATATAAATAATATTTCTTATTTATGACAAGTCTTCTTGTAAGGAGAAATCATTTTCCTTCCAAGCATAAGAACTTCCAGAAACAAATTATTTCCCTTTCCGTTAATATTTCCTAATTCAACGCATGCTTATGATTGTCTACGATTCAAGTGTGGTTGGCTACCCGTTTCCTTAAACCGTGTTGAAATTGACAGCTCAGAAAACCGTGATTATGTGCCACGTTACCAAGAAACTGTTGTCACCACCGTTGTCAAAGTCACAACGTAAACCACTGGGAAGAACACTGTTGTCCATTCCGCTATGAAAATTCCACAACGCTGATTACCGCTGTCACTACCGCTATCAATACCATAGCAGTTTTCATTGTTTTTCTTTTCTCATGTTCTTCACATCTTCAAGCCTCCCTCAAACATAATCTCATACTCTCAAACGTATCCCACGACTCCAGGAAGTCTCCGCATTGGTGAATCTCATTTGATAATCATTGGAAATTCAAGTCATATCCAACAACCACGCCTGACGAACCCTCAAAGAAACCATATCAGAACGAGAAGAAAGAAGCTGAACCACATAAGAAAAATTGATCCCAAGCCAGATTCGATGCCACCCATACTTCCAAGCAAAACTAATGGCCAATGAGACCGCCAGAAGCCCGGCCTCTAACTCGAAACCTGACCAAGAGGAATAACAAAGCAACCCTTCATAAGGGCTCTTCAGTTCCGAAAGATACCACCACAACCACCAATCCCCGGAGAGCCTATAGCAGCATCATATGTATTCACTTTGATACAATCAGTAGCTGGAGGCAACAAAACCACACTCTTGATCACCGGGGCTTTAGTAGGGCGACCTCGAAGACCAAATCGACGAAGAATCAAAAGATCATCCATACAATTATGTATACAACCAATCTCCAAGCGATTAGCCTCTGAAACCGCAGGCCAAACCATAGAAAGGACAGATCTAAAGTCCACTGACTTCCCTTCAAAGATCCATTGATTACGGACAGTCCACACCCCCTAAATCACTACATAGATAGATGCCTTCCATAAAATCCTAACATGCTCACTAAAGGAAATTGACATGGACTGCGAGAAGAAGGATTGCCAAGTTTCGAAAGAGCCACATCGCTGGAAAGCAGAGAAAACAACCTCTCAAAGAGCAACCACCAAGGGACAATGAAGAAAAAGAAAATCTGCAGACTCGCTACTAACCCTATAGATACTGCAACGAGAAGCCAATTAGAACCCAGACCTGCAAAGGCAATCCTCAGTAGGAAGCATGTTCAACATAAGACGCCAGGTCAAAACTGAGCGAGGTGGGAGAATAAAACGGGACCAAACATCTCTCCACCAAAAAACCTGAGGAATATCACAGAAAAATTGGGAATAAGCATCCTTGCAAGAAACACTACCATCCCAACAATTAGCCCAAACCAGAGAATCCATAATAGGAGAAATCGTAATCAGATCAATCCAAAAACACAGATTCGGGAAGCGCGCTCGGAAACAATCGTCCAGCACCCATCTACCCTCCTGAATAAAATCTGAAACCCTCACCCAGAGCGGATTAGCTAAATAATTAGGAATCCCTAAAAGCTCTAAAATGGGAACCCCTAGCCAATAATCACGTTAAAAGTCCCGTTGAGAGTTCTCGTCAATCAGCCAGATACCTTCCTTAAGAAGGGAACTATAATTGATCAGAAGAGAAAACCAAATCAAGGAGGTAACATACCCTCCATGAGGCTTCTGTAGCTGCCTGAGATACCTCTCCTAAATAAATGAGAAATTAAAAGCATCAGAAGTCATAAACTTCCAAGTAAATCTTCACAACAGCGAGTCATTCAGCAACCTATGGTCTTTCAGACCAAGACCACCCTGAGAGTAAGGCCTACAACAATGATCCCAAATGACCCAAACCAACTTAGTCACCTCATAAGAACCAGTCCATAAAAAGTTCCTTAACTTGCGGTTAATCAGCGACTGTAAAGAATAAGGCCACTTGTAAATCATGAAAGAGTGCACAAATGAACCAGTGATGACCGACCTGATCAGAGCAGGACGATCGGCCAAAGAGAGTTACTTGCCCTTCCATTTAGTGAATTTAGATAAGATCTTATCTGCAATAGGCCGTAACACCGCCTTTTGAGGCTTACCTCGAAACAAAAGGACTCCCAAATAAGAAAACGAAGGTTGCCCAATTTGCATATCAACCAGAGACTACAAACTACCAATCCGAGAAAGAGAGACCGTAGATCTGAAATAAATAGAGGACTCACCTAAGTTAACCAACTGGCCTGAAATATCACCATAATCCCTAAAAGCACCCATGATATTCTTCAGATTCTTTTGAGTGCCTCTGTAAAAGATCAGAACATCATCTGCATAGAGCAAATGAGTTGGAGCCAAAAACAACCCTTAGGGAAGAAAATGGCAGAATTTGAGAAGAACCGACCATCCTTGTCAATAATTTACTAAAGAAGTCATCTGTAATACCAAACAAAACCGGAGATGGCAGATCTCCTTGACGAACCCCTCTAGAGCAACAGAAATAACCCCTTGGAACCCCATTCAATAAAACCGAAAACCTAGACGAACGAAGAATGTCGTCTATCTAATTCACAAAAATAGAAGAAAACCTAAAAGCTTGAAGCACTTTGTAAAGGAAAGACCAATCCAGGGTGTTAAAAGCCTTGCAGATATCCATTTTCATGGCCAAGTTACCTTCATAGCACTTTTATTCTGCAACACATTCACACAGTCAGAAACCAAAGCAATACAATCCTCGATATGCCGAGGAGAAATAATCCTAGCCGCAACTCAAGCTAAACGATCAGCTAAAATCTTCGAAGAAATTTTGAATAGAAAGTTATTGAGCACAATCGGCTGAAACTGATCAATCGAAATTGAATACCTCAGCTTTGGAAGAAGAACAATGGAGCTGGAATTGAGAATCGGGAAAATAACTCCAATGATGAAAAAATTCTGAACAGCGAGGACCACGTCATCACCTACAACATCCCAACATCTTTAATAAAATCTATCAGAAAACCCATCTAGCCAGGGGCAGAAGCGACGTCCATAGCTAGAGATGGGAGTAGGGCCCAATAGGGCAGGGGAGGGTCCACTCACCCCCACCCACATTCCTAAAACCTCCCCCACCCCACCCCCACCCCCGCCCCCAAACCCCATTTGGGGGAACTAGGGATAGGGGTGTTTGTGGGGAGGATCTCCTGCCCCAACCCATGTTCCCCATTTCCCCCATTTACCCATTTCTAATCCTAAAATTTTCCAATCCGAAATCTGAAATTTAGAATTCAGAATTCGGAATTCGATCGGACCAAACTTTTGTTTCACACTGTTTAAATATCCAATCAAATAATTAACAAAATATATAATTGATTTAATTTAATCCAAAATTAATACAAATAACTATAGTAATATAGTATTAGTGTATTACACATAAAAGTCTAAACAAATTTAGAGTAAAATACTAATAGAGTTAGAGTTTTTTTTTTAAGAAAATAAAATTAAAAATATATAAATAAATAAATAATAATATATAGGGGAAATGGGGTCCCACCACCACCCCCGTTTAGGAAATGGGGGAATGGGGAAATGGGAGTGGGGGGAGGTTCCCCCACCCCTATTTAGGTTTTAGTGGTAAAATCTTCCCCCACCCCACCCCAAAACCCCATTTAGGAGCAAACATTTGCCCCCAAATAGGGTTGGGATCCAGTGGGGGTGGGGCCCCATGAGGGAAATTCTTTTCCCTATCCATAGCAAAGACCGCATTATGAATATCATTTGCAGATGGAACTCTAGTCAAGATAGTGTTATAAACGGCAATCACCAAGGAAAGAATCACATCATCTACAATAAATAAATCTCTCCCAACTCGAGAAACATCTTAGGAAAAGAGGTCAGAATAATAACTGATGATATGATCCCTGATGGTAGGCCGATCCTCCGACAGAACCTCATTAATAGAAAGAGTTGATATAGCATTATGATACTGTCTACATCTGATATAGGCATGAAAGAAAGATGTGTTACTTGATGTCTGAAATTTAATTTGAATTTCAATATTATTTATTCAATATTGGATAAATCATGGTTAGAGGAAATAGGGGTTTATGTCACTTTTTTGAGTTGGTGTTGTACAAGTGGCACCACTTTAATAACTTATGTTTAAAATGCACCAAAGTAAGTGATTTCCAAAAATGCACTTACTTTACACATTGTTTTATTATTTTTTGACTTTAATGTTTCTCTTACTACTTTCTCTGTATAGTTATTCCCAACTCAAACAAAACCAACTTCATAACATTATCAATACATCTTCAGTGGATTAGCTTAGTGGCACTACGCTGACGTATTCAGGGGTCGAGCTATTTGTTCAATTTAAAACCCAAATTAGGTTTCGGTTTTGAATCTTCCATTGTTAAAGTTGTTGAGGGTTGGGATTTTCGAGTGGGGAAGATGATGAATAGTAACTTAGTTTCCGAGACTTTTGTATGTTGTCCGAGACTTTGTGTTTGTGTGTTCGAGACTTTGTGTTTGTGTGTCCGAGAATTTATGTCTATGTTCCGAGACTTTGTGTTTGTGTGTTCTAGACTTTGTGTTTGTGTTCCTGTTTAGAGACTTTGGGATTGTGTTCTGAAACTTTGTGATTGTGTGTCCGAGACTTTGTGTTTGTGTTCCTGTTCAGAGACTTTGGGATTGTGTTCTGAAACTTTGTGATTGTGTGTCCGAGACTTTGTGTTTGTGTTTGTGTTCCGAGACTTTGTGTTTGTGTTCCGAGACTTTGTGAATATGTGTCCGAGACTTTGTGTTTGTGTGTCCGAGACTTTGTGTTTGTGTTCCGAGACTTTGTGATTGTGTGTCCGAGACTTTGTGTTTGTGTTCCGAGACTTTGTGATTGTGTGTCCGAGACTTTGTGACTGTGTGTCCGAGACTTTGTGTTTGTGTTCCGAGACTTTGTGATTGTGTGTCCGAGACTTTGTGTTTGTGTTCTGGGACTTTGTGATAGTGTGTCCGAGACTTTGTGTTTGTGTTCCGAGACTTTTGTATGTTGTCCGAGACTTGTTGTAGGATATCCGAAACTTTGTGTTTGTGTGTTCGAGACTTTGGTCCGAAATTTTGTGATTGCTTTTCGAGACTTCTGGGTTGTTGTTCTATGCTCCTCTGTTTCTATTATGTTATGTTCATCTTCTCTAGCACTGAATCCCCAATTCGAAACCCTTCGTTTTAAGAGAAAGTTACATACTTCATTTTTTTTCAGAGAAATCAAAAATCTCTATTGTGTTTGGTCGTGGTCGGTGTACGTGTGTTCACCATCGTCGTTGGTGAACGTGTGTTCATCGATTCGTCAGTTCCACCTCTATTGATGGAGGTCCTCCATTGATGGAGGATTTTGAAACGAAAAAAAAAAAAACCAAAATGGTAAGAAGGTTAATGTGGTGTCATTTTTGTCCGTTCACCATAATATGTGCATTTTAAACATAAGTTATTAAAATAGTGACAGTGTTTAAAAACACGCCCCAAAAAGTGTCATTTAATTTTTGGACTCGTCATGGTCATGGAATTTAATCAACCGATTTTTCCAACTCAAGCTGAAGAAACAAGTGTCAAGAGCACACAAAGCTAGATGGCACATTGATGAGAAAAAACACTGAACTGAGCTTCATGAGAATTAAGATCAAACTGTTGGTGATAGACACGTGGCTCCATATGTCCCAAAGACAATATTACACCTATCAATACCAATATGCAAAAACACTATAAATAGACGGAGTTGGATCAAAGGAAAAGAAAAAAAAGGAAAAATACGAAGAGAATTGGCAATCAAAGAGAGATTAGTAGAGAGAAAAAAAATAAGATAAGTCATTCTCAGAGCCATAAAAGTAGCTTGATATGAGTCAAATATTGTGTTTCTGCTCGGGTCCACAATTTTCCAAACTCATATAAAAGTGAGGTTAGTTGAGAGAAATATCATATAAGCTTTTTTCCGACCCGTGAGATCAGCTTGATTTGAGCAATAAATTAATTCTCAGCTCATGTCAATAATTATCATATCTCATATAAAACCCCTAAAATTGTATCACAAAAGCAAAAAATGCTTACCCAAGCTGAATCTCGGGTCAATAAAAATATTATCCCGTGGTCACCCAATTTTTTGCATCAACACACCTGAAATTGGTCCAAGAAGTCTTTATAGTTGTAGATCATCTCTCACCATATCACCATCACTAAATTAGAGTTTTATCAGGTTCCATATTCCATCTGTTTTTCCGCTACACTTTTAATCTTTATCTCTATCTTTAAAAACTTTATATTATTATTAGTATTTTACTTTCTACAATAAATTATTTTTATATAATTTTATTTTTCAACTATATTTCTATAAATATTATTTTAATACCATTTTTAATATTTTAAAACTTTTTAAAAAAGAATTACGTTTTTAATCCGTGCATGAATTTGTTATAATTTTTTGGTTTTTTTTTTCTATTTTAATGTGTTTATGTTAATTGTAATTTTGATGTGCTAATTTAAAATTATTAATAAACAAATAATATAAAGGATAATAAGGGTAAGTAAATATTAATAAATGAAAAATTATTAAATAAAAATACTATTAAAAATATTCAACATTAGTTTTATTTTAAAGATATACAACTTTTGTAATGATACAGTATAATCTTTATGATAATAGAATTTATAATTTATTAAAATTTATGAATGGAATAAAAGGCCATAAACCTGAATGGTAGGGTGCGACTCCCAATTGCAGTCCACCGAAATCTGCTACCAAGCATAGGTTTCACATACTCGTTTTAAATCAAAAGAACAGTAGTTATTATTGTCGGACTTTTGACAGATTGTTTGGGCCCATCTTGTCGCTTCTTGATGAGACATAGAAACAGAAAAACAAAAAAAAAAGTTTTGGGCCCATCGTCTTTAATAATTCCGTAAATGGAGGGTGGAAAAGAAATGACAGAAAATCTGACGTGGTGTCGTTTATGTATGCTTTTTAATTTGGATCAAGTTTTGTACGATTCCAACGTTAAAGCATCTCCAATGATATAAACAAATTTGGATTAATAAAAGTTGTTACATCAGCATTTGATGATTGTTTTAGGGATTATTAAATTTGATAATTGTGTAGTTTACGATGATTACACTTTATCTAAATTAAAAATCTAATCCTGCCACATTTTTCACTGTTTCCGTTCATTTTTATTTTAAGGGTAAAAAAAATATAATAAATAAGACAAGTGAAATAATATGATATGAGTATTAATTCATTCATAATGAAGAGAAGAATTTTACCTAATTGAAATTTTTAGAATCGAAACAATGATGAGTTACATAGGTGATCAGAGAAAAAAAAAAATACACATATAAGAGAGAAAGAATAAAATTGCAACAATATTTATTTTGGATTAAGTTTGTATTTGATGATTGAAAGTCAATCTTCAAATTTGATTATTGGAGATACTCTTAAATAGTATTTTTAAATTTGTATTAAAAATATGAAAACAACAATTTTTTGGTTTCTATCGTTTCAAAACAAACCATAACTTTTCCCCAAAACTATTTTACTAAAAGCAATACCAAAAGCATTTATATCGTTTTCCATTTTTGATAGTTCTTTTATTAAAAAATTTCAATTTTTTTCAAATAGTTTCAAATAGAATTTTTGTTATAGAATCCGTATAATTATATGATAACATTATTTATGCATCTAATTATAAAAGTTTGTTCATTTTACTCATACTCTTCACTGCAATCACATGTATACACTTCAAATAATGTGCTCTCTTCCCTCTTATTTAATGCATTCTCTTTCTTGCAATCCTGCTTCTCTATTAATGGACAAACAAAAAACAAATATATATTTTTTTCGTTTATTTTACTTTGTCCTGTTATGTGGGGAAATTACACTGTATTATTATTTGATCAAAATATGGTAACGAAACGCAAGCGAGTTGCTTGGCAAGTGAATTTAGTGAATTGAATTGCAGATCGACAAGTGCTTGGAAAGAAATCGTTGGAAACCAAAAGTAAGAAATTCAATAGTTGTTTTACACTCATGAGTCATGAATGAATAAAGTATGAGTTAAAATAATTAAACAAATGAAAATAAAGATTTAAAATGAATAATAATTATTAAAAATTTACCGGATTGAATGATAAATCTTCCAAAGGCTAGCTTCAACACTTTCTATTTTATTAAACTAAGGGTTTTGTTTATGAAATTGTTTGAAGGGTCTTAGAGGTATGAACAAACTATAATTAGGTCTTTTAACACCCATATCTAGAAAGATCGAGGAATCAAAGCATAAAGGTTGGCAAATGAAGTAAGGTTCAAGAATTGGCCCCTAAAAAATATGGCATACAAAGAGTGAGCAGGGAGAAGCAAATTTCAGAAAGAAAAGAAAACATAGTAGACAGAAGAGAAGCTTGAAATTGTGGGTAAAAAAAGGTGATTAATGATTTGGTCCCTAACTTATTCGGAAATGTCACTTTTTTGGCATGTTTTGCCTTTTTAGCCCGGGTGGTTTCTAAATTATTGAAAGTATATCAATTAGGTTCTTCATATAGTCAAACATTAATAAACTTTAATGATTTCAAAGTGATTTTCATGTTATTTTAACCATTATCCTAATAACAGTGACATGTGGCACAATCATAAGTTTTTAAAAATAACAATTAAAAAGTTAAGAATTCAAAAATAAAGTATGTCGAATACTCCTATGTCAAAAGAAGGAGAAAAACTTCAATATGTTTGAATGTATACACCCAAACCACTTATATTATGTCATGTGCCATGGATATTTTATGTGATTAGTTATCATGCACATGACATGATTTAAGTGGGTTGGGCGTAAATGCCTAGAGCATAAGCATTTCTCCAAAATATAAATGGTTGGGAATACCAAATGGCATGGCCTAGCTTCCCTCACCATAGTTTCTTCTCTCAATTTTGACACTAACTTGCAGACCTGCACCAATTGTTCTTCATGATCATCTTCTTACCCTGTAGAAACCATAAGTAGCAATCAATTAAGAAGCCATGATTCAGAGAAATCTTCCCCACCAAGATTATGAAAATTGCAGAAAGAATGTTAAGCAATGTCTTACGAGATAAAAGTTCATAAATCTAATAGAAACATGATTTAAGTCTGCTAGACCACCATAGATTGTTCAGAGATCGAGAACAAATGTCGTCTCCACCATCGTTCCATGTGACTTACACATCTCTAGGACTTTCATGAAGCTGTTAGAGAAGAACAATTCAAAAACCCTAGCAGACAAATCAATTCAAAATATTTACCAAACGTTTTGGATTCGAATGGAAAATGGTACATCTGCTTTAAGTACCCACTTCAGCTAAGGAATCATATTTCTAATAATACAATGAGTTTCATACATATCCCATGAAAGGTCATGTTAAGTCAACTCAAAAAGAACCAACCACCTTCTGAAATGATCTTCAAGTAATCTCAAAGAACATTCGCCAAATTCATGTCCAGCACCAAGATAGGATCCCATAACTAAGTGAAATACTCTACTTCAAAATTATGGTTCAACTTGGAAAACAATTGCTAACTATTCACAACATTTGACAATTGACAGATATTATGCAACATGCATAAGGAAAAAAATTGCAATTTGAGGCCACCATTCCACAATCTTTTATGCAGAATAATATACTATTAAATCACAATTCAAATATTAAAGCATAACAAACTATTTCTGGTATTAAACAATATTATTTAGAGATCAAAACAAGCGCATTGACGTGAATGTTTTTGTCGTTAGAAAACGTCCGTCAAAGAAATTTATAGAACAACAACAATGCCTTAAATGTTTACAAAACAAGTACAATGGCAAGTCGGGTGTCATCCACAGGGAAATGAAAACTAAACGGGTAGAACTAGTTAACTACTATTTAACTAAAACAAAGCATGAAAAGGTAAAAATGGTCGTTTTGAAAGTTAATAACTACAATGCAAACTACAATTAGGCAAGTTAATCTAACATACAACTAAGTTAATAAGAAATGTGTGTTAAAATATGATAGTGAGAACTAAGGAATTGACGGATCCAACAAGTGAATAATGAGCAGTATGGGAACTCACATGAATAAACATTAGCCTAAGGTAACCAACCTAGGATGTGTAGGATTGATTGTATATCCCTTATGGGTGTCCAATCTAGATGTATAGTATTGGTCATCCACAAGTGCTTGTTAATGAATGTTTATCTATCAAAATAAAGGACTAATCTCTTTATAAAGTCACCAACCTAGATGTATAGTATTGGGGGTCGTTTGTTTTTTTGTCTGAACACTTAACAATCCTAAATTTTTCTGAAGACTGAATAGGGACTGAAATCTGAATCTGAATGACATGTTTGTTTTTTTTTTCCTCACATCTGAATGTGCTGTTAACATGTTTGTTTTTTGAAAATAAAACTGTCTGAAAATATGTAATTGTACATTTATACCCATACTAATTAAAAGAAGTAATTTAACATGCACCATTCTTTATAACATTTTGTATGGTTTTTTTTTTGTAAACAAAGTTTAATTTAACAAAATAAAAAGTTAAACAAAGAATATAATTTTGCATGTTCTGCAAATAAAGTTTAAGTTAAATTTATTATCAAAAAAAAGTTCAAATTCAAGTTCAATTTTATACGTTGTCCACGTTTTCGGTGAATATAATTCATGAAATCTTTTTTGTTTTTTTTTTGGTTTCCTGGATCATATGCACCGGAAACCAAATAAAAAAAAGGTTCTTAAATTTTTATATACAATAATTCTATAACATTTTCGAGCCACAAAATTTACTTAATATGATAGATAACTTTATTGAGCAGTATACTAATAGTTGGATAAAAATAAATAAATAAAGAGTTCTTACCGGGATTTGGCAGGAGAGAAATTCAATTGTTCAATCTCTAAAAAATTTCATTAAGAAAAGTATTTAGGTTTTTTTTTCTAAAACATGTTTAAAATAAGAAATATGTTAAAAGAAATTTTTTTATACCATATTAAATAAATATAAATTTGGAAATATATCTTTTTTTGGAGGATAAACTTGGAATACAATATTTTAATTGTAATCCAGTGATTTGGAATTAAGTTAAAAGTCAGGATTTCTTACTTTTTATTTTAAGTTGTTTTTTGATATTTTTAAGTTGTTTGACCACTTAAAAAAACAAACAAAACAACTTAATGAGTTCAATTCAGACCCATTAAGTCTTAAGTGAAAAAAACAAACGACCCCTTGGTGTTTAATCTCTCACAAGTCATCAACCTAGATGTATAGTATTGATTACTCATTTGAGATTAGATAGAAATTGAGATTGAGGAGTCCTGGTCTCACTTGAGGGATGTACTCTTGTTTTACCTATGCAATGACCAGCACAGTGGCTTCTTCCATCTAATCTGATCCTTGGTTTCTGGTATTTGCACAGGTAGGCACCCGCGCAGTGACTCGCGCACTAACACTTCAGTTGCTTCCTTCTTCTGTTCGTTGGTAGGACCCGCGCAGTGCCAACTATCTAGGCAGTTTGGTCTTTTCTAGAGGATTTTTGATCTTCGATTCATGGGTTGATGCGCTAGTATGGACCAACAAAGTTATGAAGCTTGGGAGTGCGCGGGTAGGGACCCGCGTACCTACCAGCGTATTAGAGCCTTCTTTCTTGCTTCTTTTAGCTTATTTTCGCCCGAATTCTCCTCTTTACTTCTCCAAGACCAGAATTGCACTCATTGCCTGCAAATACAATAAAAGAGCCCATAAGACCCGAAAACATGCTCGAAAACAAGACAAAGAACAAGGAATGTGGGCCAAAATATATAACAATTTTGGCGCGATCACGCATCTTGTATCGCATGTAAATAATATGTAAAAGTCGAACAAACATACATCGAGAGACCTGGCGTGCCCAGCTCAGAAGTTTCAGTCACAAACCAGGCATCAGCATCTGAACACTCAAGTAAGTCCCACCATCCCCATCAAATTTGCAGTAATCATGCAAAAAAAAAGATAGTATGTCTGCCATCTTCATCTTTCGTAAGGACAAAATTTCATTTGCATACCACTAATAATTTTTTACAACACCAGGTTTTGAAGACTACTTACGATAGTCATGGTGAAAGCTAAAATTCAACGGAAAAGGTGATGCTATGGGTAGTATAAAAATCATCCTTAAAAGCTAAGAATACTTTATATTACGATTATAAAATGAAGGAAATGTACTAACTCATTTAAACACAAATCAGTTTTCACATATCAAAAATAAATCTATGCATGCTATGATCGAAAAGACGAAAACCAGGCACTTTAAAATTTGGAAAACATATATAATAGAGGTTTATAACCGATCAAAACTTCATCTAATGATTTACATTGGTGGAAAATTCACTCCCACTGTTCTTTCTACACACTCAATTTTACTTACCATTCCTTCATCTTAATGTCTTAAAACATGTAGAAGAGCCAAAATGTTACTAGTACCAGAAAAAGAAAATAGTAAGGTATGAGCTGAGAATGTTTTGATGATCCATAGCACATAAAATTGGTAGTATGTGATATTGAAACAGGTATATATTTTACCATGATCTAAAAAAAATTCTGAACATCCTATATACAAGAGACTGCAATTTTCAAAGGCCCACTCTTCAGCAAAGAGAAAAACAAAAGTGTTGTCTGTGACCAGCATATTAGATTATAAGAAACAAACCAAGTAGTATATACATGTCAACAATATACCCGTGTCAAGCCCCAAAACTTCAACATCTCTCATCAACTTTGAAGGTACCTTTTTTAACAAGACCAGTGACAGGTCCCACAAGAAGAAAACATTATAACTGAGTTCCCAATGAAGTCTGAGGCCAATTTTTCAATTATACATGAACCACTAGAGACATGTATAAAGGTGTGACATAAAATGTCTAAAGCATCTAATAACTATTGGAATGATGATCTGCAGCAGTATAAACATAGTAATTGGCACTAATACAAACATGAAAGTAACTATGGGGATTTAATTTGATCTGTCATGATAAACTAGAGAAGAACGTTGAACTGAAAGTTATCATCAGGTGTTAGGATCCCACATTGACTAAGTATGGGATTAGTCAAGGTACATAACCCATTAGGCACCATCTCCTAACGAGCCAATTTTTGATGATAAGCTACTTAGTGGGTTCGTATCATTGGTATTAGAGCCTACACCACACTGAGCAGCGGGTTTGTCATGGACAGGGCTACATGGGAAAGGCTGCTACCCGATAAAGCGGGATCTATGGAATCACCCAACTGGGAAAGATGGGTCGCTGTGGACGACGGCTGCAAAAGTTTGGTGGAATGTTAGGATCCTACATTGACTAAGTATGAGATTAGTCAAGGTATATAACCCATTGGGAATCCTCTCCTTACAAGCCAATTTTTGAGAATGAGTTCTACCTAATGGATTCGTATCATCATAGCTATTACCGATATAAAGAGAGCCTAGAGACCAACCATCAATTTGAGTGGCAAAGATCTCTGAAAATCCATTTGTGTCACCCGATTTGGGGATGGATAGAAACATTATAATGGAGATTGAATAGAATGATAACACGGTTGTATCTAATGCAGCAAAGACACGATATGCAGTCTCTATCAAACTAAGGGGTATTCTAGTCTTCTCATAGTTACCAACATGAATGGTGAAGGTTGTCGAGAAGACCACAATTGCGATGAGTGCGGCAACAACCATGTATGAGGTAGCTGTGTTTTTCATTCACTTTTCTCCACTATACAGTAATTTTTTATGTTCTACAGTGAACAACTCTCAAGATGTTCGACCCTCCACATTTTTCATCTCTTTGGATGAAGGTTCCATGATCATTTCAACCTCTTATATGATTAGCGTTGTAACAATCAACAATTATATAGGAAAAAAATGGAAAATTGAAGATGGTGGAGATAAAGAAAATGTTACCTCGAACATTAGTAACTCTTGTTACATTTCAAGAGTCGGACCAGGAAAGTTAGTGACCGGTAGTGGATCCGGAAGATGCAATATGGTATTCTTTTCATTATCTTTATACGTAACTAACAAATCCTTCGACACCTATCCCATATATCAGATTGAATATGTCAGTATGACAGTGTAAAATTGCTATATGAAATATGCTTCACTTTTGTTCATCTAACAAGTGAACTAAATCAAGATAAGAATGAACCAGCTCAGCCAAGAACTCAAAGTTCCCTGATTTAGCTGCATCGAACAATAAATTTGAAGGTGTTTTGATTAGCTCTTCAATATTCATCTTTTGTTCTTCAATTGTTCATACTGGACATTTAAAAACAGTTAAAGCTGTGTGGGACAAACTCTAAACCAAATATGGGAAACCTTCAAGAGGTCGTATCATAGCCCTCATAACACAACTTGAAAAAATCACTAAGAAGAACAAAAGCATCACTGAGTATATGCATTAGATTAAAAGCATTGCTGATGAGATCTCCATTCTCGATTCACCTATTGGTAATGAAGAACTAACATTGCTCATAATTGATGGAATGAGAGATGATTACAAGGAACTTGCTGCTGCAATTTGTGCTCGTGACAACTCGACCTCTCTTGACGAGTTGCAAGAGAAACTGAGAAACTTTGAGGCTTTTCTGGAACAAGGAGGAAAACAACCCAACACACCAATCACTGCCAATATGGCCACCAAAACAAATAACAATGGTGGATGGAAAAATAACAGTCAAAACTGTGGTAAGCCAAATAATAATGGTTATGTAAATCAATATGGTGGTAATAATCACAGTGGTATAGGCAATCAATTCCGTCAAGGTCCCAATTCCAATTTTCACAACAACAATCAAAATCCAAATGCCAAACCATAGAAATGTTTCTACCAGTTGTGTGAACAGCAAGGTCACACGGCAAAAAGGTGTCCTGGTTTTTCGATCAGTTTCTTAGCAGCAACAACAATATCAGCAACAAACTTCATCCTTTTAGGCTCAACCTCATCCTTCTTATGCACTCGGATCGTGTTCACTTTATTGCTCAGCTAGCCACTACATCAAACTAGTTGGTAGACTCTAGTGCTTACCATCATGAAACAAGTGATCTCAATAACTTGTCGCTCCACTCTGAGTATGATAATTCTGAGGACATTATGATTGGTGACGGTAATGAACTCTCTATCACAAACACACAAGGACCACAAATCTTTCATCTTCTTCTAAACCTCTTTTACATGCTAATGTTCTTTATGTACAAAGAATGAAAAAGAATCTTTTATCTGTTTCCAAATTTTGTAGTACCAATAATGTTTATATATAATGAATCTATACAGCATTTTGTCGATACAATTTTATTTTAATTGCAATTGTTAGAATATTTAAGGGCTAATCTGTACATTTTAGGTTGTCTAATAGAAGAAGAGGGTAAAATTAAGTTCTTTAAGTAATGATAGCGACAATCCACCAAAATATCTATTTATACTCCATTTTATTATTGTTCTTATTAATGACTATTTTATCCTTGATTACAATTATTAAACAAAACAAAATGTTCTAAAAACATCTACACGCAAGTACTTAGAAGTTAGAATATATAATAGACTTACACCCTCTTCTAAATTTTTCATACACCTAAAGACATTTCATAAAGGGAGAATTGCAGTGAGATTCCCTAAGGTTTGGCCTAACAATACTTAGATGACGAATTATGATTATTCTACATAGACACCCCCTTCTAGTTAACATACATCCATTATATTCCATCAAACAAGGGTACTTTAGTCTTTTTAATTATTATAAACAGAAAAAAAATAAGGGAAAGGAAAAGCTTTCTTCAACATCTCCCTCCCTACCTCTTTCTCTTTCCTCCCAAATCAAACAAACTAATTTATTATCTCTCATTTCTCTCTCCACTGTACCTCACTTCTCCCTACCTCTCATTATACATGGAGAGACAAGATTTAAAATCTTACTTTGTGGAATTATTTTTTCAGTTTAATGAGTTCTATTGATTTGTAAGTGGGGTTGGAAACTTTTGGTTTTAATTTGAAATGGGTTTCGAAGTTTCAATTTGAGTTGGGTTTTTCGGATTTTAGAAATTGATTGAAGTTTTAGGTTTTGGAAAATATGTGAAAATGGTGATTTGGGTTTTGATTTGTTCATGGACTAACGGAAGCAGCACTTGAGGATGATTGAATGAAAAATGTTTGGAATGTGGTTTTATCTTGAGTTTGAAGTTGCGGGGTTCCTTTCCTTGAGTTTGAAGCTGTGGAATTAAATTTTTCTTTTTTTTTCAATTTTATGTTGCGACTTCTTTTGATTTGGGATGGTGTGGAGATAAAAAGTTTGGGTTTATATTGAGTTGGAGTTTTGGATTTTGAAAAATAATTGAATTTTTGGGTTTCGAAAAACTATGAAGTTGTTTTGGGGTTGATTGGTATCAATCTGATAGAAAATTTGGAGATAATGATTTTGGGTTTTGCTTCACGTTTTCAATTTTTTGTTTTACTTTTAGTTAATGCAAGGGCATTATTGACATTGTAGTAGTCACTTTGGTCAAACTAACGGATCCCAATAACGGCAGTTAACTACAAGGGGTGTAAGTGTAGAACAAAGATCTTTGGCCATATAGTTACAATTAATAAAAGCCTTAAGGGAATGTGAGTGCAATTCTCCCTTTCATAAACCTTAAACTCTATAATTATTATTTTTTTCTCCACATGCCTTTGAAGCTTTATTCGATTCTAAGGTGATAGAGGATGTTATAATGCAATTTAAAAAAAAAACACTTTAACAAAGAAATAAGTTATTAATTAATTTAATTATGATATTATTTTATTTTTATATGAAAAAAACTTCTAGAAATGAGATTTAAAAAAAAATAGAATGCCTTTAAAAAAGAAGTGTGAAAAAATTAATTAAAAAATAAAAAATAAAAAAATTGAATACAAAAACAAGGGTTTCTAAAATAAGCAATTTCACAAATTTAATGTTTTTTTTTAGTGAAATGTCCTTTGAAAAGAAGTATGAAAAGAAAATAAGGATATTTTAGAGCAAATTGGAATATCTTTAGAAATTTTAAATTTTAAATTTATTAAAACGGAATGTCTATATAAAATAAGTAGCAAATCTTGTCTTTTATATGAGGTTTGACTGTTAACAAATTTAGTGGTGGTCTAAATTATGTATTTAAGGAAACTTAGGGATAACTGACAATAAAAATGGAAATACAATTAAAAATAAATAAAATATCCGGATAAAACCTAGAGAACAAATTAATCATCCATAGAAAGTAAAAACAACGTGAATACACTACTGAAAGATAATTTGTTTTCGATTGGTGAAAATTTATTTCATATTGAAAAACCCTTCACAATTCATGTGTCTGTAGTTTTACGATCTAAGTGCTTGTTTTGTTAGACTTTCTACTGGCTCAAAAGGTCTACGAACCTCTACTTAAGGTTTTTAGAGTTGTTTGATTGGGCTTTTGAAATTGTCTATTTTAAATTTAGTAGAGGTCAATAAAGTTTAAACCTCTATTAGGTAAAAGCTCCTCTCTAAGTGCTTTTCTAAATAGACCTTTTCAAAAAAGAAGTATTTGACTTATATATCCCTAATTTTTTCTTATTGACATGGAATACCCTTATTAAAATAAAGCCCTGGAACCTTTTTATATTCTTTATTCTTTGCTCTCTACAGATAGGTTATTTTCTTTGCTCTACACAAACTGGAAGATCGGTATGTATAATATTTCTTCATTATTATTTTTATTGCTTATTCGACTATCTTTATGTTTGTTCTACTGGCTTTGATTCAATTTTTTATTTCTTTTTATTGTTTTTGATTACTTTATTTTTTGTCTAAAGTTTTGAAATACTTTCCATGTTTTTGTATATTCATTACCAGGTTGTTTGATTATTATCCCATGACGTTTTGAGCTTTGAATTTCCTAATTTTTTTTGGATTATTTTATTAGGGTTTATCACATAGTAGCTTAAGTATTTGAGACTTGTGTTTTGTTCTGTACTTAACAGTACATGAAAATAGCAAAAAACAAAAGTTTTCCACTTAGTAGATTATTCATTTGATGGTAATCTGATAATCTCATGATGTTTTGATGCTAATATGTCATATGTGCACCGGCTATAAATTTTCGTTGTAACTTGTGATATACACTAATATGCAGAGCATAGTCTTTTTATAGCATTAGGTTGCCCTGTTTACATTTTATAGTAATTCTAAATATAGAAGCATGAATTGGGAGCAGTAGTTAGACAATGGGCGCACATATAAGTTCTGTAGTTTTGTATGGATGGAAAAACATCTGTTAATGTAGTAAGACTCGATATTAGATTAGATTCGAGGTCATTAGATTAATTCTATAGCTACACACTTTTTAGTTTCTATGAAGGCTACATTTTGATGACATTAGAGCTTTTAAAGAGATATAGGGAATTTAGGGAATTTTAAAGTAAGAGATATAGAGAATCATACAACAATGGAATAGTGAGCAATTTATGATATAAATCATGCATTTTACTCAACTTAATAAGAACACAAAAACTTTATATTTCATTTATAAAATAGGACATGCATATACCTGGAAGTTGGGACCTGTAGAAACAAGACTTTTAAGAGGACATGTGAAATAATTGCACTAATATTGTAGCCTCATTGTAGTTTACCCCATCAATATTTTTCTTCTTTCCCGAATCTGTCCAGCAGAAATTCAATATTGACTCTTGTCAGCTCCAAAAATTATAATAATATTTATACCCATTTATAAATCACGAAAATATGCAGAGTGGTAGTAGACATATCATTCTATCTACATATAAATTTTCCTAATTTTTAACGATAATTAAATAGCCCAAATATTTTTTACGAAATCTGACTAAATTGGTATAAATAGTTTCAATCTTTTATTTCATTTTAAGATGCCATGTGACTTCGGCCATAATCATTAGCTTGTCTCTTCTATAGTTTAAAGTGTCTTATGTTGTGTGCAGTTAATTTATATTATATTCCATGAAATTTTTTTTGTTACTTGTTTATTTTAATATTCATGAAATAGTTTTTTTTTATATAGAATGGAACCTAATGTGGAGGAAAACCAAAAAAGAAATAAGGCAGAATGGAGTGATTTATATGTTGACACATTTATTAAAATTTGTGTTTATGAAGTTTTAACTGGTAATCGACCATATGGTCACTTCAACAAAGAGGGTTGGAAAAATATTTCGATCAAGTTGGCACAAACGATTAATAAGAACTATAGTCAAAAACAGTTGAAAAATAAATGGGATAATCTTAAGAGAGAGTGGCAGCTATGGACAAATCTAGTTGGAAAAGAAACTGGCCTTGGTTGGGATCATGTTAAGCAAACAATTGATGCTAGTGAAGAATGGTGGGACGAAAAATTAAAGGCGCACTTTCCTACTCTAGTCTTGTAATATTAATTGAAAATTTAATTATTTTTTAAGAATAAATTTTAATATAATATATATGCATATTGATATTAATGTAGGAAAATCCAGATGCATCTAAATTTCGAACAAAAGGCTTGAGGAGTGCTGACCAGTTAGATATTTTGTTTAGAGATGTTGCTGCTACTGGGGAAGGATCTTGGGCACCATCTATGGGGTTTATACCTTCTGAAGGTGAATATATAAATGAAATCGATAGGATGAATGGAATAGAAACAAATATTAATGAAAATTTAGATAATACTGATGGGGATGGCACACATGGAACTACTACAGAATCTACTTTACAAGAAAATTTAAGGAAAAGAAAAAAAAATATTTCAAGCTAAAGAAGGATCTATTGTCACATTATCCAAACAATTAGATCGATTATGTGATTCAGTGGATGGTAAGAATGATGAATCTAGCATTGCAAAGGTGATCAAAATGTTACGCGGCATTCCAGAAATTGAGAGTGGAAGTGAGCTTTATATGAAAGCAGTTAGACTTTTTCTTAAGAAGGAGAACAAAGAGACGTTTGTTGCACTTAAGGATCATGACCTACAAATTATGTTTCTAGAGCAAGCTTAGAATAAATTTTTAGATTTGGTATTGTGTTTTTATTTATGTAATGAATTGCTTTGAGATTATGTTTATCTATTGGACAATTACTATTTGATTTTTGTAATGCACTTGAAGTTTTTTTTTCAAATAAAAGTTGATTGATGTTATTATTAATTTTTTCATTAAAATTATGATATTATTTTATTTGTTTGATGATGGTTATAATTTTTATAATATGTTCATATTTTTCAGATATGGATGACCAATTAGAAGTTGTTGATAATCAAGGTGATGATGACAAAAAACGTTTACAAATGATAAAAATAGGAGCAGGTTTATATGTTCACCATTTTATTAAGTACAATTTTAAGGAAAAGTGTAGAACATCATCTTTATCAGGATACAAATGGGTAATGGAGGTTTTACATGGCCATTATATCGTATGTCATGAGCAATTTAGGATGGAAATATCGGTATTCATAAAACTATGTGATACATTGCATCAATCTTATGGCTTAGAAAAAGGCAAGGACATTTCAATACATGAGTCGGTGGCTATTTTTTTTGTTGGTGTTAGGGCATGCATGTGGAAATAAAATGGCTCAAGAAAGATTTCAACATTCTAGAGAAACTATATCTAGATGGTTTGGACTAGTTTTGGATGATGTTTGTCACATGGCTATTGATTATTTGAAACCATCTGACCCATATTTCAAGGGAATTCCCAGAAAAATAAAAGATGATAATAGATATTGGCCTTATTTTAAAGATTGTATAGGTGCAATTGGTGGAACACGTGTACTGGTTGTGATGCCTGTATCAAAGCAAATACCATACATCGGTAGAAAAGGATCTCCTACTCAAAATATAATGGCTACATGTGATTTTAATATGTGCTTCACTTTCGTTTGGGCTAGATGGGAAGGTGCTGCTCATGATGCACGTATTTTTTTAAAGGCATTGCGTAGAAAAAATTTACATTTTCCTCATCCACCTAGAGGTAAGTCATAAAATATGTTTTACATATATTGTTGTATAAATGTATTATATATTGAGTTAATAAAATGTTCATTTATATGTGTAGGCAAGTATTATTTGGTAGATGCAGGCTATCCTCAAATGAAAGGCTATTTAGGGCCATACAAAGGCGAGCGATATCATCTCCCAGATTTTCGACATGGAAGGCACCCTAGTGGAAAAAAAGAAATATTTAATCATGCATATTCTTCTTTGAGATGCACTATTGAAAGGACATTTGGTGTTTGGAAAAATAAATGGAAAATATTACATCACATGCCCAGATTCCCATTTACTAAACAAGTGAAAATTGTGATTACTTCAATGATTCTTCATAATTTTATAAGAGTTAATGCTGATATAGATCAAGAGTTTAAGCCATATGATGACGATGAGGATAAACTACCAAGTGATGATGAAGAAGAGAATGCTATTCAAGATGTTTACGAGGAGCGACATCATAATCGTGAAATGGACAAAGAAAGTAATAGTATTGCGACTCTTCTCATGTTTCGCCAATAACTTATTTAGTTTTGAATTTTTTTCCATTTAACTTTTAACCTTTGTATGAGATATTGATAATTTTCCTTTTGTTTAATTTTTGACAATGCTTCAACTTTGTTGAAAATTTAATATTTTCTGGTTATTAGTTTAATCTTTTAAGTTTATAATGTGAAAGTTTTGAATTTTATTATTACTGTGCAATAGAAAATGTAGTTAATATGTATAAAATATTTTAAGTTCAATTTTTTTAGAGTGAATAAATAATGTCTTTTTTAGTAATTTAATATCTCAGTAGACTTTTTGAGATTTTACAACCAAACGGTCCACTGCTATAAAAATGTTTTTTTAATTACCAACCAAACGATTATATATTTTTTTTCCAAAAGCTCTATTTCAATTAGATCTACTACAAGTAGATCTTTTACGAATAGAGGATTTTCAAAAGCTCAACCAAACGACCTCTAAAGCTTGCAACTTCAGACTTGAGAGGAGACCCAACCACAACGGGACTGTGATTGTGTATGTTGTGCAAATTTTATTTTTATTTATTTATTTTTTGGAGATGCATTGAATATTGGTTGTTTTTAGTAAAACCTATTAATGACTTTTTCTTGATGAGGATGTCGCTCCTGAATCCGTTCACAGGATCCGAGGTTGATCTACCTATCAAATATATTATCAGTAGTAAGTTGGTGTTCTCAGGAGACCCTAGTTGTGTTACATAAGATCGACTTTTGATGTATGGATTCCAAGAGCTAAATATTGGTGTGAATGTGGTCTGGAGGAAGTGACCTATGATCTAATTGATTTGATCTGCTTCAAGAGTAGCTTATATCTTCTGACCAAGGAATACAATATTCGGGTTCATAATGCTGCATATGCTTACTCGACAATTCAAACACAAGGTTATAAGAAACAAATCGACACTCGATTTCACAAAATCTAAATGTCTTTTGATATACCAAGAGAAAATCCTCATGGTAGTGACATTCAAATCTTCCATTATCTGGTGGAGTTTGGTGATGGGATTCTACTCGTCATACGTTTTATAAGGAATCATTTCAAGGAGACTTACGACATCAAAATATTTCGACTGGGCATGTGTAAAAAGGAGTGGGTGAAGTTGGATAGCTTAGGGGATTGTGTTATACTTTTGGGTAGGAATAGTTCAAGATGTTATTCTGAAAAGGAATTGAGACGTTATGACATGGGCAATTGCATCTATTTTAGCAATGGCTCAGGCCTTCTAGGCTGGATGGTTGGGGATTTTAAACTTTCTTGTTCCATAGAAAAGGATGATTGGGGAGTTTTCAGGCTAAATAGTGATGGATCAGAGAGATTTGCATATCTTGCCAAACAAGAGATGAGGCCTCCTGTTTGGTTAACTGCACCCTTGTGGTGGTAATTTAACAAGGTTAGGCCTTAATCTTAGATTTGGATTATATTTAATTATTATTCCAAATTAAAACTGTAATCCCATGTGGGTTTGGTTTTCTAAAACTTGTTTATTATTGTAATAATAATAATTTTAGGGATCGATTATGCGATGGTAATTTCATTTGCAGAAGATTTGTATGTGACAATTATAACTCTGCTTGGTTTATTAATGAATTATTGGCATTAAACTACCACATTCCAAGTCTACGAAGTCCAAAGACGGATCCCGTTGCCTCAAAATCTAAGTAATCTGAGCTTGCTAGAAGCCTAGAACACCTTGATCTTCATGACAACAACATCTTCTCTCCCAGCTCGATCTCCTTTCTTCAAGTACTTAATTAATCTTCGAAACAATTCCCTCCAAGGGTCGTTCTCCGATGTCTCCAAATCCTTCTAGCTTCGGAAATCTTCCTGGAATGATTGATACTCCTGATACCTAATCAACACGTACTGTCCGAATTGTTCACTTTTCTAGCTTGATGAAGAAGTCCAAGCAAGGCCTCTCTAGTCAAAATCTTGACATCTATTCTCTCTTGGACCTGTCTAATTAAGAACCAATTATCAAGCGAAATCCCACCGTCATTAGGAATCTCAACAACAAGCTTTTTCGACGAATTCCTAAGGGACCTCAAATGGACAGGTTGGTAGATCCAAGTATTTTGGCAACAACAGTGGACCAAGACGTAAAATGGTGGATGAAAACACAAGAAACTCTGCGGACTTCTGCCTTCCCAAGCACCCATGTAAAGGTAGGAAATAAGATTGTTTGTTTCCACCCTCTCCAAGCATTTCAGAGCATAATTTAAAAATTGTTTTGCATGCAATTACTAAAAGAGAAATTGTTTAGCTTTTTTTTCTACAGCATCGCATCTTTTGACTTCAAGTTAATTAATCTATTCAACTTAATGTGATTTGACCTTTTAATGTATTTTTTTAGTTTAGTCCACAGTTTAAATGTAAATTTTCCTTTCCATTTGATCCATTCAAAGATTTTGGAAAAAGGCAATTTCTTGAAAAATAAAAGTTAAGTTGTATTCAAATTCATCCATGGTTGCTGCAATTACCAAAGAAGATCTCATTCTCACTTGAAATATTTCTGGACGTATGATAATAAAGTTCAAGTACTTGATGGTGATATATATTGACTAAAAATAAAATTAAGGAGAAAAATGACTGCATATCTTAACAGGCGTGCTTGTTTATTATTATATAAGTTGATATTTGAAATTCCTAATATTGATATATCACTAGCAACCTAAAAGGGGTGAATAGGTTGATTCCAAATTCGATCACTTTTCAACCTTTAATTGTCAAACAAGCAATATGTCGAACATTTGGTGAGCAAACCTTCAACCTATACAAAACTCGTTAACCACACAAACAAAAACAACCAAAACACTTCTATATCTAATAATACCAAATACTCCAATTTTCTCCATTCTCATACAAGCAAAGATATTACACATTATTGTTGCGGAAATTGTCAGAAATTTAATAGAAAAGTGCACACAATGCAAAGACACAGATATTTACGTGGTTCGGCAATTGCCTACATCCACAGGAGGCAGCAAACTAATATATTTCAGAATTACAAAAACAAAGTTTTTCTCTAAAACTCTCAAGAACTCTCTTTGGAAGCTCAAATACGAATTGTTTCTTACCTTGCCTAACTCTACCTTATTTCTCCTCTTGCTGAAGGTTTCTTTTATAGAAGAAATATCCAAGACAATCAAGCCTCAATTGTCAACAAAAATGGCTTCCCCATTTGTCAACAAATACCGCTGCACATTACCAAATGGCTGCTGAATGATGATAGTGGCAAGAAGTCAGTAATAGCTACTGAAAGATAATGGTGGCATTGAGCCAACTTGACAACAATCTCCACCTTGGCAAGAATCCACCAATCAATTATACATCCATTTCGCCCTTAGGCGCTACGAGCTCGAGATATATTGATCAAGCCCAAACAATGTTGGAACTTGATCCCAGTTACCACTTTTATTAACATATCTGCAGGATTGTCTGCAGTACCAATCTTCTGGAGTAGAATATTCTCTTCATCTACTATTTCCCGAATAAAGTGGTAACGGACGTCTATATGCTTAGTGCGGCAATGATGGACCTGGTTCTTTGCCAAACAAATGGCACTCTGGCTGTCACAAAAAATCTCCACATTTTCCTAAACAATACCCAAGTCCCTGATCAAACCACGAAACCAAATGGCTTCTTTGAAAGCTTTTGTTACAGCCATATATTCTGCCTCAGTTGTAGAAAAAGTCATTGTTAACTGTAAAGTTGATCTCTAACTTACTGGTCCTCCTGCCATAGTGAACACATAACTAGTAGTAGATCGGCGTTTGTCAAGATCACCAGCATAATCAGAATCAACATATCCTACGATATGTTTGTCAATTGTCTGATCTCTCTCGAACTTCAAACCAACATCTACAGTACCTTGAATGTACCGTAGAATCCATTTCACTGCTTGCCAGTGGCTTTTACCGGGATTGTGCATGTAACGGCTCACCATACTTACAGCGTGTGAAATGTCGGGTCTAGTACACACCATCGCATACATCAAGGCACCAATAGCATTTGCATATGGAACATGATCCAGTTGCCTCTTTGCATCTTCAGTATTCGGTGACATCAGTGCATTCAGTTTGAAATGTGGAGCTAACGGTGTACTTACAGGTTTAGACTTCCTATCAATGCCAAACCTATGAAGTACAGTCTTCAAATACTGAGTTTGTGTCAAACAAATGGTACCTTTTGCTCGATCCCTTTTGATCTCCATACCAAGAATCTTCTTGGCCTCTCCAAGATCCTTCATGTCGAACTCTGAGCTCAATTGAGCCTTCAGCCTGTCGATCTCTACCTTGCTCTTAGATGCTATCAGCATATCATCCACATATAAGAGCAAATAGACAAATGTACCATCTTGGAGTTTGCAGAAGTATACACAGTGATTAAAATGATTGTGTGTGTACTTCTGAGTTATCATGAAGCTATCAAACCGTTTGTACCATTGTCGCGGTGACTTCTTCAAACCATAGAAGGACTTGTTCAGCTTGCAAGCCCAGTTCTCATGACCGGGAACTTTGAACCCTTCTGGCTGAGACATGTAAATTTCCTCGATCAAAGTACCATGAAGGAATGCAGTCTTTATGTTGAGTTGAGCTAACTTCAGATCAAATTGTGCAACCAAAGCCAACAGAATCTGAATAGACGAATGCTTGACAACAGGTGAGAATACCTCATTGTAGTCTATTTCTTCCTTCTGTGCGTAGCCTTTCGCTACTAATCTGGCTTTGTATCTGATGTTGTCTTTGCCATGAGCACCTTTCTTCTTGGCATAGACCCATTTGCACCCTATAGCTCTTTTTCCCTTTGGAAGTGGCGTCAACTTCCAAGTTTCATTCTGGTGAAGTGATTGCATCTCCTCATCCATCTCCTTCTTCCACTTGACATTGTTTGTACTGTGCACAACCTCTCTGAAGGTGTACGAAACATCATCATCAGTTACTGGAAGAGCGTATGTACCATGTCTGTGTAACAGGCGGACATCCAAATGTCTCATTTCGGTCTGCTGGTGGCAATGGATTCTGGCTGTTGTCTGATCTCAAATAATGGTTCTGAAGCCTCACCTTAACTGATATCTCATCCTGACTATCAGAATCATCATCAGGACAGTTAACTATCGGAGAAGCCTTTTCTGACTTCTTAGGAGTCTCAAACTCCACCTATCGTAGAGAATTTGGATTCTCATTCTCTGTGTCTGGAGGTATTTGTTTCAGCATTGCAGATTTATCAAAGGTAATGTCTCGGCTTAAGACCATCTTCTTTGACTCGGAATTCCATAGTCTGAATCCCTTAACTGTTAGAATTATGCTCAATAACAAGAGTGTAATGAAGTATTTGACAATCTTTTCATATTAATAAAGTGATTTCTAGTTTAACAAATCTTATAGCATTAATAGTTTAATTATTATAATTGTCAAAAGTAAATAATCATAAGGTCAAAAGACTATGAGAAAAGAATAATTGTTCGTACATATGGATATGTATGAGGTAGACACAATTCTTTAGTTAGTTTTGAATAATATTCACAACTTAAGATAAAGGTTTGGGCGTCTTTATCTAGTTAAAGTTGTAGATTCTTTTGCTAGCATTTGAGTGGGATCAAATGTGTTATGATGAGTCTAAAATCATCAAAGTGTGGTGTCTTTAGGCAAACGAATCTAGTGCACTGGGTGCATTGAATAAGATCATGGTGAAATACTTTATCCAGAACCGTCAATGGATAAAAGTCTTCACTTGAAGACAATCGGAGAGTCTATCTCAATCCTGAAATAAATAATGGACTTATGGTTACAAGTGTTATCATTTGAGCTATCAATGAGTACGATTATATAGCATAGTCTATCCTCGATAGTTTGGTGGTATTCATTTGTTACTTGATAGAGGACTTCATTTATAGATATGGACATTGTGGCTCCATTTAATAAATGAGAGTAGAATATCATCATATGGATGTTTTGAGGTATCGGATATTAAATCTTAACGTTAAGTTTTCAATAGTGTCTATTGAAATATGGCTTCTGGACAAGTCAAAATATCCAAGTTCAAAATGTGGTCATATGGGTAAATATGGTAACTTGGAGAGCTATAAGCGGTCTATGAGCTCTTAGCGATTACTGGTATTCTTCACGAGGATACACTATCTTCATTAAGATTGTTTAGGGTAAGAATGAGCAATATTAACTTATTTTATCTTTATTTAAGAGTTCAATTTTAGTTCTTTAGTGGAATGAACTAAAATTAATAGATCGAACCTAAGTGAATCATTTGTTGATTGTGATTATGTTATGTCTATTGGAGCTTAAATTTAGATAGCCCGCCAAGATCCCCAATTCACACGAACTTGCATGGATCACTTGATATATTCTACTGGACCAATTTATAGGTCCATCTAGAATTGTATTAAGGCATGTGGACTTGTTTCTTTTAGTAAGAATGAGTCTAGTTCACATGTGGACTTTTTATTAAGGTCCAATGGATTTAATAAAATAGAAAAAAACAATATTGGCCCTTAAATATTGGCTTGGGCGGCAAGGGACTATTTATTAGTCTTATATATTGTTTTTATTTTATTATTTAATTAAATGGAAATTAATTAATTTATTAATTAATAATTTATTTAATTAAAAGTCAAAATCTTTTTCCTAGTAGGGGATGGTCTCCTAGAGTCATATTATTGTTGCTAATATGAAAAGTATCAAATACTATATTTGATAAGTAGATAAATAATATGAATTTATTTATCAAGTCAAATTAGGAAGTATTTGATTTCTATTAGGAAGTTTTTGATTTAGTCACAATTTAATTATATTCAATAATTGGTTATTGAATAAATACACTATTTGAGTTGGATTAGGATTCTTGGTGTGGAAAAGAAATCTTTTTTGAAAAAAGGATTCTTTGTCACCAAGTAAATCCACCTAGAGATGGGATTCTTGACCACCAAGTAAATCCTCTTTAGGAAAGGATTTGTATACCTGTATATATTATTAAATTCGGAATTAATAATGGGAGTTAAAAAAAGTTTTTTTTTAGAGAAAGAATTTTTTATTCTCTTGCTTTTGAATAATAAAAAAACTTCCAACTCAAGAAAGAGGTGTATTGAATTCGGCCAAAGAGAATAGAAAAGGGGAACGTTTTTGTTTTCGATAAGTACAATAGTATCATTTACATCAAAAAGGATTTTGTGTACAAAATCGAATCGGGTTCACGCGAGTTTCAATCAGATAGATTGATAATTCATAAGTGACCGGACGTTCTTGGGTTTTCTCTTGGAGGATTATTGTGACTAACAAAGAAGAAGATTTTGTTTGTTTCATCCTCAAGTATACAATTAAAGAAAGGGAGCCCACACTCCTAGGTGATTCACATTCGTGATTGGATTGGAAGATCTTGCGAATTCAATTCGACGCTAGTTCAATCGTCACGAGAAAAAGGTACGATACTTTTAATTATATGTCAATTAATCTAGGGTTAAAGTTCTTTCTTTTAAAGGAAATTTTTTTGAAATATACCCACCATGTTTTTCGCTTCCGCCGCGTGTTTTTTCCCTACACACTCCTTCACTAAAGCCCAAGAAAACAACTTTCTTGGCCCTATGATCCAGTTTGGATTCTGTAACATGAAAGTATGATGGACATCCGAATATATGCAATTGGTCATAATCCGAAATAGGTTGTCCAGACCATACCTCTTTGGGAGTTTTCCCATCAAGTGCGCAAGCAGGTAGTCTATTGACTATATAAGAGACATACACCAAAGCCTCTGCCTAGAATGTCTTGCTCAGGCCGGATTGAGAAAGCATACATCGAACTTTCTCCACCAATGTACGGTTCATCCGTTCTGCTGTGGCGTGCCGGGAACTGTAAAGTGTCTTCATCCTGACAAAATTTCATGAAAGGATCTGATCTGTATTCCCCGCCATTGTCTGATCTGAGCCTTTTAATCTTTTTGCCTATCTGGGTTTCAATCATCTTCTTCCATTGAAGAAAGATATCCAGAACTTCATCTTTATGCTTCATGGTGTATACCCAAACATACCTGGAAAAATCATCCATAAAAGTCACAAAATAATGTTTACCTCCCAATGAAGCATTTTTGGAAAGCCCCCAAACATCAGTGTGAACGTAATCCAGTGTTGCTTTTGTACGATGAATGGTGGTGCTGAACTTCACTCTTGTCTACTTGCCCATGACACAATGCTCGCAGAAATCAAGTTTACCTGTCTTTGCACCTTTCAAGAGACCTTGCTTCACCAAACCTTGCAAAGCCTTCTCACCGACATGCCCTAAGCGCATCTACCAGAGTCGGGAAGTATCAGATGACTCATCGTCGGAACTGCTAGAGACGACTGCTCTCCATGTAACTGTGTACCCATCCAGAAAATATAGATTTCTCTGTCGAGTACCTCTCATTGCCAAGAATGCACCTCGTACAACTTTCAGGACTCCATCTTCCATGGTCACCTTGTAACTGCTGGAGTCTAAGACCCCTAGTGAAATGAGGTTCTTCTTCAGATCAGGAACATATCTGACGTCTGTCAGTCGTCTGACTGTACCATCATACATCTTCAAGCGGATAGTTCATATCCCTTTCGTCTGGCAGGTGTTGTCGTTGCACATAAGCACAACTCCTCCATCAAGCTTCTGAAGCTTGAAAACCACTGTCTGTTGGGACACATATGATAAGAACAACCGGAATCCATAATCCATCGATCAGGATGGTTGTCTGATAATGAAACTGTAAAAGCTAAATCCCCCCCATCATCAGCTTTATTTGCAACATTCACATTAGATTTGTCCTTGTTTGGACAATCTTTCTTTCAGTGCCCTTTCTGGTGACAGTAGGCACACTCGTCCTTCGCATGACGTCTGTATGATGATTCTCCACTTGGCTTCGAGCGGAATGCTCCTCTTGATTTTGAGCGAGATTTACCACGCTCACTAGGTACTCCAGATCTTCTGTTGTTTGCCCTGCCTCGAGCAACAGTCAGCGCTTCTGATGTTGATTCTCTATGATCAAGCTGATCTTTCTTCCGATACTCATTATTCACTAGAGCATTAGAAACTTCTATGAATTTAACCTCATCATTACGATATAACAGAGTTGTGGTTAAGTGTTCATAGCTATCAAGTAGGGAATTTAACAACAGTAGTGCCTTATCTTCATCGCTAATTTCAACATCTAAATTTTGTAAATCAGCGAGAATTTTATTGTAATAATCCAAATGCTGAATCATAGAAATACCTTTCTTGTACTGGAAACGAAATAGCTTCTTCTTCAGGTAGAGTCGGTTCTCTATGCTTTTCATCATGTACTTGTCCTCCAACTTTTTCCAGAGACTTGATGCCATAGTCTCCTTCATGGTCCTTAGCTAAAGACAACTGAATTGTGCCGCATGCTTGATGATTTACATACTTCCAATCTTCATTGGAAATATTCTCGGGTCTGGAACTCAAGGCGATATCGGATCCTTCCCGGAATAAAAGATCCAGAACTTCGCATTGCCACATGCCAAAGTTGTTGGTGCCTTCAAACTTCTCAATATCAAACTTCGCATTTGATATCGAGCTTATTTGCCAAGAACTGTTGGTTGATGCCGAGGTCTGAGGTTCAGTTGACTGTTCCTAGATTTCTTCAGCTTTTGGATCTTCCATCGTGCCCGAAAATAGAGTTAATAAAGCTTGACTAAATAAAACTAGTACTTACAAGCGGAATTAGCTGAAACTGATGGCAGAGTTGCGTCCGGAACGGTCGAAATAGCTGAAAATAAGTTCTACTCGGTTGAAAACGGGTGAAAATTACACTGAGTTGGGTAAAAAACACTTTTGGACCGAGTTGACTCAGGAATATTCCGTTAGTGTAACGGAATATTCTGCAGATAAAGGAATATTCTCCTGATGGTAACATAATATTCTCATAAGAGCCGACGTGGCGATTACGTGGCTTATCGATGGTGTGGCGCTGACGTGGGGACAAATCACCACTGACGTGGCGATGACTGGACGACGATGTGGCTGCTGACTGGGCGCTGACGTGGCTGCTGATGTGGCACTACAGTGTTGTCTTCAACCTTTGGAAAAATCTGCAGAAAATTTCTGAAATTTTTTCCAGAGTTGACCAAACTTTGACCGAAGCTAGAGAGTTTGTTTGAGCTCCGTTTGTGATGTGGTCACCGGTGTTGGAATCGTATTTTTGAGAGGAACACAACAGTACCCTCCGAACAGCGATTCGAGTACTTTGAAATTTTTGGACTTTACCAAAACCAAAGCTCTGATACCAATTTGTTACGAAAATTGCCAGAAATTAAACAGAAAAATGCACACAACGCAAAGACACAGATATTTACGTGGTTCGGCAATTGCCTACGTCCACATGATGCAGCAAACTAATATATTTTAGAATTACAAAAACATAGTTTTTCTCTAAAACTCTCAAGAACTCTCTCTGAAAGCTCAAATACGAATTGCTTTTTGCCTTGCCTAACTCTACCTTATTTCTCCTTTTGCTGAAGGTTTCTTTTATAGAAGAAATATCTAAGACAATCAAGCCTCAATTGTCAACAAAAATGGCTTCCCCATTTGTCAACAAATACTGCTGACATTACCAAATGGCTGCTACACATTACCAAATGGCTGTTGAATGATGATGGTGGCAAGAAGTCAGTAATAGCTACTGAAAGATAATGGTGGCATTGAGACAACTTGCACTACAAGAAATTGGGCTTTCAATCACGAAACATCCACCACGGGCACAAAGGGCATGTGTTTGAAAAGTAATAGCAACCACGGGCCTTTAAATGCCCGTGGTAGATAATTGCTTAAAAGACTATCCACCACCGGCCTTTATGAGCCCGTGTTGGATATGTTTTATTTACAACGGGCATTTATGGGCCCGTGGTGAGTATTCTTATATTAGCAACGGGCAGATAAAGGCCTGTGGTTATTGAGACCATATATATTCCAAGTGACCGTAGTGTAAAACGAAACCAGAAGTCCCCAAATTGCTAAACCTTAACATCTCTTCTCTGAGTTCTCTCTTGATTGACATCCATCTCTTCTCTCTCGATCGACCAACAAGGTGAGAAGGTGAGAAGTTCCGGTGCACTACTAAGGTGAGAAGTGCCTCAGCTCACGCATCACGCATCAACAACTTCTATTTGAAAGGTTAGAACTCATATTCTATTTGATGGCCAAAATGGGTTCGTCTTCTTGTGGTGACAGATGGTGTGCGTGACCTGTGAGGTTTAGATTGTTTTTCTTTGCTCTCCACAGATTCTTTTTTTTTTTGTTTTGCTTGTGGTTGCCTTTTTGTGGGGTTTAGTCCAGCAGCAACAGATTTGTTTTTGGTGGGGTTACAGTGTTTGTCTTGTTGTGTTGACCTTCCTTTAATAAAATAGTGCAAGTAAAAAAATAAAATAATAAATCTATTATTATTATTTATGCTTGATCTATGCACGTGATAATTTACATTCCAGAGAGAACTATTTTTTGTATTTTGTTCTACTGGCAATAGTGTGGATTGAATTTTTGATGATGAAGATGGTGATGATTTTATATCTGGAATCATTGATTTTTATTTTGTCTTGTTTCTCTTTGGTGGTCATTATTATCATGATTGATGATTGATGATGGTAGAATTTTGATCGATTGAAATGGACGTTGTTGATTCACTTGAAGGGTACACTGTAACACACCCAATACCAATACTCAATACCCAATGGTTCAGGAATCAGGATTCTGGAGTTAGATTTTGTTCTTTTGGGTTTAAAAATGGAAATCAATGGTAATAATTTTAGTCTTCAGTTTCTGTATGCTCTAATGGTTAGTGCGTAGTGGGACCTTTTTCTCATGTTTTGTTTTTAGATTATCTCACCTCTGGTTTCGACTTCCAATTTCCAAGCTTGACTATGATCATGTGGGTGGGGTACATACACGTTCTTGTTTATTTTTTAATTAATCATTGATTGAAAGTTGAAACTTGATCAGACGGTAGAGGGAGTTTGGATAGATAAATAAATAATGGTGGGAATGTGTGGTCCAGTTTGTGCTGTGATGATAAAATGATAAAATGATAAAATTGCTTGATCTATGCACGTGATTCCAAGATCAACACCATGATTTTGTTTTGCAAATTTTTATTATTTTATTCTAGTTGGGACAAAGTTTTGTTGTTGAGAAATCTTTATTCTCTTTTTAAATATATTTGTAAATAATTCTGAGGTAGTTAAGCCATCATATAAACAATTCTCTGTATGGTTTAGTTTCACTAGTTTCAGATTCTGCTTTTTAAATTTACAGTTCTGGAGCTTTAAGTAGAATTATTTCAAATATATTATCGAATCTTAGTTTTAAATAATTCTAATATATTTAAATTTTCATTTTTATCACATTTATCTTGAAATGGACCATGGAAGGTGCATTGGCTTATAATACTATCCATGAATATAAATATATAATAATTTTTTTTCTTTTGAACTGGAGTTTAGGTGGAGAATATTGTGGTGATTGGACATAGTTGCTGGTGGTTTAAAAGGACACAGTTGCTGGAGTTTAGGTGATTGGACCACTTCTAGGTAAGCCATATTTTTATCTTTAGATCAAATCTATTAAACTCTTAGTCTATTACACAACTATTATATGAGAATTTTATATGTTGATTTTCAAGAATTTGTAGAGTAAAATTTGAATTCCCATGTGACTATTATTTATATATTTGATTGATATCTTTCAAATTGTTTTATTTTAGTTTTAATTTGATTGATAGTTTTAATTTTATTTTAGTAAAATTTGAATTCCCATGTGACCAATTAAGGAGACAACTTGTTATCTATTAAATTCTCTTTCTGGGCTGTTTGTTCAATATGGTTGTTGCTTCAAAAAAAACTATTTGTTAGGGTGGTTGCAAGGGAGAAACCATTACTTTAGCTATGTTCTTATCATTAAAAAAAACACACAAATACATAAACCAGCTACCAACTCTTCTAGAATTGTATATTATATTTATTTAGTTTCATACAATGTTGTTTTACATAATTCTATACAGACTTGGTAGCATGCAAATGGATAAAGAGTGGCTAAAATTTTCAAGGTTAATACACCAATCTCATTAAATATCAATTAACGATTATCAATATACGATTTCAATTAATGATGGTGTTGTGTTTTTTTTCTCTCATTTTTTCATTTGTAGAGTAAAACAAGAATATAGAGATGGTGCTAAAAACTTTGTTGAGACTGCTAGCAGGAGTGCAAATCGTGATTTGATAATTTGTCCTTGCAAAAAATGTCTAAACCATAGATATCATCCTACTAAGATAGTTTATGAACACTTTGTCATTAATGGGATGGATCCTACGTACATTAATTGGGTCTTCCATGGGGAAAGCCCAAAAACTTCCACACCAAATGAGAACAATAGTAAAAGTTCGAATACATTCAGAATGTTTAGGGATGCTTTCATTAGCGATGATTTCAATGTAGAACCCGAAAACGAAATGAGAGATGAAGACCTCACAACAAAAGTGGCAGATGTTGAAACTCCTTTGTATGATGGTTGTGCAAAATACACCAAATTGTCGGCTATTGTAGTTTTATACAAACATAAAGCTACACATGGTCTCTCAGATAAGGGTTTTGATGAACTTCTTAGGATCCTTCGAGACATGTTACCAGAAAATAATGTCCTTCCTGAGTCATTGTACTCCACCAAAAAGTTACTTAAAGTCTTTGATTTAGGATATGATAAAATTCACGCATGCATTAATGATTGTTGTCTCTTTCGAAAAGAATTGGAACATCATGAGGAATGTCCAACATGCCATGTCCAACATCATGAGGAAAGTAAACGAAAAAACTAAGCATATCTACAATGGAGTGCCTGCCAAAGTACTTAGATACTTTCCAATAATACCAAGATTTAAGAGAATGTTCAGAGCGCCTGAAATTGCCAAAGACTTGACATGGCACTCTACCCATACAAGTAAAGATGGAAAGATGCGTCACCCCGTTGATTCACCTACATGGGAGACTATAGATGATACTTGGCCATGTTTTGCTTCAGATCCACGCAATTTAAGGCTAGGTTTGGCTGCAGATGGATTTAATCCATTTAGAAACCTAAGCTCAACACATAGTACTTGGCCAGTGGTGCTTGTTACTTACAATCTTCCCCCATGGAAATGCATGTCCAAGGAAAATTTGATGTTAACACTGTTGATTCCAGGGCCAAAGCAATCAGGGAATGATATTGATGTGTACTTGCAACCACTAATAGAAGATTTGATTGAGTTATGGGATGTAGGAGTAGAAGTATATGATGCATCTAAAAATTCTACCTTTAACTTGAAGGGGGTTTTAATGTGGACCATAAATGATTTTCCGGCAAATGGAAACTTGGCAGGGTGTTGTGTTAAAGGTAAATATGCTTGCCCAGCTTGTGGGTTAAAGACATGTTCCCAAAGATTGAAATTTAGCAAGAAGAATGTGTTGATGGGTCATAGGCGATTTCTTCCAATGAGTCATACCTTTCGGAAAAAAAATTCATGGTTCAATGGGAAAGAAGAAACAAGAGATAAGCCTCGGATAATTTCTGGCGATGAAGTTCTACTTGCATGTGCTTAGACATGACGCCGGTTCCTCCGGTTCCGGTCCGGTTCCACCGGTTCCGAACCGGAACCGGGCTTTTTTTTTTCTAATCATAAAAAAAATTAGTCATGTAAAAATGTAATTGGTAAATGTATTTTATTGGGTCACCCGCAAAATAAAGTTAAATAAATAAATGACAAATTAAAAAATAAAAAAAAAAAAAAAAAAACAAAAAATAATAAAATTGGCCTTGCATTTAATTTTTACCACAATTAAGTTGCCTACGTATCTTCTTAAGGGTTTAGAAGAATCAAAGGCCACGTAGTTCTCTTACCTTTTATTGTAGATTTGGACTTTGGAGTTTGGAGATGGGGATTTGGCGTGAAGTCGAGGACTAATTGTTGCCATGATCATCCGTTTGACTTTCAGCCGGTTGATCATCTTTAAAGAAATCGTATGGTTCCTCTTGATCGATTTCTTGTTGTCTATATTGAGCCTTCGTCCAATCTTCAACACAAACTTGTATCTGAAGTGATTTCGGACTCATAAGGGAACGTTTTGGGTCTAAAATATTCCCACCGGCACTGAACTGTTATTCTACCGCCACCGTAGAAACTGGTGTTGAAAGGATTTGTTTGGCTATCATAGCCAAGATTGGAAAGTACCTTTCATACTCTTTCCACCAGTATAGGATATTAAATTTTTTATCTTCGGTGTCTTCTATGAACCCAAAAGAGGTACATAGATAAGATTCAAGCTCGGAATATGTGGTGGAGCTTGATGAAGAAGAACCTCGTAATTTTTTGGTTTTTTTGATAAAAGATTATACCCTAAATTAACAAATGCAGAGGATGATGATAATGAACGAGATACATTTGAGTTTGTGGAACATCTATGTTCGGTGATGGACCGTAAACTTTAATATATTTATCATATAATTCATACAATAATGTCTTAACCCTAGCACAACACATATCAACATCATAATCTATTTTTAAACCTTGTTCATAATAAGCAGAAAGATAATCAGGCAAACTTTCTAATCTACAACGTGGATCAAAACACAAGGCAATCAAATAAATATTTGGAAACTCCTTATAATATTCTAACTATTTATCCTTCATAGCAGTAACAGACTCATGTAATTCTGAGTCGGATTCACAATGAGCAAATGCACCAGCAATATTAAGACTCTCAATAATAAATAAATTAGTTGTAGGATAATAAACACCAGATAAATTGTTAGTAGCAGTATAAAAAACTTTTAACAAACCACAAACATTGCTACAAGCATCCCAATGACTTTGATAAAGATTAATGTGACTAACATGATATTGAATAAAAGTAACTAATAAATCCCTATATTCATAACTTCTAGCAAGCAATTTATAAGTAGAATTCCAACGTGTTGGAACATTACGAGGAAATCTAATGGCACGTTTACCATTTTGTTTACAATATGCTGCCCATAATTTCATTACAGAAGGATGTTTCCACAAAAAATAGAGGGCATCTTTAATAGGTTGAATAAACTGTTCAGGAGTTTTTAATCCTTTTTGAACACATAAATTGAAAACATGGCATGCACATCTTTGATGAAAAAATTTACCACAAAGATAAGGTTTGCATAATTCAATTAAAGCAGGAATAGCAGCGGTATTGTTAGAAGCATTATCAAAACCAATTGCAAAAATTTTGTTCTCAATTTTATACTCTGTGAAAATAATTCTAAGATGTCTAAAAATATTAGCAGCAGTGTGTTTTTCATCAAAAACTCTAAATGCAAGAATTCTTTTTTGGATAGTCCATGCATTATCCATATAATGGCAAGTGACACCTATGTATGAATGCATTTGCCAATGATCACTCCATATGTCGGCACATACGGAAACACGACCATTATATTTTTCTAAAAATTTTTCCAAGATTTTCTTTTCTTTTTCATAAATGTTTTCAAGTGCTTCTGTGAGCGTGGTTCTAGGAACACGACATGCAGCAGGATTTAATGCTCGTTGACAATAATTATTAAAACCAACATTTTCACCAAAACTAAATAGTAAGTGTTCTACTGCAACCATTCTAGCTAATTCTTCTCTATTTTTTGCATCACTATATTTAAATAATTGTTGGATAGGGGTAGCGTACCTGGGAATTTGAGATTGTGAACTTGATTTGGCCTGTGCATCTGGATGTGAGTTCGTTATATGCTTCCGATATGATCCATATCCTCCAGATTTGTGCCATTTAAATACTTTTTTACAGTAATTGCAAATCACTACTGTGCTTCCATCTTCATACGTAACTTTCTTCATATGGAGTACGAATAGATCAGATTTGACCTGCTTCGGTAACTTTTCTTCCATCTGTGGATAAAAATCAAAATCTTGATGTGGGTTGGGATCAGGCTCATCACCATCATGGCCAAGATCAGGCATATTTTTTGATTGGCTTGTCAAAATGGGGGTGACATTGAGATCGGGTTCAGAAATTCTAAGAGAGGGATGAGAATGAGATTGAGGAAAGTTTAGGCCTAAGTCTTCAGCATAGACTTGTTGTTGTAGATACTCGTGATAGGCACGGTCGTCATGACCCAGATTATCCGTCATACGACCCTTACCTTTCATCGAAATGGAGCGTCTAGGAGCGTCACCACTTCCACTTGCCATTTTAAAAATTGAATTGTAAAATTCCTTGAACAAAAAATGTTAAAAAATTGATTTAAAAAATGATTAAATGGTTGGAAATAAATTTGGAAGAAAATTAGAAACTTAGTAGTTAGTAATTGCAATTTGCAAATAAAATATATTGTAAATAAAATAAATTGGATATAAAATAAATTGCAAATAAAATAAATTGGAATATATAGCAAATAAAATAAATTGTAAATAAATGAAATTGGAAACTTAGTAATTGACTAATTGCAAATTAAATAAATTGGAAATGAGAAATATTGCAAATAAAATAAAATTAGAAACTAAGTAATTGTAAATAAAATAAATTGGAAACTTACTAACTTAGTAATTGCAAATAATATAAATTGGAAACTTGGAGACTTGGAGTTTGAGAATTGAGACTTGGAGAATTGAAAGTTTAGAGAGAATTGAAAGTTTAGAGAGAATTGAGAATAGAGAATTAGAGAGAATTGAGGGAATTGGGGTGAGGAAAAATGAATAGAGGGGTAGGGGTATTTATAGAAAAGAAAATGAAAAGAAAAATTTTTTTTTTAAAAAAAAACAAGGGAACCGTTGGAGGCCAACGGTTCGTTTTAAAAAAAAAATTTAAAAGAAGAACCGGGCTGTTCGAACCGGAACCGAACCGCCGGTTCTGGTCCGGTTCGAACCTCCCGGTTCTTCGCTGAACCGAACCGGAACTGGAACCGGGCCGGACCGGTTCTGGAACCGGAACCGGTTTTCCGGTTCCGGTTCCGATTTTTTGACGCCGGTTCCGGTTCGGTTCTCCGGTTCGAACCGAACCGGCGTCATGTCTACATGTGCGGAAGTTGAAAATGATCGGGGAAAAAAGAAAAAGGGAAAAAAGAAGAAAAGAAGTATACCTATATGGAAAAAAAGATCAATATTTTTTGATCTACCATATTGGAAGGTAATTCCTTCATTTCAAAAGAAACCTATTTATTTTATGATGTTATCTTTTTCCATAAACTTATATAACTTGGATGATTTAAAATGCAGGAATTATGTTTGTGTCATAATTTAGATGTGATGCACATTGAAAAAAATATTTGTGAGAGTCTCGTTGGCACATTATTGAACATGAATGGAAAAACAAAAGATGGTGTTAATTCTCGTAGAGATTTACAAGTCTTAGGTATAAGGCATGAGCTTCATGTCAAAGAGTGCGGAGATAAAGTTTATTTGCCTGCCGCACCGCACACTTTATCAAAGACAGAAAAACAACTATTTTGCAACTGGTTGTTTAAATTAAAAATGCCTGATGGTTACTGCTCAAACATTAGCAATTGTATTTCATTGAGTGACTACAAGATAGTTGGGCTCAAGTCTCATGACTGTCATGTTTTAATGCAACAATTACTAGCAGTAGCACTACGGGGTCTCTTGCCGAAAGGGCCGAGAGTAGCCATATTTCGGTTGTGTTCCTTTTTTAATGACATTTGCCAAAGAGTTATTGACCGACGTAAGTTAGAAGAATTAGAGGATGAGGTTGCAGTGACTATGTGCATGCTTGAGAGATATTTCCCTCCTTCTTTCTTTGACATAATGGTTCATCTCACAATTCATTTAACGAGAGAAACTAAATTATGTGGCCCGGTTCAATATCGTTGGATGTACCCTTTTGAAAGGTAATCCTTTTACGAGCATAATATAATTTGATTCACCTGATATATTGTCGATAGGCAACAGATATGTTTTGAATTTATGTACGTATATATGTATATAGGTTTATGAAGGTATTGAAAGGATATGTAAGAAATCGGGCACGGCCAGAAGGATGTATCGCGGAATGCTATTTAGCCGATAAATGCATACAATTTTGTAGTAGGTACCTACCACAAGTAACATATGTTGGTAGTAAGCATGATAGAAATGAGGATGTTTTGTATGAAAATGTAGTAGATGGGCATCCCACTTCTGCAGGGATATCAATGATCATGTCTTCCGAGATGCTACACATTGCACATCGATATATATTGTTTAATAGTGCAGAAGTGGAACCATACATAAAGTGAGTATCACTCTAGTTTTTGATAGTTTAAACACAAGCAAGATTAATGATTTTTAGCTTACTATTGATATTTTATTGTTAACATTTTATTAGCATGCATCTTGAAGAACTTCAACATTTAGATTCAAGTCTTGCAAGTAGACCTACTAGTCTACAAATGAGGCATACATCAACTTTCTCATCATGGTTAAAAGCTAAGGTTTGTTGACAACCTTTTAACATTTTGTCCTTGATAAACATACCCCTAATATGTTAAACCAAAACACTTTTTTCGTTAGATTAACTTATCCCTAATATGTGTACACAGGTCATTGATGAATCAAGTTGCTTGAATATATCAAGCACCTTAAAATGGCTTTCATTTGGACCAATGATGCAAGTAACATCATAAACAAGCTATGTTGTCAATGAGAAACGATACCGCACAATAGATAATGAGAAATCTACACAAGATAGTGGTGTTTCCCTTGAAGCTGAAACGATTTGCACAAACAATGCAAGAGATGGCACTCAAGTTATCAAAAAGATGGTTTATTATGGGATTCTAAGGGAAATTCTTCTTTTAGACTTTTATCAATTTCGTGTCCCATTATTTAAATGTGATTGGGTGAGCAATGGTAGTGATGTTAAAGTTGAAGATGGATTCACACTAGTAAATCTTCATCCACGTGTAAATAAATTTGCTAGAGATCCTTTTATTTTAGCTTCGCAAGCAACACAAGTGTTTTACTCTAGGGAAAATGATACATCTAACTGGTATGTTGTCTTAAAAGCGCCTCCAAGAGGATTTCATGATTTAGAAAATTTTTAAGAGCATGCTTATATGACAACTACACCATTAGATGTATCTCAACTTGATTCTAGTATGGATGATGACGAGGATTATACTCGAATTGATTGTGAGGACATGGTTGTACAAATTTAGTTTAGTTGGTTGTAATCTTGTTTCAATGTTTTTGGTATAAATTTGCTCATATTTTAATGTTTCCATTCAATCTAGTTTCTTGTTTAAATACTGCCATATTTTCATGATGATGTTGCCATATGAGTAAATACTCCATAGGTTTGATTGTGTGTTTTAATTTAATACAAAATATTTTGACATATTTTCAGATGTCGACCGAAGAAACTGCTAGTGCTCCATCTTCAAGTGTCAATGAGAAAGGATCAAGAAAAAGAAAGGGAAGAGGCCCAAACAAAGTGGATTTAAATAAAATTGCAAAGGCTAAGGAAGATGGTATTCGTTTTAATAGTTTGGGACAACCAATTGGAAAAACTTCAATACCATTAAGTACAACTTATGGAGCTGTTGCCACTCAATTGGTACCAATAACTTATGAAAGTTGGCCACAGGTTCCAGATGTTTTGAAAAATAGCTTGTGGGAGACTACAAAGGTATGAACTTCAAGCTTTTTTTCCTTCAATTGAAATAACATTTCTAATGTGGATAAATCATAATACGGTTTGGTTTGTTTTGGATGAAATAATATTGAATTGACATTTCTAATGCAGACTAGGTTCGGTTTGGATGAAATTGGTAAGAGTCATGTGCTTGCTTCAATGGGTTCTTCTTGGAGACAATATAAAAGTAGGATATCAAAACAAATTAGAAGTATCCCTTCTGGTCCTGAGGCAACCAGACAACTCCAATTGTTGTAGCCAGATAACGTTGTAGATGAAGAATGGAATAAATTTGTCAAATTTCGATTGTCTCCAGAATTTGATGTAAGCTTATTAAACTTAACCTTAAGCACTTATAATATCATATAAGCATTTGATTTATTTATTTATTTTTGTAGGTAATAAGTCAACGTTACACTGAGTTGGCAAAGAAGAATGAAACCCCGCAAACAACAGGTCGCAAAGGATTGGCACGATTACGTGAAGAATTGGTAAAATTGTTTAAGATAAAAGTTTTTATATTCGTAGTTGTTTAAGCTAAATTTGAATTTTCATAATAGAAAGAATGTTATGAATTTTCTATAGAGGGAAGCAAAATTGGCCAAAAACGAGGATCCTGATGAAGTGGATAGAGTGGAAACTTGGATCGCTGCACATAAGCACAAAGATGGAACACCAGTAAACGATGTTGTTGGAGAAATGATTGTATGATGGATAAATTGTTATTTTTTACATTGTGCAATGTAATTTATCTTTATTGTATTTATTTATTATTTTTATCTAATTATTATCTTGCTTGTTATATAGGAAAAAATGGAAGGGGTTGCTACAGATGGGTCGACAACAATTACAGAAGATGTTTTAGCTCAAGTTGTAGGAAAGGAGCATCAGGGTCGAGTTCGAGGACTTGGTTTTGGCGTCACACCAACAAAAGTACATGCATCCGTGGTTGGTAAAAAAAATTCGATGCAACTTCAAGAAGAAATTAATAATCTTAAGCAACAATTCATAGAATTGCAAACTACATTTGTAAATATGCAGGTACCGACAAATAAATTTTTGTAGTACATCTCAATTTTGATATATGCAAATGATATTTTATTTTATTCTTTTCTTACTACATCTTAATTTCAGGCTAATGTTGGAGGAGCTATAGTAAATAATCAGCTACAATATTCAAGTGCTTCAAATCGAGAAGGAAATAGTAAAGGGGTGAAAATTGTTGAATCTTCTTCGAACGTAAATTTTATTCAAAAAAAAAATAAGTTAAACATTTTATAAATACACTAAGTTATATATTTTGTATTAATACTTAATTTGTGTGAATATGTTAGTCACAAGCTTGCGGCTTCTACAAGTCAAATTGGTGATTCACACCGAAAAAGTGACAAATGCAAGCTATTGCATTGGATTGGGAGTGGAGAAGTTGTGGCAGAAGCTGAAATTGATTGCACTGATCCAACGGCATTAGTTCATCACATGATTCTAGGACCATATTGCTGGAGAGTTTGTGTGAAGAAGATATTAGTGAGCAAGGTACCTTTGATGCGCCCTACTAGTGACTTACAAATTCTTGAAGATGCTAGAGGCACATATATTGCTTGCCATCAAAATACATCATTAGATATTAGGATGTGTGAACTTAATGTTATGACTAGTGTGGACTTTTAATTAGGTGAATATTTGTAAGTGACTGTTAGTAATTGATGAGGATTTTTTATTGAATGTGAATGTTAGTATTCGATGAGGATTTTTAATTGAATGTTTAAGGATTTTTAAATTTTAATATATTATTATATATATAATGCTTGTGGATTTTGATTTTACAAGATCTTCCAACTATTTACGGTAATCAGGATACATTGAAAATCAATAAATTAATTTTTTTCTTCAAAATACCCATTAACCACGGGCAATGTCCGTGTTACAAAATACAATGACCACGAGCAGCGCACGTTATAAATATAATATTAACGACGGGCTAGGTCCGTTGTTTATGAAAGTCTACAACGGGCATCGTCTGTATTAAATAGAGCACTGACAACTGGCAATGCCTATTGTAAGTAATTTATCGACAACGGGCATTGAGCGTTTTCAGTAACGCATCGACAACGGTTAATACCCGTTGTAAGTAATGCATCAACAACGGGCAATGCCCGTTTCCTGTAAATTATCGACAACGGGTAATGTCCGTGGTCAAAAAGCTCGCTTTTCCACCACTGCTCCATCTAAAACGGGCACAATGCACGTGGTCATTACACATCTACAACGGTCATCGCCCGTTGTCGTTAAGTGTTTTTCTTGTAGTGTTGACAACAATATCTCAAAAGCAATGTCAATGAGTTTAGAGTTAGAGAGATTGGCACAAAGGCCTCAAATGAGGAAACTTCCGATCATGACGCAACGATTCACTAGTTGGATAGAGTATACACACTCAAGTGATCACACACAATGAAACACTACTATTGTCATGTGTCCCAACAATCCTACCCGCAAGCCTTTACTAATGAATGTTTGCCGAAACTCAACCTAAATTTCGCAAAGTCTTATTGAGATTTTTAATCCTTAAGCAAGGCATGATCTAAGTGTTGAATGCAAACACACAACATAGAAAGCTCGCCAACACAAAATCATATCAATCTAGTTTAATGACAAGTAGAACAATTCACATAACATATTCAGGCCTATTTCTACACAAATCAACATCATATATCATGAATCAAACAATTAAAATCAAGAGATGTGAAGAAATATTGATTTACCTCAACAATGAAGAATACATCACTAAAAACGAGTTGCAATTTATAAAATTTGAATTTTTTGAGTTTTGTAAACACTTGAAACTTGTTATATATGAAAAGATGAAGATCTCACTTTACGAATCACTCAATTTCGTTGAAAAACGAGTGAGAAATTGTAAAAACAAAAATGGTCATCATATTATAAATTCTGCAGCACGAAAATAAATATAGCCGAATATGAGGGGCCTTGGCATAAGATTCCTCACGCCAACAAGAATCAGCGTGAGGCTCTCTAGTCTCTACGCGCCACATGCAAAACCACGCCATGTAGGACTTGCGTGAGGTCCACTACTCGCCCATGCATGCTTTACGTGGACCAAGACCATCAATTGGTCAATGTGGGCCTTCGTGCCCCATGCTTTCCTTCGTGAGCCAAGACAATTAAATTGTCTAGTTTGATTCATGGCACTATGCATGCAGCCTACATGGCAAGGGTAGGCCCACACCAAGTGGCGATTGGGCACTGAGGCCAATTTGACCCCGTTCGTCTGGAACTCGAATCCGAACGTTCCATCGACTCGGAATTCGACTCAGTTTTCGACAAAAAACACGGAATGATTGAAAAATACAACACACGGTTAATCGACTAAAAGCTAACCTAAGGAGGGGGCCCTCTAGATTGCTTAATACCACAACTCTAGACATGACGCCGGTTTCGGTTCCGGTTCGGTTTTGGTTCCGGGGGAACCGGAACCTCCCTTAGAGAGGTTTCGGTTCTGGTTCATGTTCTACGGTTCCGGTCCGATTCCGCCGGTTCGGAACCGTTTTTTTTTAATTTTTAATTTTTAATTTTTTAAAAACAACCCAAAATCACACAAAATCCACCACAAACCCAAACCCAAACACACATTAATCCATCAGTTAAAACAACCCAAAATCACACAAAATCCACCACAAACCACCACAAATCCATCGGTTCAAACCCACCACACACCCAAAATCACACAAAATGTCAAAATCACACAAAATCCACCACAAACCACACACACACACACACACACACACACACACACACACAAAAAATCTCAGTTCAAACCCACCACAAACCCAAAATCACACAAAATGTCAAAATCACACAAAATCCACCACAAAATCCACCAGTGACTAGACACCAGAACGATCAAAGAGAGAGAGAGAGAGAGAGAGAGAGAGACACGCACACACACACACACACACACCAGTGACTAGACACCAGAACGATCAAAGAGAGAGAGAGAGAGAGAGAGAGACAGACCAGTGACTAGACACCAGAACGACCAAAGAGAGAGAGAGAGAGAGAGAGAGAAAGAAGAGATTGGAGACACACACACACACACCAGTGACTAGACACCAGAACGATCAAAGAGAGAGAGAGAGAGAGAGGAGAGAAAGAAGAGATTGGAGATCGGAGACGATGAAGAGGAGATCGGCGACGAATGAAGAAGGGATCGACATACGCTGAAGGGATCGGTGCCGTCGGCGTCGGGAAGAAAAGAAGGAAAGAAAGAAAGAGAGAAAGACAGACCAGCAACTAGACACAGAACGATCAAAGAGAGAGAGAGGGAGAGAAAAGAAGAGATCGGAGATCGGAGACGATGAAAAGGAGATCGGCGACGGATGAAGAAGGGATCGGCATACCGCCGAAGGGATCGGTGACTGTCGGCGACGGGAAAAAAAGAAGGAAAAAGAGAGAGAGAGAGAGAGAGAGAGAGAGAGAGAGAGAGAGAGAGATCTGAGAAAGATAGAGAAAGAGAAAGAAAGAGAGTCTGAGAGTCTAAGAGAAAGAGAAAGAAAGTGGCGTGGAGGGTAGGTGGAGTGGGTTTTAAAAATATATATATATATATATATGTTGGAACTCCCGGTTCGAACCAGGAACCGGAACTGTCGGTTCCAGTCCTATTCGAACTGGGCGGTTCCTTAAAATTTAAAACCGGAACCGCCCGATACCGGTTCCGATTTTTTTCAGACAGTTCCAATTCGGTTCCGGTTTTTTGATTTTTTTTGGATGGTTCCGATTTTTTTCGAACCGAACCGGCGTCATGTCTACACAACTCACGCATATACATGTGATATGTAAGAACTTAATTATTAACAAAACAACTTTAGTCTATTTCTACAAATGTGTGTTCACATACACAAACAAATTACACAAATAACTATTCTACAATTTAGAATTTACAAGTACAAATATATCAAACAACTAACAAGTACAATGATACATGTAATGATCTTTAAGTGTTTGTCATTTCTCTTAATACTCAAAACTTATAATGTCTCAAGATACAAGATATTCAATTAAGTTATCATTTACAAGTTGTATGCAAATTGCAACAATATTCAACTAAGCTCAAATTCACAACTTGATTTAAACTTCTTAATATATTCAATTAAGTACAACATACAAAACGAAGGTGTTTGAGTAGGAGACATTGAACACAAGGGTTTACGTAGTAAAACCTCCAAAGAGGAAACATCCACGGGTCAAATCCATGACCACTACAACACTCTTCACTAGTTGAATAGTAGAAACACCCTCAAATGATCAATCTTCATGATCTAATCCTATTGGCATGTAGTACCATGTACCACCAACTATTATATCACATTTTTCTTTAATCTCTATATTAATTTTATATCACATTTGGGTGGAGTTTAAAAGCTTTGCTAAAATTAAAAATAGAGTGGAACATAAACACTAGCCAAATCCAAACTCTAAATTAGGGATGTCAATGGGACGGGTTTGGGGTGTGGACAACAAATCCTAAACCCGACCCAAACAAAATTATTTGCACCCAAATCCGTCCCAAACCCACTATCAAAAACCATGGTCGTGGTTGAAGAATTTTCAGTGCGGGGGAGGTGACTCCAAACCCGACCCGCCCCTCACCAAGTTTGTATAATAACTACATTTTTAACTTTAAAAAATTAGAATTAAATTAGATAACAAAATTCATGTTAATTTTGTTATATCTTAATATTACTAATTAAAATAATATATCTTAATTTTTTTATTGATTAAATATTAATATTATTAATAAATAAATATTAAACTGGTTCGGGATGGGGCATAGGCAGGGCGGGGACAACTAATCTCAACCCTACTTTGTTTTAGAAACGGGCAGAAGGAATCAATCTCAAACCTGTCCTGACCCTATTTATTTTGATAAAATACCGCATTGTATGGGACGTGGCAGGGCGTGGCCCTGCGGGTTCTGGTTTTTTTACATCCTTGGTTGTTTTTCCAAAGTCCAAATACTATAAAATAAACTTTTCAAAAATAAAAAAATACAATAAAATAAAAAAGGTAATATAGAAAAAAGAAAAGGGAGATTACGGTCATTTAGTCACTACTGAACCCCAACAAAACCCTAAACCCTAAAAATGTTCTTTTAAGTTTCAACACACATACACAGTCTCAATAAGCTCGCAGTTCACGTTCTCTCAAAAAATCAGCCAAAACCCAGAAGATCATGAGACCCCCTAGAGGCGGCGGCGGGTTTAGAGGCGGTAGAGATGGAGGCCGCTTCGGTGGCGGCGGCAGAGGAGGAGGAGGCCGTTTTGGTGGCGGCGGCAGAGGAGGAGGCCGTTTTGGTGGGGGTGGGTTCCGTGACGAAGGACCTCCATCCGAAGTTGTTGGTCAGTGTTCATTCTTCCTTTTCACTATTTTTTTTTCTTACTTTTTGCTTGGAATTTTATTTTGGGTGTTTTTGTTCTTGTTATGCTATTGAAACCAAAAAAAAAAAAACAAATAATGTGATCTAATGGAGTGTAGATATTGTTTGGTTAGTGGTTTAGAAGTATTTCATTTGTTTGGAAAAAAAAACTAAAATAGTATTGAATTTATGCTTTCGAAAGCTGTGAAATTGTTTTGAATATGCCAAAGAAATCTATTTGAATTTATATAAATTTGTGTTTTGACATGGATTGTTATGGTGTTTATAACATGCCCTTTTGTTGTATGTAGAGGTATCTACCTTCCTCCACGGGTGTGAAGGCGATGCCGTGACAAAGCTTACCAATGAGAAAATACCATTCTTCAATGCTCCTATTTATCTGCAAAACATGACCCAGATAGGAAAAGTTGATGAAATCTTTGGTCCCATCAATGAATCTGTGGGTATTCTTTCTAGTCTCCATGTTGTGATAGGTCTAGCTGTTTTTGTTTAGAGTTAAAGTTTTGATGTTGTTTTTGTTTCTACTGTATGCAGTATTTTTCGATCAAAATGATGGAAGGCATCGTGGCTACTTCATATAATGCGGGTGATAAGTTCTATATTGACCCAAGCAAGCTTTTGCCTCTTTCAAGATTTCTTACACCACCAAAGTATGTCATCTATCCTTGTTTTCATTTAAGGCATATGCTTAGGTGATATAGTTGAGTACTGAATTATGAAGCTTTTACTGGTTTTCCTGTTGGTAATGGAGTTTCATTAAGTGATTACATGAGTAATCATGTAGGATCATAAGAGTGAGTCCATTCTGTTTTGGTATATGCTGGATGATTGTGGTTATTGAGGTGGTCTTTCATGGAAAATTAGAGTAACTCGTTGCTAGAGGATACTATTTACTTTAGATTCTTTTTTCACCTAAAGATTGGACTTAAACCATATACATGAATGTGCATAATTGTTAAGTGATATTATGAGTTGACTGGGACGAAATTCAGTTTCAGCCTTTACATGTTTCTATCAGCAAAATCATGTATGCTTTTCAACATATGTTTTCTTTGGTGCTACCGATTTTATTTGTACGAATATAGGAATTAGATGATTTAATGTGTCTGCGGTTAACATACCAGAGTGCCATTTACTGTGCTTTAGAATGGTTATGTGAGAATGAATTCTGGGAGGTGGTGGTTGTGGAACTTTGAATTTGAAGTCCTGCTAATCGTGTACTTGAACAATGCTAATCTTGTTTATAGTTCGACTGCTGGCATACATGCTAATCTTGTTTATAGTTTGACTGCTGGCATAGGCAGTCGGCTAGTGATTGGTGAGGCAGTGCTTACACTGTTCCTGAGTCATATTTTTTCACACATTGTTAACAGCTTAGCAGAAGTGTGTCTGCAGTCTGCTGTTCAATTGTAGGGTAGAATGTGTGGAATCCCAAGTTTGTGCTCAAATGAACTAATGATGGTATACATTATTATTGCAGGGGAATGCCAATGGGTGGAAGAGGTGGTCGTGGTGGGGGTAGAGGCGGTGGCCGAGGTGGTTTCCGAGGTGGCGGAGCTGGTTTCCGTGGAAGAGGTGCTCCTAGAGGCGGCAGAGGTGGATTTTCTAGAGGTGGCGGTCGTGGCGGTGGCTTTAGGGGCAGAGGAAGGTTTTAGAAAAAGGTTGTGTAGTACTAATGCAATTTTTCTTTTGTGTTTACATCTTAAGATGCTATGGGTTCACAACACAATGAAATTCTGAACTATGGTTTGAATATTGAATGTGATTGTAATGTACCAAATTTTTATTTCAAGTTTATTAGTTTATGCTTAGCATTCATTTAGAAGATAATCATTAAACAAGGTTTACTTTCGTAAATGTTTGAACTATCGAAAATTTTCCCAATATGGGTATATGGGAATGTAATATCTTCTCTGCAAAATATCCGGGTTGACTTACAGATTATGTAGTAGATTATTTGTTGGATTGCAATGCTGGTAGGGTTCAATGCAATAGAGAAGAATAGGATAAAGAGTGTGAAGTTTGTTTAAAATTCTCTCCATAAATCCAAGTCTCCTCTCCTTTGAAAGCAAAACCCATCTGAGACGGTTGTACGGAGATCCCCAAAGAAAAAAAAATACACTACCTGCTTCTGTGCTTTGGTATAATTTGAAGATGTAAAGTTTGAAACTTGGGAGGAGACTCAATAACAACGGGACTGTAAATTTGATTTGGATTCTAATATAATTAGACTTGGGTTTGTATAAGGATTTAGGGATTTAGGATTAGGATTTGGTTTGTTTATTTAAGACCGTGCGCTTTAATTACCACCCTCACAACTCGCATATTCAAGTTAAGGTTAGTGCTATCTTTTCTCTATTTTGAAATTAATTATAGTGTAGTATAATTAAGTTCATATAAGCTAATACTGCTACTAGTATTAGTTTTTGTATTTCTTGTTGCAACCTATAACTATTACACACCTCATGTGCACGAACTACGCAGTGATCGAGCTTGTTACGGATCTCACAAGGATCGGGATCAAGATTGGTCAAGACTCTCTACCAAAAGACGCAAGCAGCACAAGAATCAAGTTCGAGATTGGTCAGGACTCCCCGGAGGTGTTGTCGGAAAAATCTCAGATAATATATCTCTTTATGATTATTTATGTTTCAGTAACGTCTGCAAGTCTTGGAGAAGCTATCAGGAAGAAACACTCCATTGTAGTCTTGGAGAAGCCATCAGGAAGAAACACTCCATTGTAATCGTTCTCGCGGATTTCAATGGCTTGTGATGTCTAAGGAAACCGAAACTTAAACAATTACTTGTATCAGTTTACTAGAGAAAAATAAACTTCGCCAGTTGGAGATGCCAAATTCTTCGGGGGGACTCTTCTGGGGATGCATTCAAGATTGGTTGATCATCACAAAACCTGATGTCGAGGTGCCTGGCTACATAATGAAAATAAGGATGTCACTCATTAATCCATTCACACGAACCGAGGTTGTTCTACCAGACACACAGCGGCGGATCCTAGGAATTTTAATCAGGTAGGGCACTTGAATAAATTAAAATCGAAATTATATAAAAAAAATACCGAAAAATTAAGATCATAGTAAAATAGTTTTTTTTAGATAAAATAAAATAAATAAACACTTACTCAGATGAATTAAATAATCTTACATTAAAAAAGAAATAAAATCAAGAAAAAATATTAAAAAATAAATAATAAAAAGAAAAACAACATAAATAATGAAAAAAATTAAAAGAATAAATTACAATCTAATTTTATATTAAGAAATTTTGTTTTACATTTATAATGAATTAAATTTAAATTTATACAAAAATAATTTATTAATAACTATTATTACACATGTTTTTAATATTTTTATTCTTTAAATTATTGGTAAATTATTGATTTATTGATTCTAAATAAATTAAAACTATAAAATAAAGAAAATACTAAGAATAAAATAAAATGAATCATAGTAATAGATTGACTATTTTTATATAATAAAGTAAAATATGATATTTTAGGGTTTATTAATTGGACGTATTAGGTATGTCAAATTATAACTATTAGGAATAATAAAAATCCAAAATAATAATATATAATTTAATATAAAATAAAATTGAATTAAGTAAACATAAATTAATGGTTGTTCAGAAATTGATGACGGGATAGAGAAAATGAATCGGAAAAGATAGCAAAATAAATAAGATATAAGAAGTTAGGAGATAAAATTGAATTAAAAGAAACATATAAAAAATTAGAAGATAAAATTAAATTTACGAAGAACCTATTAGAATGAGATAATACATGAACCGTGCACTTAAGCCCAAAATTCAAGATCCACTGCCAGCCACACTAACAGCAATTAATTGATAACTATTCTTAATAAGTATGTATATATACAATATCAACAGAATCAATTTTTTTTTTTTAAAAAAAAAAATTGAGGTAGGGCACGGGCCCTACCTCGTCTCCACCTGGGTCCGCCCCTGTAGACACATATAATATCAATAATAAGTTGGTGTTCTCGGGAGATCCCGGTAAACAAAATTGTGTTTACATGTTATTTAGGAACTCGGAAATAAGTTTCGATGAATGGATTCCGGAATCTAAAGATTGGTGTCGATGTGGTTTTGATGTGGATGTGCCTGATGATTACGTTACCGATTTGATATGCTTCAAGGGTTGTTTCTATCTTTTGACCAAGGAATATAATATTCGGGTTCTGGATACTGCATATGCTTACTCGACAATTCAAACACAAAGTTATAAAGAAGATATCGACATTCAATTTTATGAAATCGAAATGTCTCCCGATGTACCAAGGGAAATTTTAATCTTACGCTATTTGGTAGAGTTTGGTGATGAGATTCTACTTGCCATACGTTTTATTAGGAATGATTTCGAGGAGACTTACGACTTTAAGGTATTTCGGTTGGACATGTGTAAAAAGGAGTGGGTGAAGTTGGATAGCTTAGGGGATTGTGTTATGTTTTTGGGTAGGAATTGTGCAAGATGTTATTCTGCAAAGGAATTGGGGGGTGATGACATGGGCAACCGCATCTATTTTTCCAATGGTTGCGGCCTTCGAAGAGACATGCATATGAAAAAAGAATTTTCTTGCTCCCTAGAAAAGGATGATTGGGGAATTTTCAAACTAAATAGTAATGGGTCCGAGAGATTTTCATATCTTGCCAAACAAGGGAAGAGGCATTCTGTTTGGTTAACATCTCCCTTGTGGTGGTATTTTAACAAGTTTAGGCCTTAATTTTGGATTTGGATTTGGATTATATTAATGTTAATTTTTGTTATTCAAAAATCAAAACTGTGATTCCATGTGGGTTTGGTTTTCTAAAACTTGTTTATTATATTGTAATAATAATAATTTGGACTTAAAACTACTAAACTTCATTAGGCGACATTCCCGTAACTTTCATGATAAACTTGATTAAAATAGAAAGTGATTTTGATTGTGAGTTATAAGTGCACAAGAAACCTTTAAAACTTCATTCATTTTTGTTGTCATTAGATTAGATTAGATTTTCCCTCAGTTTTTTATTTTTTTATTTTTTTATTTTTTTTATTTTTTTTAACAAGAAATGGAAAATACACGTAAACCAGCTAATCTCAGACAATTAACAAGTAAAGCAAGAAGAATTAGAGCCTCAATGAAAGCCTCCAACTTTATTATTCAGAATAGCAATCTTCTCATAATAGCTTCCTTCTCAAGCTTCCCAACCCCTAAGAACGGTTGCACGTGCTACGCGGTTAACTCCAAGGGTAAAGGCTCCCATGCGAAGATCGCAATCGTGAGTCTTGCACATCTCCTTCACGTCTTTGAATCCTTTCGTCATGTAATTTCTTAGCTCATTGTTCACTTTCTCCTCATCCCACATGAAGCCTTGAATGTTCTGCAATTGCACAAAACCACAAAAACATATGTCAATCCTCTCTCAACCAACTTTACATTACAACTAACCTTGACTGGTAGGCTACACAAAATTATTGGACAAAAGTTACTACTATGCATGTCAATGGTATAAGAACCTCTAAGGTTCATAAAATTATACGCTGTCCGGATTTTTTTTTTCTTTTAGATGAACACCTTCCTTGTACGGAAGGTTTTTGATAAATTCAAGGAGGTGTTCGATGAAAACCACTAAATTAATCCAAAATTCAAATAAGTCGAAAACTTTTGGAAAAGCCAGCAGAAGAGGTACAACGGCTATACCTGAACCCACTCGAAGTAACTAACAGTAACTCCTCCTGAGTTTGCATATATGTCCGGAAGTATAACCACGCCTTTCTTTGATAAGATCTGCAGAAAAAGGCAGGATAGTTATGGTACTAATATAGTTTCGCTCAAGTTGATTTGAACTTCAAGCAATTTCTAACCTCATCAGCCTCTGGGTCAGTTGGATGGTTAGCAGCTTCAATGATGAATTTGGCTTTGATGTCATTTGCATTTTCCCTTCAATCGAACCGAAGAAAAACAATTAGTTATAATTAACGAATCGCTATAAGAAATAACTTCTGTTGTACAAAATGAACCTGTTAATGACGCCACCAAGGGCTGCTGGGATGAGAATGTCACAGTCCTCAACCAATATTGAATTAGGATCTATATGATCTGCACCATTGAATCCTTTGACCCCGCGATGTTCATTGGCATGCTTGAGTAGGCTTGGAATGTCAAGACCTTTGCTATTCTTGATGGCTCCTGTGATATCACTAACGGCAACAATCTTCCCACCTTGTTCATGGATTAGCTGAGCAGCCCAAGAACCCACATTTCCAAAACCCTGATATGAAATATATTGAAAAAACATAAGAGACTTTGAAGATGAATTCAATTATATATGTAAAACGTTCACTTGTCCTATATGTTTGCATCATTCTAGAGTGCAAAATGACTGATAACATGTTAATGTTGCACCTGTATAATGAATCGTTGTCCAGCAATGGTCTTTCCATACTCATTCAGCAGAGCCTCTGTGGCAAAGAGCACGCCTCGTCCTGTAGCCGCATCTCTTCCTAGAGATCCACCAAGGTCCTATTAAGAAACATTGCTATGTTCAAAGTAGAGAAGGTAACATATTTTATGAAAACGGCTTAAATCTTAGTGGATGACCATTGACCAATAATAATTAAAGATGTGAAACTAAACAACATAAAAGTAAACAGCAATGCTTATCATCCTATTTTGAAACAAAAACGATGCAAAAGAAAAATGTGCAACAACTGAGAGTCAACAACTGTGATACAAAAATCATGTTCAAAGTGTTTGTTTATAAAAATTATCAACTAGTAATAGGCAACAAGTGTCAATAATCATAGATAGAATAACTTCAAAACCACTTGCAAATTAGGAGAAACATATGATATTATTACTGGTGCAAGTAGCCTAGATTAAGTTTACAACCACAATAGCAATGGAGAGTATCGTCTTCGATACACACGGTACTTACAGTAGGTTTTCCGGTCACCACAGCAGGTGAGTAGCCATGAAATTTGGAATACTCGTCCAGTATCCATGCCATAGTCTGTTCAACCACAAAACATCGAATTTAAGTGTCAAAATCAGAAATTAAACTAAGTTGATTTAACCCAAAACGTCAACTGTTTAACCAGTTCTTTCTTGCTAAAGGTAACTGAAACAATAAAACCAATGGTTGCCCATATCTCTGCTGTGGAAAATCTGCCATACCTGAGGACCTGTCCCCATATCAGGAGCAGGAACATCGGTGTGGATTCCAATCAGATCATGAATCTTTTGTGTGAAAACTCTGGTGAGTCGTTCTAGCTCGGACAAGCTTAATTCCCCGGGGTTGCATCCTATCCCACCTTTAGCACCACCATATGGGATGTTTGCTACCGCTGTCTTCCATGTCATGAGTTGCGCTAAAGCATTTACTTCATCCGGATCAACCTACACAAAATCATCATAACTGGATATCGAAATAGGCCAATGCATAAATTGATACCACTAACTAACTTTTTTTGAAAATGTTTATAACAAAAGGATTTCAAACACAAGAATGTAAACAACCTCTGGATGATATCGGATTCCTCCCTTCATAGGTCCTCTGGCATTGTCATGTTGAACCCTGAATCCAACAAAAGAGGCCAATGTGCCATCATCTTTGGGTATGGTGCACTCAACCTGCAATTCAATACCACATCTTTCACTGGAGCCAAATTAACTAAAAGCATAACAAGACAAACTATAAAAGCTGCGAGCTCTTAAATCACAATAACTCAATTGATTTTGCATTGTAAGATGCAATGTTTTTGTATCTTGACATCCAAGAGACAACAGAAAAATTGGAAAGGAGCAATATTTATATCAGTGGAAAGCATACAAATTTTAAGCTGCCAATATTTCCATTTGCTAAACAAATATGAATACATAGAAGAAAGTTAAGTACTTGGAAGAGAGCGAAAATTTAGAACTTGAATCACCTTGATTTCTCTGAAAGGAATGAGTAAACTTTTCTCAAGCTTAGAGTCCAACTTCAGCAGCCTTGTTGCCAGTTTAAAGTTTCTGTTGGTTGCTACTAATGCATTCATGGTTGGCTTAGCACTTCCTGAATATGTAAACACGAAAAATATAAGACTTGTAGCTGATTGATGGATCAAAGATGATGATGAAGATGATTCAATTTATAGCATTTCTCTCTAGTCCAAGTCAACATCGAAAAAGAAAAAAATGTATTAGACATGTCACATCTGGTAGTGTTTTTATTATGTTATAATGAAACATTATCATATGTGATCAATATATATATAATACACACAACTTGATGATCATAAATCATAATCTACTTGGAATATGTCATATTCTTCCAAATTTATCCGAAATCCTGCCAAAACATTGCAAATTATGTCAGCATTGATTATACAAGTTTTATCTACAAACTCATGTCTCATATGAAGAGCTTATCTATCAGTAAGATATTTCCAGAGACACAAGAAAGTTGATATTCATATTCTTATAATCTATTTACTGTGCAACAAAGATGACATGTTTTTGACAAAAAACTTGTTTTATTTATTTATTATGATTTAAATAATAAAATCAATTGTGTATGATTCACACCTCAAATGGGATTTTATTTGGAGTTTTGACTTTGTGTTTAATAATATATGTTTTAGGACTGGGAGGCCTCAACATTAATTATAAGAGAATATAATCATATGATAAGAATTAAATCTACAATGTCTAGAGGATAAGATCAACAACATGAGAAATCAAAATATGATTTTTCTGGCTGCTTGACCAAGTTTTAAGTCTTTGTAAAAAAACAAAATAAAGTAGGTAGGCCACTAGATCATTATGTGCTGAAGGAAAGATAAGGATAAAAGGGAAACATCTTGTGTGTTTATGTGGGAACTCTAATGCTTTAGTTGCTAAACTGGGCTTGTAACACCGGCACGACTCAATTTACATCGGCATGATACCGTCAAACAGGCCGGATATGTACTATGTTCAGATTGAATCAATCGGTTTATACTCCTACATTTATGTATGGAAAATAGAAGTATAAAATATATCAATATCCAATTCAATTTAATTCTATATGGTGTCTGACGGAGCTGTAGTGCCAGATTCGGCCATATCTGGCTATACAGGCATGTCAGCCCAACAAATTCTCCGTCCAACACTCCACCCCAATAAATGACCAAAAAAAAAAACATTCTCAAAATAGGAAAGACAAAGCTGGAAGATATTTTGCATTTTAATTAATAGTGAAAAAAAAAATAGGAGAATGTTGATCATCATTGATTGCTAGAATCTAGCCTAACTCATATTATTATTATTTTTTCCAGTTTTACTTGTGAAAATCCCCTTTAAAATTCATTAAAAACTTACACTTAATAGAAATAAAAAAAAGCAGAGTGAATCTGATTTGGCTTGTTTATAAAATATAAAGATAGTGTATCTAAAAATTTACAAATTAAACAATAAAAAGGAATATTTGTAGTGGGAGAAGCAAGTAAATATGGATATTATTTTCAATATATTAATTCTCGGTACCCATATCAAAAACATCTTAGAATATTTTGATTTTTGAAGATATTTTTCATATTTCCACCCAAATTTTTAAAAATTTGAACAACATATTTTCACCCAAACATAAATTTACCCACAAAAACAAAAGAAACCAAAGCTCAAACAAGGTGACAAAATCCCATAAACCTTCTCTCTAATGAAACTTAGTAGTGACACTAACAGAGAAGACTGATAATTCTTTGAGACATCAAACAATATAAAATCAAAAGAAATATTTCCCAGAAAACAAAACAAAATGTTGAAACAGTAACAACTCTGGAAAAAAAAAAGTTACCTGGTATGAAGGAAGAAACTGAGCAGTGAAATTTGATGACAAGAGAGCTCTGCAACTGCAAGCAAGTGAGAGGACTGTAAATTGAACTTGCAAGTTACCAATAAATAGGCGCGCACACACACACACTCACAAAAAAAAAAAAAAAACCCCAGAATCAGAATACAATTCTTGCTCAGAAATCAGAATCCACCACCCCTCCCACCTCCCGAAAATGAATAAATAAATAAAAATAAAACCCTCAAATGTCTCTGCAACTAAATCCTCAAAATCTATGCATAACAAATATCAACATCTTAGATTGGGAATATATGCTTGCTCTACCAGACAGCATATAGAGAAAGTTTTTATCTTTCTCTGTTAAGTGTGTGTGTGCGCGCGCGCGCGCGCTCTTGTTAGAGTGAGATCAGCATAATCAGACGTGGGACGCAAAGTGTTGGAGAGACAAAGTGTTTGAGAGGATAGTGAATCCTATACGAAACCCATTTACCTTAAAACAACAATACAATCAATCATTTCTATAAATATATGAATTTGGGACCTAATTTAAGGACTTTTAACACAATTTTGGTATGTTTTTGAATCTCTTGATGTGGGGTTTTTATAATGGTGTATTTTTTTTTTCGAGGTTTGTATAAAGTAATTGTTTTTAAGGGATTGGATTGACTTCACTGACATGGGGTAATCTGGATCACGACAAATTAATGATCAAAACAAGCTTTATTGTTCCGGGACACTGGGATCTTGTCTCTGTTGTGTTGTGTCATGTGTGGGGTTTTTTTTTTAAGGATTAATAATTGGAATACAAACATCATGAATTATGTGAATTATGTCTATCTCTTGATGCAATCTTGTAAGGTTACAATATAAAATGTAAAGTTTATTGCGGAATATGTATAGGTGTTGTTGCAGTCATGCCCTATTTTTTTTTAGGTACAGTTGAACCGTTCAATTACATGCGAAAATATGGAGTTAAAATTTATGGAAATATAGTTGAAAAATTGGAAATATCAAAATAAGCCTACATCCTCAAAACATTGGGCATATTTAAGGATATTTTTGAAATTGATACCATAAAAATGTGGAAAATATTGAAGATGTATCGGAATAGTATCCAAGTAACATAAATAATTTTCATCACGACAGTTCACACTTGATAAAAATTATTTAACAAAGGGAACTTGATTCTCGATGGATTAAAAAAAAAAGTTTAAAAGTCTGCCTCTTTTTACTTTATATATTTGCTTTGTTGAGGAATTCCTGATCACTCTTTACAATTGATTATTATTTATACTAATATACCAAAAGGGTCATCAATCCCGGTCTTTACAAAAATGAAACTTTTTTTGATGCTCTCTCTTCCTAGATGGCTAGATGTAAATTTGTGTGAAGTCATCATCAACTACAAAGCCATGAATCAATAATTATTCAAATAATTGAACATGAATTATATAAGGAAGGTTCTTTAATGGTGAGTAGTGATATAATACAATATATGATACAACATACGGATTCCACATTATCAGAAAGTGTTTTTTTATTGAATCTTCTTTTGACAATATTTTTTTTATGACGACTGTACTGTAATTGTTATTAATGTTATCATATCAGATATTGTATGATTTGATATGGTGTATTTATTTTATTGTAGAATTAGTTCCTGATTTAATTAGAATGTATTTCCTTTATTATAGGATTAATTTTTGATTTGATTCTTTTTTAGAGGAAAGGGTCAAAATTTTTCAACCTCAACTAATATTACTTTAATAACCCATGTTTTATTAGCACTAAAGTAGATGGTGAGACCAAAATACCACCATTTATTCTTTTACTTTTATTTTTCATTTTTAATTTTCTTTAATTTCCTCTCTCTTTTTTCCTCTCCTTCACAGTTCACACAAACTCACCTCTCTTTGAAAAACTCACCTCACTCTGAATTTTTTTTAATTTCGTTTAATTCATTCTCACCGAACGATTTCTAAAAATAACTAAGTAATTTTTTTTTAAACAAATTCGAGACTTATTTTACAAATTTGAAACTTATTGGGGGTAAATTCGAGACTTATTGAAAAAATTAGAGACTTATTTTGTAAATTCAAGATTTATTTTGTAAATTCGAGACTTATTATGGCCAATTCGAAACTTATTTGTGTTAATTCGAGACTTATTTTGGAAATTCGAGACTTATGGGGTAATTTTGCAAATTCGAGACTTATTGGGGAGAAATAAGATATTTTTTTGTCTTTCTTCTTCATGGCGATGGTAATAGACATCCACCAATGGTGAAATTGACGATCTGACAACGGTACCGGTTGACTCTGGAAATAGTCGGATCTGACGACGTTGAGTTTGCTGGCGTCATTGGTTTCGTTTGATTCTCGACGGATCGTCGCAGATTTGACGATGAAGGTTAGGCAACGATTTGGGTTTGGCATAGTTTCTCTCTCCACACAGCTCGAATCTGAAAACAGATACTTTGTTTACAACGGGTGGCACCCGACAGAAGTTTTTCCAATGGTTTTATCGATTATCTCACCGGTGATGACGTCAGCGGTGGAGCTCGAGCTCCATCAATGGAGATTTTAAAAAAGAAAAGAAAAAAAAGAGGACTGGTAAGAGAAAATTGTAGAAGAGTGAGGGTATTTTTGTCCCAATCCCATTTTTAGTGCTATATAAACTAGAGTTATTAAAGCAGTACTAATTATGCAAATCAGTCTCTAAAAAATGCTATATAATTTTTCATATATGTATTATAATGAGTCTCCCATAAGGGATCCCTTATTTGAATTTCGGTAAGGACCTTGATGAAATCACATTGATTTTTATGAATTTTGATTTGAGTTTTTTATGGATGAAAAGTTCATTGAAATCTAACTGTGAATAAAATTTGAAAATTTTTCAAGCACTAGAACTATTCTTTGACCTAGTCTATATGCATTTGTCAGTGGTTATCCATAATCTATGGCCCACATGCAATGCATTGATGATATAAATATATATATATATATATATATATATATCTATCAGTGCGTACTGAGGAGAAAATGACTATATATATATATATATATATATATTATAGGGTTCGAAATGTAGGGAAAAACCGTTCAAAACGCGGCGGAAACGAAAAATTGGGGGATATATTTTAAAAAATTTTCCTTTAAAAGAAAGAACCTTAACCCTAGATTAATTCACATATAATTAAAAGTATCGTACTTTTTTTACGTGACGATTGATTTTGCGTTGATTTGAATCCGCTTGCTTCGAATTGAATCCGTAAGATCTTCCGATCCAATCACGAACGTGAATCACCTAGGAGTGTGGGCTCCCTTTCTTTAAATTTTAAACCTGAGGATGGAAATAAAAATCTTTTTCTTTTTGTTAGTCACAATAATTCCTCATAGAGAAAATAAAGAACGTTTGATCACTTGTGAATTCTCAATATTTTAATCGAAAACTCGCGTGAACCCAAATTCGATCTTGTACATAAAGCCTTTTGATGTAAAAGCTTCTAATGTGTTAGGATTATGCTCAATGGCAAGAGTGTAATATTGTAATTGACAATCTTCTCATATTAATAAAGTGAATTCTGATTCTTACAATTACTTATAACATTTATTATTATAATTGTCAAGGTAAATAATCATAAGGTCAAAACACTATGAGACATGAAGAATTGTTCATACATCCGGATATGTATGAGGTAGACACAATTCTTTAGTTAGTCTTGAATAACGTTCACAACTTAAGTTAAAGGTTGGGCACCTCTATCTTGTTAAAGTTGTAGAATTCTTTTACTAGCATTTGAGTGGGATCAAATGAATATGATGAGTCTAAAATCATCGAAAGGTTTTCGAGTAAAAGAATCTAGTGCACTAGGTGCATTGAACTGGATCACAATGAAATACTTTATCTAGAACCGTCACTAGATATAAGTCTTTTCATTAAAGAGGACAATCGGAGAGTCTATCTTAATCCTGAGATAAATGATGGACTTATGGTTGCAAGTGTTATCATTAGAGCTATCAATGAGTACGATTATATAGCATAGTCTATCCTCGATAGTTTGGTGGTATACATTTGTTAATCGATAGAGGACTTCATTTATAGATATGGACATCGTGGCTCCATTTATTAAATGAGAGTATAATATCATCATATGGATGTTTTGAGGTATTGGATATTAAATCTCAACGTTGAGTTTTCAATAATGATTATTGAAAACATGGCTTCTGGACAAGTCAAAGTATCCAAGTTCGAAATGTGGTCATATGAGGAAATATGGTAACTTGGAGAGCTATAGGCGGTCTATGAGCTCTTGGCGATTACTGATATTATTCACGAGGATACACCATCTCTTATAAGATTGTCTAGGGTATGAATGAGAAACATCTCCTTATTCTATCTTTATTTAAGAGTTCAATTTTAGCTCTTTAGTGGAATGAGTTAAAATTAATAGATTGGACCTAAGTGAATCATTTGTTGATTGTGATTAGGTTGTGTCTATTGAAACTTAAATTTAGATAGCCCGCCAAGATCTCCAATCTACACGTATTTGCATGGATCACTTGATATATTCTACTGGGCCGATTTAAGGGTCCATCTAGAATTTTTTTTAATATATCAAGAATATAATATGTCTATTATTTAATTAATGGGCTGCACTATTATATTAATATATTAAAAGGAGACATGTGGGCTTGTTTCTTTTAGTAAGAATGGGTCTGGTTCACATGTGGGCTTTTATTTAAAGTCCAATGGATTAAATGAAATAAGAAAATAATATATGACCCATTTATATAAGTGGGGCGGCAAGGTGTATATATTAACCTAATATATTATTTTGTTTCATTGTTTTAATTAAATAAGAATTAGTTAATTTATTAATTAATTGTTTAATTAAGAAACAAATCTTTTTCTGATTAGGAAATATATTTCCTAAAGTTATACTATTGATAGTAGTATATTAAAAGTAAAAGACTTGTTTGATAAGAAAATAAATAATTAATTTTATTTATTTAATCAAATAAGAAGTCTTTTTATTTAGTCAATAAAAGAATAAAAATAAAAATATCTATGAGTTGGATTAGGTTTTGAAGTCTAAAGGTTGATGGAAATTAGGGTGCAACACAAACTCTTTTTGGTATGTGATTTGCGGCAACCCTAGTCCATTTAGAGGAAGATTTCGGCAATCCTAAATAGAAGAGGAAGCAAAATTTCGGCCACATATATAATACCACATATAGAATTCGGCCACCATAGTTGATTGAATGATTCAATTTTTCTTCTTCTTCTCAATTCATAGAAAAGGATAATTTTTATTCTACTAAACATAAAAGAGAGAAGAGATTATTCTTTGATAGTACACTGATTGCTTGTTCATCAATAAGCTTGTGTGTACAACATCGAATTAGGTTCACGCGAGTTTCGATCATTAGATTGAGAACTCAAAAGTGACCGGAATAATTTTTGTCTTCTTTTGATTGTTTTGTAACTAACAAAAGAAAAAGAAAACTTTGTTCATCCATTCTCAGGTTTGCAATTCAAAGAAAAAGGGAGACCACGCTCCTAGGTGATTCACGTATGTGTTCGGATTGGAAGATCTCGCGGTACTGTTCACGATCACTGTTCACGGCGGGGGTACTGTTCACAATCACTGTTCACGCGGGTACTGTTCACGCGGGTACTGTTCACGGGCATCGGAAAAGATTTTGTGGATTACCAATCGACGTAAGTCAATCGGATCACGCGTCAAGAGGTATTTAACTCTAACCGTATATATTTGAGTTTAATTAATTAAAAGGTTAAGGTTCAACTTTGAGAAAAATTTTAAAACCATACGAAATCTATTTTTCGTTTCTTCCGCTGCGTTTTATATCGATTTTTCCCTACATAATGTACTATCGAAAATAAGACGCTCGTTATTCTTCTTCTCTATGGCCGAATTCTACACCCTTTTCTTGAGTTGGAAGTGTTTTTTTTTATTCAAAAGCAAGATAATAAAAATTCTTTCTTTCAAAAAAAAAACTTTTTTTTCAACTACTATTCAAAAACAAATTTAATAATATATATAGGTGATGCCCTAATCCTCATTCAAATAGGATTTCTACCTTGTAGTCACATCCTCACACAAGTAGGATTACTTCTTCTCCACGTCTCCTATCAACTTTGAGTTTTAACCCTATTCTAACTCATGAGTGTATTATCCAATAATAAATTATTGAATATAAAAATTGTGACTATATCAAAAACTTCTTAATTTGATTAGATAAATAAAAATACTTTTATTTATCTACTTATCAAATATAGTCTTTGATATTTATTATACTACCAATAATAGTATGACACTAGGAATCCTTCTCCTAGTTAGAAAAAGATTTTAACTGTTAATCAAACAATTAATTAATTAATTAATTAATTAATTTCTATTTGATTAATAAAATAAAATAAAACAATATATTAGACTAATTAATTTAGCATTGCCGTCCAAGTAAATACTTGTGCAATATATTATTTTTCCATTTTATTAAATCCATTGGACTTTAATAAAAAGTCCACATGTAAACTAGGTTCATTCTTACTATAAAAGAAACAAGTCCACATGCCTTAATACAATTCTAGATGGACCCATAAATTGGTCCGGTAGAATATATCAAGTGATCCATGCAAGTTCGTGTGAATTGAGGATCTTGGCAGGCTATCTAAATTTAAGCTCCAATAGACATAACCTAATCACAATCAACAAATGATTCACTTAGGTTCGATCTATTAATTTTAGTTCATTCCACTAAAGAACTAAAATTGAACTCTTAAATAAAGATAGAATAAGTTAATATTGCTCATCCATACCCTAGACAATCTTAATGTAGATAGTGTATCATCGTGAAGAATACCAGTAATCGTCAAGAGCTCATAGACCGCCTATAACTCTCCAAGTTACCATATTTACCCATATGACTACATTTTGAACTTAGATATTTTGACTTGTCCAAAAGCCATATTTCAATAGACACTATTGAAAACTTAACGTTAAGATTTAATATCCAATACCTCAAAACCTCCATATGATGATATTCTACTCTCATTTAATAAATGGAGCCACGATGTCCATATCTATAAATGAAGTCCTCTATCAATTAACAAATGAATACCACCAAACTATTGAGGATAGACTATGATATATAATCGTACTCATTGATAGCTTAAATGATAACACTTGCAACCATAAGTCCATCATTTATCTTAGGATTGAGATAGACTCTCCGATTGTCCTCAAGTGAAAACTTTTATCCATTGACGGTTCTGGATAAAGTATTTCACTATGATCATATTCAATGCACCCAGTGCACTAGATTCTTTTGTCCAAAGACATCACACTTTGATGATTTTAGACTCATTATAACACATTTGATCCCACTCAAATGCTAGCAAAAGAATCTACAACTTTAACAAGATAAAGGCACCCAACCTTTATCTGAAGTTGTGAATATTTTTAAGACTAACTAAAGAATTGTATCTAACTCATACATATCCAGATGTACAAACAATTCTTCTTTTCTCATAGTCTTTTGACCTTATGATTATTTACTTTTGACAATTATAATAATTAAACTATAAATACGATAAGATTTGTTAAACTAGAAATCACTTTATTAATATGAAAAGATTGTCAAATACATTATTACACTCTTGCTATTGAGTATAATCCTAACACGAAGAAGCTCGAACCCTTTAATAACTAAAAATGATTAAAGTTAGTTATAGAGAATACATCACGAGATTTTGGAGTGGTTTGCAAATTTTGAGAGAGAAATTTTGATTTGGTTTTTCCTTCTATTTATCGCGAGATTTTGGAGTGGTTTTGTTTGAGGAATAGTGCCGAACAATGTCGAATAGTGTCGCTACAGTTCCGAACAGTGACGAATAGTGTCACTACAGTTCCGAATAGTGCTGAATAATGTCGCTACAGCGCCGTCATGTCTGCTATAGTTCCGCTACAGTGCGGTCTGCTACAGTGCCGCTACCTTTCCCTCTAGGGTTTTGAGTATTCTGCATGAACTTCTAGGGTTTGGGGTTACTACTTTCTTTTCCGATTTTTATGACTGGATTTCCGCCAATATCGAGCTTCATGGATCCTAAGTGCATGTAGGCTTCTTTGTTCATTAATAACTCGGAAGTGTCTATGCATGTTCCCCTGACAGTGTCTCGATCCTTTAGCGTTGATGCTTGCTTGGTTCCGCCAGGTGCTCACTCTTTGCTTGGAAGCAAGTCTTTTAATGTATATCCGATTGTGGGCAATTCTTTGCCATCTTCCTCGGTTAGGGGCTTTGTTTCTTATGCAGATCTTTTCAAAGCTTCACCATTCATATTGATATCATTTCAAGTCCTTTCATTCTTTCGGTTTTGGGTCTTTCGGCTCTTATGAAGAAGGGTGTTTATATGGCTATTCGGGTGGACCCCATAGCCTATAAGTCCCGTTTGAAAGCTTGTAAAATTTCTCTTATTGGCTTAGTAGTCCTTTCTAGCAGTGAAAGGCCATAGAAGTTGGTTGATCTTAAGACCAAGCTTCAGTTTGTTTGTTTGGAGGAGTTATGTCTGGAGGCTGATTTTTTTAGGCAGGGGTTACTTTCAAATTATGTTAAAATCTAATGCTGACATGAATATGGTATGGGGTATGTGATCTCAATCTTAAACCGGGTGTATTACTGCTCCAGCCTTGGGTGCCGAATTTTAATCTGGCTTTGCATAAGTCTTCGAATGCTCATGTATGGGTCTTCTTTTATGATCTATCGTATGAGTATTGGCATCCGCAGATTATTTTAGATTTAGCTAGAGGTATCAATGTGCCTTTACGGTTGAACATGGCTTTGATTGATAGCGATTTCAGACATTTTGCTCGTGTTTTGGTGGATCATTGATGTATCTTCTGTGCCTTTGTCTTCTTTGCTTCTTAAACGGGATGATTCGTATAGTTCTTTCATTTCAGTGGACTACGAGAATCTTTCGAATGTGCTTGTCGTTGGAACAAATCGGGGAGGATGATACCTACTAGTTCTGGCAAGTCGGCTTCGGCTCAAGAGGATGGTGTTACGGTTGCTTCTGATGGGGGGGTTTCAGGTTCCTCGAAGTCGTTCGTCAAAGATGGTTTATCGTCCAGTTTTTGTGCCCCAGCAAGAGGTTCCGATCTCTAATTTCTATACCGTTATTCATCAGTATATAGGGCATCAGGATTTATTTTTGGTTCATTCTTCGATTGGTTCTAATCCATTTTCGAGTTTTCCCCATTCTGCAGGATTAGTCACTTCGTCGGACTCGACACCATTTGTGCTTTCTGCTTTGGTTTCACCTTATGTGTCGGTTCTAGTTATTTCGGTTATCGGTCAAGTTTTGGTTTCTCCGATAGTTTCTCAGTCATTGCTAACTAGGAATGGTTGTGTTGTTTTAGTTTCTTAGGTTGTTGTCGAAAATGATTCTGCTCTAGTTCCCAGCTCATCGGTTGTTTCTTTTATGGTGGATTGGGTTGCTTTGACTGGGGTGGATTTGTAGGATTCAAGGAATGTTATACAGTTTTCTTCGGTGGCTCATCCTACTTAGTATTTGGTCTTTTCTATTTTATCGTGGTTATCTTCTCGTTTTAAGTCCTTCGGCTCGTCGGGAAGTTAGAACGCGTCGAGTATCTGTTGATAAGTTAGCTGTCACAGCGGTTCAGCATTCGGTTTCGGTTGAGCGTGTTACCCAGAGTGGTTTGTAGGGGATGGGTGAATCAGGTTCTCCTAGGCTACTCCTGTTGAGGAGAAAAATGAGTTAGATGATACAGATGTCTCTTAGAGGTTCTTGATGGTTGAGTGTAGGCTGGTTTCATATAAGTCCAGATCCCGAGCTCATCCAACGATCTCCGATGATTAGTGACCTTTATTGGAATTGTTATGGGATTGGGGGCAAGTCCACGAGGCGTGTCCTTAGGGAGTTGTGTCGTTTGCATAGACCTACTTTGGTTTGTATTGCTGGGCCTATGGTGGCCTTTACTTCTATTTCTCCAGCTTTCTAGTCTTCTCTCAAGCTACATCTGGTAGGTATGAATGATAGGGGTGGTTTGATTACGACTATCTAGGTTTTCATGAGCAGCGGATTATAGTTTCACTTTCGATCAATTCTCGGTTGCATTGGTACACTTTCATTTATGCGAGTACTTTCGCGATTGTTCGTCGATTGCTTTGGCAGTCACTTCAGGATTTGGTTTGTTCAGTTTTTTCCTCTTGGTTAGTGGTTGGGGATTTCAATGCGGTTTTAGGTGCTCATGAATCTTTAGGTTCTCGTTCTCCTGCTTGAAGTTCTTGTGAGGATTTTAGGTCAGTTATTGGGGACTATGATTTGGTGGGTATTCGTTCGCAGGGTGCTCGGTTCACTTGGGTTAGGGGTTTTAGTTCCTGCACTATAGTGAAGAGGAGATTAAATATAATTTCAGCTTCGGAGGGTTGTAATCCTGTTGACGGGAAATTTCTTGTGTGGCTCTTTCCCGTAGTTTTTTTGATCATTGCCTGTTGTTGTTTCGGTTGTCAAATTTTGAGGTCTCTAGTCCTAGGCTTTTCCGTTTTTAGAGCATGTGGTTAGAGCACCCCGATTTTATGACTGTTGTTCGTATCATTTGGAGTTCCCCTGCTATGGGTAGCCCTCTCCAGGTAGTTATCGGCAAGCTGAGGAATTTGGAAAAGGCTCTCAAGACTTGGAATTATGAGATTTTTGGTGATCTTAACTCTGATATCGCTAGGATTTCAGCGAAGCTTTAGTCCATCCAGCTTCAGACGTCTAACCTGGGTTTTTCTGAGGAGTTTTTTTGGTCAAGTCACGTGTTCATCATGAGCTGGATATGTTGTTACGAATATATGAGTGCTTTTTTCGAGGTCGGTCCAGAGTTAAGTGGCTGCGTGATGGGTACCAAAATTACTCTTTCTTTCATGCCTCTATTAGATGTAGGCAGTACAGTAATGCTTTATCAGCTCTCTCGATTAGCGGGGTGCTTTCGGATGATCGATTGGCTATTAGGGATCATATCATCAATTTTTATTCGGACCTCTTTTGCTCAGATGATTCTCGAGTGGAAAGGGATTTTTCGATTGTGGATGACATGATTCCTTTTTTGGTGTCTGACGAAAAGAATACTTTCTTGATTGGCATTCCATCTACATATGATATTCATGATGCGGTTTTCTCTGTGGATGCTGCATCTACACCTGGGCCGGACGGATTTTTTGGTCGTTTTTATCAGAGATATTAGGTTGTTATGGGAATGGATGTGGTTTTTGCTATTCAGGATTTTTTCCGTACATAGGCTATTTTTCCGGGTCTCAATTCCAGATTCGCTGTTCTGCTTCTAAAAATGACGGATTCGATTTCGATTGATCAGTTTCGCCCGATTATGCTTAGTAATTTTTTGTTCAAAATCTCATCCAAGATTTTGGCTGATCGTTTGGCTAGAATTGCGGCTAGGATTGTTTTCCCTCATCAGTTCGGATTCATTCGAGACTGGCATATTGAGGATTGTATTTATTTGGCTTCTGATTGTGTGAATGTGTTGTATAAGAACTACTATAGGGGCCATTTGGCTATGAAGATTGATATCCACAAGGCTTTTGATCTATGGACTGGTATTTCCTTCATAGAGTGCTCCAGACTTTTGGGTTTTCACCAGTTTTTATGGACTGAATTGACATCATTATGAATTCGTTTAGGCTTTCTATGCTGAACAATAGGGTTACAAAGGGTTATTTCCACTGTTCCAGAGGGGTTCATCAGGGAGATCTCTTATCTCATATTCTGTTTGGGATTGCAGAGGACTTCCGTAATAGACTTTTGACGAGGATGGTAGATTCCTCTCAAATTTTACCGATTTATTCTCCGAGGGGTTTTTCAGCTCCGACGTATTTACTTTATGCAGATGATGTTCTTATTTTTTACAGAGGTACAATTCAGAACTTGAAGAATATCATGCAAGCGTTTGGGGTTTATGGTGACATCTCAGGTTAGTTGGTTAACTGAGGTAAATCTCCCATCTATTTCGGCTCTTTTGTTTCTCCTTCCCAGATTGGTCGCTTACAGTCTTTGGTTGATATGCAAGTTGGGCAACTGCCTTTCTCTTATTTGGGGGTCTCTTTGTTTCAGGGTAATCGTATGAAGGCTGTGTTATAACCTATTGCGGATAAGATCCTGTATAAATTAGCTAAGTGGAGGGGTAAAACCTTTTCCCTTGCTGGTCGTGCTACTCTGATCAAGTCGGTCATCACTGGTTCTTTTGTTCATTCGTTCATGATTTACAAGTGGAATTCTTCGTTGCTGCGGCTAATTAATTGCAAATTGAGGAACTTTATATGGACAGGGTCTTGTGAGAAGACCAAATTGGTCCGGGTTTCTTGGGATTGTTGTTGTATGCCTTACTCTCTATGAGGCCTTGGTTTGAAAGACTTCAGGTTACTGAATGACTCATTTTTACAGAAGTTCACTTAGAATTTTATGACTTATGATGGTTGTGCTTACTTATTTCTTCTGGAGAGGTATCTTAGACAGCTTCACAAACCTTAAGGAGGTCATGTCACTTCTTCGATATTGTCCTCTCACCGGACTAATTGTTCTCTTCTTCTTAAGGAAGGTAACTGGCTTATTGGAGAGAACTCTCAGTGGGATTTTTGGCGTGATAATTGGTTGGGGGTTTTTATTTTAGAGCTTTTGGGGATTTCGGATTACTAGGCTAGCCCTCTCCGGGTGAAGGTCTCTGATTTTATTTAGGATGGTATGTGGGTTCTTGACGATTGTTTCCGAGCCTGCTTCCCGGACCTCAGTTTTCAAATTGGTCGGGTTGCGATTACTCCCGTCACAGACTCTTTGGTTTGGGCTTATTCTCGGGATGGTCAAGTTTCTTGCAAGGCAGCTTACTCCCGGTTCATTCGTGACTCTCCTCAGGTCTATTGGTGGAAAGATGTTTGGTCTCATTTCATTCTGTCTTCCCTTTCGGCATTGACATGGCGTCTTTTGTTGAACAGGCTCCTCATGAAGGATCGCTTGTGTAGGTTTGGATTTCAGTTGGCTTCCAGGTGCAGTGTTTGTGGGGTTAGTAATCAGTAGGATGATCATCTTTTCCTCAAGTGCCTCTAGCAGCTGCTATTTGGGAGGCTGTTTTCTCGGCTTTCTAACTGTGTGTTTCTGCTGATTCTTAGAATTCTTTTTTCTTACCGTCCATGTCAGTTTCTTTTAGTGATCAGGTCAAGGTTTTGTAGAAGTCAAATGTCCATGCAGTGGTTTGGAGTGTGTGGTTTTCCTGTAATCAGTGGATCTTTGAAGGTAAGTCGGTGGATTTCAGGTCCGCTCTTTCTTTGGTTTAGCATGCAGTTTCTGATGCTAATCGTATGGAATTTGGTTGTACGCGTAATTGTGTGGATGACCTTATGATTCTTCGGCGGTTCGATCTTCGTGGTCGTCCTGCTATGGCCTCGGTTATCAAGAGCGTGATTCGGTCGCCTCCGACTACTGGTTGGATCAAAGTCAATACGGATGGTGCCACCTTAGGTTTTCTGGGCATTGGAGGTTATGGGGGAGTCTTCCGTAATTGTCTGGTTTTTGTGAATGGTTGTTTTGCTATCCTCCTTGGTCAAGTGTTTGCGTTTGAGGCTGAACTTCTTTCAACTTCTCTGACCATTAATTTTGCTTGGAAGTATAGGTGGCGTCAGATCTAGCTTGAGAGTGACTATTCTTATGTGGTTCAGTTGCTCTCTTCTCACTCTGAGCAGGTTCCTTGGCAGGTTCGTCAGGTGTGGCAGCGTTGTATCTTCTAGATTTCGCAGATGGATTTTCAGGTGTCCCATATTTTTAGTGAAGGGAATCAAGTTACAGACTCCCTGTCTAAACATGCTTTAGAGCTTGAGGCAAATTCTTGGTGGTTCTCCTCTCCGCTGTTCTGTTTCTCGTTGGTTGGCAATGACTGCATGGGTCGGGAGTCTTTTCGATTTTCATGATGCTTTTTGTTTCTTTTTGGTATGGCATGTGTGCCACTTTTTTGTTGGAGTTGTTTTCCCCTGGTTTTTATGCTTATTTGGTTATTGTTACTCTTTATTTTTTTCATTTATCATATATATATATATATATATATATATATATATATATGGATATTGCCTATGGTTTTTCAGCATATGATCGCTTGTGATGTTTTTTTCCCCTTATGTCAGTCCAATTTTATCAAAAAAAGGGTTCGAAAATTATGTAGCACCTTTTTTAGATGTCATTTTAAGACTCACCTTTAATAAGTTAAGTTTAAATGACACCTAAAATAGATTCCATCTGAAAATGCTCCCCAAAGTAACCTTCTTCACTATTTTAATTTTTTTTTTTCAAAATCCTTCATCAATTAAGAACCTTCATCAATAAAGGTGAAAGACCTCCATCACAAGTCGAACTACCTCCAACGGAGGTTTCAAGGAAGAAGTTTCATTTTTACCCAGAAAGTCATGGAAATTGTAAAAAGTCTCGGAAAAGTCTCGAAAACTATAAAAAAAGTCTTGGAAAATTTCATTTTTGGCCAGAAAGTCTCGAAAATTGTAAAAAATCTCGGAAAAGCCACGAAAACTACAAAAAAGTCTCGAAAATTATAAAAAAGTCTCGAAAAATACCAAAAAGTCTCGGAAACTACCTGAAAAATCTTTAAAATACCTGAAAAGTCTAAAAAATATTTGAAAAGTCTCTGAAATTAACTGAAAAGTCTCAAAAATACTTGAAAAGTCTCAAAAATTATCTGAAAAGTTTCGAAAGTACATGAAAAGTCTCGAAAATACCTAAAATTCTTTTAAATTACCTAAAAAAATTGCAAAATTTTTCCAATTTTTTTCTCATCTTCTTCTTAATCGAATTTCAGTGGAGGTCGGACAGTAATGGAGATCGAACGACTTCAACCTCCAATGGAATCCGTTGAAGAAGATGAATTTTTTTTTTTGAAAAACTGAAAAGTAAATTAAAAATATATATATATATGTAAAGTTAAAGTATTTTTGGAAGTTCACTTACTTTGATGTCTTTAAAACTGAAGTTATTAAAGTGCTAATACTCGTGAAACACCTCTATTTTCTATCAATTAGCTAGCTAGGTATAAGAAAAAAAATTCAATTAGACAAGTATAATTTGAATCTATCTCTTAAAATATTTTTAACATATATTATAAAAACCTCATCTGCACATATAATGATACCATATGATAGAGAGAGGTTTTCGAAAATTAATATACTTCTTTTTAAAAATTAATATACTCCTATACTGTATTTTATTACGATATATAATTTAAATATAATGACGATATATATATATATATATATTTAAGAAAAGATCAAAATAAGTAAGATGATATAAAGTGTCGAAACCTTACATCATTTGATTAGAAATGACATAAAACATTATAATACTTATACAAATGATCGTCAATGTGTATACAAATGGGTTGAACACTTGAACCTATTTCGCGAAACAACAAGCGAATCTCAAACGGAATTAATATAACAAAAAAGACTTGATACAACAAGCGAATCTCACACGGAATTAATGTAACGAAAAAGACTTGAGATTTAAGATTCTAAAATTCATACACCGAAATACTCCACCATGTATACCTAAAATTCAAAATTGTTTTTGGATGGGTGTGATCATGATGGTCTAACACGCTCAATCTTTTTGATGACTTCACCATTTTCATCGTGGGAGGCAAGCAATGGTGGAGAGAGCAATATGGTAAACCATGACTACTCATGCATGGAGTTGTGTTTCTATTAATCAATTGTTTGGTCTTTTCAGTATGAGTTGCATTTGCATCATTGCGTGTCCTTCATGGACCATTTCAAAACATTATGGGTTCCTGACACGTGGAAAGATTGTAAAAGATTAACGAGGGATAATGATCATGATCATGAAAGTTGAAGTGGGCCAAGTTGATGGTTGATCTAATAAATTAATTAGATACTTATATTATATGGAAAAAGAAGAAGATTGAACACTCATGTTGTTTTCATACATTGAGTGTGACAATGGGTGGTTGCTCAATTCAATCCTTTGCTTTCTTCTTTCTTTGTTTGTCATTCTTTTATGGGATACTATTAAATTGATGTCTTTCTTATGAAGTAGTTTTCTTCTTGATGATTTCTAAGATTAATGATTTGCTTGATATTTGTCCATAATACTTAGATGATTTGTAAACTTCTAAGTGTAATGAAATTGATAAGATGGGATTGTTCCGATGATATCTCTTATATTTATATAGTTAAAATTGTAAGTTCGAGTCATGTTCCTTTTTCACGAACTACCGAATTAATTGTAATATCTCAAAACTATATAAAAAAAGTGCAATGAAATACTGAGGTTTGCGAGTGGTTGTATATATTTTAAAAATTATTCTATGGGCACTAGTTAGCCTACTGTAGTTGGTAAATCACTTGTTATTGTAGTATAAAATTCAAGTCTCACTCACACCAAAGAGATGAGATATTTTATCATATTCAGTTTGTATTTATTACAATAAAAAAAAATTACTCTAATTTTATCGACCATAATAGACAACCAAAAATTCCCATGAGTTTAAAAAGTAAGAGGAAATGAAAGTTGCGTATCAATTATTCATATACTAAATATATAATTTGAACAATAAATAATGACCTAACACTTTTTTTTTTTTGAAGCTAAATGACCTAACACTTTTCGGGCACCCTATAAAATATGAAAAGGGGATAAATATGAATATTTTATGATCATATTTATTTCAATTCATGAAGGGACATTAACAGAGGATATTCATAAAGTTCCAACTCCACTCACATTAATTATATAATATCAACATGAACTAATTAATGGTTTCTCACCTGATTCACAAATGATATTCTCAAATGTACAAAAATTAAGATTTCTTTCATTATTTGTTTTTGTAAAACAAATTTTCATCTTAATTACAAATTCAACAAGTTATATTTCATATGCATTTCACAACTTCTTTGTTAAAATATATTGTTTTAAAAAAACAACAAAAAAACTTTTTTTCTTGTAAAATATATATACTAATTAGTAGATTCATTATCGAATTTGAAAAAATAAAATTCAATTTCTAATTTTACCTTTCTAATATAAATTGACAAAATAATAACAAATCAAGGATATATATTTAATAATAATCCATGGAACATATTCCCATCATACAAGAACAATAACCTTATTACTTGATCTCTCTCACATCACACACTCACACAATACTAGAGATGTGACGATGCATGTTTTTTTTTTTTTGAAGAGGATGTGAAGGTGCATGTTAAAAGTAGTTCTTGGAATAAAAATTTGGCCTCAAAAGTACTACTAAGGGAAAGTCCTTTTTGTTGTTGAAAACTTGAAATAGAGAGAATATGAAGTGAAAGCAAAAAGGAGATCTAATTTTGAGGGTCAAAAAGAATGGATTCCACTCTTATAAACCAATCCATTGAAGCCGAGTTGCTCTTGAAAGTGATAATTCATATAAAGAGCTTAAAGAAGAAGATAAGAAAAGTGCTTCTCCATATTACAATCCACTGTTAGGTCCAGCCCCCCTTATCTTCCACTGAAATTTTCTTCTTTACTTGCAAATTGCAATAATGTACTCTATATATAGCTCATGTAATCAACAATCTTAAAGTTGCAATGATATGACCTTAAAAAGCAGCTTTTTTCTACGTATTAATGACAAAATATTTAAATGATTGTTGAACTTACTAATGTCAGCGAAATATTTAGAATCATATCGAAAATAATTCTTCAACATAAAAGTGTTAGAATTCAATATAAACAAAAAAAAATCTGTTATTTCAAGATATAAGTGTTTGCGAATTTTATTTTAGAGTAGTGATATTTACACCCTTCAAAAACTGAATGTATACCCCAATTTAGTATATTTTTAAAAACTCAATATTACCCTTTGGTAAAATTATTTAAAGGACTAAATAGTTTGTAAATACACACAAATAATTATTAATTGGTTTTATATCAATCATTTATAAAAAATGACTAAGAAAGTTTTATATTAATTGTTTGATAAGATAATAAAAACTTTTCTATTTTATGAAATCCTAACTTCTATTTTAAATGGGGTGCGGATATTGATACTCATAAATATGATAAATATACACATATTGATAATTACATCCATGTCTGAAATTTAAATTTAAATCATTACTAAAATCATCCATCTTAATGCCAATAATACCATCATTTAATTGAATTTATTCATTTTAATATATTTTATAAAATCATGTATAATTATTATAAAAAAATGGATTAATTGGATGTTGAATTACAACACGCTTCCAAGATCCGCAAATTCAATACAAAACCATGTCAATAGTTTGTTTACTGTTATAATATAATTAAATAATAGATGAAATAATAAGCAATAATAATAAGTAGAGATAGTACAGATAGTAGAGACAAAAGAGAGTAAAATTACTCTTGTGATTGGCTTTGTTTTTGATTCAAAAGTAGTTATCAGATTTTTGGTTCTACGTGCAAAAGTAAAACTCACAAAACAACAAAATAGAGCCTATTTATAAGGTTTGGTAACCAATAACAAATAGACAACAACATTGCCTCTAGTCATCTGATTAAAGCACATCCTTGTTTTGTCTCCACGTGTGGTGACACTAGACAAATGCTGGTGTGGTGATGAATCCATAATATTCTACAATGTTCCACAATACTCCTTCTTGGATTATCACCACTTGTATCTTAATTTGCTAGGAAAAACCCAGTGGGATAATAACCTTAGCAAAATATATACAATAATCTTCTGGATCAAGTGGTATTGGACGTATTCAGAACTGCCTCATTAAAACTTTTTTCGGTAAAACTCAGTGGAACAAAATCCGGTAAAGGAAAAAGAGTACAGTATGTCCATTTAAATGTTGCTCCCCTTGATTGAACGCTCCCCCTGAATAAAACTTCAATATCAATCCTGTAATTTGCAGAGTCGACGTATGCCAATCTCATATACCAATTTCTCAAAGGTTGATGTAGGCAATGCTTTCGTAAATAGATCTGCAAGATTATCTGTAGACCGTTTTTGTTTAACATCAATTTGTCGGTTCTGTTGAAGTTCATGACTATAAAAGAATTTAGGAAAAATATGTTTGGTTCTATCTCCCTTGATATAGTCCCCTTTAACTTGAGCGATACAAGACGCATTATCTTCAAATATCGGTGTCGGCATTTCTATAGATAATGAAAATCCACATGCATTTTGAATATGATAAATAATTGACCTTAGCCAAATACATTCTCGACTTGCTTCGTGAAGTGCAAGGATCTCTGAATGATTAGAGGAGGTAGCCATAAGAGTTTACTTTGTGGAGCGCTAGGAGATTGTTGTGCCATTATAGGTAAAAACATATCTCGTTTGTGACCGAGCTTTGTGGGGATCAGACAGATACCCGGCATCAGTATAACCAAGTAAACCTGAAAAGTTGTTAGATTTTGAATAATATAATCCTAAATCTTTCGTTCCACGAAGATAAAAAAAAAGATGTTTAATCTCATTCCAATGTCTTCGAGTTGATGCTGAACTGAATCTAGCAAGCAAATTTACTGAAAATGCGATATCTGGTCTAGTACATTGACCCAGATATAATAAAGCACAAATTGCATTAAGATATGGTACTTTAGGACTAAGTATCTTTTCACCATCTTCAAGTGGCCGGAATGGATCTTTCTTAGGATCAAGATTTCTAACAATCATATGGGTACTTAATGGATGAGCATTGTCCATATTAAATCTTTTCAGAATCTTTTCAATATATACTGATTGATGGATAATTATTCTGTTTGATTTATGCTCAATTTCCAGGCCGAGACAATATTTTGTCTTTCCCAGGTCTTTCATTTCAAATTCCCTTTTTAAATATTCAACAATTTTCAGGAGCTCTCCAGGATTTCCAATCAAATTCATATCATCACCATAAACTGCTATAATAGTAAATCCAGATTTTGATTTCTTTACGAAGACACATGGGCATATAGGATTATTAATATATCCCTCTTTAATCAAATATTCACTGAGGCTGTTGTACCATATGCGCCTAGATTGCTTTAATCCATACAATGACCTTTGTTATTTAATCGAATATAAATTGCGAGGTCTCAAGCTGTATGCTTCTAGCATTCTAAATCATTTAAGGATTTTCATATAAATATCTAAATCGAGTGAGCCATATAGGTAGACGGTTACTACGTCCATAAGACGCATTTCAAGTCTTTCTAAGATAGCCAAACTTATCAGAAATTGAATCATAATTGTATCCAACACTAGTGAATACGTCTCATCAAAATCCCAGGTCTCTGTGAGAAACCATGTGCTACGAGTCGTGCCTTATATCGCACCATCTCGTTTTTCTCATTACAATTCCGTACAAACACCCATTTGTATCCAACATGTTTGATGTCTTCAGGCGTCTGGACTATTGGTCCAAATACCTTACGCTTGGTTAATGAAGTCAATTATGTTTGAATTGCTTCTTTCCATTTAGGCCAATCAAACCTTTGCCTACAATCGTCGAGGTTATGAGGCTCATAATCATCATTTAAAATTTATGTAGCCAATGTGTTCGAAAATATATCATCGATGATTGTTTCTTCAGGATTCCACATTCCTCATGTATAATTTATAGAAATTTCCTCATTTCTATGTTCTTGTATCTCTTCAGAGATTCCTTCCCCCAAGGGGGTTTCTTGTGTCCTTTCAGGGACATCTAACTCTTGTGAAGTTGATTTAGAGAAAGTGGATTTATTCATAATTTTAGGAGTATGATCCTGATATTTTGTTTTCTTTCTCCGGGGAACAGTATCTTTCGAACCAAGTGGCCTTCCACGCTTTTGGCGTACAGTAGACGATTCTTTTACTATTATTTGTTTAGATCGTCCTTCTGGAACTATCACATGTGCCAATACATTAACAGTTGTGATGTATGATTTTATTACCCTAGTAGCATCTGTAAATGCATCTGGTAACTGATTTGCTATTGTTTGAAGGTGAACTATCTTTCATACTTCATTCTCACGATGTGTATAGGTCAAGATGAATTAGACTAAGGACTTTCTAAGAAAATTCACGCTTCTCTTCAGAAAAAGATTTTCCTTTCCCTAATGATGGGAAATTTTTGTCATCAAAATGACAATCACCAAATCGTGTAGTAAAAAGATCACTAGTTAAAGGTTCCAGATACCTAATAACTGATGGTGAATCTAGAGCAACATATATTCTCAAACGCCATTGGGGTCCCATTTTAGTTCTATGTGTAGATGCAATAAGGGCATATACTGTACAACCAAAAGTACGCAAATGAGAAATATCTAGTTGATGGCCAAATACAAGTTACAGTGGAGATTATTGATGATAAGAAGTGGGATGAAGACGAATTAATGCAGCAGCATGTAAAATAGCATGTCCCCAAACAGAAATTGGTAATTGTGTTCGTAATAATAAAGTTCTTGCAATTACCTGGAGACGCTTGATAAGTGACTATGCTAATCCATTCTGAATATGAACGTGTGGAACTGGATCTTCAACATCAATCCCAACTGATCTGCAATATTCGTCAAATGTCTTGGAAGTAAATTCACCTGCATTATCAAGACGTATTGATTTAATCTGATGATCAGGAAAATGTGTCTGAAGCCTGATAATATGTGCGAGTAACCTTGCAAAAGAAACATTGCGTGTTGATAATAAGCAAACATGTGACCGTCTGAGGGATGAATCAACTAGGACCATAAAATAACGGAATGGTCCACTTGGTAGATGAATAGGTCCACATATGTCCCCTTGAATTCTTTGTAGGAATGCAGGGGATTCAAACCCAACCTTAGAATAGGATGATTTTATTACTAATTTCCCTTGTGAACATGCAGTACATAAATTTTCATAGGATAAAAGAATCTTCTGGTTCTTTAATGGATGTCCATTAGAATTTTCAATGATTTTACGCATCATTGTAGATCCCGAGTGACCAAGACGGTCATGCCAGAGCATAAATATTTTTGAGTCTAAGAACTTCTGGTTCACAACTGCATAAACTTCTACACCTCTTATAAGAATGTAATATAATTCAGATGATGAAGCACACAACTTTTCCATAATGAGTTTCTGTCCTAAATCATGGGAAGTAATTCACAGATACTCAATATTCTCACCATTTAGAGTTTCTATGTGATATCCATTATACCTTATATCTTTGAAACTAAGTAGATTTCTTCTGAATCTGCTTGAATATAAAGCATCATTGATATATATTTTAGTATTTTTTGGTAACAATATCATGGCTCTACCGGAGCCTTCTATCAGATCAGCTGGACCTGATATTGTATTAACATTCACTTCAAGCAAGGTTAAATTCAGAAAGTATTGTTGATTCCTCATAATCGTATGTGTCGTTGCACTATCGGCTAGACATATATCTCCTGTATTTTGCTTTTCAATGTCACCCAACTTATCGTTTAAAGACATATTTCTGATTACAACAACAAAAACAACAAACAAAAACAAAAATAAATGAAGTACATATCAGATAGAGTGATAAAAAAAGACGTATATATACATAAGGAATATTTACATAAACATTTCACATGATAACAAAAAAAATTACAAGCAGTACTTAATTGGTATGGACATTTCCATCACCAGTTGAAGTGGTCACTTTATTAGTCGGATCATTTAGGAAATCAAAAATATTAAACTGGGTGATATCCATAAAATCTGAATCTTCCATAAAGTTGGTTTCAGGATTCTTTTCTTTTCCCTTTTCTTTGATCGATACCTGATAAAGCTCAACCAGATGTTTAGGTGTGCGGCATGTACATGACCAATGGTTATGACAGCCACATCTGAAACAAACATTATCATCCTTCTTAGGCCCATTTTGGATACCCTTCCCTTTATCTGGTCTGGCCTTATAAACATTCCACTTTAGGGGAGTGTTTTGATTATAACCACCAGACCAAAATAATCATATGATATTTCACGACCCCGACCACAGCCACGACCACGGTTAGAACAACGACCACGGTAGGAACCGCGACCGCGACCGCGAGTATGTCCTCCAATAGTATTGGCATTCACTTATGGGAATGATATAGAGCCGGTCGGGCATGATTCATGATTTTTAATTAAAAGCTCGTTATTTTTCTCTGCAACCAGGAGACATAAGATTATCTCTGAATATTTTGAGAATTTCCGTTCTCGATACTGCTATTGTAATATCATGTTAGAGGCATGAAAGATTGTAAATGTTTTTTCTAGCATATCGTTTTCTGTTATATCCTGACCACACAATTTCAGCTGTGTAGTGATACTGAATAAAACATAATTATACTCATAGACTGATTTAAAGTCTTGAAAACGTAAATGTTGCCACTGATACCTTGCATTTGGTAATGCAACATCGGGTTGGTTATCAAATCGGTCTTTCAGCTCTTGCCATAGAACTTCTGGTTCTGTGACAGTTAGGTATTAGGCTTTTAGATCCTCATGCAAATGGCGACGAATAATAACCATGGCAGTAGATTTATTTTGTTCATTTGCCTCGGCCCCATCTTTAATAGTGTAATATAGGTCTTCTGATTTTAAAAGTAATCTAGCGTCAATAACCCAGGACATGTAGTTGTCCCTAGACACTTCTAGTGCAGAAAATTTCAAACTTGCAAGCTTTGACATTATTACAGCTTCTCGTTATCTGAAAATCACAATCAGAGTCAAAACTTCTGGTCTGATAAAAACCCGAGGAATTTAAATATTTATATATATATATATAAAGGAATATTTGTAAGTAAATAAATCCAGAAATTTCAGGTTCCAGTAATGATAAATAAATCCATAAACTTCATGTTTTGGATGGGTGACCAAACTGTTTAAATAAAAATGCGTAAAAGTAAATAAAATGCGAGAAATTAAATCTATAACTGCAGGTTCTGATATAAATAAAAATTTAGAATCTTCAGGTTCTAGTAATAATAAATTCAAAAGCTTCAGGTTCTGGTAATAAATTTAGGAACTTCAGGTTCTAGTGGTAATAAATTCAGAACTTCAGGTTCTGAAAATAGCAGCATCGTGTTGATAACGTGTTGTAATGTAATTAAATAATATATGAAATAATAAGCAATAATAATAAGTAGAGATAGTAAAGATAGTAGAGACAAAAGAGAGAGTAAAATTACTCTTGTGATTGACTTTGTTTTTGATTCAAAAGTAGTTATCAAATTCTTGGTTCTACATGCAAAGGAAAAACTCACAAAACAACAAAATAGAGCATATTTATAAGGTTTGGTAACCGATTACAAATAGACAACAACATTGCCACTAGTCATCTGATTAAAGCCCATCCTTGTTTTGTCTCCACGTGTGGTGACACTAGACAAATGCTGATGTGGTGATGAATCCACAATATTCCACAATTTCTACAATGTTCCACAATATTTACTTCATTTTTCTTCTTCTTCTTCTTCATTTTTTAATATTACTTTGAATACAACTCCAATAAAACAATACAATTATAGAACAACCAAAACTTTATGGTTTTAATGCTCCAGGAACGGTATTTTTCATGGGATTTTCACAAGTTGTTGCCTTAATCACGTAAACACTTTTATGAATATCCTTAATTATGTATTTTGATTCATTGAATACATAATTAAGGATATTCATATCGATATTTTATACACGAATCAAAAGATATAGAATCAAAAAGGTCATATCAATTTTAAACAAACAAAAAAAAAATCTTCTCGGTATCACCTTCAAAAATCTCAGGACTATTCAACAAGAAAAGCTTATGATATAACATAGTGCTAATTATTTCTAAATTAGGGTCCATCATCAAAGTTAGGGTTTATCAGAAGTTTTTTTTTTAAATAAAGAGATATAGTTTAAGTTATGAGTGTAATTAATGAGTGTATAGAGTATTTGATTCATTTTTATTTAAACTAATTTGTTCTTATTGATAAATTTCTATTGAGATATTTTTGTAATTAAATTTTTTATTAAAATATGAGTGTGCTTATCATATTTATGGGTGTCAATATCGGTACCCTTTTAAATACTAATTTCAATTTCTTTTAAGGAATACAAATTGATTGAGTTGACCAACAATTTATTGCTATAATTGAGTGAAACAAAAATCAATACCAACAATCAACAATAAACTTTCTTAAGAATAGAGGAATTGAGATACACTGTTGTGTGCTGAGAGCTTCTTTTTACATATGACCCTTCTTCATGGTTGGTGTAATTGTTGTTTTCTATTAATGGATTTTAAATTTAAAAAAATAATTCAAAAACTAAAAGAGCTAAAGCAACACATGCACTGGTTATGGTTACAACCAGTAGTTTTCAATTCGGTGGAATTGGAGAATTTTGAGTTTAAAAAAATTAAAGAATTAAAAAAAAATTTAATGCAATGAAAAGAAATGTTTTCCAGACAATTTTTTAATGACATTAAATGTTTTAGCAGGAGTTAGAATTTTTTTTAAAGAGAAATGATTTATTTGAATAAAAAAATATAAATAATAAAATTTTAAATAAATCTGATTAGATAATAAAATAGTGGGGTGTGCTGATAAAAATATAATACAATAAAATTAAAGAAATTGTATATTACCATTTGGTATTAAGTATGGTTTATTTACGAACCAAAGATTTTTTAAATATTTTTAGAACGTATATACAAAAAGAGTGTACACACTGTTTTAGATGGGTGCTAATATTGACACTCTTTATTTATTTTAGTATCTTTGTTTTAGTATCAAATTCTTAACATCACCTTTCATCATCATCCAATAAATATACGGTAGTACGGCCTTTATACACGGTAGTACGGCCTCATATAAGCAGTAGTTGTGTTATTTAGAAAAATTATTATCAATAATCAATATTATATATATCAATGGTTTATGGTATAACATTCGAATTTGAGATATTTATGAATCAATATTTTTTTACCGGCAAACCATATTGGATGACGGTCTTATCAATTATACCGCTTGTACGATAAAACTTTGGGTACGGATATTGATACTGATAAAACTTATTGGTATATTCATTTTTATAAATACACATATGTCTAAAATTTTAAAAATAAATATTACTATAAAAACTCATCCTAATCCAATAGTAACTTCATTAAAATAAATATATTCATTTTAATAAATATTATTTATAAATACTGATCTTAAATTATTATCACACCCAATTTATAAAAAAAATTATATTATTTTTATAATCAAATCTTCTTTTAATGATGATCCAATTTACTTTTAGAAATATCTCGAATAGGACCCTTATAAAAGGGAATATGTAGAACAATATATGGGGTCAAGAGATTTTCAATACGAAATTATCTTATTTATACAACTATCTTAAAAAAATAAAAAATTATTGATATCTACTGCTATCTTAAAAAAAACGTGTTGATATTTATAGCTGTCGTTAAAAAAAATATTTTGTTTATCGATAGAATTCATAACTATACATAAAAGAAAGACAAAAACAATATGATAATCATGTGATGATGATAAAGTTTGATACTTGAAATAAAATTAGAATTTAATTAGGGTTCATTATAAAAATTAAGGTTTATCATAAGTTTTTTTTTTGAAACGTAAGTATTTTTTAACAAAGAAATATAGTTGAGGATATGAATGTAATTAATGAGTGTATATAGTATTTGGTTTATTTTTAATTAAAGTTAATTTATCCTTATCGGTAAATTTCTATTGGAATATTTTTGTAATTAAATATTTTTATAAAATATGGGTGTACTGATAAGTTTTGTGGGTGTCAATATCAGCACCCTACAACTTTTCAAATTGATCAAGAAAACATATTTGTTCATAAATATGATAAGCACACCCATATTTTAATAAAAAATTTAATTACAAAAATATCTCAATAGAAATTTCCAATAAGGACAAATTAGTTTAATTAAAAACAAACCAAATACTATGTATACCCATTAACTACACTCATATCTTATACAATATCTTTATATTAAAAAAAATTATGACAAACCCTAATTTAAAAATAATAAACCCTAATAAAAGATTGATGCATTTGTTCCTAATGATGGTTGCTTGAACTACATTGAAGAAAATGACGAGGTGTTGATTACTGGATTTGGTCGTAAGGGATGCTGTCAGTGATATTCCCAGAGTTAGGTTCAAGGTAAGGTCTCTGGTGTTTCCCTCTTAGCCCTCTTCAATAAGATGAAGGAGAAGTCAAGGTCATAAGCCAAATATGCAGCAGCCTAATAGTTTTCTATTTGAAGTTGGAATGTTTTTTTTTTAGTGAATTTTGCGAACTATTTTTTATCTTTCAACTAGTTAATGTAATGGATTTTGACTCCGGTCGGTTTTCATATTTTACAACTCATTTCTCACTTAGTAAAAAATAAAATAAAATAAAATATATTAAAATAAATATATTCATTTAAATAAAGATATTATTGGCATTTAGATGAGTATTTATAGTAATCATTTAATTTTTAATTTTAAATATGGATGTACTTATAAATATGAGTGTGTTTATATTTTTATGGTGTCAATATTTATACCCTCGGATTTATCACTGTATATCAAATAGATAAGCAAACCAATAAACCATGTTGAATTTTTTATTATTATTTACTTTGGGGAACAGATAACTTCTTAATTACATATAACAAAAACAGTAACTTCTTAATTATTATTTTCTATGTTTTAGTTCCAATCAACTGGGGTCAGCAACATAGAAAAAAAAAAAATCATTCGTATTCCAAAGTGTCAAGACCTACTCAAACAAGTTGATGATGAGAATTGAATAAAGTGTCCCAAAAACAAATAAAGATTGTTTCTTTTTTTTTTTCATTTTTTACAATACAATTTCAACTAAAGTCCAAGAAATTAAGGAAATGAAAATGTAATGGGAAGCTTTGAAAAGCACATTAGAAAGTGAAGATATATAATTGCATTTAACAAACAACTGTGCCAAAAATATATAATAAGAGAAAGAAAACACAGGAAATGCCCACTAGAGATGAATTAAAGAATCTTGAATTTGATGGAATTCCATATCAGAATCTAAAAAATTCCACCAACTCCATTGAGATAGCTAACTAGATTCCCTTCTTACAGTGGAGAAGCACTTTGATTCCTTCCACTCATTTCTCTAAAGAAGCATTAGCAATTAATTTGAACAAATTAAGACCCTGTTTGGGAATGCTTCCTAAACTGTTTTTGGGGTCAAAAGTGATTCTGAATTAGATCTAGGCCCAGTTTGGCATTGCTGTGCTGTGGGGGAAATTGCTTTTGGATCTGCTGTAGGGGGGAATTGCTTTTGGAATTGCTGTGGATAGAATCAGCTGAGTGTTTGGTAAACTGATTTTCAAAAGTGCTGTGAGAACCAAAAGCAATTTCAATGTGTTTGGTAAATTAGAAGTAAAAAGTACTGTGATTGTGTAAAATTACTAAAAGGACATCATTGTAATTACAAATAATTAAAAAACAAAAACATTTTAAAATTAAACTTTAAATGAAATAATATTATATATATATTAAATGCATTTAAATTAATAAATTTAATTAAATTAAATAATAAAAACAACTAAAAAAACAAAATTAATAAAAACAAACCCTAACTCTAATCTCTTTCTCTCTCCCTCACTCTCACCGTCTCTCTCTCCCTCTTTCTCTCTCTCCCTTCTTTCATTCACAACTAAGATCCAACCTCATCTTCATCTTCAATTTTAAATCCAACACAATACAAAATCACAATCATCACTCAACCTCATCTTCATCATATCCACCAAAATAAAATAAAAAGTAATTTTTTTTTGTGATTCAACTTCTGGGCTGTTCTTCATCACCATCATAATTTTTTTTTAAATTGATGATGGTTGGATACTTTGATGGTATTTGATGGTTGTGGGATTTTTATGGTTGTGGGATTTTTTTTATTGTATTTAATGAAAAATAAAAATAAATGCAAAGAAAAAAACAATTCGGGGTAGAAATACCCAGCTTTCCTTTTTAAAATTTTGTTGTTGTTGTTGAGTTTTTTGTGGTTTGAAAGAGAAAGAAGTGATGATGATAATGGATGGCGATGGCATAATCTTTTTTTAAACAATTTATTTATTATCTCCATATTGTCGATTTAAGAAAAAAAATCCTTCTCTGGTGGGTTTGACTGATAATGATAATGATGAACTGGGGATGGATTTTTGTGTTTGATAATGATTTCTAAAAAAAAATATTAGGGTTGATGATAATGATTTCTGGGTGGTTGTTGATTGTTGTTGATAATAATGATTTCTGGAAAAAAAAAATTAATTATGATAATGATTGTTGTGAGAGAGAGGAGAAATCGAAGCTTGAAGGAATCAATCTGATTGGTAAATGATTTTGTTAAATGTCATGAAACGCTAAGGGCAAAATAGGATAGTTGGGTAAAAATTCATTAAAAAACACTGTAGCGCATTTTCAAAAGCAGAAGCTGATTTCTAAAAGCATGTATTTGTAGCTTCTCAAAAACTCAGTTGGGAGAAGCTAAAAGTGGCCAAAAGCACTTCCCCACAATTTTACCAAACACCCTATCATTGGTCAGGAATCACTTTTGGCCCCAAAAGTAGCTGGGGAAGCAATGCCAAACTGGGCCCTAGATTGTTTGGTAAAATTTTAGAGAAAGTGCTTTTGATCACTTTTAGCTTTCCCGACAGCAGTTTTGAGAAGCTACTTTTTGATGTTTTTGAAAACTGCTTCCTAGGAAGCAGTAATAAAAACTCTTTCCTCCACCCCTGACTTTCTTCTTTACAAATTACAACTACACAACCGACTCCATCGGAATCCCTCAGCCATCTAACTTCGTCCTCCGCTTATACGAAGACATTCTCTACACCTGCACACCATTCGCACCCTTGAGTTTCAGGGTCTTAACACTAATCATCTTTTAACAATTAATCCAACTCCAACCATTAACCACACAAAGAACCCACCTTCCAGTTGCGAAGAAGAAGAAGAAGGCCTCAACAAATCCAAGTGAATCCTTTGCAATAACACACATACAACACAAAAAATAATCAAACCTATGAGCATATTTAACAAATCTACACTTTGAACCATGGAATTGATGAATTAAAGAAAAAGAGAGAGGATTCAAAGGTGATGAGTTTGCTAGATAAAGAGAGTTGTGATTACAAGAGAATGAAGAAAAAGACAAGGAGGAAAAATTGAGAGCAAAAGATGGTGAAAATTGCAAAGAAAAAAAAAAAGAAAGAGTAAAGATTATGTTTGATTTTCCATGGCAGCCGATATATGTGTGGGTGTGGAGTGGTGGGTGGTGTTGATCAGATGTCTACAAGTTCTCATTGGATGAGTTTAGGTTTAGATAAGTTTTACTTTTACTTTTATTTATTTAAAAAAAAAACTTGTTTTTTTAAAAGATTGTTTGATTTTTATTTGATTACTATATATTTTAGTTGCATTAATTACATTTATTATTTACTAATTTCATTCAAGTCGTGATCTTTGTTCTTGAGAATGATTTTTGTTCTTTGATATTTATCATTTCTAGTAATTTTACACATTCATAGTATTTTTTACTTAAAGTTTACGAAATATATTTAAATTGTTTTTTATTCTCACAGCACTTTTAAAAACCAGTTACCAAACACTCAGGTGATTCTTCCTACAGCAGAACCAAAAGCACTTCCCCACACAGCACATCAATGTCAAATTGTGTCTAAGCTTTTGTTGTTGGGAAAAGTGCTTGCAATTGATCTAAGAGTTCAACCCTTCCCATTTCCTGCCAAGTGTCAAAAACTTAACCCAAAAGTTAACCAAGATTAATAAATTAATTAATATATCTTTTAGGATTTGTTTTATCAATTTTACCCATGTGTCTACAACCTAGGGGGCGTGAATGGGTTATTAATCAATTATTACCAATTTTTCGATTAGTCAATATTAATAACAATTAACCCAACAAAACAAACTTGCAAAATCAAGTAAAGTGCAGAAATATAAAGAACATTTGATTTTTACGTGGAAACCCTTCGACAAGGGAAAAACCACGGGCTATCCTTCTAGCCACTCACGATCACAGAAATCCACTATATGAGTAAAAAGTTACACCTTCAAGTGATACTCGGACTCTCACTCTCGACAACCTCAGGCTATGGACACTACCACTCACCACTCTTGGTTCAGTACCTAGTGATATCCCCTGATACACTACTCTTGGTGTGAACACCTCATACTGTACCCAGCGGGCCTTTTACAGTGGCTCTTGACCAATGCTTGCCAGCCACAGCTTGGTTGGAAGACTTCAATACTTGTGCAACTTCACCCCGAAGCCACAAGACTTTGACTCAATGAAGAGTATAAGGTCTAAGTGAAAGTGAGACAATATGCTCAAATGCAATAATGTGTAAGACCACACACAAAATGTTTAACTAGATGTTATAATGAAATTAAACAACCTAGTTATCAAACAATGTCTACATGTACACACATGAGGTCTCAATTAGTTGTAGAAAAATTCTAACAACCTAATTGTCTATTAAATTCACATAAACATTCATAAACTTGACTAGATGCACAAAGTCAACCTAATCATCAATTAAGCATACATGAACATTTATGGATTAGCTATTTAGGCATATATGACCTAATGATGCAAGCTATCACAAACAAATCAAATCAAATCAAATATTCATGAACATTAACTAGTTGATTAAAACACAATTTCTCAACCTAGTTATCAATAAATCACACATGAATATTTATAACCTAGCTTTTAGGCAAAAATGACCTAATCAATTTAGCTATCAAAATACAAACTCAATCATGTTATCAAGACTCATAAATATGCAATAAAGTAGAGTCTAGGTATTTAGTCATGCAATAAATACCTAATCTAGAGTAAGAAGAACAATAAATGATATTCAAAGAAGTTCTTGCTTACCTAGTCATGAAACAATGAAGACCCATGCTCAAATGATGATGAAATATGCAATATGGAGATGGGTTTTGGGTTTGGAGAGTCAAAGATGCTTTATTGAAGCTTTCTCTCTCTAGGAGCTCTAACCTCTCTCTAAAAATGATTTTCTAAGCTCTTGGTCAGCCAAGAAGAGAAGAGGAAGAATATATATGAAGCCCTAGTTAAAACTACATCGTTTTGAACTTGGGAAACTGAATCCCGTCAAAACCGTTCTACGTACCGCAGTTCAGGTATGTTTCCAGACCGCGGTACATACAGCAGTGCACCGTCTGGACAACACCGCAGTTGGGACCGATGTGCGTGCAAGTGCACAGGTCGTGGTCCACGCTGCGCATGACGCACTGGAGAATACCGTTCTGTGCGCCGCGGTGCAAGCAGAGCCTGCCAAGCGGTCTAGGCCGCGCTAAAGGAAAAATCCATTTTTAACACTCAAGAAAAATGCCTATCTTACAGGAATGTTGTACAAGTGTGAAGTGAGTGAAATGCACACAAAATGAAGCACAATTAACATGCAAGACATGTTAGCAATTTAGATACAATGCAAGATATGATATCTAATGCAAGCTAGTGAGTGTGTTTGAAAAGGATGCACACACATATAAACAATAAGGAACACAAATGCAAGATAAACAAAACATGCATGAAGTGTGTGTGTGCACCTAAACTCTTCAAGAGACAAAGTCAAGTGAGTATACCTTTTGCTCTTGAAGTCATGGAGATGCTTGGAAGCTTGCCAACACGGACCTAAGCTACCCAAAATGCAATCATCCCCAATGTGGTGAGGTTTAGTCATGAAATAAGCCAATCATAAAATCGAGGTCCTTACAAATATAATAAATTAAAAATCCAATGGAAACTTTTTAACCATATAGATGATGAAATATAAAATCCTCACTAATTCTAAGTTTGAGAATTACAATTCTCAACTCTCATTTATATATATCTAATGATAGAACCTTGCACTCTTGTTTTTTCAATATGGGAAAAGTCTCACATTGAAAAAACAAGAGTACAAGGTTCTACCATTAGCTATATATATATATATATATATATATATATAATGTGTTTTGCATCTTGACTCAACCAAGAAACACACTTGCAATGAGTTAAAGTTTTTACTATATTCAGTGTTTTTAATCTTTAAAATTATAATATTTCATATATTTAAATAATATAGAAATATTATTCAAAAAAATATTAACGGGTTTCCCATGGACCTGCTTAGTTTCATGGGTTCATGGGCAGGGTCTGGGTGCCCCCAAAACCCGTGGATGAAACCCGCCAGTGAACCTGTTTATTTTCACCAGTTCGTGGGCGAGTGTGGGTGACACAAAGTTTCATGGGTGCGGGTTTGAATTTTGCAAAACCCGCCCGAACCTGACCCATTGTCATCCCTAAGCCAAACCGGATATTGAAAATCAATTGACAAAAAAAAATCAGATAACATCAGAAACCATCATATTCTAAACCAAAATCCACCACCATCTATCTCATTCACCAAACTCTAACCCTCAAATCAAAACACCCCACCTATAGCCACCCTAAACCCATTAAGGCTCAAATCCTACCAAACCCATCTACCAAAACCACATCCACTGTTGCCTCACATCTAACCACCACCACCCCAAAACTAAACCCAACCTCTGACTCCAGAAAATCAGACCCAATAGCCTCCCACCATCAAAAATCAGCAACCATGAAATCAAACCATGCAAACCCTGCCGTCGAACTAGAACCTAGTCACCCCGCTGAAACCACCAAATCAGCTCGAATCGAAGGAGATCGAAGAAGAGAGAGACAGAGAGAGAAACGGAAAAGAAAGAAGAGACAGACAGAGGAGTGATGAGAAACTCAGAAGTCAGAACTGTTGAGAGAAAGAGATCGTGAAGATTTTTTTAAAAATATTGTTTTATTTTTTTTAAACGCACATTGGATTTTGGTTGGGATTTGTTTTTTATTATTATTGTTAAATCTGCATTGTTTATTGTAATATTTGAAAAATAATTATATATTTAATTTTTATTTACTAATTTACTTATTTACCCTTATAATTATATTATTGTTAACTCTTAGTTAAATTTAGGATACTTGGCAAGAAATGAGGAGGGAGGTAATGCTCACCCCCTTTTACAAGGGAGTGAGCAAAAATGAACTCTTGTTCTAAGGTTTGTATAATGAAAAGAAACTTTTCTTGCTTTTGGGTAATAATGATAAGCTAGCTTTGCTTGCAAAATTAATCTTATAATTAGTATTTGTAAAATTTATTAATTCCGACAATTTTTCATTTGGTTTATTTCATTTTGGAAGATTAGTGATCGTGCCAAAGTCGTCATATATTTTGGCTCTCATTCCTTATTCCTTTGTCTCATGTTCGGATGTTTTAGTGTGTCTTATGGCTTTTTTATGGTGCTTTGCAGGCAATAGGTTGTAGGGAAAAATACGCGGTGGAAGTGAAAAATTGGTTTTGTATATTTCAAAAATATTCCTTTTAAAAGAAAGAACCTTAATCCTTGATTAATTAACATATAATAAAAATATCATACATTTTTCACATGACGATTGATATTGCGTCGAATTGAATCCGTTTGCTTCGAACTGAATCCGCAAGATCTTCCAATCCAATCAAGAACGTGAATCACCTAGGAGTGTGGGCTCCCTTTTCTTTGAATTGTATACTTGAGGATGGAAAACAAACATTTTTCTTTTGTTGGTCACAATAATCCTCCTAGAGAAAAACAAAGAACGCTTGGTCACTTTTGAATTCTCTATCTATTAATCGAAAACTCGCGTGAACTTTGATTCGATCTTGTACACAAAACTTTTTGATATAAAAGCTACTAGTACATTATCGAAAACAAAACATTCTTTTTCTTTTTCTCCCTTGGCCAAATTCTATGAGTTGGAGAAGTTTTTTTTTATTAAAACCGGAAAGAATTAATTTCTCTCCAAAAAAGCTTCTTCTTCAAAAATCTAGGGTTGGCCGAAATTCTCTAATGTGAAAAACTTGTGTTGGCTAAAAATCATGATAGGATATATATAAGTGATGGCCTAATCCTCACTTAAGTAAGATTTCTACCTTACAGTCAAATCCTCACACAAGTAGGATTTCTACATTATACTCAAATCCTCACACAAGTATGATTACTTGTTCACCAAGTCTCCTATCAACATTGAGTTTTAACCCCATCCAACTCATTAGTATATTATCCAATAATAAATTATTGAATATTAAAATTGTGACTATATCAAAAACTTCCTAATTTGACTGGATAAATAAAATACTTTTATTTATCTACTTATCAAAATAAAGTTTTTGATTTTTATTATACTACCAACAATAATATATCAGTAAGAGTCATACTCCTAGTTAGAAAAAGATTTTGATTTTAAATCAAATAATTAATTAATTAATAAATCAATTAATTTCCATTTGATAATAATAAAATAAAACAATATATTAAGCTAATATTTTTTAGCCTTGCCGCCCATGTGTGTATATATATATGGGTAATATATTGTTTTTCCAATTTATTAAATCCATTGGACTTTAATAAAAAGTCCACATGTGAACTAGACTCATTCTTACTTACAAAAGAAACAAGTTCACATGCCTTAAATTAATAGATTAATATAATTTAACATCTCATTTATTTAAAATGTGCAAATTATATTCTTAATTTATTAATGGAATGCTAAACGCACCCCATTAGGGCCGCCCAAGGATTCCTACATCCTTGGCCGCCCATTCCAGGTATTTGAAGAGTTACCGCGTCTTGATCATACATGACCCCACTTTTCCAAAACTTTTGGATTCTGAAATCCAAAAACAATTCTAGATGGACCCATAAATTGATCTGGTAGAATATATCAAGTGATCCATGCAAGTTCATGCGGATTAGGGATCTTGGTGGGCTATCTAAATTTAATCTTCAATAGACATAAACTAATCACAATCAACAAATAATTCACTTAGGTTCGATCTATTAATTTCAGCTCATTCCACTAAAGAGTTAAAATTGAACTCTTAAATAAAGATAGAAAAAGTTAATATTTCTCATTCGTACCTTAGACAACCTTATTGGAGAAAGTGTATCCTCGTGAAAAATATCAGTAATCGCCAAGAGCTCATAGACCATCTATAGCTCTCCTAGTTACCATATTTACTCATATGACCACATTTTGAACTTGGATATTTTGACTTGTCCAGAAGCCATGTTTCAATATACACTATTGAAAACTTAACGATAATATTTAATATCCAATACCTCAAAATATCCATATGATGATATTCTACTCACATTTAATAAATGGAGCCACGATGTCCATATCTATAAATGAAGTCCTCTATCGGTTAACAAATGAATACCACCAAACTATCGAGGATAAACTATGCTATATAATGGTACTCATTAATAGCTCAAATGATAACATTTGTAACCATAAGTCCATCATTTATCTCAAGATTGAGATAGACTCTCTGATTGTCCTTAAGTGAAAACTTTTTTCCACTGATGGTTCTGGATAAAGTATTTCACAGTGATCCTATTCAATGCACCTAGTGCACTAGATTCTTTTGCCCAAAGACACTACACTTTGATGATTTTAGACTCATCATAACACATTTGATCCCACTCAAATGCTAGCAAAAGAATCTACAACTTTAACAACATAAAGACACTCAACCTTTATCTCAAGTTGTATTATTCAATGTTAGAACCCCGTTCACTGGTAATGCAGCGGAAATAGGTTTTAAAACTTTTATACAGATCGTAAACGATTTGGAACCAGTGAACTTAGGATCGTAATTATTTTTCCGGAATTAATACATACAATATGTAAACACAGGAAATTGTAATCAATAAATTAAAATAAAATTTAGATACTTACCAACGTTTGGAGGCTCCTTCACTTTACGATATGCTCCTGGTCTGTACCACTGATCTTCCTAGCTATTCCCGGAACTGGTAACTGCGTGTGGGCGCGTCACGTACTCAGGAACTTAGGAGGATGTAGAGAGAATGAAGAAGAAACAATTTCTTCCAAGAGAATACACAAACTAGAACAATTCTAGTTGTTCAAAAGAAAAATATAATAAATATCAAAAAAAAAAATCTTTTTCACGCACCCATGTGCGTTTTTTCACTTCTTGTTTTTAATAGTGCATAGTAGGGGTAGGCACGATTCGGTTCGGTTCGGTTTTGGGCAAAACCGAACTGAACCGAAAATATTTTGGTTCATCTAAAATTAAACCGGTTTAAACCGAATAAGAAATGGGAACCAAACTGAACTAAACTGATTTTAATCGGTTCGGTTCGGTTTGGTTCAATTTGGTTTTGGGCCGGATAGCATAATGGGTCTTTTTAATTTGTTTTAAAATTAATGAATAGCTTAATGGGCCTAATTTTGGCCATTTGAATAGCCCAAAGCCAAAACAACATATTACATAAAATAAAAAACATATTAATACATTCCAAAACATATTAATACATAATAATAAGTTAATAACAAATCCATTCCGGTATATAAAAAACATATTAATACATTCCAAAATCCGAACCCGTAAATAAAAGTTCAAAATTTGTTAATAATAGTACACTATATAATAATACCTCCCCAAAAATAAATAGAACTGAGATGTTGCGTGGTTGTGTAAGAGAAAGAACACTATAAATGTTAGGGTTTTTTTTTAATAGTTTAATAGGGGGTTTAATCGGTTCAAACCGGTTTTCAGAAAAGCAAACCGGTTTGAACAGAAAACTTTTTCGGTTTTCAATTTTTAAACCGGTTTAAACCGAACCGAACACCCTTTTATTGGTTCGGTTCGGTTCGGTTCCGAACTTAGTGCCCACCCCTAGTGCACAGCATTTTTCTTGTTGTTGTTTCTCACGCACACCTTGCACACACTAAATCGCACTATTTCTCTTTTTCTTCTTGTTTTACTTGTGCACTCACTTTTTATACGTATGTCTTTTCTCTTTTTGTTTCGTTTGTTTTGTAATTGATTCACGCACAAACATAGTATTTGTATTCTATACCAACACTAATACATGTTCATGCATATCAGGTTAAGGTTTTCAAAAACATAAAACTCTTTTATATCTTTTTCAAATAACCACACCTTATCTTTTAAAATAAAATCTATATTTTATTTATCAAAAAAGATAATATGTATATTTAAATTTAAACAATTTAAATTCAAATATATTTCAATTTATTTTATTTAATAAATGAGATACTCTCATTATCTCACTATTCAAAAATAAATAACAAATGAAACCCTCCATTTAGTGATATAATCTTATTATTTAATTTATTTAATCACCATTATTCATTAATTAAATAATCTCATTATTCAATTAATTCCCGAATAAATACGTGTCACTTTCGTAACACAATTAATTGGACAATCCAATTAATTAACCGTGACCCTTGTTACCTAAATTGATCGGGCTAGCAAGGGGACCTAATAGACCCACAGTATTTTGAGCTCCAATAATCCTTGGAATCATTAATTAAACTCTTTAATTAATATTCCTTGATTATTAACTCCGGTGTTATTCCACTAAAAACCCGAAGCTGCACTCTCTCAACTGCAGACGTTTTTACACAGACACAACTCGGTATCCATCGACATAGCTATTACACATGGTGTGATCCTCCACAGTAGTTCATAATTAGAATTGGGTCATAATGTCCGTTATACCCCTCTAATTACATATATCCTTTAAGTACCGTTGATTCTCTAATGGACAATAAATCCTATTTTCTCACGGAATTAGGAGAGCGCTCATATTGTCCAAGCCCAAATCAACCCTTAAGGGAACTACCATCTACTTCTCACGAGAAGGAGTGGATTCCACTACTGTGTACATACCTTCCCAGCCACAAGCTAAACCGCAATCCCAACATACATAGTATATTGATCAAGAACTGCATCTGACCTCACCCATGGTATATCAAAGATCACGATCTAACCTGAAGGAGTCGATAAGACACTCAGGATTAAGATCACCCACATATAGCCATCATTAGTTGATATATATGAATCTCATCAGTAAACAGATCTTGGTGAGAGATTCATATAGATCATGGCCCAGTCCTATATGATGACATCATACAAGGTGCTTTCATTCCCATATCTCATATGAATGATTCAGGATAGAATCACCGTACATTACGGAATAGACCACGGCTATAAATTAACCACAAATAAAGTACCCAACTTTATTTGATATCTATGGACTCTTTAGATTGCACGTCTCTTACTGTATCCATCTGTATATGACACTCATATACACAGTTCGAGATTACATCTGGCAATCTAGGATGTTAATATATGCACAAGTTATAAAATAAACAACACAACAAAAATGAATTGAACTTTTCTTTTTATTTATTTCATAAATCCATTTACAAATTACATCTTTAAGGCATAAACCCCAACATTCAAGACTAACTAAAGAATTGTGTCTACCTCATACATATACAGATGTACGAACAGTTCTTCATTTCTCATAGTCTTTTGACCTTATGAGTATTTACTTTTGACAATTATAATAATTAAACTATAAATGCTATAAGATTTGTTAAACTAGAAATCACTTTATTAATATGAAAAGATTGTCAAATATATTATTACACTCTTGCAATTGAGCATAATCCTAATATAGGTGAAATCCCGGTCTTGGAGAAGGAAGTGGAGAATTCGGGCGCAAAGCAAGCCAAATGAAGCAAGAAGAACAGATGAAGTGCACTGGTGTGTGCGCGGGTAAGGGTAACCATACACTACCCGCGCAGTCTAAGGTTTCAGACCTTTGCTGGTCCATACTAGCGAACCTACCCATGAACCTGAGATCAGAAGTCACCTAGATTGACCAAGTGCCCAGTTTGCTGGTACTGCGCTGGTCCCAACCAACGAAGTTTGCTGACCAGCGAACTGATGAAGGAATCAGCAGGAGAAGATGTGCGCGAGTCACTGCGTGGGTACTCTACCCGCGCACTACGTACATCAGGCTGCCACATCAGCATTTCAGACCTAATTTTGGAAGCTCTATATATACATCATTTTCTAAATTCGAAATCTCTCTATCTCTTCTGCTCTCTCCCTCATTCCTCTCTTTCTTCTTCTCACCATCCTACTCTCTCCCAAGAATACTCTTTTCTAACCCCTAATTACTAACCTTAGATCTAGGAATCATTCCTTACCAAAACTATCATCATCCCCACCATCTCTACTCATGAATGCCACTAGGAGAGTGATTAAAGCTTCAAGAAGGAGGAATGTCCACATGTGTATTGTCTATCTCTTATCTCTTAGTATTTATTTTGTATTTAGCATGAGTAGCTAATCCCCCTTGTGGGAGTTGATGTAATTAAATATGAGTTTTGGGCTTTCCATAATATTTTGAATATTTGATCTATTTTAGTTCCATTCATTTGTTCTTAATGTATTTAACATCTCTTTGAATTAAGTAGGCACACCAACTCTTGGTTTATTGATTGCTGTTGAATATCTTGAATGTTTATTAATTTGAATTTGTTATTTTCTTGATTGGGTAGGCACACCAACTCCCAACTCAAGTTGGTATCGGACTAAGAATCTTCTTGGGTTGAGTAGGCACACCAACTCTCAATCTAAGTCGAGATACACACATTTAGGTGATTAAACAAGCTAATTTGAATATAAGGGATGTGTTGTGAGCACACCAGTCCGACACATCCCGGATAAAACTGTGGAAGTGGTGGATTGTGAGCACACCAATCCAAGCCATCCTGACTACCTTAATCTATCTAGGCTTCATGAGAAACCCTATCTACACTTAATAAAACACACCATTCATTGTTGTGTGGAAAGAGTTGAGTGATCTTAGAATCACGCCTAAAGGTGGATTTAGCCCTTATAGATTGAATCAGTTCTTAAGAGAATAATTGGTTTGCCTACTATTCTTGTGTTAATTGTATTGACTCACACTCATCTCATCATCATTAATTTGCATTCATTCTAACTTAGTTGCATTTAATATAACCTAGTTTAACTGCATCTTAGTTGATAACCTTTTCAAACCAACCATGACATTTTACTTTTATGCATCATAGTATTATTAATCCTAATCTAATCATCGCTACCCCTAATCCCTGTGGACGATACCCTTGCTTGTCGTTGTACTATATGAATCCACTATATGAATAAAAGGTTACACTTTCAAGTGATACTCGGACTCTCACTCTCGACAACATCATACTATGGACACTGCCACTCACCACTCTTGGTTCAGTCCCTAGTGATATCCCCCGATCCACTACTCTTGGAGTGAGCACCTCATGCTCTACCCGCAGGCCTTTTACAGTGGCTCTTGGCATCCAATGCTTGTCAATAAACCTTTGGTTGCAAGACTTCAATGCTTGTGCAACTTCTCTCAGAAGCCATAAAACTTTGACTATATGAAGAGAATTAAAAGTCTAAGTGTATATATGACAATATACTCAAATGCAATAATGTGTAAGACCACACAAAATGCTTAACTAGATGTTATGATGTAATTCAACAACCTAGTTATCAAACAAGCCTACATGCACACACATGAGGTCTCAATTAGATGTAGAGTAATTCTAACAGCCTAATTGTCAATTAAACTCACACAAACATTCATGAACTTGACTAGATGCACAAAGTCAACCTAATCATCAGTTAAACATACATGAATATTTATGGATTATCTATTTAGGCATAAATGACCTAATGATGCAAGCTATTATAAACAAACCCAATCATACAATTTAGACTCATAAATATATGCAATAAAGTGAGTCAAGATATTTAATTAAACAATAAATACATAATCTAGAATAAGAAGAACAATATATGATATTCAATGAAGTTCTAACTTACCTAATTATGAAACCTAGAAGACACATGCTCAAATGATGATGAATGATGCAAGATGGAGATGGGTTTTGGGTTTGGAGAGTCAAATATGATTTCTTGAAGCTTTCTCTCTCTAGGAGCTCTAACCTCTCTCTAAAAATGATTTTTTGAGCTCTTAGTCGGCCAAGAGAAGAAGAAGAAGAATATATATGAAGCCCTAGTCAAAACTACGTAGTTTTGAACTTGGGAAACAAAATCCCTTCATTACCGCTAGGTAGACCGCGGTACACACAGCAGTGCACCGTCTAGACAACACCGCAGTTGGGACCGTTGTACGTGCATGTGCACAGGTCGTGGTCCACACAACGCATGACACACTGGAGAATACAGCTTTGTATGCCGCGATGCAAGTAGAGCTTGCCGAGCGGTCTAGGTCGCGCTAAGAGAAAAATTCTCTTTTTCAGGCATTCAAACACACGTTCAAGCACACCTAACCTATGTGAATGTTGTGCAAGTGTGAAGTGTGATGAAAGACAAAGATGCACATAGTAATGATACACAAATGCAAGATAGTAAATGCAAGATAGGTAAATATAAGTGCAAGTGTGTGTGTGCACCTAATCTCTTCAAGAATTAAAATCACATGATATACCTTTTGAAACTTTTGATCTTGAAGTCATGGAGATGCTTGGAAGCTTGCCTTGATAAACAACAAGAAGTCATGAGCTACCCATTACACAATCATCCCCAATGTGGTTTGTCATGAAATAAGCCAATCAAAAAAATAAAGGTCCTTACAGGGACATTTGCTGGAATATCTGACCGACAAGGGAAAAGAAACCATCGCTCAACGCGACGAGAGGCAACAAACTAGTCGAGACAAAAGTCCACCAGAGCCACCTCGACAAGAAAGAATTATCAATTTTATTACATGTGGATCAGAAGTCAGCGGTGAGAGTTACACAGCTGTAAAAAGGCACATTCGACAAGTGTCAAACTCAGAGATTTAGCCTGACAGAGAACACAAATTAAAAATCGACGAGACCGTCACATTCAAATCCTCTGAAACATCATATTTGTTTTCTCCTCACCATGTTACTTTAGTTATTTCTTTACATATTTCCAATTGTTTAACAAGAAGAATTCTGATCGACAACGGTAGTTCTTGTAACATTTTATTTTACAATGCGCTTAGAGAAATGCAGGTTGAAGAATATAAAATAAGTCATTGATAGACAACGTTAATTGGACTAAGTGGCGAACAGAAAATTAACCTTGGCAAAATCGTATTACATGTCTATGCCGAATGAGTAAACCTTTATATCAATTTCCTGGTGCTCGACAGTCAATCTCCATGCAATGCTATCTTAGAGAGACCATGGATACATGAAATGAAAGCAATTTCGTCGACCTACCATCAAATGATCAAATTTCCTACCAAATGGGGAGTGTGAGAGATCAAAGGCGAACAGAGAGCCATGAGAAAGTGCCACCAGAACTCTATGAAAAAAAAAGAAAAAAAAATATCAGTTATATCAATTACAGGAGCCAACGCTCGAGTCGACTCCAGACAAACCAAAAACGGAAGAGCGCGACGAAGTGTCAATCAACCTAGAACATCCAAAGCATAAAGTGTTAATTGGCTCCAGACTATCCGAAGAAGTCCGAAGCCAGCTAGTTGACTTCTTGAAGGAACATCGCTACAGTTTTGCCTGGTTGCATTTAGACATGGTAGGGATCGACCCAGAGGCAATCGTTCATCGTTTGCAGGTAGACCCCGATCACCCACCAATAAAACAGAAGAGCAGAAAGTTCACACCAAAAAGGAACAAAATAATCAACGAGGAAATGCAAAAGTTGATCGACATTGGATCAGTCAGAGAAGTAAAGTATCCAGACTGGATAGCCAACGTCGTGGTCTTACAGAAAAAGAATAGAAAATGGCGTGTCTGCATCGACTTCACCGATCTCAACAATACCTGCCCAAAAAGATCCATTTACACTTCTACACATCGACATGTTAGTCGACGCCACGGCAGGACATACTCAGCTTCAAGGATGCCTTCTCCGGATATAACCAAATCTTGATGCATCAGAAGGATCAGGAAAAGACCGCCTTCATCACCGAACGAGGTATTTTTTGTTACAAAGTAATGCCATTTAGTTTGAAAAATACAGGTGCGACCTACTAAGGATTAGTCAACAAGATGTTCACTGAAATGCTCGGGTTGATGATAGAGGTCTATATTGATGAAATGCTAGTCAAATCCCTCGTCGTTCAACAACACATAGACCACTTGAAGTAGTCGTTTGACGTGCTCGACCAATACGGTATGAAACTAAATCCCACTAAATGCTCATTTGATGTATCTTCTGAAAAAAATTTAGGTTATCTGGTGACACAAAAGGGAATCGAAACAAACCCCAATTAGATAAGGTCGATCAGAGGGATAGAATCGTACAAATGCATCAAAGACTTCCAAAAACTCACAGGTTGAGTGGCAGCCTTGAATCGTTTCGTCCGAACGATGCCGACCCTTCTTCAATACTTAGAGAAAAAACAGGGTATTTGAATTGAATGAACAGTGCTAGAAGGCACTACAAGACCTGAAGGAATACCTAGTCTCACCTCCACTGCTATCGAAGCCAAAAGATAAAGAGGTGTTATATTTATACTTGGTAGTGTCCAAAACAACAATGAGTGTCGTACTAGTCTAGTCACGGAAGACGAAGGCTCACAACATCCAGTATATTATGTGAGTAAAGCTCTACTCGACGCCGAAACCAAGTATAGCCAACTCGAAAAACTTGCTCTAGCACTTGTCGTAGCCGCACGAAAGCTAAGGCCATACTTCCAATGCCACCATATCAAGGTACTTACTTCCTTCCCACTTAAAAATATACTGTATAGACATGAAATTTCAAGTTGATTGAAAAAGTGGGCGGTTGAACTCAGCGAGCAAGACATCACTTTCCAGCCGTGAACAACAATGAAGTCTCCGGTACTTGCCGACTTTATTGTGAACTTCACCCATATTGAGAATTTACAGGCTGAACATGAATGAATAAATCTCACGAATAGTTCGTACCAAAGTCAGAAAACGCTCAAGCAGACACACTAGCAAGCCTAGGATCGACGACTCAGACCAATGAACCCAAGTTGATTCACATTGTACACATACAGTTACCCGCAATACATAATGAAGAAAGAGTAACGCATGTCGACTATAGTTTAACTTGTATGAACCTACTAATAAATTATTTACAGGTTGACATCCTGCCAGAAGATAGAAACGAAGCAAGGAAAATAAAAGCTAAGGCAATATAATTATGCATTCTTTACTGTAAGCTATATAAAAAGTCGTTTACAGGCCCCTATTTGAGATGTCTCACCCCACACGAGGCATACGATGTCCTCAAAAGTTTACACTACGAAGAGTGTGGGAACCATTTTGGTTCTACAAGTTTGTCGAATCGAGAGATTACAGATGGGTACTACTGGCCAACAATGCGGTCCAACTCCTAAAACCACATAAGAACTTGCTACAAGTGCCAAAGATTTGCACAAGTGTCTCACCTTCCTCCAGGTATGTTGAACCCTATTTAGGCCCCTTGGCCTTTTATGAAATGAGGGATGGACACTGTAGGTAAACTCCCAGCAGCCATAGGTGAAATAGTCTACATGCTCATCTTAACAGATTACTTCACCAAATGGGTCGATGTACGAGCATTCCAACACGTGCGTGATATAGAGGTACGAAACTTTGTTTAGAAAAACTTAATTTGTAGGTTTGGAGCACCCAAAGAGATAGTGACCGACATCGGCGCTCAATTCATTTCGTTCTACTTCCAAAATTTCTGTGACAAGTACCGAATCAAAATTGAGTTTCTCAACTTACCCACAGGCTAACGGACTGGCTGAGTCAACAAATAAAACAATCATTAACATTTTAAAGAAGAGCCTCGAAAGTGAGAAAAATGAATGGACGGACAAACTACCTGAGATACACTAGTCGTACAGAACTACTCATCGTCGATCGATAGGAAAAATGCCTTACTCACTTGTCTATGGCTCAGAAACAATAATTCCCATTGAAACAAGACTCACGACAGCTCAGCACGGGAACCCATCTGAAGAACAAAATAACCAAGAACTTACATTCGAACTAGATCACCTTGACTAGCGTCAAGAGCAAGCTGCTTTAAGAGTACAAGCATACCAACAACAAGTAGCACTACATTACAACAAAAATGTAAGAATCAAAACTTTCAAAATTGGCAACTGAGTATTAAGGAGAGTTTTTCAAAACACCAAGGAACAAGGGCAGGAAAACTAGGTCCGACTTGGGAAGGACCCTACCAAATAACAGACGTCAAAATGCGATGAACATACAAGTTACAAGACCTCGACAGTTGAGAAATCCACAACAGATGGAACACCATACACTGAAAGCAATATCATTTCTAACTCTCTTATTTCATTTTTTGCTATTACATTGTTGAATTCGTTATTTACACATTCGACACTAACGAATCGACAAACAAGAGCAATGATGACGTTTTAAATGCGACTAAGTGCAAGCTGAGCTCACCAAAAATAATTTTTACAAACAAAAAGCTATTCTACAAGCTACATTGACTGAAATCTGTCGACATTCGACAAACCCAAAAATAAGTTGTCTTGCAGGAGCTCGACAAGTTTTAATCTACGACAAGGCTCGATGCAACCAATGTCATCTTAACATCCAAGTCTTGCATTCAAGGATCCCATTATCAAGTAAACATCCTGCATTCAAAGATAAACTTTAACTCTCAATGTCCACATTCGACTTAGCACACTGGAAGTTGGGGGAATAACATTGGGACAAGAAACCCTGAATGTAATCAAATCGCGCAAATATGCGGTAACCATTGTAATCAAAACGGTCAAGTCGACCTCACGTGTGTAAATGCACTTTCCATGTAATTATGACAGATTGGTCGAACAACCCTAGAATTGTCAAACGACCCTTGCACTATCAATAAAATTATAAATTCAATAAGTTTGTTTAAACTCTTGTTCACTTTATTATTCAAAAGGTCTCTGTCAACCTCTAAATTTCAATTATTTCTAAGTAGCAGACCTTGTCGACCTCTACTTTACTCAAAAGGTCCATCGATCTTAAATTAGAATTGATTACAACAAGCCTTGTCGACCTCTACTCCGTTAAAAGATCATTGTCAACTTATAATATATTTCAAAATATAATGCAATGATCAAAATAAGATTACGCAATTAATGTGCAGTAGCAAAATAAATGGTCGATTCGACCTCTATTCATCCATCATTAAAAGTACTTAATTACATATCAAGTCGAAACACGAAATTAAAACAGTACTCCCGCTCGACACAATATATATATACAAGTTATAAGATGTTAAGATCCTATAAGAGAGTTGGTCTTGACAGGAATATAAGCTATGCTTTGGGCGAACCCTTTACCTGAACATTTGGCTCGGTTGCAACATCAGGGTCCTTGTCGGTCTTCTAAACGCCTTCAGCATTTGCAGCCTCTCCTGCACTCGGGGAACCGTTAGCCTTTAGGCGTTCAGCCTACTCTCATTCATTGATCTCTATCTGAGGATTCCACTTTGTATGCTCACCGGCCAGGTACTGCTTGAAAAGCTTAACCCTCGCAGCGCACATTTCTTCGACCGCAATGGTCGTAAGCTGCTCTTTAAAACCTACGCATTATCGATCTCTCTCAACGAGTTCTTTATTGGCCTTTTCCAGTTCTTCGCACTGTCGATCTTTCTCGACAATGACCTCTTTTAGCTTCTCCAGCTCCTCTTCAATGGTCGAAGCCTTCTCCTTTATTTCTTTGTTGGCCTTGTCATGCTTATCGCAACCCTACCTGAGAGAATCGTTGATCTTCTGAAGTTTCGCGCATCTCTCTCGACTGGCCGTAAATCTTTTCTTCAAATGCAACTGCGCATGTAGAGCCTGTAAAAAAATAAATTATCGTGTAAACGTTTCAACATGCATAATCCAGATTTTCAAAGAAAAAGGAGTAAAGTTCACCTGGAAAGAGGAAAGCAGACCCTGAAAATATACAAACATGGTTAAATTGCCTTAAGCTAACCTAGAGGGGGGGGGGGGGGTGAATTGGTTTTTACACCTTTTTTCAATCTCTTGAAACAAACAAAAGTTGTCCCTCTAGCTAGCTTGAATCACAACACTTTAGATCATAAAGCATATGTATCAAATCAATATGTATTCTTAATTAAAGTATTGTCAAACAAGCTTGCAAGTTGCTAGTGAAAGAATTATAATAAAACTAAAAACAAAGAATACTTGTATTCACAATATTGTTCAATATGTACCAATACCTAATCAAAGATGATTATTTACAAATAAATCTAAATACAAATAAAATGATATTTACAGCTTTGATCAAATGAAGTGCTTGCATCTCACATTTTACAACAATCTTGTTTACAACAAAATCTAGAAATGAAGTTTATGAAACAAGATACAAAACTTACAAGTCGACTCCAAAAATGATGATATCTATACTTCTCCTTCCCAAATGGGACGTCTATTAAAGGACCCTTTGCAAAAAGGAAGGTATCATTCCACCTCCTATCATTAGTCGTAAGGTCTGAGACAAGGTGTTTCATGCTTAGTCTCAAACAGAGCGTGAATCGACCCTTCTTGTGAGTATGTCGCTTCAAGAATTATTTGTGTAAAAGTGAGCCTAGTTCAAATTTTATCTCCTTCTTCTCGTGAAGCACGGTTATACTTAAGAGAATCCTCTAACTCTTAGACATCAGCTGACCAGGAGCAATGTAGTAGAACACCAGCAACCTATGAGCTAAAGAGCGAACAGGAAATCGAAACACATGTTTAAGGACATACTCGTAAAAGCACGTCCACCCTAGGATAGCCCAGTCCACCCGTTGATGCTCCTTCGCAGCACGCAGTTCGATAAAGTCAGGGATAGCATACGTTACCCATAGGCGGTCCATATCGTCATCTGTGAACACACTCCCCGGGTTCTCACCGGCTAGAATACGTAGCGGTCTACCCAGGTAGGACAGCTCTTTGACCTCTACATGCTCCGGGTACTCGATGAGGCGCCCGACGACTCATACAACCCTAGTCTGTATTAGACCTAACCTATCTATGTGGGCGACGGCTCATACAACCCCAGTCTGTATTAGACCTTACCTATCTATGTGTACGACTTCTGATAGGTCATCTAAGGTGACCTGTCGTTCGATATCTCTGATGTCAGACTTAACACTCTCCACGACTTTATCTCCTGAAGCAATAGGAGCCTAGGGGAAAACTGGATCATAAGTCATATTTTCACTCAACATGATACTTCCAAAAGCTAACAAATACAAAAATACAAAAATCAAGCACAGAACTAAAGCTCCAAATCAAACTCTAAGGGGTACTACAAGTTGAGGTTAACCTAATAGAAACTTTAGACCTATGATTCAGAACTAGGTCCAATCTGGAATTGACACGACAAGGTCTCAAACTTGTTAAAACATTACAATGCATCGTGATAAGTTGATAAATGTTGATATTTGAGACCCCTAATTCATATTTTTTTTATGTTATGTTCTTGGGTGAAATTGAATATTTTAATGTGTTTGTTGAGATTGTATAGAAGATAGCTTTTAAAGTAAATTTGAAGATAAAAAGGTGATTTTAGAAGATTGAAGGGATTAAAATGTAATTATCATAAGAAGGTGTTAAAGCGTAATTGACCAAGTCACTTTGCGAACAACAAAAGGCAACACTGTGCCTTTCACAGCACCTTCACAACGACTATACAGCGCCCTTTGATTAAATGTGGACCGCTGTCAATTATGCTGAGAATTTTGGCAGCGGTACACACAGCGCTCCAATATCAGAATGTGTACAGCTGTGCCTACGCTGTCAAACCGCTGCACTTTTTCATAGCGATGCTTCTCTAGTATTTTTATGCTGTCGTAGCGTTCTATATTTTGGCAGCGGTCCCACAGCTGTAGTTGTTTATTTTTGGTGATTTTCACTCCAAATTGGTCCAGAATTGTCTCAGAACTTCCCAAATCAAATCCTTAAAGACTCTAAAAAATCAAGACTAGTTTGGAAAATTTCCTACACTCAAATTAGGAATTAATTATCAAAGAGGAACTCAAAGTTAGGAGAGGATTATTATTCCTTAATTCATTCTACTTTCCTACTTGGTGTGTTTCCTACATCAAAGCAAATTGGGAATCTACTAGGAGAAGTCACATATAAATACCAAGAGTTTTCTGCAAGTGAAGAGTTGAGGATTGAAGATTGAAGACCCCATCAACATTCGTTTCTTCTACCTTTCTTTAGATTAGATGTTTTTATTTATTTTTCTAGTTTTTATTTCTAACTAATTTTCTTATTAGTTAGGGCTAACTTGAAGCCCTAGATATGATTCTAATTCCATAGACAAATGTGTTTTAATGAAGTATTATTTTTCTTACATGATGATTTCAATTTCTCTAAAATAATTGTTTTTATATTATTGTGTTTCTTTGATTGATCACCTTAGGAGCATGATTTTAGGATCTATATTGTAGGATAGAGTTCGAATACCATACGAGCATATTCTTGCATGCAACAATTAATTGGAATAAGATCTAATTAAGGGAAATTGATTCATGAATAACCTATAATAAATACCATGTTTTAGGGTTTATGTGATATTCATATTCTCTTCGTTCTTAATGGATTTCAATTATTAAATCTAGTAAATACATATGCTAGATTGTAATTTGGGATACAAGTATTTACGCAAATACCATGCAATCTACATATTAACTAAGAGGGAATCAATACAACTTGTGTGAAATACCCATCGCCTTGTTGTGAATATCTTCATCATGTTTGATTGTTTACTAACTTCATTATTGTCTATGGATTATATGAATGTTTAGTGGTGGATAGGAAGCTCTAGTTAGTTTTTCTTTATTGATTTTTCCAAATAATTTTTCAGTTGTGTTTCTTAATTTAGTTTAATTTAAATTCTTAGTTTTTAATAATCAATTCAAAAACCCCCAATTGCGTGTATGGGTTGTGTTTTATTCAAGTTGTCTTAGAGTCGTAGAGTGTCTTAATATAGTGTTTTAAATTCTTAACTTCCGTAGGTAATTCATTCCTCTTGGGAACGACCCTTGCTTGCCTATTATACTATCGTTTACGATTTGTGCACTTGTAATGTTTGATAATATTTTTGTTTTGCTATTTTGAAACCAAAAAGTTTTTGGGTCTACACGAATCTAATCTGAGAAGTCAAACCAGTTTACACAAAGAACAGCTAAGAGCGTTGGGTAAATCCCTAAAAAGCTAAATCGCTAAGTTCCTTATAGACAGAAAAATAAGTCTCTACTAAGTCCCAAATAAGCCTCACAAAGAACCTTGGCGATAAAAATACAATTAAAAATGAGAGCTTTGCTTACCTTATAAAGATCAAATTGGAGTCGCAGGAAAAAAAAGGCTTGGTTTTGAAAAAGATTTGCAGAGAAACTTCAAAACTTTCACAACTTTGAAACAAGAATAAATAATGATGAGGAAGTGGAAGAATTTGGTTTATAAACCGAGACTTTAACCACAGTTGCCACGTGTCTTAACCGATACGGTTACTAGTTAACTAAGGTAACGATCCAGTCAATTTGAAATTCAATTTATTTTAGAGTGCGCTAAAAACGGGGCATCACATCAGCCCTAGAGAACCGAATCGATTCAGTGTCATCGGTTCAACCTTTCCATTCTCAAAGCACACGAAACACTCGATGCCTTTTCGTTGCAAAAAATGAGGCTTAGGAGTTTCTTAACACTCGTTATATTCAATCCAATTGTTAACCTATTCGACACCCTGTCAAACCCATGATCTACTCGACGAAATTCACACTCTCTAACTTGGAGACGACATCTTTAGAGAGTGGGGGATAAACTGTGGTAGCCAAAAATGACCTTTGGGCCCAACCTCTGATCCCACGATAGACCCAATGGTTATTATGGATCAATCTCATGTGTTACGGGTCGACCCATGAACCTGTCAACTAAGAAACAACTGTTTGACTGTGTCTAAGCTTCAGTTGTTATCAGATAATAACCGAAGCAAGAGTTGGGTTGGGATTCAAACTGTAAATCCTTGGAAATCTGGGAAGAATGGGAAGATTTGATCCTCCACAAAACCATCTCTAAGAGCCTATAAATATGACCTCTTCTCCACAGAGAATGGATTCTGATCTCTCTTAACTCTTAAAAGATTTTGCGTACCAAAACTCTACTCAAACAATGTTCCAGTCACGGGATTTCTTTGATCCTCAACTCACTTTACAATCTCTTTCAACTTTCTCGCTCAGCCCAAGCGAACCTAAGGCTAAGAACAACCCCCCACCATTTTCCTTTTTTCTCTGTTTTAGTTTTCATCTTTTTTACAGGTTAAAGAAATAGTCGACACTCCCTGTTTGACAGGTTATACCAAGTTGCTTGGGCCTAACTTGAATCTGACCAGATCCACAGTAATTATAGATCGACCATCTACAAATACCATGCTTTGAGAGTCTCATATTCTTTAATGGTATTTGCAAATAATTGAAACCATTTTCGTATATGATAGAAACTGGGTATGAAATTATGTATTTCTCAAAATAACTGAGAATGAATTGTATATTACTTAGAATGATTAATATGTACAATATGAGACCTATTTATAATCTATACAAAAGAATCAAATCAGGAACTAAATCTACCATAAAGGAAATAGACCATATGAGAACTATTAACATATAGGAAATAGACCATATCAAATCATATTTTATTTGATATGGTAACATCCCCTTGCAAACTCAAGATAGCGAAAACAGAAGCAAGCTTAAGTTTGAAAACCAAGTCGAAGCAAGCTTGAGAATGAGTTTTGGTGAATATGCGACGAAATACCAGATGCAGAAACGGTCAGAACAAAATCACAGATGATACCAAACCAAAAAATCATCAGTGATACCAAAAACAAACTGAGGAAGTGGTGCGAGTGTGACCTCCACAGAACAACGATCAGATTGTGGCAGGTGGCATTTGAAAGGCCAAAAGCCTCTGGAGACGACGAAGGTGGCTATGTATAGCAAAACCCACAACAGAGACAAGAATGTCAACGAAACGGCTAAGAGGCGCATCAACTATACACGTTGATTACATTGACTACATTGACAGGCGTGTGTGGTACACGCACGATGAGGAGTCTGATGAAGAACGTGAGGCACACATGGATAACCAGAAACCAACACACGAAATACGAGATTAAGAGAGAATAATAATAATAATAATAATAAAATTATCATAGCTCTGATACCATGATAGAAACTGAGTATGAAATTATGTATTTTCAGAATAACTGAGAATAAATTGTATATTACTCAGAATGATTAATATGTACAATACGAGACCTATTTATAATCTATACAAGAGAATCAAATCAGAAATTAAATCTACCATAAAGGGAATAAATCATATATGAACTATAACGTATAGGAAATAGACTATATCAAATCATATTATATTTGATATGGTAGCAGACTAACAGTATCTATTTTATATTCATTGACTCGACTTGGAAATTCTAAAGTTTTCTTATATAATAAAATTAAACAATTCCAAGTTCAATAGCCTCAAAACGTTTTCTATAAAAGCAATTCCAATTTCATGGTTAGTCTGATAGTAAATTTACTTCTTTAAATGGATTATATAGAGAGAGAGAAGCACTTTTGGCCTACCTAAGGCTTTGTTTGGTAAGAGGGAAAGATAGAGGGAGGGAGAGGGTAGGAGGGAGAGAGATGAGAGGAGAGCTCCAATCCATTGTTTGGTTGGAGAGAAAAGAGAGGGGAGAGGAGAAGAGGAGGGAGCTCTCCTCCTTTTGGGCCCACCAAAACCAATCCCTCCAATTAGGAAGGATGAGAGAGGGGAGGAAAAATTGGAGGGAAATTACAATAATACCCTCCAATTTTTTATTAACCTCCAATTTATTAAAGGGCAATATAGTAATTTTATAAATTATATACCAATCCATCCATTCAACCATCTTTTCAATACCAAACAACACGAAGGATTTATATTATCCTCTCCATCCTTCCTACTCTCTCTCCCCCTTAATCCATCCATCCCTCCTACTCTCTCTCCATCCTACCAAACATAGCCTAAGAGATATATAAATGAGTATAAATAATAGATAAAAGTAAAAAACAGTTTAGAGATACATAAAAACTGTTGTTTTGTTTTTTCTATATCCCAACTAAAACATAATCATCCAAGAACTAACGAAAATCTTCCAAATAATTACATATATGATATAGGTAAGTGTGTAACTAATGTAAGAGAGAGACAAACTATTTTGTTAGTAAATGACACGTGTATATATAGGGATGGCAAAAACCTTGGTTCGGATATCCAGGTATTCATACCTGGATTTAGTGGTGTAAAATCATGTTGGTCCGGCCCATATAGGCACGGCACGCCGGGCTCGTTTTCCAAAACGGGACAGGCTTGGCACGACAAGCCCAAATTAGCGCGTCATGCCTGGCCCAACCCATTTTGGAAAATGGTGGCCTGGCACGTGGGCACGACACAGGCGTGCCATGCCGTGCCGGCACCGGCGTGCCAAACAGGCAGGGACTTTAATTTTTTTTTTTAAATATTTAATTATATAAATGTAATTGTGTCAAGTTATAACTATAATATTGTTTTAACAATGTAATATTGTATTTTCATTACAATTTGTTTATCTTAATTATTATTTTAGTGTAATAAAAAAATGTTGCTAATAGATAGATTTACTATTTTTGTTAATAAAATAATTCAAAGAATGAATAAAGATAAAGTATGAAAGAAAATAAAAAATAGATGAAGTTATGAAAATATGAAATGAAGAATTATTTATTTATTTCTGACTTTCGGAATTCAGTATTACATATTTACATTATTGTCTCATTAAAAACCTTACCAAGAAAAACCCAGTGGGATAAAAACTTGGTAAGGGAAAAAGAGTGCAATCGTATTACAAGTAAATGTATATGTATAACCTAGTTTTGGACATGGTTACTACAGGAACTCTCATCAACATATAAATTGGAGAAATTTTGAATAAATTCTTCGTCTACCGTTTCATTTTGCAACCTCTTTAGAGAATGCTCCTAATACCGAATCCATGTTAATACCTCCACCACCTCTGGAGTCAAACAACTTCTTCTTGGTTCAATAATTCGTCAACTCGTGTTGAATGCTTGTTCTGAAGACACGGTGGACACAGGGATAACTAGTACGTCACGTGCTAGGTGTGACAGGACCGGATACCTATAGCTATAGGTCTTCCACCATAACAACAAATCAAATTTCTCCATGTTCTCGCATGCATCGAACTGTGCTTCAAGGTACCTATTCAGTTTGGCTCTAGAAAATGCAGCAGATCGTTGCGCTAAAAAATAACTTGATGATTTGTCTTTTTTCGCCGTTTCAGAATGCTCCAACTTGTCTGCATCAGCTGTGTCTCCGGTTCTATTGATGGTTGTGTGTCAACGCCGCCAAACCTGCACTTATAAATACTAAAAACTTCGAACAACTTGTTTCGAATGTCAGTATTCTGTTCTGAATAATCTACTGTCAAATTAGTATCAATAAACTCAAGCAAAAATTCTAAACCAGATAATTTAACCCTATGATCTACTATAACACATAAGGCATAAAGTAAAGGAATCGTATACCAATATTTGTTCAACTTTGTCTCCATGGCAACAACTGCAGTGCCTAAGAAGTTATATGTCCTATAAGTGTTTAACACTTCAGACATTTCCACTATTTGATGGATTGCCTGGAAAGATGTGGGGTAATAGACCCTGAAAAGAATTACAGTGGAATTGTAAAAACTCTTTAAGAATTCAACAAAAACCCTTGCCATATACCAATCGTCTGAGGTGAGTGCTTGTACTTATGGACGACCAATTTCGGCCATTTTCATGTTATAAAAACCTGTAATAGTTGTATCATAATCCAAACAATTTTACAGCATTAAGTAAGTAGAGTTCCACCTTACCGGCAATTCAGTTTGGAATCATCGAGGTCGTAGACCATTTAATGTACAGTGTCTACTGAATTCTCGTAATCTTATATTAGAGCTGCTAATCCAAGAAATAGCATCTCTGATGTGATCTATATGATCACTTACTTCCTTCAAACCAGACTGTACAACTAAATTTATAATATGACATGCATACCGTTGATGGAAGAAATAACCCCCATCTTACGGGATTTTTCTTTCAATAAACAATGCAATAGAGCTAGTATTTGCAGATGCATTATCTAATGTGATAGAAAAGATGCGATGAGTTATTTCATAAGTTTCTAAAAAAGAAATAATGACATTAAAAATATTTTATGTGGTATGTGCAAAATCCATAGGACGAAAACCAAGAATTTTTTTTGTTAACATTCAATCAGAATCTAAATAGTGTCCCGTGACACATAAATAGTCATGTTTGGAACATGCATTCCGAATATCAGAAGTTAATGCAATAGAAACACTTAGATGCTGTAATTCAGCCAACAAGTCATTTCGTTGGGTTTTAAAGAATCTTATCAAATCATTCCTAGTGGTAGTTCTAGAAACAGTTTGAAATTGGGGGTTGAAAGCATCTGTGATAAATTCCTGAAAAAGAAAACATTGTTACCAAAATTAATTGGTTGATCGGTTTGTGCAATGTATCGTGCCAAGCAATCTCTAGCATGCGCGGGGTCGTAACGCCACATCGTAATGGACCTGTCTAGGTGCGGTTATAGTTATGTCTGAGTTGTAGTGTCTACATGTCCATGTGCAGGCATGCATTTGAGCATATGCCTTCTCAAATGACCGGTTCCATTATTACTACTGGAATAGTTGTTAGAACAAAACTTACATTTAGCTTTGGGGCAGGTCGTACCGTCTGGGAGTGTCATTTGTACTATGTCAAAACACTGTCAGACATCTGATGTAAACTTTTTGGAACTGATGTTGGTGTAGCGGGGGAAACGGAAGGTCCCACTTCGGTTTCCGTCGGTCCGGAAAGATCTAAATTATCGTTGAGCATGTTAAAACCTTCCGAAAACTAAGGGTGGTTAGGATCCATTTCCTAAAATACAAATATTAACTCATTAGTCATTAATAACTACACATAAAAATGATTAATTTACTAACAAAAAGTATTTAAATTCACTACTGCTCATAAAATGCTTAATTTACTAACAAAATATATTTAAACTCACTACTAAACATAAAAATGATTAATTTGCTAATTAAAAAATATTTAAATTCACTACTACACATAAAATGCCTAATTTACTAACTAAAACATATTTAAATTCACTAACTAAAAAATATTTAAATTCACTACTACACATAAAATGCTTAATTTACTAACAAAATATATTTAAATTAACTACTACATATAAAAATGATTAATTTACTAACAAAAAATATTTAAATTCACTATTACACATAAAAATGATTAATTTACTAACTAAAAAATATTTAAATTCAATACTACACATAAAATGCTTAATTTACTAACAAAATATATTTAAATTCACTACTAAATATAAAATGCTTAATTTACTAACTAAAAAATATTTAAATTCACTACTACACATAAAATGCTTAACTTACTAACGAAATATATTTAAATTAACTACTACACATAAAATGTTTAATTTACTAACTAAAAAATATTTAAATTAACTAACCAAAAAAATTTGAATTAATTTACTAACTAAACAATTATTAAAATTAATAACTAAGTATAAACATAAAATGATAAATTTACTAACTAAACAAAAATATTAAAATTAATAACTAAATTCTAAACATAAAATTATAAATTTACTAACCAAAATTTAAAAATTAAAACATAAAATTAAATAATAACATTAAAAGAAAAATGTACCTTTAAGTCTATTCAAAAGAAGAATATGATGGGGTTTTTGTGTTTTTTTTAAAGGATGTTGTAAATGTTTAAAAAAAGGATATATGAAGAGTTTAAATAATTGTTTTCTTGTTTCATTATTGTAATTAGAGATACACATTTTCCCCCGGATCCCCAAATCGCCACGTCCCCATCCCCATTTGGGGAAATTTTTTTGAGGGGAAATGGGGAATGGGGTGGGGATGGGGATGATTTTCATCCCCAAATTGAAATGGGGATGGGGATGGGGATGGGGATGGGGGGAGGGCCCCCCATCCTCATTTCTTCATTTCCCCCAAAACATATATAAATAAATAAATAAATATATTATGTAACATTTTATGATTTTATTATGTATTTGTAATGCACTAATGGATTTTAGTTTGTATTTTTAATGGAATATTTTTTTTAATTTGTAATTTTTAATCAAACGGGAGAATGGGAAAAATGGGGAAACGGTGAAAATGGGGAAAATCGGGGAAAACAGGGAACGGGAGTTGGAGATGGATATACCTCCCCCAAAAATTCATCATCCCCATTTTCCCCAAATGGGGAAATGGGGGGGGGGGATGGGGGATGGGTCTGGGAAGTGGGGATGGGGATGAGGGACCTATATCCATCCCCATTCCCCAAATGTGCATCTCTAATTGTAATCAAATTGTCTATTCATCTTGCCTTACTAATATATATATATATATAATAAATAAATACATTAATTGTAATCAAATTGTCTATTCAATATGCCTTATTAATATATATATATATATATAAATTAATATATTTATAATTTTTTTAAAAAAAAATGAATGCATTTAAATCCAAAACTCCTTTCATTTTGCCTTATTAATATATATATATACGAAAATTTTTACATAAGTGCGCACTGATGGAATTATATAAGGATATTGAATATGAGCCACTCGTTTTACATACTTTGACTTGGTATATATGCACTTGTCAAAACTCTTTTATAAATGAGTGACTCACATTCAATGTCCTTATATAATTCTATCAGTGCGCACTGACATGAAAATGATTGTGTATATATATATATATATATATATATATATATATATGAATACATTTTTTTAAAAAAAAAAGAAAGAAATGAATGTATTTAAATCCAAAACTCCCCCACGACGACACGTGGCGCTATGAGGGTCAGCTTTTATATATTATATAGATATATATAATATATATTTATATGGTCATTTTCTCCTCAGTGCATACTGATATAAAATACACCAATGCATTGTATGTGGGCCATAGATTATGGATAAACACTGACAAGTGCATACAGACTGGGTCAAAGCAATTGAATCTAATGATCCATATGCAACGCACTAATAAATATTTATCAATGGGCACTGAGTTGAAACTTTCATTTATATATATATATATATATATATATAGAGAGAGAGAGAGAGAGAGAGAGAGAGAGAGAGAGAGAGAGAGAGAGAGGGAGAGAGAGTAACGCTAGGCTTCCTTATGTGGTGAGTGATGTGATGTTGACACGTCACGTGCCAACACCATTTTGGAATGAATTTGAAAAAAAGTTTAGAAAACCTAACATTACTCATATATATATATATATATATATATATATATATTTATAAGGGAATGGATTGCTTTGATTTTGTGAGTCGGCTGCCACAGAAATCAAAAGCTGCCATCCTTTTAACCAATAGAAATAGATTCTTTAAGGTCGGTGGTCATCCACTAACCCATATATATATATACAATACTCTCTATTGGATTTCCACAGTTTGTATTTAATTTACTAGGAAAAATCCAGTGCAACAAAACTTTAGCAAAATATATACAATGATCTTCTGGACCTTAAGTAATGTTGGATATACTAAAACTGTCTCATTAAAACCTTTCCGGTAAAACCCAGTTGGACAAAATCTGGTAAAAGGAAAAGAGTGCAAAATTACCAATTTCTTTAAATTTTTGCTCCCCCTGATTGAACGCCCCCCTTACAAAATCAATCTTGTAATTTACAGAGTCGACACATGACAATCCCATATACCAGTTTCTCAAAAGTTGATGTAGGTAATGTTTTGGTAAACAGATCTGTAAGATTAACTGTAGACCGTATTTGCTTAACATCTATTAGTCGGTGAAATTCACAATGTGTGTCTAATACAACCTGGGGGAGGGGAATAGGTTGTTAATCGATTACGACTAAATTTTCAATTAGTCAATATTAATGCACAAAGCATAACCAAATCAACCAAACATACAATAACAATAATAAAATGCAGAAAACAATAAAAACATGATTGGTTGCTTTATGTGAGAAACCCTTCAACTTGGCAAAACTCACGAGCATAGCTTACTAGCCACTCTGGTCCTCAAATCCATTATTTGAATAATTGTTTACAACCTAAGTTGACCACCTAGTCACACTTCAAGGTTTGTAACACAATTTATCCTACCCATTGGGCCTTTAATAGTGATTCTAGACCAATGCTTGCCAATCAACCTTTTTGTTGCAAAACTTCATTTGCTTGTGCACTACACCTTGTAGTCACAAGACTTAACTCAATGAAGAGATCAATACAAGTCTATGTGAATATGTAATGATATTCAAAATGCAATACAGTGCTAGACAACACTATATGCTTAATTAGATATTTAAAGACAAGTCAATAAACTCCAATTATCAATGTCTAAATGAATGCTCATAAAGACCTAGCTAGATAGCATAAATGACCTGACATGCTAGCTATCACAAAACAACCACAATCAATCAATTTAATGACTTAGCTAGATGTTATAAAATACTTAGAATCCTAGCTATCACAATCAATCACAATAAACGCAAATCAATCAATATAAAATCTCATAAATAATTCAACATATATTCATTTTGTAGAGACATGCATTTAATCACTCAATAAATACAAACCTAGAATAATATCTATCACAAAACAAACTCAATCAATCAATGAGACGATTTAGTTAGATGTTATATAAACCTAGAATACTAGATATCACAAAAACAACATCAATCAATATATATATATATATAAATGAGACCCACGAAATTCATCATTCAATACTCATCATATATTCAACAAAAATACTTAACAAAGTATTTAACATATAATCAACATGTATTCAACAATATATATCATAAGAGATGAATACAAAGCATTTAATTAAGTAATAAATGATAAACCTAGGTCAAGAACATCAACAAATGAAATGTAGATGAATATGAGATTACCTAGTCAATGGAGCTTGAAGAACCATGCCACAATGTTGCTTATGAAGATGTGAATGCATGGATTTAAGGTTTGGAGAGTCAAAATGAATTTATGGAGCTTTCTCTCTCTTGGGTCTGATTTTGGGAGGTCTGAGACCGGATGGGGAAGAAAAAGGTGTTTAAATAGAAACCCTAGGTGAAACGGCATCATTTTGAAAGAAGATTCAAATACTGGGCATTTCCGCGGTACATTTTGACGGAATGTACATCGGAAACTCTCTGGTGAGTTCCGCTGGTTGCATGGTCCGCGGTACACTTAGACGAGCGTATCGTGGAACACCTTCTGTGAACTTCGGCTCGACGATTTCGCGGTTCACTTCGACGAAGGAATAGCGGAGCTAATTTCCGCCATTCACACATATAACTATCGCGGTACACTTAGACAGACCATACAGCGAAAATTCAAAAAACTTGAATTTCCAAAGGAAAGTTTGACCATTCTCCATGGACCAAACCCATACAACCCAAGATCAATCCAAGCGAAGAATAAGACCTTTTTAAGCGATCAGATAAATGCAAGAACATTGATCATGCATGAAGTGTGATATAAAGCATAAATGTACACAATCAAAGAAACACAAATGCAAGAGATATGAAGAAGCATGTAAGTGTGTGTGTGTGTGTGTGCAACTAATCTCTTCAAGAAGTTAAGTCAAGTGATATGCCTTCTTAAAGCTCTTTGGGATTCCCAGAAGCTTGCCGTAGACGATCACCTAAGCTATCCATTACATAAAAATCTCAATGTGGTTTGTCAAAGAAATAAGCCAACCAAAAACTGAGGAACTTACAGTCGATTTTGTTGAAGTTCATGAGTATAATTTAGGAGAAATATGTTTGGTTCTATCTCCTTTGATATAGCCTCCTCTAATTTGACCAATACAAGTTGCATTATCTTCAAATATTGGTGTTGGCATTCCTATAGATAATTAAAATCCACATGTATTTTGAATATGAAGAATAACTGACCTTAGCCATGCACATTCTCGGCTTGTTTCATGAAGTACAAGGATCTCAAAATGATTAGAGGATATAACAAGGAAAGTTTGCTTTGTTGAGCGCCATGAGATTGTAGTGCCATAAAAGGTAAAAAATATATCTCGTTTGTGAACGAGCTTTATGGGTATCAGATAGATATCCAACATCAACATAACCAAGTAAACCTGAAAAATTGTTAGATTTTGAATAAAATAATCTTAAATCTTTCGTTCTACGAAGGTAACGAAAAAGATGTTTAATCTCATTCCAAAGTCTTCGACTTGGTGCTGAACTAAATCTAGCAAGTAGATTTACTGAGAATGCAATATCTGGTCTAGTACATTGAGTCAGATATAACAATACACCAATTGAATTAAAAGATATGGTACTTCAGGACCAAGTATTTTTTTCACCATCTTCTATTGGTCGGAATGAAGCTTTCTTAGGATCAAGAGTTCTAACAACCATAAGAATACTTAATGGGTGGGCCTTATTTATATGAAATCTTTTCAGAATCTTTTCAACATATGTTGATTGATGGACAAGTATTCCATTTAACCTATGCTCAATTTCTAGGCCGAGACAATATTTTGTCTTTCCTAGATCTTTCATTTCAAATTCCCTTTTTAAATATTCAAGAACTCTTCATGAGTTCCAATTAAATTCATATCATCAACATAAACGGTTATAATAGCAAATCAAGATTATGATTTCTTTATGAAGACACGTGGGCATATAGGATTATTAATATACCCTACCATATCATTTGGGTTGGTTTTTTAGCTAAATTTTAGACTGATTAGCATTAATGCTCTATTTATTTACAACATTATGATTTGTGAGCACTCATTTATTGATTTATTTTTATTTTTGGGGTCAACACAACTGGTCAACTAGAGCACAAATAATATTTAAAAACTTTTTTTAATCGTTAAAATAATTCTGCCATAGTCCCACCATCCTCCACTCTCTCAATCTCTGACCACCTGTTTCCGTCCGATTCCATCGTCATCGTTGCAATCGTCGATTTTTTCTTTTTACAACTTTTTTTTATTCGTTGATTTTGTTCGCTCATCTTGTTGATGGAGTTGGAGATGGGCCAATTCAAATTCGCTGTTAAAAACCCTTTAATTCGTTATAACTTATTAATATACAGATTTTTTTAAAAGAATTTTAATCAAATATTATATTTCACAATAATTTTTTAAAAAGTATTATGAAATTCGGAATTTGTAGGAAGGGGAGAACTTGAACACATAAAATCATAGCATAAATGTGAAAAATATACCACCGGACCAACCTCATCTCATTCATTATGTTAAACCATTAGGCCATGTTTGATGCGCGGGATTGGATTGGACTATTTCATGGGATTGGATTGGATTAAGATAGGACTGGGATTAGATGAGATTGGACTGAATTGAATTGGATTAAATTAATACTATGTTGTGTTTGGAGAAATATAGAACTGAATTGAATTAATTCCATATTTTGTTTAGTGAAACATAGGATTGGACTAAATATAATAAAAATATATTAATTTGATAATTTGAAATTGGATACTAACTTTTTTTTACACATTAAATAGCTATAATTCAATTAAATAGTTAAAAAATAAAAACATTTAAAAACACAAATATCTTATCCAATTTCAATCCTCTCTCCACAGTTTTTTCTCATTTCTCACCAACGCCTCTCTCTTCAACATCCTTTCTCACTCATTCAATCTCACCACCATCGCCTCTCTCTTCTACATCCTTTCTCACTCATTCAACTCATCACCGCCTCTCTCTTCCATTTACAAAAATCAAAACTGATTAAAAATCAAAAACTGAAACCAAAATCAGTTTTGATTTTTCTCTCTTCCATATACATGGCCATTGATATGGTTCTTTTATTTAGGGTCATGGTTGGCTTTGATCTGGACGGCGGATATGGGATTTCTAGGTTCGGGTTCGTTGGGCGGCAAAGATGGGGTTTTCAGGGTTCTCTTGGCGGCGGCGATGGTACTGGGTGGTGGTGGCGGCAGCGGCGATGGTCTTTCGATCTGTGTTTGGTTTCAATCTGAGTATGTTTGTTGAATGATGTTTGGAGATGATGATGGAAGAAAAAAAACCTGGGTTTGGTGGTGGTGTATATGAGATTCAGATGATGATAATCACTAAAAAAAAACTAAAAGAAAAAATTTTAAAAAAAAAATAGTCCTACATAACGCAGGACTAAATAAACCCACCAAATAGCTGGGTTTATTAATCCTACGTTTTGTGGGACTAATTCACAAACAAATAGGCCCCACAGGATTGTTTTGTCCAGTACAGTTTGCTTCCAAACATGGGATTGGATTAAGATTGAGATTAATCCAATCTCAGTCCAATCCCATACACCAAACAGGCCCTTAGGGGTATAATGGGGTAACTTAATTTAATTTTTTTCTTAAAATATTATATAAAATCAGGATTTATTTTTAAAGAATGAGATGACTCGAACCACAATTTCATAGTTTAAATGTTACCAAGAGCTGTCAAAACGGGTTTGTAAGCCAGCAACCCGTTTAATTAGTTTAAAACAAATGACAGACATTTTTTAAGAGAAACTAGTTTTGGAGGCACATGCAAGTGCCTTCCGAAATACATATTTCTTTTTGCAATATGTTCTATAAAGATAACTCAAAAATTATTATAAAAGAATTACAATTGGCTAGATTTTTATTTTATTTTTAAAACTCTATATCATCATTAGTAAATTTTAATACACTTTTAATATATGTATAACTTGTAAGTTGTCAACACTTTTAATAGTTTTTATCAAAACATAATTAAAAGTTAACATAAAATTACAAACAACACTAAATATAAATACTTTGAATATGATAAAAAAGAGAAAATTGTATTGGAACTTTGGCAACCCACCTAATATTGCTATATATTATAAGTTTATAGCATTACATGTGCATATATATAAAGTAAAAGGTACCTGACGAAAAAAAAAAGTACACTGGTTCTTTTTTATTCTTATTGTCAAAACGATTATTTTGGTATTTCGTTAACCGCAACAGCACTGAACTTATTTTTTGTCTGTCCTTGCCTTTCATATATTCTTTAATTTTTGCAATTATTATTTTAAGACCTATCCAATTCTACATAATAATTTGAAACCAAATTAAAGTGAATATATATTCACATTCTCTGTCAAACATATCAGGTATATGTGATAGGTTAAATTGGTTCTTATAGAAACTATTTACATAAAAAAAAAAAAAGACATTTTAAAAAAATTATAAAAAAGAAAAAAAGAGTTGCTCAATTTAAACATATTTGAGTAGCATATATATATAACTATATACAACTACAACTAACGCAACTTCTCACAATCTCTCACAAATCTCTTCTGTTTCTTTAGACACCAATTCAAATCCTCAGATTTCTCTCTACTTTCTTACCAAAACAACACCCAAATCAATGAATTCCTCTAAAATCGTAACCAAACAAAGTCTTAACCAAACAACTCTCCAAACTCTGCTCCTAAACCAATCTCTTTTTCTCTTCTCAAGATTTCATCTCTTGTTTTGATTGTTACATCTCTCCTTTACATATTTTTATTTCAATTTGTGGTGCTTGCATGTGGGTTTTTGATTACCAATATGTTTATTCTTTTTTATAAGCATTTTATTATTTTCTTCTGCTTTTGATTTCAAGATTTTGTTTTGTTTCATAGACAATCTGTCTTCTCTTGTTCATAGATTTGTATTCAAGATTGTTTATGTTTTTTTTTGTAGTGATTATTGCTGGATTTATTTGCTGGATTTATTTACAGATTTTTATTTTAATTTGTGGTGCTTGCATGTGGGTTTTTGATTACCAGTATGTTTATTCTTTTTTTTTAGTATTTTATTATTTTCTTCTGCTTTTGATTTCAAGATTTTGTTTTGTTTCATAGGCAATATGTCTTCTCTTGTTCATAGATTTGTATTCAAGATTGTTTATGTTTTTTTTTTTTGTAGTGATTAATGCTAGATTTAAGGTTAAATTTTTTTTTCTCCTTTTATATTTCAAGGTTGATTTTTGTTTATGGTTTAGCTTTCTTGTTATTTCCTAACTTTTTTTGTATTTAAATTATTTTTGTTTTTCAGAATTAATTTTTCTTTTTTGAAGTTTGATTTTTATTTCAACATAGTTTTTTATTCTGTAATTATATTTGATTTATTTCTGTTCAGATCCAAGTTGTTATTTGCTTTATATTGTTTATCTAAAAAAAATGTGCTTTAAATTCCAAGATTGTGCTCTGTTTCATATACTGACTAAACCGAAGCAACTAAAAATTCTTTTGTTTTGCCAACCATCTTCATAGTCATGCATAGTTTCAATCGGATTATGTTTAGTCAGCTTTTCTTTTTCAAATCAATTTGGTTTTTGGATGTGTTTAATACTTTCATCATAATAAACATACTTTTTATCTTGAATTATGTTAACAATCATGTCTTCTTGTCTGGATATAGCAGTTAGATAGATAGATAGATAGCAAACCCATTATAAAAAAAAAATCAATTATATTCAACCATCATCATCACAACTACAAACCTAAAGCCTAGATGTAGCAATAGCAATCAAAACAGGGATTGTGCTATGTTATGTTTTGGAAGGCTTACGAAATCTATTTCTCTATTTCTTTTTCTTTCTATCTTTCCTTCAGTTTTACGAATTTTGCCTCATTTCTATTACTTATTTCTATGATTCTATCTATTTCTCTTTTTCTATTTTTTTTTCTTTTATTGCCACCTCTCATATCTCTTTCCACCTCACCCCTTCATCCTTTAGCCACCTATCACTCTTTGCTTCCTTTGCTGCCACATTGTTTCTTTTGTTGACAACTTATCTATTATATTATTTTATTAAAGGGAAAAAGAAAGGATACAACCCTTCTAAAAGAAAAATATATATATTTGGTTAATTACATGTAAAATTTTTAAATGGTCCATAATCATACGGTGTGAAAGACATTTATACCTTCATTTATACATTGTTTAATATAAAATTTCATGTAATTTTAGAATCCGTTAAGGATAGAAGTGTAATTGTACTGTACTAATAAATGTAAACAAATTAAAATAATGAAATACCACATATACCCTCTATTCTTTATAGATTTTATATTACTACATCAATCTTTGAACGTAATTTATTGAAACAAACAAGGGTACATCAGTCTTTTCACAATTTAAAAAAATCACAACAAAATAGAAAGGTTAAAAATATCCAATAACTATCTAATTGACCCAATTTTTCTTTACTATTTTTATTTTATTTGTTTTTTTAAAATGTTGTTCAGTTAGTGAACTATTCAAAACGGTAAAATAGTTATAAAAATTATTATTTGTTTTAATTAAAATATTAATAATTTAATTTAAAGGTAATATTAAAATTTTTAAAATATATATATTTGGGGTATACAAACAATTTTAGAGAGGTATATCGTCACTAAAAAAAATCATTTGGTGATATTTAGGTGTTACTCTTAATACACCCACAAAATTTTCTAACTGAACCTCAATTTACCACCTCTCTAACTCTAATGCACAATAACCCAAGAGTTTCCATAGGATTATCTACTCAAATTTGTACAGTCTTGGTGAATTACGTCAAGATCTAAATCAAAACTTTCATAGTCCAAAACTTATCACGGCATTCAAGATTACGAAAGCTTGATCGAGATTCCCACATCGATCAAGAAGATATTAATTTGGAAAAATTGTACAAAATCCTTCGGATTTAGAAAATATTGCATTCAACGGCAACCCTTACCGATTACCATAATTACTTAAACATTTCTTGAAATATGTTGACTCTAATTGATTCAAGGCAAAATATTTACACAACAATTAATAATTATAACTTTATGAAACCATGAAACTACACCAATATTTCTAAAATTGCCAAAATATTGAAATAAAAATTATGAAGGTGACCCAAAACTTCCGAAGGACATTTCTAAAAATTATAAAAGGGTAAAAACGATAATCAACAGATTTCAGGGGATATTTTGTGAAATTATGACAATATTTACTGCTAGGTGAAATATTGCTTAAACTTAAGGGAATTTTGTGCAATTTCCCCTATTAAATTTTGTGAATTATTATTTGAACTCAAATCACCTGTCCAAATTTGATGTCCTATTTGTGTCTAACCAACCAAATTGAGATATGTTTCTACATTTAATTATTTTTTTCAACTTTTTCCATATATATAGACACATGTCCCAATTTGATTAGTTAGACACAAATTGAAACACTAAATTTGGATAGATGATTTGAGTCCTTATTATTTTTTTGACAATATCTATCTATCCAACTATCTAGATCAGATATTTTTTTAAAGCTTTTTATTATCGGTGGGATTCGAACCGCTGACTTGGATAGATGATTTGAGTCCTTATTATTTTTTTGACAATATCTATCTATCCAACTATCTAGATCAGGTATTTTTTAAAAACTTTTTATCATCGGTGGGATTCGAACCGCTGACTTGGGAGTCATTTGTCCAATTGAGCTAAGCCACAATGAATTATTCTAAGAGCTTGAGTTGACATTATAATTTATAACAAAGTATATTAAAAAAAAAACCATGAATCCAACGGTCGTGATCTTTCGATCCCAATAACTTGAAGGGGTCAGATTTAAAATATGACCAACTTGGCAACTTCTTTCATTTTTCAAATACAAGTAAGAAGCCAGCCACCATCTCTGAACTTTTCCCTAAAATATAAGCCGACTCTATCTATTTGAAAAAATCTTCTGTGCACTGGCAAGTGGCGAGTGATGCACAGGCCACCAAATATTGGACATATAGTGAAAAGCCGATATGATATATATATGTGGCAGCCATATGTCTAATCTTCTGTGGTAGGGTGCCGTGCACCCAACACACCGAAGATTTCTCATATGAATATTCGCATAATTGTATGCAGTTGGTGAAACCACTCTTTTGACCTTGTAAACTCTTATTATAATCAATTAAAATCATAAATAAAAGAAGAAACGCCAAGTCCAAAGAGAAACTTCTATAACCAGCAACGCGGTTTCCTGATATTCTACTTCTCTCCAATAAAATTAGAAAAGCTTAAAAAAGCAAAAACAAATCATTCTCTTTGTTTTGTTTCAATTCTCAGAATCCAATCTGTCAAGAAACACATTCTTGTTAGAGGGTTGATTGATTCAATTCAATCTCTCTCTCTTTTCTCTTTTCTCTTTTCTCTTTTCTTTCTTGTGTGTGGGAGAGACAATGTGTCCTTTGAGGTTCATATTGGTGTTCTTTTCGGCGGTTCTGGCAGGGTATTTTGCCTGGAGGACGGTGCAGGCTTCGCCGGAGGAGGTGGACAAGATTGTTTCGGAGGATTCCACGTCGTTAAAAGATCAACAGGGGTTCAGTTTGAAAAAGGTATGATTAATTTTCTTTTGATTTTGTTTGGTTTGGTTCTTAGTGTCTGAGTTTCTTGTTCTTGAAACTTTTCAGGTTGCTCAAAATGGGTTCTGGGTATTTGTTGACATGGCCAGTGGAAAATACTTGTGGAGGAATCTGAGGGAGATGAAGAAAGACTAGGGAGATAGTTGTGTGCTTTTTGATCATCAGTACATGTCGAATTTTCTGCAATGGAAGAAAACTCTGTACTCTGTAATATTGAGAATCTGTATCCAGATTGTAAAAATCTTCTTCATCGTTTTGAAAAAAGAAGACAAGATGAACATAAATGGCTTTGAAATTTGATGCAGTAGACCAGAAACATGTTGAAGATTTCTTCTGCATTTGTAACAATTTATTTATTTATTTTTTCGCAAGAAATTGAAACAAGTGTCACATTCAACAGAACTAACATATGTACAACCTCAAGAAAAATAAATAAATAAAAAAGATTACAGATGAAGATCAAAATGCAGCAGGTTTTGTAGCCACGACTGCGGCAAATTTAGCTTGAATCACTGTGTAGCTTAATAGACATGTACAGAAGTGTTAGAATGGCACCTTGTGGAATTGGGGCAAATCTTGCAAGACTGGAGCCAACCCACATGGCTACCACTGCAAGCGCGACCAGGCTGCTGCTGGTTTTTCCGCAAACCCAACTTGCAAACGAGAGGCACAATGTTAGCAGTATGCCTCCTCTCCCACCCAAAATCCATGCGATTAAGTAGCCAATTTTGTATCCAGCATCCAACTTTTTATCGAACAAAGCTGACAGGCTACTAAATGCGAGTGATAAACGGGGTCCGAATATCTGCAGTAAGAAGAGAGAGATGAAGGCCGATCTTAGAACTTCACTAAAGGAGCCTCTCTCTTGATCTAGGTTTTCTTCTTTGACTTCCCCATCTGTTGTTTCACCATAAGAAGTAGAATTCTCTGCGTTCAAATTATAATATTTCCAATATCTCTCGGATTGCATTTTTCGTCTCACTTCAGCCCACCGATAGATCCTTTCCCTGTCTTCAAATTCAGGGCTGTAGTTCCAATTACCTCCGCATGACCTGCTAGCAGCTTTTTGAAATTTACGTGCCCGATCATACTTAATCCTTGTCACTTCATTAGATAATACCTGTTTAAACAAGGGGATAAAACTTTAGATTGTCAGCAACTTTCATTGACTATATTCAGACTGAGAAAAGGAATGATAACCCTTGGAGATTGATCATCTTTTTCTGTCCCTCATTAACTAAAAACTATTTCAATCATGATGCCGCTGAACATTGAAACAGCTATCAGTAAATACAGACCAATAAAATTTTACTTATATTGGAGCTAATGGTCTTGCCAAAACAAATTAAAATGCGCAATTAGTATAACACACACCAAGAAGGTTGTAAGATAGTCTCACTTCATATGCACGGCGGATGGACTTGAAGACTTCAGCAGCTTGTGAATCCTTGCTAACATCAGGATGATACTGCAATCGCAACATGAATATAGATTAATGAACCAACATTGGACTCAGGAAAAAAAAAATGAAACCAACATTTGTGCCAAATTTCATCAAGAGTATGCAAACAAGTCGTCGTCAATTATGGTGAAACTTCTTGGCAATAAATTTTCAGCATGAAAGGATATGTAAGGATAAAATCCACCAAAGTTTGTACAACGGTCCAAAAATTAAAACAAGAATGATAGTTTGCACCTAAGGTTGATACTCATATGGGGTCCAACGATCCAGATTATGGAAAATATGAGTAATGTGCGGTGCTAAGCACAGGGGATTAGGCCGAAACTCAAAACATTCATATTTGATTGTTGATAAAGGTGTTTTTATCATAGTTGACGTTCCATGATATTTCTATCTAACATGCACTGTATAAATGCAACCAGTTAAGCATATCAGAGTAACACCAAATGAAGAGAATGCTTGTTGATGGAAAGAGATTATGCTTGTCCTTCAACAAAACTTTCAGCAACCACAATGCTCTTTCAAATTAAATCCGAAAAGTTTTTAAATATTTTTTCCAAATTTAGACTTAGTTGAGTGCTGATAATATTGACACTTGACAGTCTGAAGAATTAATAAAAAATAATAATAAAAGATCTAGGGGGATGAAAAGTTTGGATAACTTAATCTGATATAAAACTGATATATGACATAAGACTATAAGAGCACTCTGCCAATATTGCTAACTTAGGGTGTTGAGAAATGGTTTCCATATTTTGGGTTTCACCTAAGGAGTTACGCTGGGTAACTTATTATACCAATATATCATAACATAAAAGACAATTTGTATAGCCAAGTTATTAGTGATTGAAAGACAAACTCAATTTCCATGTTGAAATGATTGAGTGCACAGAAAAACAAGAAATTTCATTAAATTTTATTGTAATATACTCAAGGTGCAAGAGATTGCATTCATATCTTTGCAAACCACTTTACTTAGCATTACCATACAGGCCTCTGAATCCCACTTAATCCATTCAATCATTCAGCTAATTTCACTGAAATTGTTCGAGTTTACAATAGTATATTCTTGTGAGATATACATAACAATCTAACCTTAGTTGGTAACTATTTCTCTTCTGGCATAACAATCTTCAAGAATTACAAGCAAAAGAGAGAAAGAAAGAAAAATGGACCATAAGGTAAGGAGGCTAATTCAGTTCAGCATAAAAACGAAGACTGAAAGATGATTACTAAGCCTAATTTAAAAATCTTACAAAAACTTTCAAAGGGAAGCTCCGAGGACTGCTCAAGTCCTAACAAAATCTCTGCATATTGACCAAAACTTCTCGTAGGACACCTGCTAAAAGTTGCTTTCACTCCTAAAAGCACATCTACCCTTGCTCAAAAAATCCATGTTCCGATATCCATGCAAACTTTGACTGTCAATACCTACATCCTTAGCTATTTCCCACATCTAATCACCTCTTAGTTCTACATTTGTACTGCTTTACATAGATTGCAGCCATTGCCTAGTCTAATGGCTAAAAGTCACAGATTCGTAAGTGTAAGAGCATGGATTCAAGCCTTTAGTCACTTCATTAAAAAACGCTAAAGAATAAGACCGAACATACCCGACTTAATACACCTTTTTGTCCAATGAGGGTTATGATCGTAGTCCTATAACCACGCTTTGCGCCTTATCATTTCCTTTCCTCATCTTTTGGGATGTGGATTACAACATTTGGTGGTCAAGCTTTTTCAAAATTATAACAACTTGGAGAAATGACATAGACTTCTATTTGCTCTTTTAGTTACTACTTTATTCATAAAAACTCAAAACTTTGTCTACTAATCATAAAATTAACTCAATGACAATTTTGACTGACATAATGCAATTGAAAATTGTTTTGACATAATCTATTGAAATTAGAGCACATGTAAATTAATAATAATAAATAAAAAAAACTAATGACAAATTATTGGAATTTCAATCACTAAAATCATATCAGCTTATCAGTTGATATCCTAAAACTCAAAACAAGCTTCTATCAAAATTTCTCGCACTTTCTCGGCAACCAAACACAACCAAAAAACATCAAATGACACACTATCCATTCAGTACCTTACGAGCGAGGAGGCGATAAGCTCTCTTGATATCAGACGACGTGGCAGTGCTAGCGATTCCGAGCACAGCGTAGTGGTCTTGGTCGCCGTCGATCGCCGCCGCCGACGCGACCACCGGGAGCCATCGGTGGTGGAGCCTTCTTCTTCTGTTTCTCACACGAGCGCCACTGCTGCATGTCGTCGTCGTCGTCGTCGAAATCAGGGAAGTGGCTTTGAGGAAGGAGGAGAAAGCATGAGAGATGTCGATGGGAGTAATGGGTCCCACCAAGAGCTGAGACTGCATTATCGTTCATGCATTCGATCGACGATAGCTTCTTACACTTGATTTTTTGTTTTTTGTATATGGTGTGTGTTTCAATGGATTAGGGCCTGGACCCGGGCACGGTAATGGGCCGGGTCCTGGGCAGACCAGGCCTTGTGTTTATTTATCTAACTTGATTAATTGTGTTTAACGTGTGTTTTGGTCCCAATATACTTTTATTGTTTTTAAAAGAGATGGTTACAATATAATTAATTAGTCAAATACTTCACAATTTCTGAATGGTACATTAACATAATACCGGGTCAAAGTCGCAAAGTATTGCAATTAATAAACACGGTAAAACTGAGAAGAAAAAAAAAATCATATGTAAATGATTTATTGTTACGAAATTGCAATTAGATGAAGCCACTTTTTTTTTGTTGACAATATCTAATTAATTCGGGATAATATTTTTTTTAAAGCTTTCATTATTGGTAAGATTCGAGTCGTTGACCTGGGAGTTATTTGCCCAAACTCCAAACTTAATCATTTACCAGCTGAGCTATGCCCATATTGACAATTAGATCATGCCACTTATTTTGGAAAATAAATTGGGAAATAAATGGATTTTTTTAAGGGATAAATGGCTTTTGTAGATAATTAAATTAATGTAGGTCAATCCATGTTAAAACATGTTAAAAAAATAGGGTGTTAAAACATTGTACTTTAAAGGTCAGATTGCGACAATATCTTAATTCAATGAGGTTATTAATTCAAGGGTGCCACTGCATTATTCTTAAGAGTGGTGCTATTGACACATCCCATACTGATCTATTCATATTCAACTTTTTAAAATTTTGATTTAATTAAATTAAATTAAATTTTTTTATTAAATTTTTTTGTTTATTTCCAAAATTACCCATTTTACTTATTTTTTTTCAAACTTAATACATACCATATATAATCTCTCTATCTCTGATCTCTGTATCTGTTTACATCTCTCTCACCTCCATTGATTGATTTTTTTTTTCTTCTTATTATTTTTTTAGTTTTTTTTTCTCTTATTTCATGATGGAAAAGAAAAAATAAAAAATAAAAAATAACAGGGTACTTCAACACAACTACAGTTTGATATCATTCTAAAGAAAAAATAAACGTCAAACTTATTTTTAGAGAATGAATTGTTTCCAGATGCTTACTATCATTGTCAGACAATTCTTACTTTATGTCATTCTTAGACAATTCTTCAAGATGTTTGATATCGTTCTTAGACAATTCTTCTATATTCTTAATATCGTTCTCAAACTCTTCCATAATATTTTCTACGTATGTAAGAAACAGATTTTAGGGTTTAAGAGTTATTTATTTTTTGTAAGCTATCGTTCACATTCCTTTTCCAAAAAAAAAAAAAAAACCCAGAAATAGTATAACCTATACCATTAAGCAATCATTACATCGGGAAATCAAAATAAGTATGGTAGATTGATAGCTTCTCATGATTTTAATAGTATTTATAACAATCATTAAAATAAAATAGATTTAGAAATTCAAATAGGTCAAACCTATCTATTTATATGTTAAATTTTAAATAAAATTTTCAACAACCCATGTACACATATATATTACATCATTTTCAACGTCTATTAAAATAAATATAATTATTTATTTATTTTAAAAAAAATTTAATAAAGAAACATGTTTTAAAATATATTTTAGTAATCAACAAGTGACTATGACCAACCAAAGTGAGAATGGAATCAAATCCACTTCTAAGTAGTAGTACACTAGTACCCACTACCCAATAAGAAGTTTTGTGTCATTTCAATTTAGTCCCACCACACTTGCTTGACCAATGACATGAGATGACCAAGGCACACACAGCCAACCCAAAAAGGTGAAATCCTAGGAATTAAGTGATTTCCTTTTTTGTTCTCACCCTCACAAATCACAATATGGAAGCCATGTATGTCTAGATTCATCCCTCACCTTCAAATCAAACTTTCATTCTTCTACAAAAATTCCACATTTGTTGCTGTCTCTCACTTAATTTTTAATGTCTAAAATCAGACACATATAAGTAAGAGATGTCGATTTTTTCTTATTATGAAAATAGATATTTAAACAACGTTGAAGTATTGCCTGATATGCCTTGAATATTTTCAACCAATGTTAATAATGATTTCTTGTAAAAAAAATGTTAATAATAATTAAATACAATTGTTTTGTTACTGCACATCCATAATTTTAACATTGTTAAAACATGCACCATCAATTTTTTAAACTATCAAAACATGCACATCAACTCTTTACATTATGGTTTCACGAGTAAATGTAGAAAGTCTATACAAACTATCTATTTACCACATACATTTTACATCGTGAGTTCAAAGAAAGTTTATGAATATCATATGTGTTTATATTATGTTTCTATTATGTATTTATTATTATTATTATTTTTATTTAGAAATAATTATTTTATATATATATATATATATCCAAAATGAAGATACTAATTCATATAAATTATTATTTTTTACTTTTTACTCACAAAAAAAGTAAAATTATTTATTTTAATATATATCATAACAAAAAAATCATAAATTTTCATATCATTTAATTAAACGAAATATATATAAATATATAGATTCAAACATATCAATATTTTTTTTATTTGTATATAAAAAATATATTTTTATATAATTTTATAAGTTTTTTTTAAAAGAATTATATAAGTTCTGTTAGTCAATATTATTATATGTTTCTCTAAAAAAAATTATTAGATGTTTTGTTGAATGATTTTTTTTTTTCAAAAACAAAGCAAAAACATGTAAAACAGAAGTAACTCGCACATCCATCGTTCACATGATAACGAGTTTTAACATACATGTAAAACTAATATTGTTTTATAAATACGCTAGTGTTATACATGTAAAATTGGTATCGTTTAAATACTAAGAGTAGGAAATAAAATAAATCGAAGAAATCAAATAAAGAAGAAATCAATTGACGAATTAACGACATTAAAATTTAAAATAAATAAATAATTTTTTCAATCAAATTTAATTAAAATAAATAAATAATTTTTTAATCAAATTTAATTTAAATATTTTTTTCTTTGAATTTATTTAAAAATTAATTTTATATAATTTTATATTAACCTCTTATAAAATACAGTTATTTTTTTATCAAATTCTGTGTTATATCAAATAAGAGACATTATTATTTTAGTTCAATTCGTAAGACATTAAACACATTATAATACTAGTCGTATCTAATCAATCAAATCCCTTAAGATAGTCTAATCGTATCTAATTCAATCCTACACTTCATACGTAGCATTAATAGTCAAGATTATTATTTGATTTTTTTGTTCAAAGAAAAAAAATTAAAAACCAAAGCTAAGCATGGAAAGCAGAAGCAAATTTATAGCACCATACGTAGCATTAGTAGTCAAGATTATTGTTTGATTTTTTTGTTCAAAGAAAAAAAATTAAAAAAACAAAGCAAAGCAAGGAAAGCAGAAGCAAATTTATAGCATTCACCCTCTCACACCCACCGTTCACATGATACCATTTCTCGGAGTCTGTCTATTTTGGGTTCCGTTTCCCATAAAAACACACCTCTCTTTCTCTCTTTCTCGCAAACAAACTTTGAGGGCTCTCAGGTATTTGATCTCTTCCTCTTTTCTTTTTTTCTTGCTCTCTTTCTCTCTGTCTGTGGATGTGTAAATTTTTGTTGGTTTTTTTCTCTGCTGCATGTATGTGTGTGTGAATTTTTATATTAGTTTGCTGTTTTATTTTCATTTGCTAGTACATAGATCATGATAACTTTTGATCAAGCATTGTTTTTTGCTCCCAACTCTACAAAACAATTGAAGGGCAATCTTTATTTGGTTCATATCATCAATGTAATTAGACAAAAATGCATTTTGATCTTATATATTGTCCATCTTGATTCTTGGTCATTTACAATGTGGGGTTGTTTTGTAAGATTGTTTTTTTTTTTTTCATTTTATAATTGACATTTTTCATTTATTTGGTTCATCTTCAATATAATGACAATGGGTTGCTCTAATTGCTTGAATTGCATGGATTTTGCTCTAATTGATTGAATTGATTGGCTTTTGCTATGATTGATTGAATTGAATGGCTTTTTGTAGAAGGGAAGTGAAGAGTAAAACTTTGTGATGTCTACCGTGGGAAATTCAACAAATATATTTTGGCAAGAATGTCCAGTTGGGAAGTTTGAAAGGCAGAAATTACTTCACCAAAAGGGATGTGTTGTATGGATTACGGGTCTTAGCGGATCAGGTTCGTTTTCAAAATTGTTTCCTTTTCTTTTTTTTTTAGTTTAGTTTCTTTCAAGTTTTTCGTTCACACTTTATGAAATAATTTTGCCTATTGTTTCCTGTTTATCTGTATTCACTTTTAATTTCAACTTTTTTGGTATATAGACTTTGTTTTCTGAAATCACAACATGCATGTCTAAGTGGCTTTTTGAATTATGAGATTCAAGTCCTTCATTGGTTGTCCTGTATACTATACATGTCTGTGGAAGAACCAACTTAGTAATTATGTGTCAATTTTCAGTTTATTATGGGTTGTTGAATACTTGAATCATAGTTTATATGCGTGGAATTGAATGACATAACTTGGTTATTGAAGCAAACCATATTGCTTTGGATGTAAGGGTCTGTTAATAGTATTTTACTTTTTATTCTGCAAATGTGTAGCAAAAATATGGAATGGGCTCTAAATTTGAACTAGTATGTCGTTGTGTATGATCTACCTGAAAGTTGATGTCAGCGTTTTGTGAGCTATACAAGCGAGTGTGTCTTAAGCTTTCATGGTTTCATGTTTTGCTTTATGGGCTAGTTTGGCATAGAAAGAATTCAGATGTCGAGGTAAAGAAAAACCCCATTACAAAAGGAAAAAGAGTGAGCAAGAAGATTCAATAAATATATAAGAAAGCATGTTTATTTTGGTTGAAATGAATTCAGGCCTTGCTACCTATTATCTGTCCTCTAATTGCAGAAAGCACGCTAAATTTGATCCCAACTTCTCACCTGATCACTATTCAATCCACAATGTTACAAACTGGCAAATGCTAGTAGTTTTACATTTTCCTTTTCTCTTATGCCATGTTCAATTTATATTTTCCTAAAATATTATACCGAACTGGAACAATGGACAACCTTGGGAGTCCCAAAAAACATCAGAGAACATGTGTATTCTTATTAGCCTGATCAGTGTGATCTAATTGCATATTTTTAAGTTTGGATCCATTGTACTGCTGAAAGGCTGAAAATGCCTTATATTTTGTTCTTATTATTGTTCCTGAAGGGCAATGCATCTCATTTAAATATTTGTGAACTGTCCAGGGAAAAGCACATTGGCATGCTCAGTTAATAGAGAACTATATTCTAGGGGAAAGCTCTCTTACATCCTAGACGGAGACAACCTTCGACATGGACTAAACAAAGATCTTGGTTTCAAAGCAGAAGATCGAACTGAGAATATACGTAGAGTTGGTAAGTTTATATAGAGAAAACAACCTCTGATTGGACTTTGAGAGATGTGAGACTAACCATGTAGTTGCATAAACAGATTACTCATCTCCAAGGAGGTGTAAATCAGATTTTCACCCTTATTAATAATATTCTGTGTTTTTGTTCTTAGGAAGCAAACTTGTATAGTTGACTTAAACCAACCGATGTTGGATCAATTTATTTATGCCTCTTACTTCAAAAAAATAAAATTATTTATGCCTCTAATCTTTCATTTTGCAAATGAATTTGTGATTTAATGTTCCAAATGATTCTATTTAAGTTATTCATACTGATTTGCAAAACTCTCTTGGTTTTAAATTCTCTCTCTCTCTCTCTCTCTCTCTCTCTCTCTCTCTCTCTCTTCTCACTTGCAAATTATCAATTGTAAATGCACCCAATGCTACATGTTCTGCACTCATGCTTGTCTGTTATTATTTAATCTTGAGGTAGCTTTCGCAAATGCAAACATGATGCGGGGATCAGGGATCCGAATTTGGCTCTTTTAAATGTCTGTTTTTCTGTAATTAGATTAATAGTCGCTACAGTACCCTTGCCATTGAGGTTCTAGTTACAGGAGTAGGAAGCAGAGATTTGAACACAGTGAATTTTTTCAGTACAGCTGAAACTGACATCTTTAGCAAATTTTGAACTTGTTCTAGTTAGCCAGCTACTAAAAGTTTACTTGTGTAAATGAGTTATTGAATTTCATTATGTTTAGACATGTAAATTGTCATGAGAATATTAAGGATACAATGACATTTCTTCTTTAAAATGTCAATAAATCACAAACTTAAGACTGTTGAACATTGTTTAACAATTGCAAGAATAGTGATATACTAAATTTTGTCCTAGTTACGAGGCATTTTGTCTGTTTGGCCTCATCTTAGCTAGGGCACTGGGTATGGTCGATAAGAGCTTCTGTGCAATGTATTTATTTCTAAGTCATTACTTTTCTGTTATAGGGGAAGTAGCAAAGCTCTTTGCCGATGCTGGTTTAGTCTGCATTGCCAGTCTGATATCTCCGTATAGAAAAGACCGGGATGCATGCCGTGCTATGTTGCCAGATTCAAACTTTATTGAGGCAAGGTTCTTGTGAATGGTTGTTATGTACTTACATTTTTTTGAGAAGGGAATGTTATCTTATTAGTACATATTCAGGTTTTTATGAACATGCCCTTAGAATTGTGTGAGTCAAGAGATGCGAAAGGCCTTTACAAACTAGCACGTGCTGGAAAGATCAAAGGTATGCTATCCAAACATATCTTCTGCTGCTATAAATTTTTTTTCCTGAGAATGTTTTTGCTTTTCATTTTTTAATTAAAGTTGAATGAGGAATATCTTATTGACATATTTTAACACTAATATCCGAATTGTTTATTTTTTTTTTGAGGAAATCTCAGAATTTTTTTATGGTGGCACAGTTTGCTTTTTATGCTTCCTGTCCTCTGCCATACTAGTCCCAAGGAATTTGTGTTTAGCTAAAGGGATCTTCTAGGAAGCTTAAATAGGATTGTCAATAGTGCCATTTCATGTTACTGTTTGTTATCAGCACAGCATAGCTTTTAAAAATAGCATCATCAATTAGAGCATATGATTCTGTTATTAGTTGACCAAAAAAATTATAAATGATGTCATGCCTCCTTTAGTTTTAAGGCATCATATCCTGTAGCGCTGTAGGGGTAGAGGACCAAATTTTCCGGGTTCATGAAACTTTTATTTTCTGTTTGTTTCTCAGATTGATTTTGTTCTGCCCATCCCCGTACTCTTTGTTAAACATTTGGTGTGTGGCCAGGTTTTCTGATCCATAGTTCCAATATGTTTAAATATTGTATCCTTAATACTGATGTTTGCTTCAGATCTTCCTCGTTGTTGACTTATGATAACACTCCACACCATTATTTGTAATTTTGGATTCCTTAGCATATCTTGTCGAATGCAATTTTAGGAAGTGCCAATGGGGTTAGGTTTTTTTCCAATTACGAAATTTTAGATACTTTGATATAGAAAAAAAAATCATTTCAAAAGAGTGGAACCATCAATACCCAGCTTTTGCTAATGAATATAAGAAAGTGTATTTTTCTAACTGGTACATATTAACTAACAATTTCATTGATTCTATAGAACACTTTATCTCAATTCCGAATTACTTCATTGGAATTTAAGTTATTCTGTAAACTCACTTGATGGCTGAATAGAACAATCGAATCTTCTTTTCATTTCCATTCATTTCCTTTGTAATAATCATATTGCATTGCAGGTTTTACTGGGATAGATGATCCTTATGAACCTCCATTGAGTTGTGAGGTATGCTTCGAGTTAACTGCACTAACTGATTATGGTCATGTGCTCGTGATTCCTTGTGTCAATTATTATTATTCGATCAAATATCATAACTCCCACTTCTTATATTGTGTTGTGTTTGAAGTTTCTACATTTTGAACTGTATCGCTTCTTCCCCTCTGTTCAGATAGAAATAATACAGAAAGACGGAGTTTGCGCCACTCCAGATGACATGGCAGGAGAAGTGGTGACTTATTTGGAGGAGAAAGGATATCTGCAAGATCAGTAATTGTGTCTCTTCAACTTCCGTTTTGTTTATATAATTCACTACTCTCAACAGTAAAATCTTTTCGAAGCACAGTATAACCATCTTTTCATTACCACCTGCCTCCCTATAGGAGGTTAGCCTGTGCCAAGCTGGATATAGTTTGAACTTTGAAGTAGGGAATATGTTATCTGCAATAATTTTAGATTTTCGGATCGACAGAGTTTAGTGTTGATGGGATATATATGTTAAGACTGCCAAGATCTTTGGTGTCTTTGCTCATCATACATCATCAACAGATGTTCATTAGAATTTCTTATATTTAACAACTGATCATCAAGAAATGTATCAAGTTGTATCTTGGAAATTTTTCTGTCTTATATACAAATATCAGTTCATCTATCCTGCAATTCGAGTAGCATTACAGTTGAACATTTTGATGCATTTCAATGCTCCTAAGAAATGACTACAATCACTCTGCACAAACGTTACAAGTTTGTACAATCGGGTTTGCAGTTGATCTTTGTAAATTCTGATTCTTTCGAGGCCTAACGACCACGTGTAATTGCCATTAACTTAAAGTTCTGATGTTGCATCTTGAGATTTGCTGATGAAACACGGAGTTGGAGTGCATATATTGTCGGATTTTGAATAAACAAGGAGTCAAGGATGATCAAAGTGGATCACATGTGCACCTCTTGGCATCGCTGTAAACGTTCACATAGGTGCTGATTGTAATCATTGAAATCTTTAGAAAAAATCTGTCAACTTTTTCAAATGTGTCATGTCTCACTCATGTGGATTGGTTTGAGACTTTGAGTCACTATCTTCTTTCGGTCATGTCTTTTTCTACTACCATTTTTTCTTCTTCTTCGTCTTCTTCAAAATCCGAATCTGCATAGACTCCTTTTAATCAGTAATAAACAAAAAGTCATCATCCAAGGCATTTAATTCTACACAAATTCATTTAATTTAATTTTGACACAATTCTACTTTTTGTCATGAAAAAATCTTTTATGCCAACTTCTATTATTCAATTTCCAGCTACTACACAATCTTTACGATTAATGCATTATTTTTTGTATTATTTTAATTAAAGATAAAGTCCAATTTACAATTAAAAATATTTCTAAAATTTTAAAATTTCTCTTTACAAATGGAATTTAACTTTCATATTTGGGTTACATTTAAATATGATAATTGATTAATTAAAAAATAAAAAATAAAAACTTGATTTGATTTGAACGTGGAAGTTACAAATACCAATTATCTAACATAAGTCATGACCACGGACCACCCCAAAAATCCTGCTCCAGAGAAATCTTTAGAAAAAAATATGGAAATATAGACCAATCGGTTAAGACTTTATTAATAATATTTTTATTGTTAATCTTCCTTATGACAATTGATAATAATATAGATTTTTTTATTCTTAGCTTCTTTTATAAATAAAAACTCTAAAATTTTAAAAAAAAAATCCTCTTTATGACAAATGCAATGCACGTGCTAGATTTGTAGTATTGAACCTTAAACATAATATATATACATATATTATATATATATATATGAATACGAATTTATTTACAACATATTTACAATAAAAAAGTGTTAGTACTTAGTACTTCTAATATTGCAACTGAACTTGGAGTTCAACATTACTACCTAAGCTTTATAACTATTTACGAACAAAAAAAAATGCAACATTTACTTACCTGTTGCAACAATCCATCTTCACCACAAGTATAAAATATATGAGGGCTTCCAGGTTAAACAGCCAATTTATGAGCTCGTCCCTGATGCTTTGCTAGCAATTTAGTCTCCACTCTGCCATATACGTTTCAGAATTTGAGCATGACGAACCTAAAAGTAGGGAAAAGATTATTCACAAAACAGAAGAATCACAATTTTATATCATAAATTTTGATATAGAAACAAAGAGGATGGTCATTCTTTTTAATGCTATAAATAACAAAGGAAGATAGTACGACAAGATAAATAAGCAGAAAAGTCATGAATGACTTGTTCACACCATGAAAACAATGTCCACTTGACTCCACCTCCTGAAAATTCTGTTTATGATATTGAAAGAATGTCTAGTCTGTATAATGAATGGTCAAATGCTTGCTTCACAAAATCAATCAATGGCAAGGAAACAGAAACAGAAGCTTTTCATTTTTTTCTAATTGTAACTCAATAAGAATCCATATATTGGCTTTTAAACCGAAAGTGTCTTCCCCACCAAGAGAATAAGAGATTGTTCATCAGCGGATGATGATAAAGTGTCTTACCACCAAGATTTTAGGTTTTCATATATCTATTTTATTTCAAATATTTATTTTATTTTAATTTCGGATTAACCAATAAACTGCAGTCATATAATTACATGAATAATAATCTTTTTTTATAAGTTTATAATTTCGGATTACCTAATAAACTGTATTTATATAATTACATGTCTACATCCTAGTAGACATAATTATGCAAACTAGTATGCCAACCCGACGATGCACAAGCTTTGTTAAAAAAAAAGATTATTTACGATTCATTGTATAATTAAAAAAAGAAATACAAATAAAAAATTTGACAGAAAAAAAAAAGGCAACAGACCAAATATTAAGATAATATATGTCTACAATCTTTTGAAATTAACCTAGAAAATTAATACACTTGGTAGTGAAATTGAAATGATGAATTTAATTTCCTGGATATGATAGTGTATACATCCAATTTTTTCAACTTAGATAGCTCCTATCCATTATTTGGAGAGTCAATATGCTCCTGAAAATTTGAGATTTATGAGATGTAGATCATCCCTTTTTCATCCCTGGGACCTGAAAACCTTAAGTGATGGAAGAAAAAGTATATTGTATACCTACAAATAAGAGAATTAAATTCGAAAAAAATTACAAAATCAACTTACGAAAATATTTTACATCCAATCAAATTGATAAATGTGAAAATGGTCAATCTCTAACCGAGATGAATCCCGATTATTGTATGGAAACTATAATTTTCAACATAAAACACATGTAAGTAACCTAATTATTTATACTCTTTGTAGATGAAACCCAGTTTAATGTAAAAAGTCAAAGATCATTAAATCTTTTCGGCTTTTCACGTAATAGATCTAGACATCGGTCCAATGTTTTTGTTTTTATTTTCGACAATCAAGAAGAAAGAAAACTAAAAACATACGATTAAACTGTTAAGCTTTCATTGATATGATTTTTAATTGTAGGAGATTTTGTTTTATTCTTATCAAAATCAATAAAATATTTCGCTATTATGCACGAACTCATGTATAGCTGAAATGTTGTTTACATTTATATCATAGATCGGGTACACAACAAAAATACATTCGGGGAGAAACTAAATTGTCAATAATAAATTTGAAAGTAAAAAAAAGTAAGCTATAACATTTTATATAAATTAATTAAGGATATACTGAAATTATAGAATTAATAATTAACAAAATGAAAGTAACATTAGGATGAATTCATCTTGCGTTCTCTATATTGTTGTACAGAGAACAGAACTATGATACTATTATGACTATTATATAAATAATATAATAACACGATTAATCCATCCAATAACAATAAGTATGTCATCCAAGCTTTCACCTTCTTCATTAGCATGTCCAAACATCATCATCATCATCAATTGTGATTCATTCCAATCAAAAAAGAAGAACCAATTGCATCAGGAAAAAAAAATCTAAAACAAAGAGTTAGAAATGCACATGTGACTGTGTGCAAGAAGAGAGTGATAGATTTCTATCCAGCATTTCTCTTGAAAATACACATGTGACTGTTTGAGCCTTTTGATATATTTGCTAGGAAGACAGATTATCAAACAACAATTCAAAGCACATAACATAGATCGTCCGTTTGAGAAAGAGAGAGACAGTTGCTTCTTCATTTTCAATAGTTCTGCTTATTTGGACAATTATTTGAAGCATTAGAAAAGGTTAAAATTTAATCAAACAAATAAAAACAAAGACGGCATCAAAAACTCATCCTTGAATTTAATAAGGTTCGTTGATAAAGCGAAGAAAATATCCTATAGTCTGCGAAATCCATATGAAAATTTAAATGAACTACATGATGAAATCAAGAAGACAAAAAAATAAGAAAAATACAGAAAAAAAGCCGAACAACACAAGACACAAGACAATGGAAAGAGATCATAAAACTCCATTACTTTATATTGAACACTAATTAATTATTACTAACCTCCAATTATTACTTAACATGGTTGATGTGTATCCTCACATGAACATTACATGTGCATGAGGATTGAAGAGACATATAATTAATTAGTCTGATTATAAGAAGTTAATGGAGGCAATCAAGTCATTGTGTAAATATAATTATGAAGTAACAGTCTTTCTATTATTAGTTCGTCCTAACATTAAATATATCAAGACATTGAATGTGAACCACTCATTTATGGAGGAGCTTTTACAAGTGCATATATACCAAGTCAAAGTATGTAAAATGAATGGTCCACATTCAATGTCCTGATATATTTAATATCATGACGAACTGATAATAGAAAAATTGTATAAAGTAATTAGTATTAATCTATTGTTAATTTTCAAATGTAACCGATCATTAAATAAAATTAATTGGAAAATGAAAAAGTTCTTTAATTTAAATCTATAGATTAATGTAGTGTTATTTTATTGCATCAAAGAAACCGAAAAAAAGTAGAGTGGAATAGATTAAATATATTATATTATATGATATTACTTAATATGGAAAACAAAATTAAAAAAATTAAAAACATTAAAATTGATGACATGTGTTGCTTCTTCGAGAGAAGAAGCTATTTTTATATTATGACGATGTATGATTTATTTTTATATTATTATTTATGATCAGAATATGATTATAATATGATAAATTAATAGATGAAAAAAAATTAAAAAATATTAATAATATCAAATAGATATTACAGTGTCACTTCATTATGAGACAAAGTTATTTTTATATATTATATATATAATATAATATTTTATATAAATAAATATGATATTACTTAATATAATAAATTAATAGATGAAAAAAATTAAAACAATATTAATAATATTAAATAAATGCCACATGTCACTTCCTTATAAGAAAAAAGTATTTTTATATATTATATATATAATTTAATATAAATAATATGATATTACTTAATATGATAAATTAATAAATGAAAAAATAAAATAAAATAAATATTAATAATATTAAATAGATGCCACATGTCACTTTCTTATGAGAAAAAGTTATTTTTATATATCATATAATCATATATATATATATATATATAATTATATGATTATTTTACAAATAATAAATAAGAGTAAACATTTCCTCTTATGGTTAAAAAAGCTATTATTATATGATTATATATGATTTTAAAAAATAAAAAAATTAATAACATTTATGATTGCTATATTTCACAACCACATCAAAATAATATATATATATATATATATATATATATATATATATATATATTTTTATATACTAGTGTGGCAACCCGGCTGTTTTGTTAAAAAATTATTTAAAATAAGTTATGTATTAAACAAAATGTGCTATCTGTTCCAAATTTGTTAGATATGATTAATCTTTTGTATAGGCTTTTATCAAATGGATTTATTGAGTAAAATCTGAAATATTTCTATTATTTACATTATCATGTGATAATTATTGAATCTTCAAAATAATTGAATTGCCTTCAAAAAATATTGTACACCGGTCACATTAAGTAGATCTTACAAAATTGTAAATAACTAATGAAGAATAATTAAAATAAAACTAATAAAAAAAAGGGTTTATAATCGGAATTTTGAAACCGGAATTTTGAACTTACCAATTATTATAATATACATATATATATATATATACGAGTTTGCAGCCTATACGATATGCAGGCATTGCAAAATATATATTGAAAATTACATTTATGAAGTTTTTTTATGAATCAAATTATTATGGTTGCTTTAAAAAAAAATTATGGTTAAAATAATTTTAAAAAAATATTTCTAAACAAAAAGTAATAAAATTATGATACAACAAAATTGACCAACTTCATTTTTGCTTTTTTTTGGTTAAAGATTTAAGAAAAAAAAGTTATAACATGGGAATACGATTATTGCGGTAGACTAATACAATGAAATGATTGTTAATTATGAGCTTAACAATACGAAAAAAAATAAATAAAAATGAAATCAAAGCATTTTCGTTATATATGTCAGAAGAAGCAGCTCCAGAAGACTTTCGATTATGCTTGTATTTCATATTTTTTTCATCTAATACAAAGTACATAGCAGACATACTCATCGCCTATTACCTACTACATAGGAGATATACTCATCTCCACGTATATACATATATTTATTACAAATTTGATATACTTTATAATTTATATTAAGTCAAGTTGTTTGAATAAACCATTGTAATTACTTAAGCAATCTCCTTGAAATCAACACATCTAGCAACCATCAGTCGAATTCAAATATTGTAGCCCCTGCAACATAAATAACGTCAAATGAAAATGGTCTTAATCTCTATTGTATAATTTATCTGCTCCAGAATTCCATTAAATTTCAACGATAACAAAAACATTTAGAGTGATTATGTAAATAAGTTTGAACAAAACAAACAAAAAATTATAGTACATTCCTAAAATAGAACCAGTTAATTCAAACTTGTACTTGAGATAAAAATTAATATGATGTCTCCAACTATTCAAGCATTTCAGTTCAAGAATTTACCTTGTCATGATATCGTAAAACGAAAAAAAGTTCTTTCAATTAATAATTAATCAAGAACATTTTTGAGTTACATTTTACTTGCTATGAATCAAAATTATACTTAATAAATTAAATATTAAATAATCTAAGGACGCTAAAAGCTTATAACAATCCAATAAGAGCATTTCCATAACAGTTATCTGTCAGTTTTCTCATAAGGTATTTCAAACTAAATCCAAAAAAGTGTCTGCTGTGAAATTGATCTCTGAGAAAAGAGTTATGTTTTAAAGGAAAACAAAACAAATCAGAAATGGGGTTCTACACAAAAAGAGAAATCAGAACAATGAGTCATTAATATTTTTTAAAAAAAGAACAATGAGTTATTTATGAGTATAATCATCCGAGATAGTACACAAATATCAGTATGTCAAATCAAAACGCATAAACAAAAGAAAAAAAAATAGGTGTAAGAAAACAGAGTTGAATAAGACCCTAAAGAGTGATAAATGAAAAGCAGAAGTTCTTTCAAAAGAGAGAGTTGTGTTGAAAATTGCAGTGGTTGATGATCCATGCATAAGGAACAACGCCGTAAGTGGCAATCGTTGGCAAGCTTGAGAATAAAGTATTTGATGTTGTGATCCGTCGGCAAGCTTGAGACCAAAGTATTTGATGTTATGATCCGAAAGTTCGAATCTTTTGGGAATGCTAGATTTTGAAGCTAGAGTCTGATGGTGCAAACTGATTGCCTAAAACCATATCAATTTATTTTGACTGAATACTGCTTGTGAATTAAGGATTTTATGCTTGCTATTTATAGAACCAATGAATCAGTTCATCTAAACAGGCTTGATAGTAGTGAAAATGGGGAATCTTTGTTTATTAATGAAATTAGATACCTAATAAATTTCTCATAATGACATTGGATACCTAAGAGCTTCCTAGAGATAATAACCATATTATAACTGATGGTCAAATTCATTTATAAGCAATTTGTTTTTTTTGAAATGAATATAAAAGTAATTAAACATTGTATAGAATTTAAGGAGGGGGTTTAACAGTTTCCTAATAATGTCATTAGATAAATAAGGGTTTCCTAGAGATAATCACCTCATTATAATTGATGATGAAATTCATTTATAAGCACTTTATTTTTTGAAATTAATATAAAACTAATTAAACATTATATAGAATTTAAAGCCGAAACTCCCTCACGACGACACGTGGCGCCTTGAGGGCCAGATTTAGTATATTATATATATATATATATATATATATATATATATATATATTATAGATAACTAATTCATAACACATTAAAAAAAACTAATTGATAAGAATTTATGTTTTTTTTTCCTTTTGAACTTATCAATATTATAATATATATATATATATATATATATATATATATAAAGATATTTGTATATTGATAACTAATTAATAAGAATTTATGGTTTATCTTTAGAAATTATCAAATCTTATAATATATATATATAATTAATAATACTTAAAAATATTAATAGGCATTTTAACATGAATAGCTAGGGGTTTAGGGCTCAACCTTGTACCATAAACTATTAATTAATCTCATAAATAAAGATTCAAGAGGCAACTAATAATAGTGGGATAATGATTATTTTCACTTAATCAGTTCCAAAATTAATTAAATTATGATAGCATTCCCTTACTGACATTTTCCATCCCATAATTAATTAAAAAAATAATTATATTATTTTATTTTATTTTTACTCAAAAGATTAAAATCCGCATCTTCTTATTACCCAAACGTTTTATATTCATTTCATCAATAAATAATCTTTCTTTCATCTTTATAATATCTATTGATTAGTTTCATTATAAAAATATATATTAATTAGTTATTAATTGTTATAATATATAATAATATAATTTGTTTCACTTTTTTTTATTTCTTTCATGCAATAAATATTCTTGCATTAATTTATAAATTTAAATTAAACAACCATTCATAAAATTATGTCTTGAATTCACAAAATGGTAGCAATAAAGCAATGTAAAGAGAAACCATATCATATATATATATATATATATATATATATATGTATGTATGTATGTATTTATTTATTTATTTATTTATCAAAGAACTCTTTGCATTCAATTGTTAGAACATTCATTAGTTTACTTTTTACATGTTTAACATCGAAATTGAAAATGATATATATATATATATAACTAATTCATAAGACATTAAAAAAATCTAATTAATAAGAATTTATGGTTTTTTCTATTGAATTTATCAAATATTATAATATACATATAAAGATATTTGTATATAGATAACTAATTAATAAGAATTTATGGCTTGTATTTAGAACTTATCAAATATTATAATATATATATGTACACGTATGTGTATATACATAACTTTTCAAATCAGTACGCACGGATATAACTTCATCAGTGCGTTGAATATAGACCTTTAGATTTACATATTTTAACTTAAAGTGTATGCACTTGTCAAAACTTCTCCATAATCAGTGGTCCACATGCAACGCACTGATATAAGTTACATTAGTGCGCACTGAAGAGAAAATGACTATATATATATAAATATATATATATATATTAACTAATTAATAAGAATTTGAATATGAATAGTTGGGGCTCAATCTTGGGCCATAAATCATAAATTAATCACATACATCAAAATTCAAGAGGCAACCCATAAATAATGGAATAATGAATAAATTCACTTAATCAATTCCATAATTAATTAAATTATGATAACAATCCCCAACTAACATTTCCTATCATATAATTAATTCTATAATTTTATTTATTTTTACCGAAAAGATTGGAAGTCTCATCTTCTCAACATTTTATATTCATTTCATCTATAAATAATATTTCATCCATCTTTATAATATTTATTAATTAGTTTCATTCTAAAAAATACATATTAATTAGTTATTGATTGTTATAATATAAACTAAAATATTTTGTTTTTCTTTTCTTTTTTTCAAAAGAGATGGAGAGTCTCTTTTTCTCAGGACTCACTCTTTTTTCTTTCAAGCAATAAATATTCTTCCATTAATTTATAAATTTAAATTAACAACCCTTCATAAATTTATATCTTTAATTCACAAAATGGTATCAATAAAGCAATGCAAAGAGAAACCATATCATTCATATATATACATATATACATCATAGAACTTTTAGCATTCAACTATTAGAACATTCATTAGTCTATTTTTTCCACTAAAATAATAACAATAATTACATGTTTAACAACGAAATCGAAACTGAAAGTCACCAAGTGCTACTTTTATCGGACCTCCAAGTTTTTGAAAGGCAATTCCTTTAGAGACATGAGAAGTCCTTCAATGCTATCACCACCAATAACTTTAATTCTTCCATCCCTGCAATGTGATAAACACGGAATATTTAACCGTTTCCCAAAAATAAAAGAATTTAGCATATGTATGTAAATAATCAAATTTGTGCAAAACCTTACAAATATCAACAAATAACACAATATTTCCAAATTCAACTTACAATGAAGTCGAAGCTCTAGATGGAACACCATAATGGACATCTACTTGAAAATCTAATTCCGTGGATGTTTAAAATCCATGTTTCAAGTTTTGCTGACCAAAACAAACACAATAAAGAAACCAAAATACATCACAACAATAATCAATCCAAAAGTGCATTTTTTTCTTAACTTCTAAAGTGTTTGAATCCAAAAACAGATTTTAGATGCTTCGTTTTGATAAGAAAATAATACCTGAGAATGGTATACGACTTTTTGAATCATCGTGAATTGAACCCAAAAAAAGAAACAAAAACTAAGATTAAAATTATTCAACAAAATAATAAAATTAAAATATCAACAAAAAAAAGCCGTAGAAATAATTTTCTCACCACCTAAACATTTTATCATCACCCAATGCAATCAAATTTCCTACCTTTTGGGTGTTTTGAGTTTGTATGTGAGTGAGAGCCAATGGAATGAGGTGGAGAAAATGTGAGATTTTTTTTGTTGGTTTTTATAGAGAAAATTGAAGGAGAGAGGAGGGTGTTGTGATTGGCATATTGTGATTATTTGGTTTAATTGTCTAAATTTAAAGTTTGATTTAAAAGAGAATGTGATGGGATTCTGGTGTTTTATTATTAATCATGATAATAACCAACAAGAGAGCAATAGTTCATGTATATTTAAAAAAGAATACGATAAGTTTTTGGTATTATTGATCATGATAATTATAACCATTAAGAGACCAATAATCATAATGATATCCATGAAGAGACCAATAATGCCACTCCTTCATGAAATGTAGTTATTTTTATTCAATGTAAATAAAGTATTTTAAGGTGTAACTTAAAATATTATTAATAAACAATCATAATATGATTATTGGTTACAAAAAATGGATGGTGACTATAGGAGATGAAAAGAACCTTTTTATTATTATATGATATATAATTAATTAATTACTTAAACAATAACACATGTCACTCCCACATTAGAAGTAGTTATATATGATTATTAAAAATAAATATTTAATACTAACATTAAATAATACAATATGTCAAAGTAGCTATTTTTATTATATTATATATGATCATATAAACTTTTATATTATATATTATATACTATTATATGATATAAAATTATTATTATACATAATAAAAATAATTATTATATTATTATATGTTGACGGTGATTTTTGGTAAGTCAACTGGTCAACGTGTTGGTGTGACAATCTGTGAACAAGAAAGCGAAAGTAACAAGAACAAGAGGTTTTACGTGGTAAAACTTCGATAACGGAGAAACATCTACGGTTGCTGCTTAGCGATGAGAAAAATAATTCACTATGAGAATAATGGTTATAGTTTTTTTTCCACGCCTTTACAATGATATTCCGGTCATATTTATACGGGTCTAACTCATGTCGCCCCAACTCTTGTCGTACATGTATTGGATTCATGAATTAGAATCCTACTCAAATACTGGTAAAATGAACCGATTGGAGCTTGTTTCTTGTTTAATGTTTCTCCTTCTGAAGGAAGCTCAATTCTTTCTTGAATAGAAGTCTCTGATATAGACATTTCCTCGTTTGAGGTACGATTCTCAGAATTCGTGTCTAAGTCAAACTCCGCTTAATAAGATGGTGGAATCGTCTTTCCTGTTTAGGCCGAGTTTAGGTCTTTGGCGAGCAGAACTCAATTTTAGATGACGTGTCGTATATTGGCATCCTTCAATCTTTGTATGACACGTCACAAGGAATTTTACATACAACAATACCCCCTTAAATATCTGAGCCGAGTATCTCCTGCTTAATGAATTGCCCGAGCAACTGCTATCCTGACTAGCCAACTGGTATTCGGCGCAGCTCATACTTACTCGGCGTGAGGTATTTAATCAGAATCTCACTTTATCGTTTTTCTCATTAACCGTAATTAATGAATTTTGGTTAATCAGTTCCATCCCCACTTACTTTTTCAAAATTAATTTCCACCACAGAAATCTCATTGTGTGATGATGACGACTTTATTGACAATGACGTTTTGAGGCTTAAAGTCGTTTAGTGTTGCCACGCGTCATCTCTTAAAAGGGGATGTCATGCGTTTTTTTATTGAAAGACGCAACTTTTCTGCTCTCACGTCACTTATGCATGTCGCTCGAGTTTCCCGCCTCTTATGGACATGATGTCATCTAGGTTTAATTTCAAATTCTTGTATTTAAACCCTATTGGCCTCTCCACCTTCATCGTCTCCATTTTCTTTTGATAGTACAGACTCCTTCAAAGCAACATTAGTTTTTTTTAGGCTCGAAGAATCCCATGCGTTTTTCCTATTATCTCTCAAGCTTCCATTTTCCAGGTGATTTAACTTCTTGCTCTTCTTTTTTGTTTGTCGTTATTTGTTAAATCTGTTAAAGCGAGTTTTCTGGTCAAGATTATGGACCCTGAGGCCAGGCATCGCATTTTTGTCAAAATGATGATCGCGATCGAACAAGGGGATACTTTTACGGTGGAGCATTTTGAGAGGCTTCTCCACCCCCAATCCTCCGACCAACCTTCTTTCTTGGTGGCGGATGTTTCCAAATTTGGGATTGACGCTACCCTGACCTCATACCACGTGTTGGAGCCGACTCTGGTAACGATGATCCTTCAACTGACCCTTCTGTTTCCTCTTGCAGAAATACTTGTCCACCAATGACTAGGGCAAAACACTTCTCATCCCATGCACGTGAGAAGGGTGCCACTTCTCGGGAAGTCAGAATCCCTCGAGAAGTCAGAATTAGGCGTCAAGAGGTCCTTGAGTCTGACGTTGAAGAGGAGCATACAAGCATCCAAATTTCCTTCTCTGCTCAGCAAGCTTGCTCATATGACTTCGAGTCAAATGTAGTCGGGGAAAAAGAATTAAGGCAACACACGGGCAGGTTTGATCTGGATACAGACACCATTCAGCTGATACTTGCTGAGGAAAGAGCTGCCTGGAATCCCCCGCCTGGGGCCGTGGAGATTTATGGTGCCATGCTAAGTTGTGGTGTCACTCTACCACTCCAACCTTTTATTGCTCGCTTCCTCGCTGAAGCCTGCATCTCTCCAGCTCAGCTCGCTTTAAATGGTTATCGGATCCTAAAATGCATGTGGTGCATATGGCACAGGCTAGGCTTGCCTGCACAAAACCCTCGAGAGATCAGACACTTCCATGCCCTTAGGCAATCAAGTCGGTCAGGTACTTATTTTCTTCTCTCTAGTCAGCCTGGTCATTGGATCCCGAAAGGTGTTAATTCGTCTAAGACCGTCCAAGTGTCTCCCGCCGAGAAGATGAAGGGCTTCATTTGGGGCTTTCCCTCCTCGAATAAATTCTGGAAGAACAGCTGGTTCTTGGGCAGAGAGTCCTCTGCAATATTTTTGGTCAACAAGTTAAACGTTGGGTGCCCCAGTTTTTCACGTCTCCTAACTCGTGGAATAATACTCCTCCCATTTTTTCGGCAACTGAACTGATTAGCTTGTGTAGAGTAGCAATGCGCTCTTTGGAGAAGATGGTAGATCTTTTCTCCTTAAAGAGGAAATGATGATCAAGACCAACTGTTTTCCTCAACTCTAGCCTAACCGCAAACAACATATGTTCTCATCCCACTGGTTGCTTCCTTCCTCAATTTGATTATTATTTATATTTACTCTAGCTGTATTTTACAGTGTATGATGTCGACGTTGTTTGTGATTTGAAAGCGCGCCGAGCGAAAGCTGTCACTGAGGCTAGCCACAAAGACGCTTTATGGCAAGAAGCGAGTGGGATAGCCCCGCCCCAAGGCTTTGAGAGTGTAGGTTCCAGATTTTGGATTGCGCAGCGGAATGGGGTTTTAAAATTTTTTTAATGCAATCATAAACCAACCCATTTGTACAGTAAAAACAAAAAAAATAAGAAGGAGATGAAACTATTTCATACCAACGCTTGTAGACTCCTTCTTCTTTTTGATATGCTTCCTAATTTGAACCACAAGATCTTCCTGGCTATCTCCCGGGATTGGTAACGGCGTGTGGGCGCGTCAAGGTACTCAGGAACAAGGAGGATAACGAGAAAAAGAAAAAGCAAAAATTTTCTGAAAAATTCTAGAACTCTTTCTAGGGTTTTTTTACTCTTCTTTGGTTTTATACCCTCAAAAATTAACTCTCAATTCTGAACGTATGTTGTGTTGTTCGTTTCCAAAAACATATATCATATATATATATATATATATATAATTAAACTAATTAATCAAATCTTTTAAGATATATGATATCTTTAAAGATATTAATTAATATTAATTTATTGATTTGATTTGAATTCAAACTTTTTGAAATTCAAATTTAAATATTTAATTTAATGGAAATAAAATAATCAAATTATCTTATCTTCATTCAAAATTAAATATCAATCAACACCCTCCATCAAATGATTAATTACACAATTAATTAACATAATCATTAATATTCATTAATTAAATAATCTTATTATTCAATTAATTCCCGAATAGACATGTGTCACTTTCGTAACACAATTAATTGGACAATCCAATTAATTAACCGTGACTATTGTTACCGTAATCAATCGGGCTAGTAAGGGGACCAATAGAGCCATAGTATTTTGAGCTCCAATAATCCTTAGAAATAATTAATTAAACTCTTTAATTAATATTTCATGATTATTAACTTCGGTGTTATTCCACTAAAAACCCGAAGCTGCATTCTCTTAACTGTAGATGTTTTTACACAAACCAGTAACTTTCATTGTCCATCGATATAACTATTACATATGGTATAATCCTCCATAAGTAGTTCATAATTAGAGCTGGCTCATAATATCCGTTATACCCCTCTAATTACATCTTTTCCATTAAGTACCATTGATTTTCTAATGAACAATAAATTCTACATTCCTCACGGAATTAAGTGAGCGCTCATATTGTTCAAGCCCCGAATCAACTCTTAAGGGAACTATTGTCTGCTTCTCACAAGAAGGAGTGGATTCCACTATTGTGTACAAATCTTCTCAGCCACAAGCCAAACTGTCATCCCAACATACGAAGCATATTGATCGGGAATGCAACTTCGACCTCACTCATGGTACATCAAAAATCACGATCTAACCTGAAGGAGTCGATAAGACACTCAGGATTAAGATCACCCATTTATAGCCATCATTTGCCGATATATATGAATCTCAGCATAAACAGATCTTAATGAGAGATTCATATAAATCGTGACGCAGTCCTATATGATCACATCATACAATGTGCCTCCATTCTCATATCACCATATGAATGTTCCAGGATAAGATCACCGCACATTACAGAATAAACGGCAGCTGTAGATTAACCACAAATAAAGTACCCAGATTTATTTGCTATTTACATACTCTTTAGATTGCTCGTTTCAAGCTGAATCATCTATATATGACATTCATATACTCAGTTCGAAATTACATCCGATAATCTTGGATGTTAAATACACATGTTATATAAAAGTATGAAACAATTTTAATGAATAAACTACTTCTTTTATTTATGTTCAATTCATATTTACAAATTACAAACTTTAAGGCAAAAACCTCAACAGAGAGTGAGTCCGAAGAAGGCTCTTCAAAAGAAATAGCAGAAACTGCTCGGGCAGAAACGGGTGCAAAGTCGAGTGATCCAGTTGTTCTCGAAAGAGGAAAAGGTAAAGTTGCTAGGTCCTTGGCTTTACCACCACCACCAGTTATTCCTCTAGTTGATGAGGAGGTTGAAGTGGAAGATCCTTCGGTTGATTTATGCACTCGGAGGAGATACGAGAAGAGAAAAGCTACTGATCCGATAAATCAGCTGACCTCCAAGATTCCCCGAGTAGTTGCATACATTGACTCTTCTTCTTCCGGGGGAGAGGAAGTGCAAGGCGATGTAGACGTTCCTGCCACTCCAGAAGCTCACACAGATGCAATACCGACTGAACACCCAGGAACTGAACCTGAGAGTACTGGGGAAGCTAATTGCGGCATTGAAGAGAATCAAATTCCAACCCCCTTACCTGAGTTGCAAGCAACTTTACCAGCCGATGTGCCTGCCATCCCGACTATAGACGTTCTCCCTGGCCCTTCAACCCTGGGTGTAGGAAATTCCACCCCTTAAGATTCCAGACAAAATCAGCCAAGTTCTTCAAGTAGGCCTGAAGATGGCCCGTCCCCCAGGGAAATTCTTAGAACTATGGCTTCTGGACAAGCCTACATCGGCAAGGATAAGTGGAGCCAATTCAGATTAGGCTCCGTTAACACCCGCATTCAAAATTTCTACAATAGCTCAGCTTATGTAAGTTACTTATTTAATCTGTCCAGCCTTGCTTTTTGTTGTTTGTTGACTCATTCATTGTGCAGATGGTCGTCGAGTTAGCCAATGCCTTCCAAACCAGCGTTGGGCAGGTGAAAAAGATCAGGTGCTTAGAGGCCCAGCTGAAGGAAAGCGAAGAGGCTCACGCCTGAATGGAGCGGCTCTGCCAAGAAAAACTGGAAGTAAATCAGGAATTTATGAACAGATGCTTGGCATCCCAATTGGAGGTTGAGTAGATGGCTTCAGTTGCTTAAGAGGAAGCCAAGTCTCTCAAAGATCTCCTAGCTGCTTCTTAACAATCGATGCTTCAAGCAGAGAAGAAATCCTAGGATGCCTTGGCCTCTTACGAGCAAAATGCTGGAGACTTGAACCGCCAGTCCCTTACGGTTGAGGCCTTACCCAAGGAAGCCCGTCTAGAGCTGGAGATTCAGGGAGTAGACCGCTTCAAGAGGTCTCCAGCTTATGACGTTTTGCTGCTTCACTAATTCCAATGGGGAATGGTCTTGGCTGGAGAATTCTTCAAGGTCAAGAACATGGCGACCGAAAGAGCTCAGACCAACTGGGAACTGTCCAATCCGTAAACACGTGGATATCTCTCTAAAGGCCTTTCAAGTCCAAATGAGGCAATGGCAAGCATATTGCCAAAGCATGTACAATGAGCCTCATCCGATGCTTCTCGAAGTTCTTATCTAGAGTGACTTCTCTACTTTCCATTCATCTCAGAAGAGTGGAGTCAGTGGCAAAGAGCCGAATGTGTGTCCGATTGCGGGAAGAGACTACAACGCTTGGATGGACGATGGAGTAGATGAGATAAAATGACTCACGGACGCTAGCTTACTCAGCGATTATAAGATGGTGTCTGACAAGGAAGGTGGCATTAGTAGTACCCAGCTTTCTCCATCCGGTCATCCTGCATAGATTAATTATGTTTGTAAATATATTCCGCCTACTCTAAGGCATACCTTTTGTTAATATTTAGTGGAATGAAATTCACAATTTTTTAATCAATATGCTTTCAGTGCTTTTGGCTTTCCGAATACTCTTTGGTTCTTCCGAGAATTTTTCTTACCTAAGTGTTACATCGAGGCTCACTACGATCATACACCTAGGTCCCTGCACAAGTGACCAAGGACGTCTCCCGGTTTATCTGTTACAGGGGTTTGGCCGAATCGTTGGGGTAGTATTTACCGACCAATACAGTCGCGCATCTCACCGAGGTTTCTTCGGCGGTGTACCGAGCAGTTTGCCAGATGGTCTGGTGCCTTGGGATTGCCTTTTCTGGCTGTTAGGTGCCTTGGCGCCAAGCTGGCTCGGCGGGAAGCCTAATGCAGCTTCTTAGCCCCTCAGGCACTTTCCATCTGCCCTTCGCGGTTTCATGGCGCCCGAGTCTTTATCATATGTTCTTATTATCACATGTTTTTATCATATGTTTTTATTATCATATGCCTTTATTATATGTTCTTATTATCAGATGTTTTCATCATATGTTCTTATTATCATATGTTTTCTTTATCACGTGTTTACACTGAAGGTTTTAGCTTCAAAAGGCTCCGTTAGGGTTTTTATTTGATTTTTGTAAAAATTACTAAACAAGCAAATTAACTAAACCTGCTAAAAATGCTAAAAACACTAAAAAAAACACTACAGTAATCAGAAATTTAAAAGTAAACTTCCTCAGGGATAGAATTTTTTTCAGGTACTGGGCATTACACGGTCTGGACTGAATTCCCCCATCTGGTCGGGCGATCAAGTATGCCCTATGTCCTGCTATGTCGTCTATCACATACAGCCATTCCCACTTATCGACCAATGATCCTGCTGCTTTATTTCTTGTGTTGAGTTTTACCCTTCTCAGCACGAGGTCCCCAATCTGGAATCTGCTTACCCGAACGTTAGAGTTGTAATACCTTGAGATTCTTTGCTAGTATGCTGCATTCCGGATCTGTGACAAGTCTCTTCTTTCTTCCAGCTTATCCAAATTTTGGAACAACATGTTTGTTTTATGCTAGGGATCATACAACTGGACTCTTGGGGAAGTGAAAGATGTTTCCATTTGGATGACCGCTTCGGTTCCGAAAGCTAAGGAGAAAGGAGTCTCTCATGTTGCGGTTCTCAAGGTTGTTCCGTATGCCCACAACATCTTGTGAAACTTATTTGCCTAGTTTTCTTTGTGTCCAACTTTGCCTTTAGGGTATGCTTGATTATCTTGTTAATTGCTTCAGTTTATCCATTAGTCTGAGGATGAGCAGGGGAGGCATAGTAGTTCGAGATATTGTACTCCTTGCACAGCTTCTTGAACTTTGCATTATTGAATTGAGTGCCGTTATCTGTAATGATAGCACTTAGGATCCCAAACCTGTACAGTATGTTTTTCTTCACGAAGCATGTTGTATTCGCCTCGGTAATGTGTACCAAAGCCTCTGCTTCTGCCCACTTCGTGAAGTAGTCTACTACAACTATCGCATGCTTTGCTCCTCTTTTCACTCCGGTAGGCATTGGTCCTATAAGATCCAGACCCCACATGGAAAATGGCCAAGGAGATGTGAGGCTTTAGAGTAACTCGGGGGGCTGTCGGATATTACCCCTAGTGTGATTCCCGTAAACACCACTATGGATACTTTTCAGAATTCTTTCAGCTTCTTCGGCTTCAACACATCTCTGTAATGTCCTTAAAATCCTGTATAATTCCCTATTAATTATGGTGTATCTGGTTGACCTATACTTGACTCGTTTTGCTTCGAGGGTGTCTTCCGGTAAGACGTCATCTTGGAGATATCTTTTGATGGGCGTCATCCAACTGTCCAACCCTGCTTGGATCTCAGCCACTGTTAATTTCTCTTACTCGACTATGCTTGGTCTGGCCAAGTGAGCTACTGGTATAGTTTTTAGCCTTATGCAGGTTGTTGCGGATGCCAGCTTGGACAGTGCATCTGCTTTCTCAGTCTCCTCCCGGGGGATCTGAGTAATTTTGTATCTTTTGAACCTCTTAAGCAACTCCTTTACTGCTGCCAAGTAACCAATCATGTGCTCATCATTTGCTTGGTATTCATCCAAGACTTGGTTGACTACTACAGTACTACATGAGAATCACTGAAGATCTCAACTTCATCTGCTCCTAGAGCCACAGATACTTTAAGACCGGCCAGTAGCGTTTCGTACTTTGCCTGATTGTTTGTTGCTTTGAAGTCAAACCTCATGGCACATTCTACAGAGTCCCCTTCCGGGATGGTTATGACTAGTCATGCCTAGCTGCTATGGATGTTTGATGAGCTATCTATATGAAGTTTCCATAAAATGGTATTCATGCGATTCTCCTGAATCATCCGGGCTACTTCCACATCTGGCTCGGTGAACTCAGCTACTACTTGCCCTTTGAGTGAGGCCTTTGAGATGAATACAATATCGAATTCGCTCAATTCTATCGCCTAATTGGTCAGTCTGCAGATACTTCTGGTTTTCACAGAATTTGCTTAAGCGGGCAATTAGTATACACCTCTACTCTGTGTGCCTGAAAGTAGGATCTCAGTTTTCTTGCTGCTATAACTAGGGTAAGAGCCATCTTCTCAGCTTGTGAGTATCTTGTCTTGGCAGGTAGTAGAGCTTTGATGGTGTAGTACACCAGCTTCTGGACGCCATTCTCCTCTCTTACCAGAACAAAATTGGTTGTTACCTCTGTGAGGGAGAGGTAGAGGTAGAGGTACAGGGTTTCTCCGACCACCAGTTTTGAAAGAATCGGTGCTCGGGCTAGGTACTCTTTCAGCCTCTGGAAAGCTCTTTCACAATCTTCATTCCATTCGAGACTCTTTCCTTTCCTAATAGCCTTGAAAAATAGGGCACATTTGTCGGTTGACTTTGATATGAATCTGTTAAAAGAGGCGAGACACCCAATCAGCCTTTAGGACTTCTTTTAATGTCTTTGGCAAGGTCATATTGGCGAGGGCTTGGATCTTTTCTGGGTTGACTTCGATACCCCACTGATGGATTTGAAATCCAAGGAATTTTCCCTAGGGATCCCCGAATAGACATTTGCTAGGGTTGAGCTTCATTTTATATTTTCTCATCACGTCGAAAATCTCTCTCAGATCTGAGGCGTGCTTTTTCACCGTGACACTCTTGGTTAACATATCATCCACATACACTTCCATGTTTCTCCCTATTTTCCTAGAGAAAATCATGTTCAAAAGCCTCTGGTAGGTGGCACTTGCATTCTTTAGTCCAAATGGCATTATAGTATAACAATACAAACCTTGGTCATTAGTGAATGTTGTTTTCTCCTCATCTAGCCAGTGCATGCGGATCTGTTTAAACCCTGAGTAAACATCCATAAAGCTGAGCAGCTCATGTCCTTCTATTGCATCTACCAACTGATCGATCCTCAGGAGAGGGAAGTCGTCTTTCGGGTATGCATTGTTCAAGTCGGTGAAGTCCATACACATTCACCACTGTTTATTCTTCTTTTTCACCAAGACCACGTTTGCCACCCACTTTGGGTACTTGACTTCCCGAATTAACCCTGTAACGAGCAATTTCTTCACCTCTTCTTTGATAGCTGCGTTCCGCTATGGATTAAAGAGCCGTATTTTTTGGATTACTAGGTTTGCATCTTGGGCCACTGCTAAGTGGTGAGATATAACTCCAGTGTCTATCCCCGACATATCCTCATGACTCTAAGCGAACACATCTTTATACTCCCTCAATAGGTGGGTCAAACCGATTTTAACTTTCTCGGGTAAGTTTGCTCCTATCTGAAACGCTTTATTTGGCTCGACATCATCCAGTATTACCGACAATGCTGGCTCAATTTTCTTCTCCTCAGGGTCCTCCCTAGGGTCGAGCTCAAACCCTTCAGGTACTTCCGCTTGGGCTTTGGACTCGTCCGCTCCTTGGTTGACCCTATATACCATGTACACCTGTTGATCTTCTTTTTCTGCTCTATCATTGTAAACCGAAAGGTTTGCCTTTCTGGCCATCTCCTGGGACCCTTTGATCACCCCCACACCCGACTCTATCGAAAATTTCATCAAAAGGGTGTAATCACTGTGACGACCTTGGTTTTGTTCAGGAATGGTCGGCCCAAAAGGGCGTTGTAGGGCCAGTTTTCAGTGTCTACCACCACGAAGTCTAGTAGCACGATTTTTTGCCAAGGTGCTTCCCTTATCTTCACGGGCAGTTTCACAGTCCCAAGTGACCTTACTTCTGATCCTCTAAATCCTCAGAGTGAGGTATGCAAAGGCTGCAGGTCCCGTCGATCCAGCCTCAGCTGATCATATACTTATGCACTTAGTATGTCCACCGAACTCCCATTGTCAATTAATATACAGTGCACATCTCTATGCTTGATCCAAGCACTTATAACGAGTGTGACGTTCGGCCTGACGTCTACCCTATAGGAATCAGCCTCAGTGAATTATGGGGTCCCATCTTTCTTTGATCCTCTTGGGATCAGGTTCTACCGAATTCACATCTAAATCTCTTCTTGCTTCCATAGCTTCTCGGACTTCCTTCATTCTCTCCCTATTGCTCTTCCCGGTTAAAGGTCCTCTAAAGATGGTATGTATTGCTTCTTCATCATCGGCCTTCTCCAGGCTCGGCTTCTTTTCCTGATTTTTTTCCCGGGCCTTCTCTTGGTTACCTCTGTGATCAGTCTTTTTAAGAATGATGTCTTTCAAGTGTCTCTTGCGGATATGGGTCTCGATGTGGTCCTTAAGTTGGAAACACTTTGAGGTTTCATGCGTATTTTCCTTGTGGAAACGACAATACTTAGTCGTATCCCTGCGAGCATACTTCGACTGCCTCGGTGGTTCTTTTGACAAGTTCTTCTCTTCCAAGATTGTGAGGATCTCATCATGTTTCTTTTTCAATGGAGTGTAGTTGGTGTATTTCCCTTGGAATCTGGTCCGATCACCCTTTTGCTCGTTATCGCGACTCCATCTTAGAGTTTTGCTTTTCTGTCTTTCACCATTCTACATGGATAAGTCTCCCTTCTAAGCCTTACCTCCATCAGTCTTAGCTTTTTCTAGGCATCACTCATACATAAAACTTCCACTCATTGCAATTTCCTCTTCCTCGGCTAACACATATCCACCAGCCATATCCATCATGTCGGCGTAGCTAATCAGATGTGCTCACTTATGGTCGAAAGATAATCGACCGTTCTACAGGTTGTTGATGAATGCTGCTATGATGACTTCATCGTTGGCATTTCCAATCTCTGATACCTCCCGACTGAACAGAGTCAGGTATTTCCTCAATGACTCGTCCTTTTCTTGTTTGAGCTGAGAAAAGTGAGCCACCGATTTCTTCATGTACACATTTCCGAGGAATTACCAGGTGAACGCTTTGCTCAACTCTCCGAAACTACCAATCCTACCCGGTGAAAGTTTCCCAAACCATCTGGAACCTACGTCTCCGAGTGTCTAAGGGAAGTTTAAGCATAGCAGCGCATCACTCCTTGTGTATTGGGCCATCGCTCTTTTATATCTTCTTACGTGTTCTTTCGGGTCAGTATCATTTTTAAACTGTTCCACGTGAGGCATCATGAACCTATCAGGGAATTGTTTCCCGAGGATATCACCAGTGAAAGGGATATCCGACTCATCATCTGATAGTTCGGTTCACCCATACTGCCTGACCAAGGCATTCATTTACCGCATGTTGCTCTACACTTCTTGGGTCAGTTTTTGTATGAGTACGTCCCGCTCGCCAACTGGCTCTCCCTTCAGGCTGTATTTCAGCCTGATGGTTAGTCCTTGGCCGCTTAGATCACTGTCTTACTGGCTAGTCCTCTGTGGTGACTCACGCGGCCTAGCTGATCCCCTGTGGCGCCTTCGACGATGATGCAGATCACTGTCTTCAAAAGAAGATAACCGATCCCTTCGACGTGTACGCCTATCAAATCGGTTCTGTTCCTACTCAGCATGATGCCGATCATACTTGTAAGGGTGCTCATCTTCTCCATGCCCTCTTACATCTCTTGCCTGTTTTTCTGACTCGGTTTTCGGGCGATCAGTTGGATTGCGGCCCATTTTCAATGGTGCGTTCTGAGTTGGGTCGACTACTATGGAACGCAACCTTCCAGGTTGACCATATGGAGTGTGTAGATCACTTGGTGAAGTTAATCCTGCAGTTGTTGTAAGAGCAACTCCATGACTTGCGGCATCTGCTATTAGTTCATGCAGCGACTCATGGAATCACTACGCGATTTCCTCAGTGGCTAGTGGGAACCGTTGTACATCAGCAATAGCAGCAGGTTGGTTCCCATCCCCAACAGTATCTGATGGCCTTGTGACATTAGGGGTAACTTGAGCCATTCCCGACTCATCTGGTATGGTATGATGGTTCGTGGAACCACTACCATCTCCATTATCGGCCATATTTCACAAGGGTTCTTTGGAATGTAAAAATTCGGAGGTTCACCCCCTCGTTCTAGCGCCAATTGTTGACAGTGATTTTTGGTAAGTCAACCGGTCAACATGTTGGTGTGACAATCTGTGAACAAGAAAGCGAAAGTAACGAGAGCAAGATGTTTTATGTGGTAAAACTCCGGTAACGGAGAAACATCCACGGTTGCCGCTTTGCGGCGAAGAAAATAATTCACTGTGAGAATAATGGTTACAGTGTTTTTTCCACACCTTTACAATGATATTCCAATCATATTTATATGAGTCTACCTCATGTCGCCATAACTCTTGTTGTACAAGTATTGGATTCATTAATCAGAATCTTACTCAAATACTGGTAAAATGAACCGATTAGAGCTTGTTTCTTGTTTGATGTTTATCCTTCTGAAGGAAGCTCAATTCTTTCTTGAATAGAAGTCTCTGATATAGATATTTCCTCGTTTGAGGTATGATTATCAAAATTCATGTCTAAGTCAAACTCCGCTTAATAAGATGGTGGTGGGATCGTTTTTTCTGTTTAGGCTGAGTAGAGGTTTTTGGCGAGCAGAACTCAATTCTAGATAACGTGTTGTATATTGGCATCCTTCAAACTCTGTATGACACGTCACAAAATTTTTTACATACAACATTATATATGATTAATAAAAATAATAATAACATTTAATGACGGACACGTGTCACAACTATATCAAAAGTAGGAAAAATGCTATTATTATATTATTATATATGATATATGATATATGATTATATGATTATTTATGATTATTATTTATAATAAAAATAATAATTACATTTAATGAAGGACACATGTCGCAACCACATCAAAAATAGGAAAAAAGCTATTATTATATTATTATATATGATATGATTATATATGATATTATATATATTATGATATGATATATAATTATTATTATATATAACAAAAATAATAAAAACAATAATAACATTTAATGGAGGAAACGTGTCGCAACTACATCATAAATAAGAAAAAGGCTATTATTATATTATTATATATAATAAAAATAACAAAAATAATAATAACATTTAATGAAGGAAACGCGTCGCAACCACATCAAAAGTAAGAAAAAGGCTATTATTATATTAGGGTTATTATGATTTTAGTCCCTCTAGTTAGCGTTAATCTGGATTTAGTCTACTAGTTTTTGAAATTACTAACTTTAGTCTTTCTGTTAGGAATTTCGTTAAAACAAACAGACTGGCATTGTCAGATGGTACAATGTACGAAATACCCTTAATGAAGGTTTCTGATAAGGGCAGTATGGTAATTTTGTATTTAATTAAATAAAAAATGAAAAAAACAAATTAAAATTAAAATTAAAATATATAAAAAACTAATTAAAATAATAACAATTATTATTATTAAATGACATTTTTACCCTCAATTTTCATAAATAAATATAAATATATTTTAAGAAGTAAAAAAATAAAAAATTAATTATCGGTAATATATAATTAACCTAGAAACTCAGACTTCACCTAGAAACCCAGAAACCCCAACACCAAACTTAGAACCTCCATTGAAACCCAGAAAATGAAAAATAATACATACTACCAAATCGTTATCAACCTGACCACAAAGCATCATCATCAAAAATTCCAAAAAAGTAAACCAACACCAAAGAAAAAGAAATTTCTAGGGAACCAAAAACATGAATTTTGTTTTGAAACCCTAACCGCCGCCATCACTCACTCGTTCTCAGTCCCAGACGGTGTCATCCCTGTCTGGCCGGTCATCTCGTCCAGCCTTCCGTCAACTTCCGGTCCCGTCGTCGGTTGTTTCATCGTCGTTCGCTTCTCACCGTCACAGATCTGGGTTCCGTGTGGGTTGAATAGATGAATTTGAGATGTGGCGGTGGATGTTGAAGATGAGGATGATGTAAATCAATTGAGTGTGTTTGATGGATTTTGAAATTTCAATGAAATAATTTTTTTTTTTTTGAGAGCTCCATGAAATAGAATTGAGTTTAATGGATGGTGAAAGAGATTTTGAGAGAGATTGAGAAAGAGAACCGGAGATGAGATCGAGAGAGAAGAGAGAAACGAGAAGATAGTGTTGAGGAGAGAGGAGAGAGGAGAGAGGAGAGAGAAAGTGATAGTTTTTTTTAAGTTTATTTAAATATTTATTTATTATTGTTATTTTAATTTTCTTATTTAGTTTTATTTGTTTTTAAAATTGTATTGACATTTAAATATTTTAAAATTTAATTAAAATTTAATATTTTGATAATAATAAAAATTATTCAATTAGTGGGAGAGAGAAATGAGATTTTAATTTTATTTTATTTTATTTTTGTTCTAAATAAATATAAATAAATAAACATTTGTTTGTTTTTTCACATTTCAGTCCAGTTTCTAGAAGCTTCTGTCAAATTTTCCATAATACCCTTGTTGACCTAACGGAAGTCAACGAAAATCTAACGAAATTGGACTGGTAGGAATTCGAATATGTATTATCAAAGAACTAATGGACTGAACTTAATAATTCTAAAACCTAGTGGATCAAATCCAGATTAACATAAACTAGATGAACTAAAATCCTAATATCCCATTATATTATTATATATGATATGATATGATTTTAAGAGAGATACATAGAGGAAGGGTCTGGTGGGTGGGGTGGAGTTTTACGTTGGCACCGACCCATTTGATATAATAATATGATGACGCGTGAGTCGAACCGCCCAATTTGATTGAGAGAGGGAACGTGGCATGGGCTGATCGGACCGGGTTTTTTGTGTCACTCACTTTGAATGTTGTATTATTTTTATGTATGGTGGGTGGTTGGCCCATGCACTTGGAGTGGAAAAGTCTACATGGGTAAATATGGGCGCCCAGTGCTTTAGATCATCTCCAACAGTCTCCTTTGGAGACCCCCCTTAAATAAATGTGGATGTTGTTGTAATGGGCCATTAAGGGTGTATGTGTTCCAATACTACTCCCTTAAATGGCTCCCTTAATAATTTTTTATTATTATCTTGATGTTTTACTTTGTAATTATTATTGTAAAACAAATTACCCATCGGATAATAAAAGAATTGTTGGGACTAAAAATACATATATCTGGTGCTTTAAATATGTGGAGTCCACTTAAGGGGACAGAAGCTACCTATTAATTAAGGAAGTGAGATCCTCCAAAACACATTTAAGGGAGTTTTTAAGGGACATGTTGGAGTTTCAAAAATACAGGTTCTCCCTTAATTAAACTAGGGGAGTCTCCAAAGTAGACTGTTGGAGTTGCCAAAGTCCCCAACTAAAATTAAGGCCCCAAAACATTTTTACAAATAAAAAATTTTAAATACTATTTCAACATTCGGTTTAGTAGGCTAAATAAAGTGTTTCATATTTTGACACGATCCAATAATATTTATCAGGTCGGGTCGTATCGTGTCGTGCCGTATACCCGATCAAATTTACATGTTTAATTAATAAATATGAATCAGAATACCAAAAAAAAAATTAAAATACAAAAACTTGATCAACATTTTTTACATTTTATAACTAAGAACATATTTTAAATAAAGTATTTTAACTATTAATTTGATTTTTTTTTTTTACATTATACCTTCAAAGCCTAATTTTAAATTTTTGCTTAAGGCCCCAAATACCCTGTAGCCATCCCTGACATGGGCGGCTAGTGGCTTAGGCAACTTAGGCGGTTGCCTAAAGCCCTAGCTAAAATTAAAGCTTCAAAACAATTTTACAAATAAAATTTTTAAAATATTATTTAAACACTCAATTTAGTACGCTAAATTTTTAAATACAAAAACTTAATCAACATTTTTACATTTTATAAATAAGAATAAATTTTAAATAAAAGGTAAATTGGAATTTTTTTTTTCTTTCAAACAATTACAATTAAATGCATGCAATTTTCAATCTTTTAAATCTAAAATGCTGTATGCTTCCAATAAATACTTAAATGCTATTTTATAAGCATAGGTAGATTAGACAGCTGTAATATGGGAATTGATTCCCTACAAGAGAAGGAAACAAGCTTGCTGATGGTCTGGCCTACATGGGACAAAGGATGAATGTTGGTATTAAGTTTTTAGATGATCCTCCTCCTGATATTATATTCTTATTCCTATTTTTGCTGCTGATTGCAGAGGTGAGACCTGTTTTAGACAAAGCTCTATTTTTGTCTCCTCTTAGTTGTCTCTGTTTTGTATATTTTGTATTCACGAGAAGTTTCTATTCATGTGAAGCTAAAGCATACATCCCATGAGAGACTTTATTGGTTCATTTGCTAAAATATAAAAGTAAAATAAAAGAAAAGTTTAAATACAAAAACTTAATTAACATTTTTACATTTTATAAATAAGAATAAATTTTAAAGAGAGTATTTTAACTACTAATTTTTCTTAAAATACTATTTAAATACTTGGTTCAGTACGCTAAATGAAATGGGTCATATTTTGACACAATCCAACAATATTTATCTGGTTTGGTCGTGCCGTGCCGTACCGTATACCCGACCCAATTTACATGTTTAATTTATAAATATGAATCAGAATACCAAAAACACAAAAAAAAAAAATTTAATACAAAAACTTAATCAACATTTTTACATTTTATAAATAAGACTAAATTTTAAATAAAGTATTTTAACTATTAATTTAATTTTTTTTTAAATACTAAATAAACACTCGATTTCAGTACACTAAATGAAGTGGGTCATATTTAGACACGATCCAACAATATTTATCAAGCCGGGTCGGGCCGTGCCGTATACCTTACCCAATTTACATGTTTAATTAATAAATATTAATCAGAATACCAAGAACACAAAAAAAAATTATATACAAAAACTTAATCAACATTTTTACATTTTACAAATAAGAATAAATTTTAAATATAGGTAAAATGGAACTCTTATTTTATTTCAAATAAATGTTTTGGTGAAAAATGATTGTTCTGTAAAAGAAAAAATTATTATAAACTTTAAGTCCGTGACCAACAATAAAAAATACAAAATATGAAGAACTTGTGAGAGTATTGAATACAGCTGAACTGTTGAAGCACAACCCATGGTGTAGGGATAATATCATAATAGAACACAACCCATTTGCACAACTCATTATTAATAGAGCATAAGTATATGCACTTCCAGATGCATGCTTCAGAATCAACAATGTCTCTTCTCTAATTAATATCCACTCATTATTATTGCTCTCAACACACACATTACCTTCTTCTTTTTTTTTTTTTTTTTTTGATGGTTGAAGAGTGAGAATCCCACTCAATTCAAAAACGAAACAGAGCAGAAAACAAACCAGGAGACCAAGGAAAACAAGAAAACAAGGAAGAATACAGGAAAAAAGGAAAAAAGGAAAAAAGGAAAAAACAGGAAACTGAAAGAAAACTATCTAACCAGGCATATCAGCATGTACCACCTTACTAATGCAGTCGGGATATTCTTCCATCCAGAAAGCATCCTCAGAAATTCCCAACGCGTTTTTCGCCAGCGCGTGGGCAGCCTTGTTGAACCTTTTTCGGACATGACGAACAGTCACCCCATGAAGGTTAGAAATCATAGTAGAAATATCATAGAGGATAATGTCGCAATCAGAATTCCATCTGTCCCCATCATTGATCCATTTCACCACGGTAGCCTCGTCCGATTCAATCACGCACGGGGAATCAACATAAAAAAGGAGACATTTCCGAATAGCCACCAGCTTGGCCACCTTTATGCTAAAATTCGCCTCCATGATTTGGGAGCAGGAGGCTAGGACTGCCCCAGTTGAGTCCCGAATGACAGTCCCGAAACCAACACAGTTGCCCCTCCTATCCACCACAGCATCACAGTTGGCTTTATAGTCACCACACTCTGGCGGTTTCCAGCAGGTAATAACCACATTGCTGCGAACCCCTCCTCTCATATTTCTCTTCTCCTTGCTACGAAAATCTGCAAGGAAAGCCTCACTCCAGCGAACCACATCATCCACCTTACAAGTTTGGCAGCCATGGAGTTTGGAATTGCGACAGAACCAGATTCTCCACACCAGAACATAAAAAAACTCCATCTCCTCGCTGTTAACCAGGCAAGAGATATCACAGTCTAGATCAAAAAAGTTGGAGTACTTACTTCTGAGAGGGTTTCGACCATGCCACCACTCCCCACGGATGTGCTTTAGCTTGTCACAATCCCAGAGGCTGGGCAAGGTGGTCTCATTCGAATTCATACAGGAACCACACAGCCCATCAGTTGGAACTCCCCTACGGGCGATATTGACCATGGTCGGGATCCAATCATGACAGGCTTTCCACACAAAGATTTTAATCTTGATTGGAATTCTAGTCTTCCAAAAGGACTGCCACCAGGAGACCATCGGTCCAGGATTAGAGGACCCCTCAATGTTCACCAGACCTCTACCAATCCAGTAGCCGCTCTTCACATAAAACTGACCATTCTCCTCATAATGCCATATGATATCATCTTCCCTCTGGCTAAGACAAATAGGAATTTGGAGAATCAGATTGACATCCTCAATACTGAAATTATTCTTGAGCAAAGGAACATTCCAACTACCAGAGGAGGCAATGAGACAACTAACAGTATCCTGCTCATTCATCTTAGGCGGCGACACCACCATGAAAGTAGATGGCCTAGGAATCCATTTATCTTTGTAGATCCTAATTGACTTGCCATTACCTACTCTTCATCTGACACCAACATCTAACAGACCCTTCCCCCACAGGAGGCTGTTCCACACTAATGAGGCATTCCCTTTCTTCTTGGCATCCATAAAATTGCAGTCATGAAAATAGCACCCTTTAAGGACTTTTCCAGCTAAAGATTCTGGATTCTTCAGGATTCTCCACGCCTGTTTGGCCAGGAGGGCCCTGTTAGAGGTCTCCAGGTCGCGAAAACCAAGACCCCCTTCATCTTTAGACTTGCATAAACGATCCCAACTGCACCAATGAATTTTCATGTGGTTCTCAGTGCTTCCCCACCAGAAGCGGGCACACAGCCTTTGGAGTTCAGAAATTAAGCCTTTAGGAAGACGAAAAATGCTCATCGCATAAGTCGGGATATCTTGGATGACTGCTTTGAGGAGAACCTCTTTCCCTCCGACCGAGAGAAGTTTTTCACCCCAACCTTTAATTTTGGCCCACACACGATCTACAATGTTGGCGAAGAGTTTTCGTTTATTCCGGCCTGTGAAACATGGAAGGCCTAGATAATTTTCGTGACAGTCGACAAGCTTAATACCCATCACATAAGCAAGTCTCTCCGCGACACTAGCCGAGTAAGAAGGGCTAACGCACATAGCTGACTTGTTGTAATTGATAACTTGATCGGAAGCAGTCGCGTACACCTGAAGCAGATTCCTAATAGCCACACAATTAACCTCGTTGGCCTTAGTAAATAAAAGGTTGTCATCAGCGAAGAAGAGATGAGTAACAGCCGGACCGTCTCTGCTGCACCTAAAACCAGTAATCGTACCCCGATGTTGAGCCTGCTGGATCAAGTTGGAGAGGCCTTCAGTACAGAACAAGAAAAGAAAAGGCGATAGGGGGTCTCCCTGTCTGAGGCCTCTAGAAGGCTTGATATTGCCACAGACTTCACCATTAATCAAAAAGGAATAAGTAACCGAATCCACACACCTCATTATCAAGCTGATCCACTTTTCAGGAAAACCAAGAGTGTGTATCATCCCTTCCAGAAAGGCCCACTCGATTCTATCGTAGGCTTTTGACATGTCCAACTTAATGGCCATGGACCCTTTCTTTCGTTTCCTACGTTTTAGTCTATGAAGGCACTCAAAGCCTACAATGTTATTGTCTGAGATCAAGCGACCAGGAACAAAGGCACACTGAGTTTCAGAAATAACCCCTCCTAAAGCATGCCTAAATCTGCTAGTAATGGCTTTTGCAATGATCTTATAGAGGACATTGCACAGACTGATAGGTCTGTAATCGGAGATCCTCATTGGATTCTTGATTTTGGGAATCAAAGAAATAATCGTGGTATTCATTTCCTTTACCGAAGCACCTTCGTTGAGCACACACAGACAAGCCTCCACTACACTCCGACCAGAAAGAGGTGGAAAAGTTTTCCAGAACAAACTCACACCTTAGGCCTGTGAAGAGGACCTAAGAGAGAGACTCGTACTGCTTGCTTTCCAATACATTACCTTCTTTTGATTCTCTTTCGGAATTGAACTTCATTGTCACGTACACTTTGTTTTCTTACTAAATTAATACAATATTATCAATCATACATATTACTCTTTTTCCACTATTTGATCTCTAAGGTGAAAAATCATCTCAATAATGATCTCAAAGATATGAATGAAGCGTCCAAACAATTACATTTTTTTTTTGCAATCAATTACAGTTAAATGCATGCAATTTTCAATCTTTTAAATCTAAAATACTTTATGCTTCCAATAAATACTTGAATGCTATTTTATAAGCATAGGTAGATTGGACAGCTGTACTATGGGAATTGATTCCCTACAAGAGAAGGAAACAAGCTTGCTGATGGTCTGGCCTACATGGGACAAAGGATGGATGTTGGTATTAAGTTTTTAGATGATCCTCCTCCTGATATTATATTCTTATTCCTATTTTTGCTGCTGATTGCAGAGGTGTGACCTGTTTTAGACAGGGCACTGTTTTTTTGTCTCCTCTTAGCTGTCTTTGTTTTGTATATTTTGTATTCACGAGAAGTTTCTATTCATGAGAAGCTAAAGCATACATCCCATGAGAGACTTTATTGGTTCATTTGCTAAAATATAAAAGTAAAATAAAAGAAAAGTTTAAATACAAAAACTTAATTAACATTTATACATTTTATAAATAAGAATAAATTTTAAATAGAGTATTTTAACTACTAAGTTTTCTTAAAATACTATTTAAATATTTGGTTCAGTACGCTAAATGAAATGGATCATATTTTGACACAATCCAACAATATTTATCTGGTTTGGTCGTGCCGTGTCGTACCGTATACCTGACCCAATTTACATGTTTAATTTATAAATATGAATCAGAATACCAAAAAAAAAAATTAATACAAAAACTTAATCGACATTTTTACATTTTATAAATAAGACTAAATTTTAAATAAAGTATTTTCACTATTAATTTAATTTTTTTTAAATACTAAATAAACACTCGATTTCAGTACACTAAATGAAGTGGGTCATATTTAGACATGATCCAACAATATTTATCAAGTCGGATCGGGCCGTGCCGTATACCTTACCCAATTTACATGTTTAATTAATAAATATTTACTAATAAATATTTATCTGTCTTTGTTTTGTATATTTTGTATTCACGAGAAGTTTCTATTCATGAGAAGCTAAAGCGTACATCCAATGAGGGACTTTATTGGTTCATTTGCCAAAATATAAAAGTAAAATAAAAGAAAAGTTTAAATACAAGAACTTAATAAACGTTTTTGCATTTTATAATTTTAAATAGAGTATTTTAACTACTAAATTAAAATTTTAAAATACTATTTAAACACCTGGTTCAATACGCTAAATGAATTGTGTCATATTTTGACATGATCCAACAATATTTATCAGGTCGGGTCGTACCGTGCTGTGCCGTATACCTGATCCAATTTACATGTTTAATTAATAAATATGAATCAGAATATCAAGAATACAAAAAAAAAATTAAATACAAAAACTTAATCAACATTTTTGCATTTTATAAATGAGAATAAATTTTAAATAAAGTATTTTAAATATTAATTTAATTTTTTTTTAAATACTATTTTAACACTCGGTTCAATACGCTAAATGAAGTGAGTCATATTTTGACATGATCCAACAATATTTATCAGGTCGGGTCGGGTCGGGCCGTGCAGTGCCATATACTCGACCCAATTTACATGGTTAATTAATAAATATGAATTAGAATACCAAGAACACAAAAAAAATATTTAAATACAAAAACTTAATCAACATTTTTGCATTTTATAAATAAGAATAAATTTTAAATAAAGTATTTTGACTATTGATTTAATTTTTTTAAATACTATTTAAACACTCGGTTCAGTACGCTAAATGAAGTGGGTCATATTTTAATACAATCCAACAATATTTATCAGGTCGCGTCGTGACGTGTCATATACCAGACCCAATTTACATGTTTAATTTATAAATATGAATCAGAATACCAAAAACATTAAAAATATATATAAAAAAAAATTAAATACAAAAACTTAATCAACACACTACTACAAAAAGGGCAAAAGAGATCACTTTTTTAAAAAAAACTGATTTTGTGTACTTCAAACAGATTGTTTCAGGAAAATATGATTCTTTTTTTTTTTTGAAATGATCACTTAGAATAGATCACTTTCTAGAAAAAAAATGATCTTTTTCCTTAAAGGAATTAATTAAAATAGATCATTTTTTTAAAAGTGATTTTATTAGTTTCTTGTGATTCTTTGAAATAGATCACTTTTGAAAAAGAATGATTTTTTAAGTATATATTAATTAAAATAGATCATTTTCGAAAATTGATCTTTATAATTAGGAAAAAAGTGATCACTTTATTGAATTGATAATTTAAAATAGTTCATTTAAAAATATATATTTTTTCAGAATAAAAAAATTATGCCCAAATTATAAGACACCGTAATGTTTTTATATTTTTATGAATCATAGCAACAAAAAAGAATTAATAAGAATCATAAAAACAAAAACAAAAACAAAAAAAAATTAAAAGGCGTAATAACAAAAAATAAGATAATCAGTTGTAAGCTGTGGTGGCACAATTGTGGGCATTATTTGGCTCAACTTAGCACTTTCAAAATCATTTTTTTTTCTTGCCCATCATTGTAGTTTCTACATTAATCTCTTACAGCTACAACATACAACATACAACAATTTTGTGGGTTTTGGTTAGTAGTTTCTACCTGCATTCATCTTTTGCAGAAACAATGGTTTTTAGTTATTAAATTCTACAACTACAAGTTCTCTCATCTAGAGTGCTCAAATTCTTTCATTACCAGACAATTCTCCCAGGAAATACTCATTAAGGTTTGTATTTGTATTATAATCTTGTTTTGAGAGGTTATGGGAGTTGGAACAGAATTGGAACATAAACTAACCCTGATTGAACAAGCTGTTGCTAGTCAGGAGGTAAAAGCTCGAGCTGCGAAAGAGACCATGGCTGCCTCCCAACAATCTATGCTTGAGGCCCAGCAAGGATCTGAGGATGCCATGCTTCGTTATGAAAGGCTGGTTAAAGATCTTAAATAGCAAAAGGTCAGCGTGGAAGTGCTTTCTCAAGAAGCCAGACTATCCATTGAAGTCCAGAGTATTGATCGATACAAGAGGTCTCTTGCTTTCAAAGATGTCATGCTAAGAGAGCTGGAACGAGGGCCTGCCACTGCTCGCATGTTTTTCGGGGGTAAGGAGAGATCTTCTAGAGAGACTCGCCGAAAATGGAATCGGACAATCGAAAAGCACAAGGCTGAGTCGCTAGACGCAATAAGGAACCAAATGATGAGATTGAGGGCTTATTGCAAATCGACCGGGAAAGATCCCCATGTGATGCTTCTAGAGCTCCCCTCCAAGTCTTCGCTAGTGACTTTTCATGCAAGCGAAGAGGGCGGTACATCGGCCAAGGGCATTGACGTTGGGCCATTTCCTAAGGCCGATTATTCTCCTTTCATGGCTGATGACCCAGATGACGACATTTGCTGGCCTGATTTTGGAGATCTAACTAAGGGTTATGAAGATGAAAACAGCCCATCTGGCGACTTTGGTCCTGGTGGTTCGTCGAGCACTCCTAGAGTTTGATCTTATTTTTATTGCATCACATATCATGTAAATTTTTTCTACATCATTGTATAAATGATTATTTTTTTCGATGACGCAGATCTTTATTTACTCATATGGATTCTTTTAATTTAACCAATCATCTTTACTGATTGTCACTCCTAATTTAATCAGTTATCTCGTTAACTGACTGTGACTGATCCGATTGATCATGTTCTTAATCGATTGAACTCGATTAATTATTAACCCAACCAGTCATATTACTAACTGATCGAACTTGGCTTAAATTAATTTTGTTTTGAATCGACCATCTTTGATTCGCTCAGTTATCTTTTTAACTACTTGTTACTAACCCAGTCAATCATCTTATTGACTAACTAAGCTTCAGACTGATCAGTTTTGTCATTAACTAACCATTGGTTGACCTGGTCAATTATCTGATTAGCTGACCAAACTTGGTTTGTTGCGCAAATAATTTTTAGTTCTGCTTGCAGTAGCCATTCACGGTTGTGTTGTTTATTTTGTCAAGTAGTGTTCTTTTGATAGACCATTCACATGGTATCTAATTTATATACATTTGTCTTTTCTCTGTCAACTAAATCACTGAGATATCTCCCAGTAGTCTGTTGCTCAAGATTCGTTGCAATATGGATGATCTGTATCTCATTAATTTTAACTTATCTTAATCGGGTATCTTGCTAATCGGTGTTCAAGTATGAGAGTTGAATCGCCCTATTCAACTTTTTGTGCATCCCATCAAGTATCTATAACCTGAAGGCGCTCTAACAATGTTTATATACACCTAGTTAGTTTCGGTGAAAGTGCATTGTCTTTATGACACATGCTTTTGGCCCCATCATTGGGCCCCTCGAGAACCTGTTCGGGATTCAACGAGAGTTGCTTTTGTAAACGAAAGCAATATCAGAACACTTTTTCTTAAACTATACTTCCCTCGAATAGCTTTTATTAATATCTTCAAAAAACTGTAAGAAGCAACAAATGATCAAGAATAAATAAAATCTGTGACAATCTAAACTTGACAGAATATCTAAAAAGATTGAAAAAAAGTAGAAAAAGAAAACCCCTTAAGGGTAGATTATCTTCAAGTATTGAGCGTCGCATGACCGGGGTAACTCTCCTCCTTCTGGTCGGATAAGGTGATATGGCCCATGCCCAGCTTACCCGACCACCTGATAAGGTCCTTCCTACTTACCTGCTAAGGATCCAGCCGCTTTCTCCCTTGTGTTTAGGGATACCCTTCTAAGGACCAGATCTCCGAGCTAGAATTTTCTTATCTAGACATGCGAGTTGTAATATCTAGCAATCCGTTGTTGATAGGCTGCATTTCTCACTCTCGCCATGTCCCTTTTCTTTTCCAACTCGTCCAGATTCTGCTCTAGGATCCCCACATTTGCATCGGATTGGTGTAGCTGGACTCTGGGGGAAGTGTGAGTTATCTCGACTGGGATAACAGCTTCGGTCCCAAATGCTAAAGACTAGGGTGTTTCTCCTATTGACGTTCTTTGAGTGGTCCGGTATGCCCAGAGTACTTCGTGCAACTTGTCCACCCAATTTCCTTTTATGTCATCTAGTTTAGCCTTCAAAGTGTGCTTGATGATCTTGTTGACAACTTCGGTTTGACCATTGGTATGAGGATGAGCCAGCGTACCATAGTAGTTTTTTATGCGGTATTTTTGGCACATTTTCCTGAAGTTTTCGCTATCGAATTGAGTCCATTGTCAGTCACAATTGTATATGGGATCCCAAATCGATAGATGATATTCTTCTTTACGAAGCTAGTGGTATTAGTTTCAGTTATATGTACCAATGCTTCCGCTTCCGCCCACTTCATGAAATAATCTACTACCACAATAGTGTGTTTTGCATCTTCTTTAGTTGCTGTTGGCATTGGGCCACACATTGTGAACGAAAATGGTGAGATCAGATTCTTCAAGTGCTCGGGTGGCTGCTTAATGTCGTTTGCGATTCTTTGACAATTACCACATTTCTCAGCCATCGATTTTGCATCCAGAAATAGGGTTGGCCAATAGAAGCCCTGCTTGAGGATTTTATGAGCCAAGCTTTTTCCCCCTGTGTGGTTCCCACATACACCTCTGTGTATACTTGCCAAAATCTTATCTCCCTCAGCTTGACTGACACATCTCTGTAAGGCCTTTGAAAACCCTCTTATACAAAGCTCTCCTCCTACTATTGCATACTAGGCTGCCATGTACCTGATATGTTTTGCTTCAGCCGTATCTTCAGGGAGCATGCCGTCTTCTAAGTACTGCTTGATCGAGGTTATCCAAGTAACCTGCTCTTCTTCTATTGTTTCCACTGCTAACTTTCCTTCTTCTTTAATACTGGGCTTTGTGAGATGAGCCACTGAGATCGCTTTGGACCAGATACCAGTGGTTACTGATGCCAATCTTGACAAAGCATCAACTTTATCATTCTTTTCTCTTGGGATCTGGGTGATTCTGTAAGATTTGAATCTCCCATGGAGTGCCTTAGCTATCTCGAGGTAAGCCGCCATGTTGTTATCATTTGCCTGGTACTCATCTAAGACCTGGTTGACCATGACTTGTAAGTCACTGAATATCTCTATTTCATCTACTCCGAGTGCCGTTTAAACTCTGAGCCCTGCCAACAGTGCCTCATATTCAGCCATGTTATTGGTAGCTTTGAAGTCAAATCGCAGGGCACGTTCTATTTGGTCATCTTCTGGGGTAGACACCATTTTGCCTGCCCTACTGCCATGCGTGTTTGACGACCCATCAACATGCAGCTTCCAGCTGAAAATCTTCCTCTCTTTATCTTCGAGCATTCTGATCACTTCACTGTTTGGTTCGGTGAACTCAGCAATCAGATCTGCTACTGCTTGACCTTTTATTGCAACCCTTGGTAGGTAAGTGATATCAAATTCACTTAGCTCGACCGCCCACTTTGTCAACCTTCTTGACACTTCTTGTTTAGATAAGATCTGCTTTAGAGGACAATTCGTGTACACCTCTATCTTGTGGGCTTGAAAGTATGGTCTTAGTTTTCTTGATGCTGTTACTAGTGCCAATGCCATTTGCTCAACTGCCGAGTACCTTATCTCTGCTGGGAGTAGAGCTTTACTAGTGTAATACACCGATTTTTTTATTCTTTCGTCTAGCCTGACCAGTACTGGCCATATGGCCACAGCTGTGACTGATAGGTATAGATACAATATTTCTCCATCCAGAGGCTTCGACAAGATTTGGGCATTGCCCAAATACTCTTTAATCTTCTGGAAGGCTTGTTCACACTCTTCCTTCCATTCCACACCTTTGCCTTTCCTTAGTGCTTTGAAGAAAGACAAGCATCTATCAGTTGATTTACTGATGAATAGGTTTAGTGAAACTAGGCAGCCCGTTAACCTTTGAACATCTTTCAGGGTAACGGGGACCTCATCTTCTTCAGGGCCCTTATTTTTTTGGGATTCGCTTCGATCCCCCTCTGATGTACTTCGAATCTGAGGAACTTTCCCGACGGTACCCCAAAAACACATTTGTTTGGGTTGAGCTTCATCCCATACCTTCTCAGTACCCCAAATGTTTCTTCCAAATGGACTGCATACTTGTCTGCTGTGGTGCTTTTTGTTAGCATGTCGTATATATAGACTTTCATGTTTTTGCCGATCTGTCGGGTGAACATCTTGTTTACCAGTCTTTGGTAAGTTGCCACAACATTTTTTAGAACAAAAGACATTATTTTGTAACAGTAAAGTCTTTGATCTGTTGTAAAAGCAGTCTTTTTTTCATCCGGGCCAAACATTCTGATGTGGTTATAACCCGAGTATGCGTCTATAAAACTCAGCAGTTCATGCCCTGTAGTTGCATCAACCAACTGATCTATTCGAGGCAAAGGGAAACTGTCTTTCGGACATGTTTTGTTTAGATCCGTGAAGTCCACGCACATTCTCCATTGCCCATTTTTCTTTTTTACCAGTACGACATTGGCATCCCACTCGGGATACTGCACTTCCCTGATCAATCCTGCTACCAATAGCTTTTAGACTTCTTCTTTAATAACCTGGCTCCTTTCAAGGTTGAATCGTCGCCTCTTCTGTATTACCAGTTTGCGTTCGGGGTCAACAGTCAGAACGTGGGAAATTATTTTGGCGTCAATTCCCTGTATGTCTTCATGTTTCCAAGCGAACACATCCCTGTATTCTTTCAACAAATTGACTAGCTGATTTTGCACCTGTTCGGTCAACTGTGTCCCTAACTTTACCGTCTGTTCGGGGTTTTTGTCGTCTATCACAACCTCATTGGTTGGCTCACCTTCCTGGTCTTTCCCATTTTTTGGAGATGATTTCCTTGGGTCCAGGTCGATCTGGGTTGGCATTTCAGCCTTCTCTTCCTCTTCCTATTCATCATCCTTCAAGTACTTTTCCCGCTCAGCGAAATCTACCTGCATTACGTCTGGCTCTACTTTTTCTTTATACACTGCCAGATTGGGTTTTCTAGCCTATTCCTAGATGCCCTTCATAACTCCGACTCCAGCTTCGGTCAGGAATTTAACGGTTAGGGCATAGGTTACCGTAGCTGCCTTTGTCTTGTTCAAGAATGGTCTGCCTAACAAGGCATTGTATGGCCAGTTCTCGGTGTCAACAACCACGAAATTGAGCAGCACCGTCTTCTGACATGGAAATTGTCTATTTCGACCGACCATTTGACCGTTCCCAGAGATCTTACTTCTGCTCCTCTAAATCCTCTGAGCGGGATTGTCAGCGGCTGCAGATCCTTCCTTTGAAGCCCTAACCTATCAAATACCCCTACACTTAGGATATCCGCCGAGCTCCCATTATCGATCAGTATTCTCCTTACTTCCCGGTGGCCGATACGAATCGATACTACGATCGCATCATTTGGCTTAACTTCCAGTCCTTGAGCATCGACTTCGGAGAAAAAGATCGGATCCCAACATTGCTTAAGCTTCTTCTGATCGAGGCCAATTGAGTTTATTTCCAAGTTTCTTTGTCCCTCTATTGCTTCGCGGACCTCAGTCATTCTCTCCCTGCTACTTCTTTTTATGCGTGGCCCACCAAAAATGGTGTTGATAGCTCCAACATCTGAACTTTCCCTTGGACTGCCCTTTTTATCTTAGTCAGTCTTTGCGGGGTCATTATGTAAATCATCACCTCATTTGAGAACCACGTCTTTCAGGTGCCCTTCTCTAATCAACTTTTCAATGTAATCTCTTAGCTGGTAGCATTTGAAAGTTTTGTGATCATTCTCCCGATGAAACCGGTAATACTTAAAGGTATCTCTTCGTGTAAAATTGGATTGCTTTGGCGGCTTTTTATACAGGTTTTTGTCTTCTATTACGTTCAGAATTTCTTCCTGCTTCTGAGCCAGAGAGGTGTAATTAACATACTTTCTCTTGAAGGTCTTATTCCCATTCTGATCATCATCCTTATAACCTTTTTTCCTTGGGTTGCTCTTCTGGTCTCCCTTAGTATTTCCTTTCGAACTGATGTCTTTGGGTTTTTGACTTTCCCTCGGTCGGCCACCATGTATAAGCTCTCCTCTGTGAGCTATCTGCTCATCTTCTGCCATGGCGTATCCTCTCACATCATCCACCAGACTTGCATATGTAGTTGGTCTTTTCTGCCTCGAATTGAGCGAAAGTTAGCTATGCTGCAAGCTGTTGACAAATGCAGCCATTACTACATCGTGGTTAGGGTCCTGCACTTTCGAAACTTCCTGCGAGAACCTGGTAAGGTAGTCCTTCAATTTTTCATCCTTTCTTTGTTTCAAAGTTGAAAGAACAGATATTGATTTCCTACGCTGAATATTCCCTATAAAATGTCTTGTGAAGGCCTGTATTAACTCCTCAAAGTTCTTGATTGACTCGTTAGCAAGGCCACCGAACCATCTAGACCCCTGATCTCCTAGTGTTTGAGGGAACATTTTGCACAGAAGTGCATCATTGTAGTCGTATTGCGCCATCGTGCTTTGGTACCTTCTGACGTGCTCTTAGGGGTCGGTGTTGGCTTTGAACTGTTCCACATGTGGCATTCTAAACTTTTTGGAGAAACGGGCCTGTCTTATGTAGGCGGTGAACGGACTACCAGAATTACCGATCAACAGATTCCCGCGTCCCTGTCTCCACTTCAACGCCTCTATCCTTCTCAACAGGACTTCGTGCTCTCCTTTCGATTCGCCACGCTCATCGAACTTCTGGCAAATGGTGAGACCATAAGGGTCTTTCGAAGTTCGCCCTGTGACCTGGGTGACACGAACGTTATATTTGGGTAGGGGGTTGCTTCCCTACGCCTTCTAGGGGGCGCCTCCTCGTCAGTCAAAGCTGATCGAGACCTTCTTCTGTGACTGTCATACCTGTCGCCTTGGTCGTAACTCGTTCCCTGTCCATGATCCCTTTCTGCATCATCATGTAGGCTAGGTTCCCTTATTTCTTGGTTGCTTGGATCCCCATTCTTCCTACAGTCTTGGTAATCTTGGTGATCGTCTCTCTTTTGTGATTGCTCTCTCTTTTCACGGCGATCCGCCCTATCTCTACCTGTTTTCTACGGCGCGTATGGGGTTGGAACCACTACTTCAAATTGTATACTGGTATCTCGAGCCACCACGGGTGTAGATAGCTGGTATGGTGCGGTCAAGTTGGCAGTAGCAGTTATGTTGATTCCTTGTCTAGCGGCATCTTCGATAACTCTCCGCAGGGACTCCTAGACTTGCCGGAAAGCGTCCGGGGAGATATCAGGAATGGCATCTGTAGATGTGGTTATGTCTTAACCGATGGAATGTGGAGTTCTAAAGGACAAATCTCATCCGGTGTTGACTACACCAGTACCGTCGATACCATGTGGGGTACCAGTATCATATGGAGATTGACTTCCTTCTCTACTATTCGCCATATGCCTATCATGCAAATTACTCTCCCCCTCCTTCTAGCGTCAATTGTTGACGATGATTTTTGGGATTATTTAAATCAAATCACACGTCACACAAGTTATATTTAATTTACGATTATGTAAGAAATCAAAAAGAACAAAAGAAGAATTACGCAAGCAAGATTATACGTCGAAAACCCCAAAGGGAAAAAACCACGGTTGCCGGTGACGGCGAGAAGCAAATCTACTATGAATAAGTTGTTACAAGCTCAACCTCACTTGTCCTCTTGAATATCTAATGATTCGTTCCCTTTTTTGGTGCTTTTAAGGTCCATTTATACATATATAGAACCCTAATTCTTGGAGTACAAGTAAAAGAATAGGTAACAGTGATTTAATGAAGTACAAATAACTCTGACTTATTGGAGTCGTGTTGATCTTCTTTCCCGTTTTGATTTTACCAATGTTTGTGTTTTGAACATATCAGGTCTTTTGCCTATTATGGATTCTGACATTGATAAGGAAATTTGGTTCCTTATTGGAGTATACTTCATGGCTCCTTATTTGAGTGGGATTATTCTTGTGCGTATTTGAATTGTAATTACAATAAACTCTGTGATTCTGATATGTCATGATTCTGAGCATGTCCCTAAGTTATCCACGTGTCGTTTAGCTGACCGTCTGTCAAACCTGACCAAATGTCTTTCGCCCCCGACCAGAGAACTAAACCCGATCGAGTAACCAAAACCCTGACCAATTTGGGTTCACCGATTATCTTCTTTATTTTAATCACCACAACTACTTTGGCTAAGTATTTTCAACTTAACCATCTGGGTAATTTTGATCAAATATTATGGGAGCAATACTGTGGCCATCTTAAGGTGGTTTAACATCTATTGACGTGTCACCATTTAATCGAAACGCGGAGTTTATGCTGATATGTCATCTTTCTAGATTTAATCAATAATAATATTAATTTAAGTTAATGAGTATTGTTTTCATATATATATATATATATATATATATATATATACACACACACTAAGTATTAACTAAAATATAACTTCATTCAAAAACAAAAACTAAAATATAAATAGAATAATACATCTAACCCTACATTCTAACACCTGACATCTCTCGCACTCACCGACGCTGCACCTCACCGCTCACAGCTCTCTCGCGTCCAATTTGGACTATGCTATTAACGTTCAATCGAGATTGTTATTATTATTATGGGCTATATTTTAAATTATGATGGAATGCATTATGTATTATTTATACTTCCGTTTATATATGAAGTTAATTTATATATATATATATATATATATATTAATACTTGGTGTTGTTGAATTACGGTCCAAAATCCCGATACAGTTAAACACGTAGGTAAAATTTTCATTAGGCCCATCAAGTCCATTAGGATCAAAACCATATTAAACCGTACCGATTAGGACCAGGAAAAGTAGGTCCGAGTCAATTCGAGTCACCCTATTAAGATGAGTCAATCCGATTAAAAAAAATAAAAACCGAGTATAAGTGAGTCATAGACAGTTTCGACTGAAAACCGAACCGAACCGAACCGACTTACGCCCAGCTCTATTAATACCCATTCTTTATGCTCATCATCAACTTTTTATAGACTCTACCCATTATTTATGCTCATCATCAATTTTTTATAGACTCTTTAGATGGCATCCTCTTCCGTTTGTCAATACTCAATAAAGTCAAAGTCATCACAAATTGATGCATGTGATTGAATGAGATAATTACCCCGGTGGCCATCAATTTGGTGACACACTATCAAAATAGTAACTAGCTACTACAAGAAATATGGTCTTTACGAGCGCTAAATATGGTCGGAAAATGTCAAAAAGTTGTCGAAAATGTACATTTTCGACTGGAAAAGGTCGTCAGTTTCCATCGGAAATAGTATCATGAGAAATAATCTTTTTTTGATGAACCGTCAGAAATACGATATTTCTAAGGGCTATGAGTGGTTGGAGATAAAGAACTATGTCATCGTAAAAGGATTTGGAAACCAGATTAGAGGATCATTTACTACAGTATTTTTCGTCAGATATAATTTATTACTAATTGTGCCAAAATTGTCATACATTTTGGCCCTCAATTCCATATCTTTTAGCTTGTTTTGGAGCATATTTTGGTGTTTAATGGCTCGTTTTGAAGTGATTGCTGACATTCAATAGATTTTAGGTGTTGGAATCGGAAGTCGGGATTTTCGTGGGAAAAAAGGGTAAAATGGTGCAGAAATGAATATCTAAAGGGCCTAGTGCACATGTACCTTACCCATGCACTACCCGTGCACCGGAAGAAGAAATCCCTAAAGAAACCTCACTGCACGGGTAACTTACCCGTGGCCTACCCGTGCACATTGCCCGGACCAGAATGCAAGAAGAGATAGCACAGGTATAACACGGGTATCCTACCCGTGCATTTGCCAAACTAGGGAGCAGATCACTCGGGAAAGAGCCAACTGCACGGGTACTTTACCCGTACACTACGTGTTCCAGCTATGCTCAAATCGCGTTTTCAGCTATTTTTAGAGGGGCAAATGTGTCATTTCATGCCCTAGCCTCTCAAACCTATAAATACATCATTTTGCCACAAGACCGATGATTTATTATTAAAAAAAACTTCATCATTTCCATTCACCAAACCCTAGAGTCTTCTTCACCAAATCAAGAGAGAACGGAAGGAGCTTGCAGCCACCCATCATTGGAGAAGATTCAAGAGGAAATAGTAGCCTACCTTGTCTATAAGGATGAGGAACTTCAATGAAGCTTGGAGATCCGAGATGACAATTGGACCCCTCTCTAAGCTTAGAGATTCGAGAGTGACATCTTGGGTTTCTTCTATTTATTCTTGTCTTGTTATTTTCTTCTTTGATGTGTATCTCTTTTTGGGAAATATGTAAACCCTAATACTAGTTCCATTTATTTGATTTCTTCTTGTATTGTCTCATTCAATTGCACTTAATTGATTCTTGACTTGTATTAAGTAGGATTGACAACCCAACTCTTGATGCATGTTTTGGGATAACTCTTGTCTTTACATTCTTGGCATGTAGAGTAGAAATTATTGTGTGTTTATGATTGGGATTATGAGTAGATTAATGCAATTTAGGAGTAGATTAATTAAGCATCCCAAGATTGCTCATATGTTGATAGATTATTCAAAATGCATGTTTTGGATTGACTTGAGTGTTTTCATTTGTTTGGGTGGAACTCATGAAGAGCATACACTCTGCATTTATTCAAAATGCATGTTTTGGATTGACTTGAGTGTTTTTATTTGTTTGGGTAGAACTCATGAAGAGCATACACTCTGCATTTGTGGGTTTCGGTTCTATAAACCTACACGCTTACGCGACCTTTGAGCGTTGCTCGTACGATACACCCTCGGCGAGTAGCAATCGGGTCGCGACTCTTGGTCATTGCTCGCATGATACATCCTCGGTGAGTAGTGGTCGAGGGTCCATTTATGCTTAATGCCTCCATTGGTTGTTGCTTACACGTGACATGTGAGTAGCGATCGGTGGTCGATCTTATGTTTATCTTTTTAATATATGTGCTTAAATGCGGTCTTTGGTGGTTGCTCATGCGATACACTCTCGATGAGTAGCTTTAGAGGACCAGACGACTCTCCCATTGCCATATCTAGAGGTCGTACTAAAGGCTAGATTGAACCCAATATAAGAGTGTCTTTGCAGTTAGTTATTCTAGGTAGTGCGAATGTTTTGGGTGGTCGTGAGTACCATATGTATCCATTTATTTGCATCTCTCCTATTCGCCATTTTATATTTATCACTTTAATCACTATTCTCATCTCTCCATGTTCTCTTATTTTTATTATCTTTATTTTTATGCTCTTTTCTCATACACACACAAACATGCTTACACTTCACACACCTATAGATGCACATTTTCCTCTGAATCCCCACGTCCCTATCCCCATTTGCGATAATTTTTTCGGGGAAAAATGGGGAATGGGGTGGGGATGAGGATGAAAATCATCCCCAAATTGAAATGAGAATGGGGATGGGGGGAGGTCCCTCCCCCCATTTCCCCATTTCTCCCATAAATATATTTTAAAATGGGGATGGGGGGAGGTCACCCTATCCTGATCCCCATTTCCCCATTTCCCCATGTCCCCCAAAACATATATAAATAAATAAATATATTATGTAACACTTTATGATTTTATTATGTATTTGTAATGTACTAATGGATTTTAGTTTGTATTTGTAATGGAATTTTTTTTTTAATTTTTAATTTTTAATTTTTAATTTTTAATCAAACAGGAAAACGGAGAAATGGGGAACTGGGGTTGGGGATGGATATACCTCCCCCCAAAATTCCCCATCCCCAATTTCCCCAAATAGGGAAATGGGGGGGAAGGGTGTGGGAAGTGGGGATGGGGATGGGGATGAGGATGGGGGGACCTATATCCATCCCCATTCCCCAAACGTGCATCTCTACACATATCACTCTCACCCGTGCCATGTTCTTATTTACATTGCTTTCAATAATCATTAAAACTGAAGACAATCGACGGATGACACCTCCCCTGTGGACGATACCTAGGGATGGCAATGGGGCGGGTTCGGGGCGGGGTGGCCTTCCCCGCACCTCACCCCTTTTATTTTTTTAAAAACTCATCCCCTCATAAAACCCCACCATAGATGGAGCGGGTTGGGGAGGGGCAGGGTATAACGGGGAGTGCTTTCCCCATCCCCACCCATTAACCTCATTTATAATTTTTTTAAATTAAAATAACAAATATATAACCATTAAATATGATATAAAATATAAAGTACTAAATAATTCCAAGAAACTATTAAAAAAACATTTCATAAAAGTCAATCATTTTCAAACATAAACATAAAGTGTGAAGTCAAACATAAACATAAACATAAAGTCAAAAACATCTTGTGAGGTTGAAGCTTGAACGGTGAACTTCGAGTTGTTTGAGAATTAGAGACTTAGAGTTACAGTTAGTGACTAGGGTTTTTTTAATAGTATTTTTTTTGTCACTGTATGTTAAATAACGGTGAAGAGATGTAAAGTTAGGGTTAATGTATTTATATATTTCCTTTTTTTAATATATTTATTTTCTTTGAAACTACATAGTTTAACTGAGTATTATTTTAAGCGGGGCGGGGTGGGGCGGGGTGGGGAGTATAAAACCCATCCCCGCCCCATACCCATTGCGGGTTATATTATATATCCCCATCCCCGCCTCATCCTTACCAAATTGAAACCCATCCCCACCCCAAAAGTGCGGGTCCCCGCGGGGCCCCGTCCCCACAGGGAATTTTGCCATCCCTAAGTCGATACCTTCGCTTGCCGCTTTACTAAGTTTTTAAAATTTTAGAGCACATTACATAGGAAAAACTTTATAAATATATTTTTATCCGTAATTTGGTAACGACACAAAATACGAGTATCAATTACCGAAGGAGACTATGGTTGAAAATAATGCATCACCATCACCAAGGAAATTAAAGTAGTCAGAAATAATGTATTTTTGAGGAGTAACGTTGTTGAAAATAATGTATTTCAAGGAGTTCAACAGTAGGATATTGTATTTTTGAGGACCTGCTAAATTGATCTGATTGATTACTAAATATTTCAATCAAAGAGTTCAACAACAATAGTCATCTTTTCATAAATATATATATATATATATATATATATATATATAATATTCAATAACAAGAATTGTATATAATAATATTACAAGTAAAACTCAAATAGTACATAGAACATGTATATAGTATACAACAGTCCTAACTAGGTAAATATAGAACTCTCACAGCCTCACAGAGAAGAGAATAAAATTCTTGTCAAACCCTCACAACATAAGTCGAAGCTTCGAAAATGTCAATAAATGACTTGTCTCCTGCAGATAAAAAGTTACAACTTTGTAAGATACTTGATAATAAGATTGGACTAATGTTTGTCCCTTGCTTAAATCTCCATATTAGTGCAGAGCTTTTGAAATTAATAGACAAGTTAATCTTATGCTTAGCAAAACATTTGAACAAATCAATTGATATAATAAAATAATTAGATTTAAGATAATCACTGTTGTAAAGCAATCATATAACAACCGTTAAGATCATTGAAGAATTCTAGAAACAGATCCACTTACATATTAAAATTGTCTGAATCTTTAGAGGCAAAATTTTATGAAGTAGACCTCTTGTAATCTGCAATTGAACGGAATTAAAAAATCAATGTTTATCATAGAGAAGTTGCAAAAAATGCAAAATTAAATCAAAACAAAAATTCTATATGAAAGAAGATGGGCACAAGTCTCTTTGTTCTTAAAGATTCGTATCAAAACAAAAAATAAAAGATGAGATTTTTAAAAAAGAGAGGAATTACATAAGTATGGATGTATGAGTCACTGTGTGCTGCTGCGGCGAACGGCGGGGAGATGAGGTGACGCCGACAAGAAGGAAATGGTCAGGGTTGTGGCTGGGGTGGATAATTGAATAATTGGTGATGAGGTGAGGTAAATTAAAAAAAAGATTTAGGGTTTTTTACTTTCAAGTTTTACAATTACATTGTTAACCCGGACCCTTCAACAGATTTGATTAGTCTTTAAACGCTGTTTTCACTTGTATTTTTTTTTTTACTTTAAAATAATTTTTAAATTATTTATATTTTAATAGAAACTTTTCAAAACATAATACATATATATATATATATAATTATATTATATTTAAAAGTAATTAAATTTTATTTTTAAATCAAAAATTATTTTATCAAAATAGTATCACAATTTATATTATTAAAATTACTTTTTAAGAATTTTATTTTAAAACATAATATAATTTTTTATATGTACATTACGTTTTAGGGGACGTGACATGTGGTTAGAAATTGTATATTTTAAGGATCAGCTATTGTTTATATGAGTTTTCGATAATATATGTGCTAAAATATTGAGAGAAAAAGATTTAGAATGCATTGAAAATTAAATTGGGTTAACTCTTTGAAAAGTGGAAAGAATTTTCCCTCATGCGTTTTTTTTATATAATGGTGCACTTGTCTATCCATCTAGCACGAGAAGCAAAAGTAGCGGGTCATGTACAATATCGATGATCAACTATTGTGATATGAAAATATTATTCTTTTCTAAGGACTAGGTACATGTGGTCAAAAATAGTATTGACGTTTCTAAGGATCAACTATTGTGGTCGGAAGGACTAGATACATGTGGTCATAAATAGTATAGACGTTTGCAAGGATCAACTGTTGTGGTCAGAAAATTTTCATCTTTTTCGAGGATTAGATACATGTGGTCAAAAATAGTATTTACGTTTTCGATGATCAACCATAGTAATCAAAACATATTCATCTTTTCTGAGGGATAGGTACCAGTTGTCAAAAATAGTATTGGCATTTCCAATGATCAAATATTGTGGTTAGAAACGATTCATCTTTTCCGAGTGCTAGATACTTGTGGTCAAAAATAGTATTGGTGCCAAGCTTTGGCTCCATTTTCACATTATTTCTAACAACTTTAGACACTATTTCAGAGGTTATTTGTTTCGTCATAACATATACACATTATTTGTGTGCTTTTTGTGGAGGTTTATGGGCGGATAGGAATGATTTTGTTTATAAAGGATAAACCAGATTGGTGGAGTATATTTTGGAAGGGGTAACAAACTATATACAGGAATTTCATACCAAAGAACTGTTAATGTCAAAAGTTTAAAGCTGAAGAGGTTGCAGACTCAGTTTGAGATACTTTCAAAAAAAATTAGTTTGGAGATTAATGGGGATTTGAAGCATAACAATGATGCAGTTGTTAAATGGAAGTTACGTAGTATTGGTGCATGAGTTCCTCTATGGAGGATTAGATTTGGATCAATGAAAAATTATGTTTATTTATTTATTTATGGAGCAGAGGTTTATTTCAATATATATTTCAAAATTAAAAGAAAATGACATATTTGGCAATGTGTGGGGTTAGGGCCGTCTCCAGACATTCTGGGGCCCGAGCGGTTTTATGATATTAACATATATCGGGGCCCTATATAAAGTTATTATCATTAACATAAATAAAAAATTCATTTACCAAATACAATGTAATCCACATAAATTAAAATAAAAAAGATTTATCGTATCTAAAAACATAAAAACAAAATATTGTTTACATTTCTATTCTTCTTGCTTTCTGAAGTGCAAATTTACTAATTATACTACTACCATCAAGATTAGCTAACATTTTTTTCTCGATAGATAACATAGCCAATCCACTCAACCTATCTTGTGACATTCTTGACCAAAGATAATTTTTAATCAACTGCAACTTTGAAAAGCTTCTCTCCGCCGTAGTAACTGTAACTGGTATAGTCAATAAAATTCTATAAGCTATCCAAGCATTTGGGAAGCAAATGTGAATATTTTTTATATACTCTAAGACTTCAATAGGTTTCATTGTGCCTTCCGGTAATGGTTTTCTTAACAACTGTAGTTCTGAAAACAGCTCAACTGAATCAATATCATAATTATCCCCATGTTGCAAAAAAGTTGCAAGAGTATCACAAGAATACTTCAAACTCTCGATGTCTGAAGAGCTTAATTTACTCAAGTTAAATAAAAACCCAAAAGTGTCCTCATATCTTTGAAATTGCTCAAATCTACTGTTCAAAGAAGAAATAGCATTATCTACTATAGATAAAAAAATATGTAACTCTAAATGCTTCTTCCATTGATTTTATTGGCTCATCACTAGCAATCTCACCAAAGAACTTCTTTTTGGAACGAACACGTGTCTCGTGAAATTTGGATTTAATCTCCATTTCAATAGCAATTTTTTCAGCTTCAATCACAGCTTCATCAAATGCTCTTTCTCTGTAATCTTCAAAATAAGTAATGAGACCGTTTAAGAGAGATATAGCATCATCGATATTCATGTCTTTTTTTCTGAAGCACTTTACTAACTTTGTTAACCTTATTCAATATTTCGTACCAAATAATCATGTCAACATGAAATCAAACTTAAGACACTTTACTAAAGATTGAGCATCACTCACCGTGGTGGCATCATCACTATTATCCATTAGATGAATCAATGCATTTTTTATTTGCGGAGCTTGAAATCTTATTGCTTTAACACTAGAAACACGACTCTCCCAACGTGTACCATGATTTAAGTGTGAGACCTTTTCCATCATGATTTTTAACATGATGCTTCAAAATCTCTCATTGTTTGGTTGAACCTGAAAATAATTTATAAATTTGTTGCACAATCCCCAAAAAGGATTTAGCTTGAAAACAACTCATAGCCATGTCACAAATTGCAAGGTTAAGAGAATGACTACCACATAGAGTATAAAATGCTCTAGGGTACTCTCTTGTAACTCTACTTTGAACTCCTTTATTTTGCCCTTTCATGTTAGAACCGTTGTCATAGCTTTGCCCTTGCACATTATTAAAATCAAGCTCATAAGATCCTAAAAGGCTTTTAAGTGTATTGAAAAGTGATTCTCCCGTTGTTTCAACTACTTTCACAAATATAATAAAGAACTAATCCACCTTTAATGGACTTGTAGAAACATTGATACATCTTAATATAAGAGTCATTTATTCATCGTGACTAGAGTCTGGAGTACAATCAAGAATAATCGAAAAATATTTAGCACTTTTTACAATCTCAAGAATTATGTTTTTCATTTCACTAGCTAACAATTGTATCATCTCATTTTGAATATTATGGCCAAGATAATGATACCGAATTTCTTTATTCCGAATACGCCTAAGGTGCTCTTGTATTATCGGATCAAACTCAGAAATCATTTTGATAATTCTTAAAAAGTTTCCATTATTACAATCATCAATCTTCTCATTTCCTCCACAAAATGCCAAATTACTAGCAGCAAGAGTTTTGACAACACTCATAATTCTCTTCAAAACATCTTTCCAATATTCTTTCTCTTTATTAATAACTCTTTCATATGAAACATCAATTGTTACAATTTTTTTTTCAATCGTAATTCTGCCTCCTTCCAAGCTTTCATGCTAAGCATATGACTGCTACTCTTTTCATGCTCCACTAGTCTACCAAAAATATTGCGCCAATCGTTGTACCCTTGATATGCACTAGTTAAAGGACTTGACAACCCATTCTTAAACAATACACAACAAAAACAAAAAACTTTATTTTTTAGTTGTGAATACACTAGCCAAGGCCTATCGTAATTCTCTCCATTTGCTAAAGCGCGAGTGTAATATTTGTCGTTAAAACTTCTATTATTTTCAATAGGATATACGAAATTAGTGACTCTTACGGGACCTATTTCTACTATCAAATCTCTTTCTTTTTGAGATATATTGATTTTCCAGTTTCCAAGATCACACAAATCATATGCCTTATCATTCAAGTCATCTACATCCTCATTCAAATCTTCTATATTATCATTCAAATCATCAATATTTTCGTTCAACATATCTACATGCTCGTTCTCATTCAAATCATTCAAATCTTCTATATTATCATTCAAATCATCAATATTTTTGTTCAACCCATTTACATGCTCGTTCTCATTCAAATCATGTGCATTATCATTCTCATCCAAACTAGTATTCATATTCACATTCACATTCACATTTTCATTCTCAGATTGATTAGGTTTTCTTTTTACATACCTATCCATAGAACCCGTAAAAGAGTGTATCACCATATCTCTTCTTTCTTTCGCCTATCTTTTCTGGCTTCTAGAGTCATATTTTCGCTGACCCGTCATAACTATTCAAGAATCAACAATAACACATTAACATTAACACATTATATATTATATTGTTAGATAAAACTTAAATCTGTTAGATTTTACCTAAACGGCTAAACACACAATGAAACTTAAAACTTATATCTGTTAGATAAAACTTAATTCTAAACACACAATAACACAATAACACATTAACACACATATATAACAGATTATATAATTATAATGTCTAACTGACTAATTCAAGTATTCAACAATAACAATAAGTCAAGGATGTTAAGAATACAAGATTCTTATATTTTAACTTGTATTTTATTTTGGTTTAAATCAGTTTGGCCATAAACCCAGGGCAAATTTAAATCCGTTTGTGTATTTGTGTATTTGCGTATTTGCGTAGACTGTAATTCTATAAATTCTGTAATCAATTAGATTAATGATTATAATTACATAGAAATTAAAATAAATAATCAAAAGATGAGTCAAAATCAACATGTGGAAATTAATTGAAAACAAAAATCATACCTTCAAATCTTCAATTCTTCAAACAGAAAATCGGCAACTGCTTCAAATCTTTAAGATGCAAGAGAGAACCAAAGATCCAGAGAAGTTTTTGATTTTTTTTTTTGGATTAAACTAACAAAACAGAGACATAGCAATGCAAAACAGAGTAGGAAAGGAAGCAAGTCAGACGTCAACAACACAAAACAGAGTAGGAAAGGAGGCAAGTCAGCAACATGAAGCAAACCAAATTGTTTTAAATACTGTTCTGATGTAGTCTCACAATAACAATGACAAGTTGTTGGGCCTAAGCTTTTTTTATTTAATTTAATTAGTTAATTGGGCCAAAAAGGAAAATGCATATATAAAAGTAGCATTGGAATTGAGCCATGTTTAAAATAAATCTGTTGTGTTTTGAGGCCCCAAAGAAAAAGAATTAAATTGGGCCAGTTGGAGGCCCCATCAAAATGCTGGGTTTGCAGCCCCCATGGGCCGGCCCTGTGTGAGGTGTGTTTAAAGAATATAATTATTAATTTTTTTTAATAGGATATAAATATAAAAAAGGTGTACATACAATTTTTCTGGGGTGCAAATACCGTTACTCAATATATATCTCAACCCAACCCAATTTTGGTTGGGTTTGGCTTTTAAGCCCAATAATATAATAGTCATTTTGATACCAAAAATGAACTAGAAGTTAATGGTGATATTCGGTTTTTGATGGAATGACCATTAGTGTCACAAGGTTCGTCAAAAATGGTTATTTTGAAACCAATTCCCAATCTAATTGACATTAGTGTCATAGAAATCTTTACGATTCTCCATATAAATTCTACTAAAACTTCATGGATTGGAAGAAGAAGGGAGATAAGCATGTGAAGCATGATTGGAAGGAAGAGAATCAAAAGAAGAAGATGATCACCATGGATAAAATTTGTTGTCATTGAATCAGTAACTTTCTAAAAAAATGTGTCTGACACCTGTGGCTGGACTGTCGACTCTAGCGTCTTTGGGATAGTGTGAAAGTTTATATATATATATATATATATATATATATATACATACATACACTTGATGATTGTTGTTGTAAGTACATATGGTATATGTAATTTATGTGGTTGATATGAGTGTGTGTTTGATGATTGTTGTTATAAGTACATATGGTATATGTAATTTTTGTGGTTGATATGAGGTTTATGTGTCAAAAGAGTGTTTGTTTGTTTGATCTTCCAAAAGATGTTAGATATTCATATACTTGTGGACATGATAGATTGATGATATGGTTTGTATGTTCTTGTTTGGTCAGTGAAGACCAGTGTTGCAAAAGTCCCCAACTAAGGTCGACTAAGTGCCGCCTAGTCCTTAGTCGGCAGTCCGTACCGCCTAGTCGGTCAACTTTGATTGAAAATTGATTGAGTTTGTTATATTTTGTTTAGTTTTTTTTTATGGATTTTGATTCTCAATATTGAGTTTTTTGGAATTTGATTTTCAATATATAAAATAGTATGAACATTTACTCAATTACAACAAAAAAAAATTCCGACCAGTCGACTTACGCCCAGCTGACTAGTCACCGACTACTGCCTGACTATACGGGCTAGGCGTTAGACCGGGGGTCACCCGCCTAACTAGCGCCTAAAGCTTTCTACAACATTGGTGAAGACAAGTCAAGTCAATGTTTGAATTTATTTATGTTGGTTGTGGTGATATAGTGTGCAAATTTAACATATTATATTCCATCCATCTTAATACTAAGACTATGTGTTTCTACGCGTTAATTTATTTAACATCAATGTAGGACTCAAAATGATTTGGAAAGGACAAGTCTAACGGATAAGATATAAATGGTTGGTATTCATTCATTTAAATTGCATGAAACAATAATGTGGTTGTGTATTTGTGTGTCATAAACAATTAATTCCGGTTACCTTTTTGTTTAAATTCAATCATCGATTATCCGTTACTAATATTTAAGTTTATTCTTTCCTTTACATAATTCTTATCCTTTTTTTGTATGACCGAAATAAGTTGTCATTTTGATTTTATTATTATCATGGAAATAACTTTTTCTAAGCTGAATTCTCCTATTTCGATTATTTATAACTAATGCAGCTGAAAGGGAAGTTGCAAAATCAAAAACCTATAGAAATTGATAGCAATTTAAATGCCCAGATCACCGTAATGAGAGATAAGTTATAAGGAAAAAATAGAGACATTGCAATATCCGGAAAGCCTGCATCATACATTAACACTCAAATAGTCCATCTTTTCTATAAGTATGTTCACTAAAGTTTTTAGATGGAGATTGGGAAGAGATATCTGCTAAACTACGTTCGTCATAGGAAGAATATCTGAAAGACTCTCATTGGCATCATTGAAGACAAAGAACTAGGGGTGGGCACATTTAACCCAACCCGCCTAACCCTACCCGACCCAAAACGAAATTGCTGGGTTGGGTCGGGTTGACATATAAGAAAACTGAATTCGGGTTAAAAATCAACGACCCGATTTTTTTTCGGGTCGGGTCGGGTTATATGGTCAACCCGCAACCCAACCCGACATATAAACATATAAAAAAATATTCTGCAACTCCTTTATTTTGAAACCCTAAAATCTATCTTTTTCTCACATCTCTCTCGTCTCTCACCATCCATCTACCGCTGCCGCTTCTCTCACATCTCCACATCGACGCCGTTCATCAGATCTCTAAGCCGGTGCCGTTCTTCTATTCTCCACACCGACGTTGTTCTACTAATCTCCACACTCTTCAACTCTCCGTTCTTCAGATTTCAAGTATATTTTAGTTTGAAGATGCTCTGTTGTTCACTTCTCTAGGTTCGTTTACAGTTTTGTTCATGCTTGTTTGATGTTATATATTATTTCATAATTCATAGTATGGACACAAACCAATCACCAGCAACAAAATTGGATAGCTCTGATAAGCTATCTGCTTTTTATTTTTTAATGAATAAGAATTAATGACGATGGTGATGGTTATCATGATAAGTAGATGACTTTTTTATTATTATTTATTATTTAATTGTTATAAAAAGTTTGTGATTTATGAATGAGTGAATCATTATTTTTTCGTCATCTTTCCCTATGGTTTTTAGGTGATTGTGCTTGGTTTTAGTGGTTTTGTTATTGGGCTTTTGCGCAGGATGTGGGTTTGTAGCTGTTGTCTCCGTTCCTCTGTTTTTTTTGTTGTTTTTGCTCTCTTTTAGTTGTTTATGTCCTGATGCGGGGCTCTAAAGCCTTGGTTGTGTACTTGTGTTGTCTGAGTGTGGTGTGGTGGACTTTAATAAATTGCCTTTTCAAAAAAAAAAAAAGTTGTAGTACTAGCTGATCTGATGATGATTTGGTTGAATACTTGTATTGTCTCAGTTTTTATTTTTATTTATTTTGTCTCAATCCACACAGCTGTAGACTTTCATTTATCATTTATGTGTTTGTTATATATATATATATATATATATATATATATATATTTACACACACATATATGTATATAAATTGTACAAAGTTACAAACAAAGAAAAATAGAGAAATTTATACATATATATCAAGTATAAACTATAAACCGGTAGAAATATCTAAAAATTTTACATAGACAAACAAAGAAATAAGGAGACATATATATATATATATATATATATATATATATATATATATATATATATAAACCGGTAAAAATTACAAATATATATACATATACACATTCAATGAAAATCAAATAGAAAGTGGTTGTATGAACCAGAGATATTTAGACATTTGATTGCATTTTACTGCTTAGTTATGTTTAATGTATATATTTTTATTTATATACTAATATTTGTTCTTTCGATTTATGTAGAGATTGGAATGAACACTTCATTGGACGATATGGTTGTACGTTGACATCAAATTTGATAGTGTTTTGATGTTTACTAAGGTAATTATTTTCCTCAAAAACTTATACATACATACCTATACTACATTATACATTTCAATAATAAGTAATAATTTTGGTTTTTGTTTTTCATCAATAGGAAGGAAAGATCGCTGATGTTAGAAAGTGCTTGGAAAAGGCTCAAGGAAAAACATTTGTACTTATTTAATATTATGCTTTTTATGTTGAGGCATATGAGATACTTGAATTATGTGAAGATTCAATATTATCATTATTGATATTTGATGTAATATGTATTTGTACGTAAAGAATTTTTTTTGACTAATCGGCTAACCCGATCAACTCAACCCAACCCAACCCGACAAATATTGGGTTGGGTTAGGTTGGGATGAAAAAAAATGTTGGGTTGGGTTGGGTTGAAATTTTCCAACCCGAAATACGATCGGGTTGGAAAAATTCCAACCCAACCCAACCAGAAAACGCCCACCCCTACAAAAAACTGAATGATCTTTATTTGTAATTTATGGCCAAAACTTTCCCACGAGTGGCAAACCGTGGCTCAGTTTTAGTATATTATATGGATATATACATATAAATTGGTTAGGTTAACGGTCGTTAAATCCATGTGAAGTTTATGAATAAGATGAAACTTCTCCATCCACCTAATAATATTGGAAGGTATGGGGTGTTTTTATGTTTTACCCATCATGTTATTCCTTTTCAATTTCAGTTGTTGGAACTCCCAAGTACCAATCCACATTTTGACATTTTTAGAAAAAAAAAAAAAAAAACGTTTTCAAAATCCACATTTTGACAAAAGAAACACAAAAATTGAAGAAATGGTGTTGAACAGCTCGGTGGTGGTGTCGATCGCGAATCTGTCGGCCAACGTCTGCCAATACATAGCCTGCAACCCTGAGAGATTGCCGAGCGACCAAGTCCTCAACCTCCTCTGCTGCCTCCCTCTCCACCAATTCCGCCGCCTCGCTCTCTCTCTCTGGACCTATCTCTCCCAACACCACTCCGACCCTTCCTCCGAAGACGACTCTCACTCCGATTGAGCTTTTCGGCACCACCCATCTCGTTTTTCTTCTTGTTGATTATGTTTTTCGTGATGGGGTTGTTTAATTTGCTGTAATTCTTGTGTAATTTTTATGAATTCAGATCTTAGTTTGTTTTTGTATGTTTTGTTTGTTATTGTTATTGTACAAAATTACAAATCTGCATTTCAAAAAAATAATAATAATTACATGCAGTGAAGAGTGTTTCTGGTGGAGAACTGGATACTCTTCTGAGGTAAAAGGTAGGGTTTTCTCATTAAAAGCATTGAAAAAAATGTTTGTTAGTTTTCTTTTGTTGTTTTTATTGAAATACAGATTACCAAGTTGTGTTTGGACTTTGGAGGTTATTTTTCTACGGTTTTTTACTTCAGTTAATTATGTGATGATTTGTTTATATTCGTGGGCATGTGGGTTTGTTCATTGATCTCTTTTCTTCTACATTCCTCTTAAATTCTATAAACCCTAAAAAATTACAATAATCTTGGACTAACCAATTCTCAATGACCTGAATTTTTATTCATTGCTGTTTTCTGGATTTGAGAAATTTATGGAGCCTTCTTACTTTTTACTGCTTGGATTGATTATTGATTTTCTCAATTTTGAGGTTGATTTCTAGGTTACCAGACTTACTTTGAAACATTCGAACAGTATGGGGGTTATGCTGTGTAGATAGTGAATACTGTGATTTCGAAGCAAAGCCCATTATAGTTGATGATATTTAGTGCCACATACTTGTCTCAAATTTTTTGCTTTGTATAATATTATGCATTTCTAATTTTGAAGCGTATTTGGGTGTGTTAGTTTTTGAGTTATACACAGTCTAATATATTTGTATATTGCGATTTCACAGCAGCTTCCCCGTTACAGAAGCCTTTGTTATTGCATCAACAAAGAGGGGAGAGAGAGAGATGGGTGAGATTGGCACGTGCACATCTCCTTCAATTTGGGAAAAAATTGAACAGTCTGAGAGGTATATACAAACTGAATGCACTAACTGGTGTCGTTTTAAGTCAATTTAATCGCTGTTATTGATTTGTTTTACAGTTACCGTGTATGCTCTATGTATGAGGACGCAGCCTCACTAGCTTCATCCGTTCTAATGCAAATACGGGGCAATACTATTGTTTCCAGTCAAGTTTTGTATGACATGATGGAATCTGCTGGTATGGTCCTCGTTCAGTCCTTGAAAGAACTTGGCAGGTACATATGCCTTGATTTCCTTCATATATCTCGTGTTTTTCATTATTTTTAATCTAGACTAAAGAATTTAGCTGCTATACATGATTTGTATAGTTACTAGGTACTTATGAGAGGGACCCATTTTTATGTTAGTTTCTTATTTATTTTTTATTTTTTATTTTTATGATCCCTTGGACTATAATCTAATGACTAGTTTTTACTCTTGTAACTATACAAATCTTGTTTCGTAGTGTAACCCTAGACAGCTAGACTTAAATGTTATTCCTGGTTGCATTTAAGTTGTGTGATGAATCTTGTGAGTTGTGACCACACTATTGTTTAAGGAAGGGCAGATATTCCAGCTAAGCCATTGGGGAGTGTTTAAAACTGAGAGTGATGCCCTTGTCTTCTGTTAAATCACTTGTACAGACCTTCAATTTGTGGATTTAATTATTTTAAAATAGTTATATTGAAAATAAAGAATGGTTTAGCCCAACCTGAAAAATAATCCTGGCTATTTATGTGTATATTGTAATTTAGTCATTATTATTGTGGTTTGCTTGTCCTACTATCTTCTGGAAGAACATATTTATTTCCTCCTTAATTTCTGTTTGAATTTGCAATCCCCCCCTTAAATTATCCATTGATTTAGGTGATACATATGTGCATTGATTACAAAATCTGCTTAAGATGTCATAGTAGGTTGAGGCGTCATTAGAAAAACATAATCTGCTGCGACTTGTGTTATCCAAGTTTGACTTACATATATTTTATAATTTCATTTGTCCTGTTTGTTTTCTTCCTTTCATTGTTATAGCTTGCCACTCAAACATGTCAACTTTACTATCACAGATATTGGAGTTTACAATGACAGCACAGGCAAATGTATATGCAGATGCTTAGCTGTAATTTTATAGCAAATTACCTAAATTTGTTGCTTTTGTTGATCGATGCAGAGCAACAAATATTTTGAACAAGCTTAAGCTGTTGTTTGATTCCGTTACAGATATCCCTGTTCAAGTTCTTCTCACTGGGTACTGGTATCTCTTGTAATTTTAAAGCTAATTACCTAAATTGGTTGCTTTTGTTGATCGATGCAGAGCAACACATATTTTGAATGAGCTTAAGCTGTTGTTTGATTCCGTTACAGATATCCCTGTTCAAGTTCTTCTCACCGGGTACTGTTATCTCTTGTTTATGCTACTTTTATTATGTCAGATACTTTATATTTAATGAAATTGATACATATGTAAAGGTTTTCAATTAATATGTTTTTAGTGGTTCTTGCTCTCTTTCTCTCTGTCTGTTTATGTGTAAATTTTGGTTGGTTTTTTTCTCTGCTGCATGTATGTGTGTGTGAATTTTGATATTAGTTTGCTGTTTTATTTTCATTTGCAAGTAAGATCATGATATCTTTTGATCAAGCATTGATTTTTGCTCCCAACTCTACAAAACAAATAAAGGGCAATCTTTTTTTGGTTCATATCATCAATGTAATTAGACAAAAATGCATTTTGATCATGTAAATTGTCCATCTTGATTCTTGGTCATTTACAATGTGGGGTTGTTTGTAAGATTGTTTTTTTATTCTTTTATAAATGATATCTTTCCATTTATTTGGTTCATCATCAATATAATGACAATGAGTTGATACAATTGATTGAATTGCATGGATTTTACTCTAATTGATTGGCTTTTGCTATGATTGATTGAATTGAATGACTTTTTGTAGAAGGGAAGTGAAGAGTAAAACTTTGTGATGTCTACCGTGGGAAATTCAACAAATACATTTCGGCAAGAATGTCCAGTTGGGAAGCTTGAAAGGCAGAAATTACTTCACCAAAAGGGATGTGTTGTATGGATTACGGGTCTTAGCGGATCAGATTTGTTTCAAAATTGTTTCGTTTTTTTTTTTTTTAGTTTAGTTTCTTTCAAGTTTTTCTTTCACACTATATGAAATACTTTTGCCTATTGTTTCCTGTTTATCTGTATTCACTTTTAATTTCAACTTTTTTGGTATATAGACTTTGTTTTCTGAAATCATAACATGCATGTCTAAGTGGCTTTTTGAATTATGAGTTTCAAGTCCTTCGCTGGTTGTCTTGTATACTATACATGTCTGTGGAAGAACCAATTTAGTAATTATGTGTCGATTTTTAGTTTATTATGGGTTGTTGAATACTTGAATCATAGTTTATATGCATGGAATTGAATGACATAACTCGGTTATTGAAGCAAACCATATTGCTTTGGATGTAAGGGTCTGTTAATAGTATTTTACTTTTTATTCTGCAAATATGTGTAGCAAAAATATGGAATGGGCTCTAAATTTGAACTAGTATGTGGTTGTGTATGATCTACCTGAAAGTTGTTGTCAGCGTTTTGTGAGTTATACAAGCGAGTGTGTCTTAAGTTTTCATGGTTTCATTTTTTGCTTTATGGGCTAGTTTGGCATAGAAAGAATTCAGATGTCGTGGTAAAGAAAAACCCCATTACAAAAGGAAAAAGAGTGAGCAAGAAGATTCAATAAATATATAAGAAGGCATGTTTATTTTGGTTAAAATGAATTCAGGCCTTGCTACCTATTATATGTCCTCTGATTGCAGACAGCACGCGAAATTTGACCCCATCTTCTCACCTGATCACTATGCAATCCACAATGTTACAAACTGGAAAATGCTAGTAGTTTTACATTTTCCTTTTCTCTTATGCCATGTTCAATTTATATTTTTCTAAATTATTATACCGAACTGGAGCAATGGACAACCTTGGGAGCCCCAAAAAACATCGGAGAACGTGTATTCTTATTAGCCTGATCAGTGTGATCTAATTGCATATTTTTAAATTTGGATCCATTGTACTGCTGAAAGGCTGAAAATGCCTTATATTTTGTTCTTATTATTGTTCCAGAAGGGCAATGCATCTCATTTAAATTTTTGTGAACTGTCCAGGGAAAAGCACATTGGCATGCTCAGTTAATAGAGAACTATATTCAAGGGGAAAGCTCTCTTACATCCTAGACGGAAACAACCTTCGACATGGACTAAACAAAGATCTTGGTTTCAAAGCAGAGAAGATCGAATTGAGAATATACGTAGAGTTGGTAAGTTTATATAGAGAAAACAACCTCTGATTGGAGTTTGAGAGACATGAGACTAACCATTTAGTTGCATAAACAGATTACTCATCTCCAAGGAGGTGTAAATCAGATTTTCACCCTTATTAATATTATTCTGTGTTTTTCTTCTTAGGAAGCAAACTTGTACAGTTGATTTAAACCAACCGATGTTGGATCAATTTATTTATGCCTCTTACTTCAAAAAAAAAATATTTATGCTTCTAATCTTTCATTTTGCAAATGAATTTGTGATTTAATGTTCCAAATGATTCTATTAAGTTATACATACTGATTTGCAAAACTCTCTTGGTTTTAAATTTTCTCTCTCTCTCTCTCTCTCTCTCTCTCTCTCTCTCTCTCTCCCTCTCTCTTCACATGCAAATTTATCAATTGTAAATGCACCCAATGCTACATGTTCTGTACTCATGCTTTTCTGTTATTATTTAATCTTGAGGTAGCTTTCACAAATGCAAACGTGATACAGGGATCGGGGATCCTAATTTGGCTCTTTTAAATGTCTGTTTTTCTGTAATTAGATTAATAGTGGCTACAGTTCCCTTGCCATTGAGGTTCTAGTTACAGGAGTAGGAAGCAGAGATTTGAACACAATGAATTCTTTCAGTACAACTGAAACTGACATCTTTAGAAATTTTGAATTTGTTCTAGTTAGCCAGCTGCTAAAAGTTTACTTGTGTAAATGAGTTACTGAATTTCAGTATGTTTAGACATGTACATTGTCATGAGAATATAAGAATATTAAGGATACAATGACATTTCTTCTTTAAAATATCAATAAATCACAAACTTAAGACTGTTGAACATTGTTTAACAATTAATTGCAAGAATAGTGATATACTAAATTTTGTCCTAGTTACGAGGCATTTTGTCTGTTTGGCTTCATCTTAGCTAGGGCACCGGGTATGGTTGTTAAATAGGGCACTGGGTATGGTTGTTAAGAGCTTCTGTGCAATGTATTTATTTCTAAGTCATTACTTTTCTGTTATAGGGGAAGTAGCAAAGCTCTTTGCCGATGCTGGTTTAGTCTGCATTGCCAGTCTGATGTCTCCTTATAAGAAAAGACAGGGATGCATGCCATGCTATGTTGCCAGATTCAAACTTTATTGAGGCAAGGTTCTTGTGAATGGTTGTTATGTACTTACATTTTTCTGAGAAGGGAATGTTATCTTATTAGTACATATACAGGTTTTTATGAACATGCCCTTAGAATTGTGTGAGTCAAGAGATGCGAAAGGCCTTTTAATCTAGCACGTGCTGGAAAGATCAAAGGTATGCTATCCAAACATATCTTCTGCTGCTATAAATTCTTTTTCCTGAGAATGTTTTTGCTTTTCATTTGCTTTTCATTTTTTAATTAAAGTTGAATGAGGAATATCTTATTGACATATTTTAACACTAATATCCAAATTGTTTATTTTTTTTTTGAGGAAATCTCAGGAATTTTTTTATGGTGGCACAGTTTGCTTTTTATGCTTCCTGTCCTCTGCCATACTAGTCCCAAGGAATTTTTGTTTAGCTAAAGGGATCTTCTAGAAAGCTTAAATAGGATTGTCAATAGTGCCATTTCATGTTACTGGTTGTTATCAGCACAACATAGCTTTTAAAAATAGCATCATCAATTAGAGCATATGATTCTGTTATTGGTTGACCAAAAAAATTATAAATGATGTCATGCCTCCTTTAGTTTTAAGGCATCATATCCTGTAGCGCTGGAGGGGTAGAGGAAAAAATTTTCCGGTTTCATGAAACTTTTATTTTCTGTTTGTTTCTCAGATTGATTTTGTTCTGCCCGTCTCCGTACTCTTTGTTAAACATTTGGTGTGGCCAGGTTTTCTGATCCATAGTTCCAATATGTTTAAATATTGTATCCTTAATACTGATGTTTGCTTCAGATCTTCCTCATTGTCGACTTATGATAATACTCCACACCATTATTTGTAATTTTGGATTCCTTAGCGTATCTTGTCGAATGCAATTTTAGGAAGTGCCAATGGGATTAGGTTTTTTTCCAATTACGAAATTTTAGATACTTTGATATAGAAAAAAAATCATTTCAAAAGAGTGGAACCATCAATACCCAGTTTTTGCTAATGAATATAAGAAAATGTATTTTTCTAACTGGTACATATTAACTAACAAATTCATTGATTCGATAGAACACTTTATCTCAATTCCGAATTACTTCATTGGACTTTAAGTTATTCTGTAAACTCACTTGATGGCTGACTAGAATATTGAATCTCCTTTTCATTGCCATTTCTTTTCCTTTGTAATAATCATATTGCATTGCAGGTTTTACTGGGATAGATGACCCTTATGAACCTCCATTGAGTTGTGAGGTATGCGTCGAGTTAACTGCACTAACTGATTATGGTCATGTGCTCTTGATTCCTTGTGTCATTATTATTATTCGATCAAATATCATAACTCCCACTTCTTATATTGTGTTGTGTTTGAAGTTTCTACGTTTTGAACTGTATCATTTCTTCCCCTTTGTTCAGATAGAAATATAGAAATAATACAGAAAGACGGAGTTTGCGCCACTCCAGGTGACATGGCAGGGGAAGTGGTGACTTATTTGGAGGAGAAAGGATATCTGCAAGATCAGTAATTGTCTCTCTTCAACTTCCGTTTGTTTATATAATTCACTACTCTCAACAGTAAAATCTTTTCGAATCACAGTATAACCATCTTTTCATTATCACCTGCCTCCCTATAGGAGGTTAGCGTGTGCCAAGCCGGATATAGTTTGAAGTAGGGAATATGTTATCTGCAATAATTTTAGATTTTCTGATCGATAGAGTTTAGTGTGTGTGGGATATATATGTTAAGACTGCCAAGATCTTGTGTCTTTTCTCATCATACATCATCAACAGATGTTCATTAGAATTTCTTATGTTTAACAACTGATCATCAAGAAATGTATCAAGTTGTATCTTGGAAATTTTTCTATCTTATATACAAATATCGGTTCATTTATACTGCAATTCTAGTAGCATTACAGTTGACCATTTTGATGCATTTCAATGCTCCTAAGAAATGACTTCAATCACTCTACACAAACGTTACAAGTTTGTACAATCGGGTTTGTAATCGATCTTTGTAAATTCAGATTCTTTCGAGGCCTAACGACCGTGTGTAATTGCCATTAACGTAAAGTTCTGATGTTGCATCTTGAGATTTGCTGATGAATATGTGATGACGGAGTTGGAGCGTGTGTATATATATACGTTAGTGTGGTAACCCGTGCGATGCACATATTTTGTTAAAAAATTATTTAAAATAAGTTATGTACTAAAAAATGTACAATCTATACCAAATTTGCTATGATATGATTAATCTTTTGTATAGGTTTTTGTCAAATGGATATTTTTAGTAAAATCTGAAATATTTCTATTATTTATATTATGATGTGATACTTATTGAATCTTAAAAACAATTGAACCTTATTCAAAGAACCTTGTATACCGGTTACTTTAAGTAGATCTTAAAAAATTATAAATAACTAATGAAGAATAATCAAAATAAAACTAATAAAAAAAGGGTTTATAACTGGACTTTTGAATGTACCAATTATTATAATATACAAATATATATATATATATATATATATATATATATATATTATAGATAACTAATTCTTAACATTTAAAAAAAAAACTAATTTATATATTTTTTTCTTTTGAACTTATCAAATATTATAATATATATATATATATATATATAAAGATATTTGTATATTGTTAACTAATTAATAAGAATTTATGGTTTATTTTTAGAACTTGTCATATCTTATAATATATATATATATATATATATATAATTAATAATACTTAAAAAAATATTTAATAGGCATTTTAAGTTTTTAACATGAGTAGCTAGGGGTCTAGGGCTCAACCTTGACCATAAATCATTAATTAATCTCATACATAAAGATTCAAGAGGCAACTAATAAATAATGAGATAATGATTAAATTCACACTTAATCAATTCCAAAATTAATTAAATTATGATAACATTCCCCTATTGACATTTTCTATCCCATAATTAATTAAAAAATGATTATATAATTTTATTTTATTTTTGCTCCAAAGATTAAAATCCTCATCTTCTCATTACACAAACGTTTTATATTCATTTCATCAATAAATAATCTTTCTTCCATCTTTATAATTGATTAGTTTTATTCTAAAAATATATATATTAATTAGTTATTAATTGTTATAATATAAAATAATATAATTTGTTTCACTTTTTTTTAATTTCTTTCATGTAATAAATATTCTTCGGTTAATTTATAAATTTAAATTAAACAATCATTCATAAAATTATGTATTGAATTCACAAAATGGTAGAAATAAAGCAATGTAAAGAGAAACCATATCGTGTATATATATATGTATGTATGTATGTATCAAAGAGCTCTTTGCATCAACTGTTAGAACATTCATTAGTTTACTTTTTCCATTAAAATAATAACAATACTTATATGTTTAACATTGAAATTGAAAATGATATATATATATATATATATATATATATATATATATATATATTAAAAAAATCTAATTAATATGAATTTATAGCTTGTATTTAGAACTTATCAAATATAATAATATATATATATATATACATATGTATATATATATATATATAAAACTAATTAATAATACTAAAAAAAACTAATTAATAAGAATTTTAATATGAATAGCTGGGGCTCAACCTTGGGCATAAATCATAAATTAATCACATACATTAAAATTCAATAGGTAACCCATAAATAATGGGATAATGAACAAATTTACTTAATCAATTTCATAATTAATTAAATTATGATAACAACCCCCAGCTAACATTTCCTATCCCATAATTAATTATATAATTTTATTTTAGGTTAAGGATATTGACACCCATAAGTATGATAAACACACACATATTTATAATTACATCAATGTCTAAAATTTAAAATTAAAACATTACTAGAAACACCCATCTTAGTCCCAATAGTACCCTTATTTAAATGAATGTTTTCATTTTAATACAATTTATTTATAAACTCTCATAAGTTATTAACACACCCAATTTTACAAAATATAAAATTTTAAGTTTTTCAGGCTCGAAAACACAATCTTGAGAATTCTTAAATTATTAAATTTCGAGAATCTCTACTTCAGGCCAATCCTAAAGCATGCTTATGATATATATATATATATATATATATATATATATATATATTTTGAACATGTAAAACTTCTTTAAACCAAAAAGGCAATATATGGAACCACATCAACAAAAAAAAAAGAAAAAAAGAGCAACATGCCCTAAAAACGTAACAAAACAACACATCAAAAAATAGCAAAAACCACGAAAACAACATCAACCCAACAAAACTGAGGCATCAACTCAGAACAGAGCAACACCAAAACACTGACAACTGAGACACTAATAGAATTAGGGTTTGGCGGTAAAAAAAGGAAATAGAATTATGATTTAATTAGGGTTTGTTTTTTTTAATAAAGTGATATAGTTGAATATATGAGTGTAATTAATGAGTGTAAATAGTGGTTTATTTATTTTTAATTAAACTAATTTGTCCTACTTGGTATATTCTTATTGAGATATTTTTGTAATTAAATTTTTTTTTATTAAAATATAGGTGTACTTATCATATTTGTGGGTGTCAATATCCACTTCCTTTATTTTACTTTTGTTGAAAAGATTGAAAGCCACATCTTCTCATTACCTAAACATTTTATATTCATTTCATCGATAAATAATATTTCATCCATCTTTATAATATCTATTAATTAGTTTCGTTCTAAAAAATATATATTAATTAGTTATTGATTGTTATAATATTAAATAAAATATTTTGTTTTTCTTTTCTTTTTTTCAAAAGAGATGGAGAGTCTCTTTTTCTCATGATTCACCTTTTTTTTCTTCTTTCAAGCAAGAAATATATAATTTAATATATAAATTTAATTTTTTGTTTAAGGCCCCACCCGGCTGGTGCCTTAGGCAACTTAGGCGGTTGCCTAAGGCCCCAACTAAAATTCAGATTCCAAAACAATTTTACAAATAATTTTTTTTAAATATTATTTAAACACTTGGTTCAGTACGCTAAATGAAGTGGGTCATATTTTGACACGATCCAACAATATTTATCAGGTCGTGCCGTGCCGTGCCGTGCCATGCCGTGCCATATACCCGACTCAATTTACATGATTAATTACTAAATATGAATCAGAATACCAAGAATACAAAATAATAATAATAATAATAATAATAATAATAATAATAAATACAAAAACTTAATCAACATTTGTACATTTTAAAGAGATAACAACTCAGCAAAAGATAAAACACTTTAATGGGAGAAATAATTTTATACATATGGAAATGCATGCACATGTATGTAGACTTTGATTACTCTTTTCTAATTGCTCAGTATATTGAGTTTGCATATGCGTGGAAGCTGCCTACCCATAAGTCCATACTCGTGTGTATTTGAACATCTTAGATTTTATTAAAGGCCAAAAGCCAAAGAGAAACCAAAAGCAAGCTACAATAAGCTTAACACCAGCAGGAACTAAGCCGCAACAACCCAACAACAGGAAAACAAACAGGACACAAGACACAAAGCAAGAGCCTAAAAGAGCAAACAAGCAACCACCAGAAACAGAACATGCAAAGCCAGGAAAATCCAACAACGACCAACGCCAAACAACTAGAAACAGAACAAGTTGACTACGAAGCAAAACAAAGCAAACCACAAGACCACCAAAACAAAACCATCGTTAAAACAGGAAAACAAACAGGACACAAGACATAAAACAAGAGCCTAAAAGAGCAAGCAAACAACCATCAGAAACAAAACACGCAAAGCCAGGAAAACCCAACAGAGACCAATGCCAAACAACCAGAAACAGAGCAAGTTGACAATGAAGCAAAACAAAGCAAATCATAAGACCACCAAAACAAAGCCATCGTTAGAAGCATCTGAAACCCTCGCATTGGACATGAATGAAACAAACTATGACCTCGAATAATACAAAAGAATGCATATTACTTTCTCAAGATTAAAAATCAGTAAAGATGATTCATTTAAATGCCCAGATTATCGTAATGAGAGATAAGTTAGAAGGAAAAACAGAGACATTGCAATATCTGGAAAGCCTGAATCATACATTAACACTCAAATAGTCTATCTTTTCTATAAGTATGTTCACTAAAGTTTTTAGATGGAGATTGGGAAGAGATATATGCTAAACTACGTTCGTCATGGGAAGAATATCTGAAGGATTGTCATTGGCATCATTGAAGATAAAGAACTGAATGATCTTTATTTGTTATTTGTGGCCAAAACTTTCCCACGAGTGGCAAACCGTGGCTCGGTTTTAGTATATTATATAGATATAGATATAAATTGGTTAGGTTAACGGTCGTTAAATCCATGTGAAGTTTATGAATAAGATGAAACTTCTCCATCTACCTAATAATATCGGAAGGTATGAGGGTATTTTTGTATTTTACCCATTATGTTATTACTTTTCAATTTCAGTCATCCAAAGTACTAATCCACATTTTGACATTTTTAGAAAAAAAAAACGTTTTCAAAATCCACATTTTGACAATAGAAACACAAAAATTGAAGAAATGGTGTTGAACAGCTCGGTGGTGGTGTCGATCGCGAATCTGTCGGCCAACGTCTGCCAATACATAGCCTACAACCCTGAGAGATTGCCGAGCGACCAAGTCCTCAACCTCCTCTGCTGCCTCCCTTTCCACCAATTCCGATGCCTCGCTCTTTCTCTCTGGACCTATATCTCCCAACACCACTCCGACCCTTCCTCTGAAGACGACTCTCACTCCGATTAAGCATTTCGGTAACACCCATCTCGTTTTTCTTTATGTTTTTTATGTTTTTCGTGATGGGGTTGTTTAATTTGCTGTAATTCTTGTGTAATTTTTATGAATTCAGATCTTGATTTGTTTTTGTATGTTTTGTTTGCTATTGTTATTGTATAAAATTACAAATTTGTATTTCAAAGAAATAACCTAATTACAAATCTGTTTTATTCCAATCTTGTAATTTATGAGACTACTTGTCAATTGTCATTCTACCACCAGTTCTACACCCGAATCCGACCTTTGACGGTCGGGTTTAACTCCAAACCCGCTCCAGGTTTGGGTGTTAATTGTTAAATATAACCCAAATCGGGTTCGGGTGTGGTTTTAAAAAGAAATCTTCACACAAACCCGTTTAGTTTTAAAAATAATTTAATATTTACTACATAAAATGTTAAAATTTTAAAGTTTAAATGAAACTTAAAATTATATTGGAGAATAAGGTAAATATATTTAGAGCTTGTTTGGTTGGGCTTTTAAAAAATCTTTGTTTGTAAAATGTTTACTTTTAGTGCTCGTTTGGTTGAGTTTTCTACTACCTCAAAAAGTCTACAAAAATTTATTTGAGTTTTTTAGAGTTGTTTAGTTTGGTTTTTGAGATTGTCTATTTTAAATTGAGTAGAAACTAGTAGAGTTTAAACTCTACCAGGAAAAAGCTTATGGAGAGGTGCAGAGCCGGTCCTGACTTTGTCGAGGCCCGGGGTGAAAATATAAAAGATAGGCCCCATATGCATATTTATAGTTTTTTCAATATATATTGTTTTCATATATTTTAACATTTAAAATTTTAATAAACTACAAGACTAATCAATAGGAATTCAAAAACTAAACTGCAAGAATTAATCAACATCATCAGTTGTTTTTAATGATTCAAAATAATATAATCGATTTCATTTCAAAAACATACTATGTGCATTTTATATAAGAAGAAAAAACATACCTTGACCTTCGACTACCAATGGTCAAGTGCGGTCAATGCGCAAGGAGTCACTGGTTTACACAGCTCTCTCAAACGAGGACACTCAACTTATAATCAAAACGCGGAACATTACAAATAAAACGTAATCAGAATAGAACATTAAAATAAATATTAAATTATAAATCAAACAATATAGCATTGAAATAAAAATTACGAACAAAAACCAAATTAGAAATTACATGGGGGTTGAGACTAAGAGTATGTGAGAATGTGAAACATAAGAGTTAAGAATGAGAGATTGAGTCATTGAGAGACTGTAGTTACAGAAAATGAGAAAAACAATGGAGAATTGAGACCTTAAAGAGTCGGAGAGAGGTGTGAGGTGAGAGGTTAGTAAAAGACGATATTAAAGAAAACGATGAGTAATGATTAAATAAAATATGAGTAATGATTGAAGACTAAATTAGTTGTTTTTTGTCTCTGGTGCCAAAGTGGTGGATCGAGATTCAAGAATAACAAGTGAATAGCTATTTTTTTTAATTGCATGAAGTTCGAAAATTAATAATTATCTCGACCCTTTGCCTTGTGTATTAAAGTTGTGATCATTACACAATTTTTTTTTTAAAAAAGTAGGCCCTTTTTGAGCCATTAATAGGCCATTTCCGAGCCATTTTTCCTTGGGCCCTAGGCGGGAGCCCCTGGTGCCCTGTCTCATGGCAGTCTCCGGAGAGGTGCTTCTTCGAATAGACATTTTTTTTTAAAAAAAAAAGTCTACCAACCAAACAGCTATAATTTTTTTTTCTTCAAAAACTCTATTTCTAATAGATCCACTACAAGAAAATCTTTTATCAATAGAGGTTTTTCAAAAGCCCAACCAAACAAGCTTTGAGTAGAAATAGAGCTTTTGAAAGAAAAATTATAATTGTTTGGTTTGTAGATATTTTTTTCAAAGGTCCATTTGGAGGTTTAAACTCTACTACCCTCTACTGAAATTGAAATTGAAATTGACAATCTTATAACCGACGAAGGTAGGGACCCCCCCCCCCCCCCCCCCCCCCCCCCCCCCCCATTGTATTTTAATATATAAATTCCATTATTTCATCCATTTCCTACTAATAGGTTTTAGTTAATTTTATTTACTACCTTATTAAAAGTAGGTTTTAGTTAATTTTATTTACTACCTTATTAAAAACAATTTTATTTATTTCTTCGGTCTCTAATAAAATTGTATATTTTTTTTATTTCAATTAATTTATTAAAATTTTTGATTGCTATTATAAATTAATTTTGTTTAATAAGTGTGATGATAAATTTAAATTATAAAAAAGAGGTGAATAATTGTTATTTGACTTTATCAATGTTATAATTAATGTCATTTTAAATATTTTTATTAATCATATTTTTGAAGCTTGTTTTTGTTTATTATTGTTAATTGTAGTTTTTTTATTACCATTACATTTATTATTTTAATTAAATGGTATATATATTACATTTGGGTTCTTAAAGAAAAATAAATTTTAATATTTAATATCTATTTTAGTTAACTTGATAGTTTTATTTTTAAAATAAATCTTATTTATGAAACTAGTATAAAAGGCCATTTTTTACCGAAAATAAAAATATAAGAGCAGTTTAATATAAACACCCAAAAAGTTAAAACCGGTTATTAAAATTCGTAACTTGGTCATTCATGATAAACATTTATAAGACTATAACCACTATAACATATAATTTCAACTTCTTCTTACCATTGCTTAATCAACATATATTATAACACCTGAAAAGCTCGGTATAAGAATGAAACTTAAGTTCAACCGAAAATCAACCAATGAAACTTAATAATTAGTTTTATTCGGCCCCTCCATAACTAAAATCCTGACTTTGTCCCTGCCAACCAACTCTATAAAAACTCAAATAAATGTGTATAAAGCTTTTGAGGTAGTAAAAAATTCAACCAAATAAGTACTTAGTCTCTTTCAAGTATTCTTTCTAACAATCATTGATTGCCTTTTATATACAATGTAAAGCCTTCGCTTTATATACAATTGGGTGATGGTCATGGTCATGGTCATGGTATCCAAGTAAAATATAAACTTGAAATGATGTTATTTTTAAGTTTCTTTTAATCTTTAATATTCTAAAATTTTATATAATTAAATATCTTTTATTAATTTTATGGGTTCGTGGTGCCTTAAAACCAGCGGGTGAAACCCGAATTTGGACCCGTTTAATTTCACTGGTTTACAGTGGAGTTTTGGTAGCAAAATGTTTTACGGGTTTAGGTGTGGGTTTGGCAAAACCGATCCGAATCCGACGAATTGCCATCCCTAATTATCCAAATATCCATTCCATATCCTTTTCAGTCTCCCACACCCAGGATACGGTTATTGCTGGTTAGGTTTGAATTAAAATTGCAACTAAATCGTACTTTTAAGAAAATTACAGTCAAATATTCTTGATCTAACGGTTGGTTGTTTGGCTTAACATTAGTGAGGTTCTCAGAAGGGTAAAAGGTCATTTGACCATTTAAACTTCATTGGTTCACGTCCTATGATAGCTTCCCTTGTTCTCTGTATCTAGCACCAAAAACACACACCCAATTCGTCACATACACCATGATACATACATGATACATTATACATGATACATGCAGTGAAAAGTGTTTCTGGTGGAGAACTGGACTCTTCTGAGGTAAAAGGTAGGGTTTTCTCATTAAAAGCATTGAAAAAAAATGTTTGTTAGTTTTCTTTTCTTGTTTTGATTGAAATACAGATTACCAAGTTGTGTTTGGAGGTTGTTTTTCTACGGTTTTTTACTTCAGTTAATTATGTGATGATTTGTTTATATTCGTGGGCATGTGGGTTTGTTCATTGATCTCTTTTCTTCTACATTCCTCTTAAATTCTATAAACCCTAAAAAATTACAATAATCTTGGACTAACCAATTCTCAAAGACCTGAATTTTTATTCATTGCTGTTTTCTGGATTTTGAGAAATTTATGGAGCCTTCTTACTTTTTACTACTTGGATTGATTATTGATTTTCCCAATTTTGAGGTTGATTTCTAGGTTACCAGACTTACTTTGAAACATTCGAATCGTATGGGGGTTATGTTGTGTAGATAGTGAATACTGTGATTTCGAAGCAAAGCCCATTATAGTTGATGATATTTAGTGCCACATAATTGTCTCAAATTTTTTGCTTTGTATAATATTATGCATTTCTAATTTTGAAGCGTATCTGGGTGTGTTAGTTTTTGAGTTATACAACAGTCTAATATATTTGTATATCGTGATTTCACAGCAGCTTCCCCGTTACAGAAGCCTTTGTTATCGCATCAACAAAGAGGAGAGAGAGAGAGAGAGATGGGTGAGATTGGCACGTGCACATCCCATTCAATTTGGGAAAAAATTGAACAGTCTGAGAGGTATATACAAACTGAATCCACTAACTGGTGTCGTTTTAAGTCAATTTAATCGCTTTTATTGATTTGTTTTACAGTTACCTTGTATGCTCTATGTATGAGGAGGCGGCCTCACTAGCTTCATCCATTCTAATGCAAATACGGGGCAATACTATTGTTTCCAGTCAGGTTTTATATGACATGATGGAATCTGCTGGTATGGTCCTCGTTCAGTCCTTGAAAGAACTTGGCAGGTATATTTCCTTCCTACATCTCTTGTGTTTTTCATTATTGTTAATCTAGACTAAAGAATTTAGCTACTGTACATGCTTTGTATAGTTACTGGGTACTTATGAGAGGGACCCATTTTTGTGTTAGTTTCTTATTTATTTTTTATTTTTATTATCTCTTGGACTATAATCTAATGACTAGTGTTTACTCTTGTAACTATACAAATGTTGTTTCGTAGCGTAACCCTAGACAGCTAGACTTAAATGTTATTCCCGGTTGCATTTAAGTTGTGTGATGAATCTTGTGACCACACTATTGTTTAGGGAAAGGCAGATAATCCAGCTAAGCTAATGTGGAGTGTTTAAAACTGAGAGTGATGCCCTTGTCTTCTGTTAACCTTCATTTTGTGGATTTAATTATTTTAAAATAGTTATATTGAAAATAAAGAATAGTTTAGCCCAACCTGAAAAATAATTCTGAGTATGTATGTGTATATTGTAATTTAGTCATTATTATTGTGGTTTGCTTGTCCTACTATCTTCTGGAAGAACAGGTTTATTTCCTCCTTAATTTCTGTTTGAATTTGTAAACCCCCCTTTAAATTATCCATTGATTTAGATGATACATAGGTGCATTGATTACAAAATCTGTTTAAGATGTCATAGTAGGCTGAGGCGTCATTAGAAAAACATAATCTGCTGCGACTTGAGTTATCCAAGTTTGACTTACATATATTTTATAATTTCATTTTTCCTGTTTGTTTTCTTCCTTTCACTATTATAGCTTGCCACTCAAACATGTCAACTTTACTATCACAGATATTGCAGTTTCCCATGACAGCACAGGCAAATGTATATGCAGATGCTTAGCTGTAATTTTAAAGCAAATTACCTAAATTTGTTGCTTTTGTTGATCGATGCAGAGCAGCAAATATTTTGAACGAGCTTAAGCTGTTGTTTGATTCCGTTACAGATATCCCTGTTCAAGTTCTTCTCACCGGGTACTGTTATCTCTTGTTTATGCTACTTTTATTATGTCAGATACTTTGTATGTAATGAAATTGATACATATGCTAAAATTTTCAATTAATATGTTTTTAGTTGTTCTACATTTGTTATGCTGTAAAAGATTATCAGGAACTACCTTTTTAATTTATTTTCAAGTATTTAGTTACAGCTAAGTTGGAACCAAATTACTTTTTAGTAGTTGTTGATATTCTCGTATTCAGGAATAGATTTTAATTTCTGTTTCTGTGTTTTAGAGTACTTTTGGTTACCTTATTGAGTACAGTTTGAGTTGCTAAGTTCTTGCTTAGTTAATTTAAGATTAGTGTTGTTAATTGATATCCTTTAGTATCTTGGTTTAAGGAATTGTAGCTAGTTATATTTAGTAGAAATCTACAGATACTAGTAATATAGTGTTCTCTGATGTTCTGATGGATAAAATGTAAAGTAATTATTGTTTCTTGAAGTCATGTCTTCCTTTAGTTTCTCTCTAATTATATCGATTTATTTTAGCTAGTATTCACATAAGGCGCTTTATATTTGTTCTTATTTCTTTAAATTCCCTGTGCATTGCTTTTTCCCTAGAACAGCCCATCTAATATTTTTTCACATCCCTAGATTTATATTTAAATCTTAAATCTATCAATGCTTAATCACAATACAGTCACTCTTCATCAATCTACCGCTTTTTTATTTCAATACAGCCTTCAAAATTAAAGATAAACAAAGCTGTCATGTATCAAGCTTTCTCTCAAATTAACTTTCTTTTGATGTCTTTCTAAATTGCTGCTAACTGCACCATTTGCATTGGAGCTGTGCCCTTTTTTGGTTTAAGTGTATTTGGATGTAAAAATTATCCAATCTTTAAGGCATAGCATGTGAAGACATGGCTAATCTGTCATATAACTAGTTCCTTCATATTACCCTGGGGTAAAGAAATTTCTTCATGTTATATTTGAAATTTGATTCCACAAATCTCTCAAATCCTTGTAATGTTGTAATAGGTTTTTTTTTTTTGTTGCTGTTGTCGGGATTTATTTGTTAGGTATGTGTTCATCATGTTCACAATCTTAATTACCTTGATTGTAAGAAGGTGATATGATTACTGGATGCAGTAGTTTCAATCCTCTTTCATATTTGTTGTTTTTAGGGCATGTTTCCAGATATCTGAAAGATCTTATTTTGGTGTTCGCGAATTTCTTGAGGAGTTCCTTGGCAAGTGGACTTGTGTGGATGAGAGATGCTATGTTGTTAAGGGTGCAGAAAAACATATTGATCTAACCGAAGGTTATGATGGTCGCGTCTTGAAAATTGATCAATACATGGAAGTTGTTGAGGTGTACGCTGTGACCTTCCTTGGGACTGTTCTGACCGATGTGGACCTTGCAATCTCCTGGATTGAGAAGGCATCAATACCTGAGGAAACACGTCAGGTAAAGTATATTATATGCATCTTCTTTTGTGTCAGCCACTATTGGTTAAGTTTGTTGCCTGTTTGTTGAATTACATCTAATATGACAAGAACATACATGTACGTATTTGAAGTTTGTGACATTATTATTCTGTTGTGTCTTTTCAAGGTTCTTTTAAGAAGGTTACACTCCCTACGTTCTCTTAAAGCAACCAGTATGTCACAAAGCTCCTCAAAGCTGCCAAACAAACATACCCATGTATCTGAGAGGTCATCGAAAGGCATAAATGCTGATTATCTTCCTGTTGGAGAGGATGTTACAAAACAAGCAACTTTGAATTTACCCAGACAATTATACCCATCCTTTTTGTGGTCCCGATCTAGCACTTTGAAGTTTGGTAATTTTCGGATGGTGTTATCCACTGGAAAGGTTTCACTTGGCTTTTTGATCTTTCTCGCGTATTACATATTCCGGAGGAAACAAGCTACTTTAAAGAGGTATGTTGTCCTCTTGCTGGTCCACATGCATGCTTGTATTAAAGTTTCCCTGAAGGATCCTTGTCCATTCATGTTTATTAATTCTTTTGCTTTGTAAATACAGCTTTGCCACTTAATTTGTTCAGCATGCTAGTCATTTTATATGGAAATATGAAGCAGATTAAATTAAAGCGGTACTTGGGTTGAAAAGCCATGTGCTGTCCATATGGTGTAAATTGAATATGCTTTCAACCGGTGAATTGGTGGGTTGGTTGGGTAATGTGAAAATCTCCATATTAATTCAGGGAAATCAGTTACTCTGTATTCTCTATGGTTGCATATTGTGTATCACTATTTGGATAAATTGAAAGTTTCTCTTGACAGCTTTGTAAAACTTATCAAATTATAATTGGTCGAGAACTGTTGATAATTCTGATGAAAGAATGTGTATATCTTGGACATAAATTAACTTGTGAGCTGGGATGAAGCCTGTTAGGTTTAGTAAATCTAGAACGTTGGTTAAATTTTAGTTTTTGTAGAAAGGGTACATGAAGCTAGACTGTGGAATATTAGTTAAACTGTCATTAAAGGCTATTACTCGTATGGGTTTTTGGACACTAAAGAAAGTTATTCAGGAGTCCTATCCATGTACAATACCTAAGCATGAGAGTAAGTTTGGACAAATGAACAAATTGTGTTTGTGATGTGTGGGATAAGAAACATGCTTTTGACTGGCATCATATGATCATACATCGGGCACTCAAATATAACCAACTTGCACGGTTGTCAAGGGAATGAACTTGAGAACAGTAGTGATCTTTTGGCTGTAATATTTCAATGTTTTGATTCTTAGCAAGGTATATTATTGAATTGTTTGTACAATGGAAGACAAATGAACATTTTGTAGTTGATCGTTTTCTTCCTACATTATTTGGTTAGTTACATTATTTGGTATGTCCGCATGTGACAAGTAATTGCTGCAAAAAGCAAATACCTAGTAGTGGGGGTTTCAGAATACAAAATATCATATTCACGATTGCAGTCGACATTATATACAGCAGATATGGCTTTCATGATAGTTTTAGTGAAATCACCTCTTGTCCATAATTGATAACTATTTGTTTCAGGATTGCTACGAGACAATATTTTTGGGTGAAGAAGACATTGGTAGACTTGTGGCAGCTTGCATTTTCATACCAAGTGAACCCTCTAGCTGCTGTTCAACCTCTTCCTGCTGCAACAACACTAAGGGGCCAGTGATTAGATTTCCAACTCTTGAGTAAGCTGATGGACAATCTTCAATCTACATTTCAAATAAGCAATTTGCTTTATCTTTTCATAGTCAAAGTTATACGTGTGTTATTTAATTTGTTACAAAGCTTTGGCACTTGTATATATGTATAATTGTATAAATCTTTTAAGAGTAATAATTATTTCTCTCTATTCATCTCTCAATTTTTTTTTTATCTTAGAAACATTAGATATTTGTTTTTAACTACATACGAAATAAGTAATAACAACCACATTATTTTGAATTTACACATATACCCTCATTTAAATACCATTTTCTTTCCCTCCCACTCTTGCCATTCAAATAAAGAAAAGAAGCTTAGAGAGTGTCGACGAGGGAGTCAAGCAAGGGGAAGAGAGAGAGAGATACGGCCGCGAGTGGAGAGCCATCAGCATCAGAGAAATGAACCGCAACAGTTGAGAGGCTGCCGAAGGAGAGCTTGGTACGATTTGGGTCTGGGGTTTTAGTGAGAGAAATATATAATTTTTTTTTACACAGTTTTATATCATAAACATGTTTAGGGCTTAGTAAATGATGAAAAGTATGCAATTTTTTATTTTTAAATTTAAATTTCACTTTTTTAGTTAGATTTCACGTTTTTCGTTTTCCGCGATAACATATTGTCTCAAAGTGGAAATTGTGAGAAATGTCACATTTTCCTCTTGTTGTTGCACTAACGTCACCGGTTTAATAAGTTATGTTTAAAAGGCACCTATTTTGGTGAACTACCAAAATTGTCTTTAAATAATCATTTTTTTATTGTCTCTGTACTTCCATCTCCACACTTGAAATACTGAACGCAGTAAGTCCTCTCTTTCTCTCTCTACAATAAATTTCAAAACTACTCAACGTTTTTCAGCACAACAAGGTAATATGTTTGTCTGAAATACTGTTTTTTATCCTTCATTTTTAAAAAACGTTCATTTTGTAAACATGAAGCTGGTTTTGTGAATTTTGAATCTGTGAAATTTGAATCTCCGATGCTGTTAATAAAAAGCTCGGAGCCATTGGAAAAGCTCGGAGCCATTGGAAAAAAAGCTCGGATCCTTTGAAAAAAAAGCTCGATCCTTTGAAAAAAAGCTCGAGCCTTTAGAAAACAAGCTCGGAGACTTGAAAAAAGCTCGAGACTTTGTAAAAACGCTCGAGCCTATAGAAAACAAGCTCGGAGACTTGAAAAAAACTCGGGACTTTGTAAAAAAGCTCGGGACTTTGGGAAAAAGCTCGGCTCTTTTGGGAAAACCCTCGAAATCTTTACTAAAAGCTCGGAGCCTTTACTAAAAGCTCGGAGATCATAGTAAAAACCTCGGAAACTATTTTAAAAGGCTCTGAGCCTTTTCCATAGCTTTTATGTTTGTCATAATGGTTTGTGGTGATAAATGTTACAGGAGAATGAATCGAGTGAGAATAGTAATATCTTACAACGGTCGATGGGAGCAGTTACCCGACGGAAGTCAGAGGTTTGTTGGATCCGACAACCAAGGAATGTATGTGTCAAAGAATATGAGTTACGAAGAATTGGTGTCGATCGTGCATACCGTTGTGAAGTATGATGTAAACAAATACAATGTTGATCTACAGTCAATATCAATCGTTCCTGGTGCTACATGTCGCACATTTGTAAGAAATGACGATGATGTTCAGTTTATGCTAGGGGAAGATCGGGTGATCCCTCAAGTATGTGTTAGTCTAATTGAGAGGGCAACTGGAGATGTGATACAGAATGATATTCCTGCTCCTGAAAATACCCAACCATTTGGATCCGCTAGCGGTATCAACCAAGTGTTCACACAAAGGAGTGCCACTGAAGGTGGGGAAAACATATGTGCTGTCCAACCGGTAGTGGTCGACCATGCAGATGTTGGTGAACCTCAATTCGACGATGTGTTTGGTTGTCGATTTGAGATGAATGATGGGCGGTACAATGAGCAATACAATGAGATGTACAATGAGGAGAACACTGAACCGAACGAACCTTGGGCCGATCCAGGAGGTGGATAATGAGGCAAATATTGATCTGGTAGATCATGTAGAGAACACTGATGAAGATCATGTCCAAATTCAAAGACGTGGAAGATGTGTAGAAGGAGTTAGTTGCACTGGAGCAGATATGCCTGGTACTTCTGAGGTCCGGCATAATGTATCTGCAGATGATTCTGATAATACCACAACGTGGGTTATTCCCGGAGCAGATTCATACTCGTTTGGGATTGGTAGAAGCACAACCTTGATAGCAGAAGAACCTACAAGCATGATTTATAAAGGTCAGTTCTTTCCGACTAAAAAGGATTTGAAGAGACTAGTTGACCTTTTTGCAATGCGGCGAAACTTTGAATGGAAGGTGAAAAGGTCCAATAAGATAACGTTACATCTTGTTTGTTTGATTGGCAACTGTACATGGAAATTAAGAGCAGGTGAGAAGAGATGAAGGGACGTACTTCCAAGTAAGAAGTTTTGTCAATGAACACAGTTGTCCCTTGGAGGAGATTCATCGTCGCCACCGACAAGCTAGTGCAGTTATAATTGGAGAAGTGGTTGCACTTAGACTTCAACAACAAGATGGTCGTCTCATGCGTCCCAAGGATATAATCGCCGATATGAAAACAATGTATGGCATCCAAATCATGTACAATAAGGCATATCAAGCCTTGCATTATGCATTGTCACTGACCTATGGGACACATGAAGAAACCTTCCAACTACTGCCGTCTTTTGGTTACGTGCTGGAACAACAAAATCCCAGCACAATCACTGACTTACAGTGCGCTGACGATGGTAAATTCCTTAACTTTTTCATGTCGTTAGGGGCCTCAGTTAGAGGTTTTCAGAGGTGCATGTGTCCTGTTATTGCAGTTGATGGTACCCATTTGAAGGGAAGATTCGGGGGTACAATGTTTGTTGCAACTGCCCAAGATGGAAACGAACAGGTGTATCCAATTGCTTTTGGGTATGGCGACTCGGAAAACAACCTTTCATGGGAATGGTTTTTGGATTGCTTGAAGGGTGCCCTTGGTCATATAGATGATCTGGTTTTTATTTCCAATCGACATGCAAGCATTGAAGCAAGGATTTCTAAAGTGTTCCCTTATGCAACCCATATCATATATTGTTGGCACTTTGTTGAAAATGTGAAGAAGCGATTTCACAGAAAAGATGTTGCCAGCTTAATGGACAAAGCCGCTAGAGCGTACACTGAATTCAAATATAACTGGTACATGGGTGAGTTACGTAACCTGCACAAGAATGCTTTTGATTATGTTGAATCTGCTGGTCTACACAAATGGTCTCGTGTACACTGTCCCCAACGAAGGTTCAGGGTGATGACAACAAATGTTGCATAGTGCATAAACTCATGCCTTAAATTCGCACGACAACTCCTTATGTTGACATTGGCAGAGTTCATTAGGAATATGTTACAGCGTTGGTTTCACGATCGACATCGAGCTGCACAGTCCATGCGTCATCAGTTGACCGATGCATCACATCTTGTGATGCTACAACGGGTCGAGAAGTGCGGTTATATGACCGTCAATCTAGTGGACTGGAACATATTCTCTGTCAAACGGTCCGGAAAACAGTGGACTGTTGACTTAGCCCGAAAGACATGCACATGCAACAAATTCCAAATGGACCATTTTCCGTGTTCTCACGCACTCACAGCGGCAAGGTACATTAACAGTATACAATTATACGCTATATTAAGCAAACATGATTGTCACTTTTTTCATTGATTTTGCAGGGAGCGGAACTTAGATTTCACATCACTGTGTTCGGACTACTACAAGAGATAGACACTTATTGATGCATACTCAGTTCCTATTATGCCTGTTGGCCATCCTTCTTCATGGGTAGTGTCATCCGACATTGCTGAGCGGGTGGTTTTAAATCCAAAGACCAAGAGACAATTAGGTCGCCCGATGGAGGGTCGACATGCATCGTCTTCCGAGAGGACAACCACCCAATCGTGTAAAAGATGTGGACAATCAGGTCATAATAGCAGGAGATGTTCTAATCCGCCCTTGATTAATGAAGGTCCGAGCAGAATTGTTCCCGAGGAATACCGTCCCAAGTGTAGCGTATGTCATCAAGTTGGACATAACAAACAGACGTGCCCACACAAGGAATCTTCCGTGGAGTGAATCGAGCCGTTCATAGTTATTGTTCATGTCGTTGGGGTGTTAATTATTACTTTTGTTATTGTATGAAATGCATGTGTTGTACTTGTAAATGCAAACACTTGAAATTTTAAACAAAAATTTGAAATTTGAAAGTTCATTACTATAATTGTTTGTACATCGACAACTACAACATCTAATGGGGCTTGGAGTTACAAAAAATCTCCACAGCCATTTTCTCCCATATGGTGCACATATCTTCTTATGACCAGTCAAACGTCTTCCTGTTCGCTAGTACGTACTCCATCAATCTCAAGGTATGAGCACCACAGTTACCCCTGCGACTCAGCACATGAACAGCCGTTACAATTGAAGTTTAATAAAACAAATTTAAAGTTTAAATGATGTTCGTACAGTCATACCCTCTAGTCCGTTGGGGCACATGTGTTGTATACACCATGCTTACCCCAAAGGGCCTATTCCGCTTCTCGTACTTCGCCTCGCTCGTTGGTCTGGCATCGTGAAACCCCACCTGATGCAACATCGAGGGTAGAAACCACCGCAATGGAGCGACCTGCTCTTTCCTGATCTGTATTGGGACTTCCTGTCTGAACGGGTCTAGCAGGTGGACCTTCCCGACAGTAAGGTCGACGCTGGCCACGAGCCAATGCTGGCCACCAATGTTGCACGGAATAAGAATATGTACCAAGTGTTCAAGATATTGTTATGGTCAAAATAAGAATTATTAATTAAACACATTGAAACCATAACTGTATTGCGCTCACCGCGTCAACCTCGTGCCATGGTCGGTTCCCTCCCAAGAGCAATCCACGTACCGCCGTCAGATCTTCAGGGGACCACATGTACTTCAACACAGACCAGTTTTTCGGGGCTTTGCCCACAGCATCGAGAGGCATGATTCTCGGCCACTAAAACTCCAGCATTGGCTGAAAATAGATAACGAACCGAAACGTTAGAAACAGGATGAAACACAATAAACAGACGTGCGAAAACAGTACATTTGAAACACTTACATAGAACTGAGATCTAGTAGGTTCATCCTCTGAATGTAGACAGTGGGGAATGCTCGCTGACGCTTCCGTAAAATATACAAGTACGCGTCCATATGCCAACAATATAAACATTATACATTGTTAGTATTCTTCCATAAGTTAAACAAACTTAAAAGACAATCGAAGTAAGGAAAGTACCGTGTCCTCAAACTCCATAAAGTTGGTTTGCAACCGGTGGAACCAAGTCACAGGCACGGGGGTCATCAGATCCACAACACGTCTGCTTAATTTTCAATTATTTAGAAAAACAACTAATTTAACTTAGGTGTTTCAAAATAAATTTACAATATTATAATACTTACAATTCCCCCGTCACGTTCCTCTTGTAGGCTTTGTAAGCTGCAAGCTGGTCAGCGTCTACCAAATCATTGGGCCTGAATGTATGTGCTGATGACAGGGGCAGTGTCTTTGGCCTCTTCGGCCGACAGAGGTCAGTGTATGGGCTCACCAACTGATAGCCTCGTTTGTGAATCCGCTGCTACCTATGCTGACCGTGGACCACTGGGGGGTGTTGGGAGAAGGAACTCTGTCCCGGTGGATCACGTCGAGGGCTCCGATGGGATGAGATAGACCTGTGGGGTGGGCTGTGTCGGGATGGACCGGCAGTGTCACTGGGGGGTGAGGTGTGACAGGATCGAGTAGAGGAGAGCGGTGTCGGATGGACCGTAGGGGTGCTCTCTATGGATCGCCTGGTCAGGTGAGGAGTGTGGACTATACGGGAGGAGGGACTCTGACCCAGTGGACTGGACGGGTCCGCTGTGTGGTCCTGGATATGAACAGGAGGATCCACATCCTGTACCTCCATAAGCAGCGGAAACTCTAATAACGCTGTGTAACTGTCTCCCCAAATACTCCTGTATCCGTGCCATCAGGGACTTGCATCTCCTGGTCTCGTACTGTATCTCCAGCTATTGGACCCTGCGTCTGAGGTCCATCAGCCTCCGTCGTAGGTCCGGTGGCTGGGTCTGTCCCTCCGTCTCTGTCTCTACGTGGAGAGTCTCGATCATGGGAGGGTGGACCATCCTTGCCTGACTGTGATGTCGAACCCCACCGCCTCCGGAGAAAGTCCATCACCTCCCTATACTGCCTATCCCGTTCCTGATCACTCTTCCGGAGATCCTCCAATAACGCAGCGACTGCATCCATCACATCTTGGATTTTTCATTCCAAACGGTCCTAAAACAAAATCATTATTGTCAGTACTAAAACCCAACACTTGTTTCAACATAAATAATGCATTACACCATTTTTGACATACCTGGCGATGCCCTCCAACGTCTTCTCGTGAATGTACTCCACCGGGCATCGCAAATTGAACTTGTCTACGCCTAAGAGGACTCCCAGTGACAAACTCCGGGTCTGAACCCTCCGTATCCGGCATGTGCCTGAGGGAACTCCCACCGCCAAACTCCTGGTCGAAACCCTCCGTATGACTGGGTCCGGCAGTCGTATGACTGGGTCCGGCAGTCGTATGATGTAAGGGATCCTGTACCGAGCCGTCGTGTCCATCGGCGGCCATATATAGACTGCCTCCCTCATTTATGCCCTCGTAGTACCGTGCAACCCTCTCAGCTGCTGTCGGCACCAATGCAGTCCTCGCAAACATCTGAAATCTTTGTTAGACCATTGTGTTTGTATAATCGTAATATGTAAACACTTTAACACAATAGATCCTTACCCTGGCTAAGAAAATTTTGTCCAGCTTGTCCGACCTTGGTTGCATTTGCAACTGCCATTTCAGCATACGGGGGGACAACTCAATCCGCCTACGAGTCCCAAATCGGGTCCCAAGCTCCGGGATAACCTCATACGTAAATACCTATGTAAAAAAACAAGTTATTCAGAATCCAATCATTTATTCCGTAACTCATGTAAAAAAATATTCAGGTTTTCAAACGATACAAATTCTAAACTCTCACCAACAGTGCGTGAGTTAGATCGTAAATGTTGTACCTCTCCACCGTGTGAACGTCAGCGCCCTTTTCCTGTTGTCGTCTCTCATACCGCACACGTCGACCGTCCAAGGCATGCTTGAATCCAATAATGGACTGCCTATACATGTGGGCACCCCACGAGAATGCATCAAAAGCGTCCAAGTCCTCGACTAGCCGGATCTGCCATAATGAAACTTTCTCTCTCTCGTCTAACCCCATCAATATCCAGTTTAGCATATAAAGGAGGCACAGCTTCACAGCATCGTACTGCTCCTCAAATACACCGATCCGTAGAACAGCTCTCAGCTGTTCATAATCCACCTCATCTACACCATTGAAATACCATTGGTGTATCCCGTTCTGAACCATCTCATACCTCGTCGTGTCGGGAATCACTCCAAACTTCAATCAGGTGATCAGATAGAATTCAACCTTGGAGAACCGGACCGAACCGAACAAGGACCTAACATAAATCTCATCTCATCCTCCGGCCCATCGTGATGTAGCTCGCGCAATAGCAGTCGATGGACTATGCTACCCGAAAACTTCATCCCTCGATCCATCCTAAGGAAATAACCAAAACAAGACTCTGTATACAGACGTCGGTCTTCGACCTTGAATTGTTCTGGTACACTGTCCAGTGCGACGTTGATATCTTTAAGGTCGCTGAAATGATCGTGCCGAGTGATTTTTCCATCGTACCATTCATCCTCTGGAGTTTTAAGCAAATCTTTTAGTTCACTACCCATCTGCATTTTCACAGAAACAATGCATCAGTAAATGTAAAAGGCTCGAACATAATAATATAAAATAGCAGGGAAGCAGTTTCAAAAAGCTCGGACTCATATTGAAAAAGCTCGGGCAGTTTGAAAAAAGCTCAGGCAGTTTGAAAAAAGCTCGGACGCGTTTTGAAAAAACTCGGACACAGTTTGAAAATGCTCAGACTCATTTAAAAAAAGCTCGGATTGTTGAAAAAAGCTCGGGCACAGTTTGAAAAAGCTCGGACACATTTTGAAAATGCTCGGACTGTTGAAAAAGCTCGGACTCAGTTTAAAAAAGCTCGGACTGTTTAAAAAAGCTCGGAAACTGTTGAAAAAGCTCGGACAGTTTAAAAAAGCTCGGTCAGTTTAAAAAATCTCGGACACTGTTTCAAAAAGCTCGGAAATTGTTTGAAAAAGCTCGGCCACATTTAAAAAAAAAACTCGGGAACAGTTTCAAAAAGTTCGGGCATTTTAAAAAAGCTCGGACTCATTTTTAAAACGCTCGGATACCTAGAAAAAGCTCTGAAAATGTTTTAAAAAGCTCTGAATCACCTTGAAAAAGCTCGGGAACTCAGATCTTCAACAGATTTACAAACCCTAACCTAACCCCCAACCATTCTCAGATCAACAAACAAACATAATCTACAAGTTTAATCAACAACCAACATCAAACATGAACTAATTAAAAACAAAATCTACAACATAATCTGACTCAACTTACCACAGTCGATTGAAGATGCTCTCGTCTGAACACCCGAAAAAACACTGTTGTCCTACCGTCGGTTACTTCGACGTCTTTTTCAACCGGAAAACCACTGATCTTCCAAAGCCGGTTCTTTTTCCAGTCGATGTTTTCTCTCTCTGGTTTTTCTCACTAAGTTTGAAAACGACAAAAACTCACTTGGAAGGGGTATTTTTGTCTGGACACCTATATTGGTGCCTTTTAAACATGAATTAGTAATGTGGTGATATTTGCACAACACCCATCCCAAATAGTGCTATTTATTTTTTGAGCCCTTGTCTCAAATCATTCCAAATGCAAATCCATATGTCAGAAAACACCAAAATTGCATACATTTTGTCATTTATTAAACCTTAAACATGTACATGAAGAAAACGTGAAACCATATTTGTAAATATTGAAAACTTGAAACATTAATGAATAATATAAATAGGATATTTCAAAGTATTAAAATGTGAAAGGAGGAAAGAAACAATAGCAAGACTCAAACCATGTTTGTAAAAGAAAGCATGTTTGATGGGAATTCGTTTTCGAAAATTTTTGGGTCTCCATCTGCAAACCTGCACCATAAAAATTTTATATTTGTTAACTTAATTAATTGAGAACCTCTCCAAGTCGCTACATCTGATTATGTCGTGTGGTAAACAAATAAAACTGCAAGTTTTGTTCTATTTTGAAAATTAAATATTGTAAATATTGAAGTAGGAAAATTAAAATTTTATTATTGACAATTTGCTAATAATAAAAGAATATGTGATTTATAACAATTTTATATTTATTGGCTGTTAATTGCCAGTTAATAACCAGCTTTTGTTTTGGTGCGTTTTGTGATTCCTCACGATTCCATTTTCCACTTCTAATACCCAAAAAAAAAACACGGAACAAGTCAATGGTTTGTTTGGACCTAACAACATCGATTAGACAATCACTATATTTACGATCCGGATATTTAATCCTACAATACATAAAGAAAGTATTGCATATATATTTATAAATTGAATAATACTATACAATTCAAATAATTAACTCAAATTTCAACCCAAATGATATGGTAAATGAGTTGTCATCACCACAAACAATATAAGATGATGTGTTAATGAAAAAAACCAGGTGCCATATCATTTGTGTTAAAATTTGGACTAAATTTTTGGATTGTCTAGCATTAGTGTTATAAATGTGCATGATGAAACTCGAACCCTAACCACCAAAATAAATGACAAGGTCGGCTTTAAGATTTTAGGGGCCCACTTGAATCCTATCCTCACACGTGCTAGTATAAAGGGACAAGATATTTAGGGGCCCTAAAAGGTCGCCTTACTTGGCTACCTGCTCTGATGGATGAGAATATGCACACCACTTGAGTTTGAGCTAAGAATAGACCTACCCTTCAACCCACAAGTAGTTTTTTTTTTTGTAATGCAACCCACAAGTTTCGGTAAAGAGTTATATTAGATTTCCTAACTTTCATATTCCAATCAAGATTGTAATTATGTAACAAGAGAAGCTTTAATGATCGACCCATTAAAATCACAACATGTTAGTGTGATATGGCAATCTACTTGAGTACGCGTTTGAATATTCAGCACTCATAACATGATATGAATAACACACTAAAATTTTTCTTATAGACGAAATGAGGTTGGTCCGGTGGTAAAATCTTTCATACTTACATCATAAAGTTGTGAGTTCAAGTACTCAATTCTTAATATAAAAAAAAGGGTTAAATTTATGTAATAGTGTAATATTAAAAAAAAATTCTTATAAAACTGTGGATACACATAATTATGACCATCTAACTATTTACTTGCCGAATTGCCGATGTAATTAAATTGGCAAACCAAATAAAAAATAGAGTTGGAATATATATTAATTTTTGTATTTTTGTTAAAAAAATACCAATATTTTTTACTTCTAAAAAAAATAACAATATATTTTAGATTAATTAAAGAGTTTGTATCTTGAAGTGTATTTTTGTTCTTAACATAACAAATGCTCAGCCTGCATGAAAGTGTGGGAAAACAAACACTAGATGACCCAAAAAACATGCTTTCTTTAAAAGGATATCGTTTTCGATAGGATTTCCACATCAATAATTATGAAGTAATATGTATTTACATATCAGTTGAAATCAAACATCAAATTATGGTATGAGCTTGATTATGATTTTAAGAATGAGACATTTTGACTGAAGGGAAATGAAGAATTGAAAAAATAAAGTATATATCCTTGGTATTATTTATGTATAATTGGTATATACTATATAATAAGAGGGGTTTGTACGCCGAGGTCATGAGTAGTGCCAAGCTAGCCCATATATTCTTTGTTATCGATTATTATTATTTGGGATTTCCTATCATATATAATTCCTAGCTGTGACCAATTACGATTTACGTAACTAGTGTTGTGTTACGGGCAACCATGTGCTTCTTTAACAACAATCATTTCAAAGGTGTGAATCAGTGATTGCATGCTTAATTTATTTTAGATACTTCCGAGAGGTAGCAATTTGAATATGAAATATTGTGTTTTATTTTAAATGTATGTGGACGGTTGAGAGGTGTTTGAACGTGATTGTTGAAAGGTGGCACAAGGCATGCAGATTGCAGAGCAGATGTCCAAGAAGCAACATGTAGATTTTGTTGGTGTACACGTGTTGCTCTCTTGCTCTCTCAACATTTTTGTAATACGCAACGCCATCCCCTCACAAGCCCGAGACGATAAGAATATTACTCTGCTCATCAAACAAAACAATCCCCATTCGCACTACCGCTTTTGTCCTCTTTTTTTCTTTGTGTTTTTTTTTTTTAAAATACGCGGCACTGCCAAGCCGTTCCTGCCCGAACAACACAACGATAAATGCTTGAATGCGATTTGTACCGTATCTATTATCTAATAACCCATTCGTATTATATCATATGGTATATAATTTTTAAAATGATGTGATATGATTTGATTATTGAGTTGGGTATATACAGATACACGATACACGTAAGCATTTCTCACAACACAACAAACTCTCTCGGATCTCTCTCTCTCTCTCTCTCTCTATAATCTATATAAATAATCACTCACTCCCTAGCATTACATTATTACATTATAAATAGTAAAGCAATAATATCCATCCATCCATGGCTAAACTGATATTCATCGTGAGTGTCCTGTCCCTCTACACGATAATCGCATCGGTTTCCGGGTACGACGGGAAGGTAGGAGGGAGGACGAAGGTGGAGGATGTGAAGAAGAACAAGCAAGTGCAAGAAGTTGGAAGGTTCTCAGTGGAGGAGTTCAACCGGAGGGAGATGAGGCGTAGAGGAGGGAATAACAATGTTTATGGAGAATTGATGTTTTCAGAGGTGATAGAGGCTGAAAAACAGGTGGTTTCGGGGATCAAGTATTACATGAAGATTGAAGTGGGCACAAAGAGTGGTGAGACCAAGGTATTCGATTCAGTTGTGGTGCTCAAACCATGGCTTCATTCTAAGGAATTGCTCAACTTTTCTCCTTCTAATTAATATGTAACCAACTACTCTACCAGTACAGTACGTGATGTCCATTTTTTTTCATCTTTTTTTTTTTTTTTTTTTTTAAATAATGATCGTAAGCTTCGTGCTTATATGTTTAACTATATGAACATGTCATCTTTATCAATAATATCAATAAATGAATTGTGTTAATTTTTTTAATATATATATACCGGCGGCTTTAACATTAACTTATAGAAAATGAATCAAAATTGGTCATGTGAAACAATCCCGTAAATGGTGATCATGTGAAATATACCTTCCCTCCTAATATGGATGGTTTCAACTTAACCAATCGATACGGGATTACCAAAAAAAATTTATCTCTCTTTGGACTTGTTCACTTCAATAATTTTATTTTATTTCATAATTATTCTAAATCTTATTTATGGGGGAATATTCAAAATAACCTTATCAAATTATTCAATTTTGTTTTTAGCTTTAGAATTTCATTTCCCTCTAACCATTAAATCACAATACTACCCTTTATCATCTTCTTTCTCTTACTATCACTTATCTTTCAAACCTATTCTTAGCTCTCAACAATTCTTTGTTAAATGCACTGTTTTTTTTTTTTCTTCATGAAATTGATATTAGTCTAAGGGAAAATCGTAAAGCTAAGAAGATTTGGGAAAAAAGTTTTTGGAAATTTTGGATTTGTGCTTTAATCTCTCCGAAAAACTCTTAGGCTAGCCACCTATCAATCTTTGCTGCCTATGCTGCTACTTTGTTTCTTTTGATGCAACTTGCCTCTTTTATTATTTTATTAAGGAAAAAAAATACAGCCTTCCTAAGAGGAAAAAATAGATACGGTGAATTACAGGTAAAATTTTTAAAATTTTTAAATGGTTCCTGATCATACAATACGAAAGAAATTTATACATTTAATTATATATTGTTTAATAAAAAAACTTTATATATAATTTAAAAATTCTCTAAGGATAGAAGTGTAACTATATATACTGTGTTTATAATTGTAAACAAATTAAAAAATGAAATATCATATATACCCTCTATTTTTTATAGATTTTATATAACTATAACAATGATTCTGAATAATTTAAAGTTCTACTAAGGACATTATAGACATATAATGTTACAACAAATTAAACGATCTATAATTATAAAGGATGTAGACCCTTTTAGTCTTTTTATATAGGAGTGATGCTATTGGCACACCCCCTATTGATCTATTCATACCTTATTTTTTAATTATATAATATTCTTTTTTTTCCTTTATCAAAATTACTTAAAGAGACATACAATTAGGAAAGAAATCTTCTACAAATTAAATCTATTAAAATCTCATATTCCTTTTCCAAAAAAAAAAAAACCAGTAATCTGTTTCTTCAAAAAAAATAAACAAACCCTGAAACCCTAAAATCTACTTCTTACATACATCTAAAATATTATGAAAGAATTTGAGAATGATATCAAAAAATTGAAGAATTCTCTAAGAACAATATCAAACATCTTAAAGAATTATCTGAGAATGACATAAATCAAGAATTGTCTGACAATGATAGTAAGCATCTGGAAATAATTCATTCTTTGGAAATAAGTTTGAAGTTTATTTTTTCTTTAGAATGATATCAAGTTGTCGTTGTGTTAAAGTACCCTGTTATTTTTTATTTTTTTCAGTTTCTGAAATAAGAAGAAAATAAAAACTAAAAATAAAGAAATAAGAAGAAAAAAAATCAATCAATGGAGATGAGAGAGATATATACAATACAGAGATAAGAGATGGAGAGATCACATATGATATGTATTAAGTTTGAAAAATAAGTAAAATGAATAGTTTTGGAAATAAACAAAAAAATTTAATAAAAAAATTTAATTTTATTTAATTAAATCAAAATTTTAAAAAGTGGGGCATGAATAGATCAGTAAGAGGTGTGCTAATAGAGCATAGATATTTATACCATTCAATCTATATCTCAAACCAAATTTCTCTTCAACATCAACATCCAAAATAAATAAATAATTTGGACCCACCTTGTTTGTGGCCAGTGAAATTTTTTGACAATGAAATGTCTACACTGCACTTATTTAAATGGAAAAATAATAGGATAAATTACACTGCTACCAGATGGAAAAGTTTGGATATTAAACGCTAACACTCCAAGACTTAACAGAGCTGAAACATTTTGTTAGTTTGAAATTTTTTGACAATGAAATGTCTAAAATACCCTTACAGCCTTGACGGTTGGAATTGTTGCAATGACAACATTACCCGAAATTAAACATTAAAATATTCAAGATAAGTGGCAAAATTATGTGTTGGATATATAAATTTAATTGGACATTTTTATCCTAAAATTTCTATGAAAATAACAAGAAACAAAAAAATTTCAGTATTGCATTGTAATCCGTGGTTAATGCAAGTATTTTAACCTATAAAAGGATTGTAACAAGTAATCGTACATCTGCAATCAACTAAATATCAATTTAATTATCAGTTTTTAATAAATTATCTATTTAATTTTAAAAAAAAATTGTTTAACATTATTATACGTGAGAGATAGTAAAATAAATACTTTTTGTTGAAGAAAAGTTAAATAAATACTTAGGTAAGAAATTAATGATTCAATTATAAAAATAGTTTAATGTCTTAACTTTAATATCATGGTTTCATACAAAGTAAATGTATGAAACTATAAGAAAAATATTATGGTCTCATAATTATAATGATATTTTTTTTTGACATAAATCATAATTATAATGATATATAATGAAAACACAAAACAACATTTTAACTAAGTACTGCATGCTGCATTTAGCAGAGATTACAATCTCTTCCCATTGCATAGTTGCAAGATACATAAAATTCAAAAGTCAAATATTGTTACATAAACTATAAGTCAATTTATGTAAGGGCATTTTTGACTTTTAATAAGTCAAATCTTGTTCACTTAACGTTGAACTACCCTTAAGTCTAAGGGATCTGCTATGTAGATGCAACTACACCGAACCTCAATGGTGTCACTACAATTTCCCCCAAAAAAAATATATATATATATATTGAGAATTGAGAGACACGGGAGGTGTTTGTTGAGTGTAGAGTACAGTAAAGATGAAGACTATGAAAGCTCCGTGGACTTCTTCTTGCTCCTTAGTTTCACGCAATAATTTCATTTATATTCCTCACTCTTCTCCCATTTTACGCTTCTGCCCCTCCTTCTTCTCTCCTCTCTCTTTGACCCTTCATCGTCCTCTTTCCATGGCCTCTGCAACTCAGTCCTCACCCCAGGTGATTCCTCCCAAACCCATCTCTGGAATGGATTTCTTTATCTGGGTTTTCTTGTTATGTTGATATGTTTCAGATTTCATGTTTCTTTTTTTTAATAATTGGATAATGAAGCATGAATGATTTGTCAATAGTCTGTAAAAATTGAATCTTTGATTAATGTGTTATTGATTGGTTGGTTCTTTTAATCAGGCTGTGTCAACTGGGGATGTTAACAGTGATCAAAATGTCTTCCAGCTGATTCAAACTCACCAGGTAAAGTTTCATATTTTGTGTATTTTTTTTAACATAATATTTATGTGTGTGTGTTTGCTCATAATGCTTTTATGCAAATAAGATTACTATTAGTTCTAGAACTTAACATGTTTCACAATAAACACAATTACCATTAGTGGCAGACTTATATGTTTGCAGAAAAAAGATTATTTATGTTAGGAAGTCTTTTACCATCTGTATTTTTCAAATAAGGGACATTATATTGATCCTATATACTTTGTGCACCATAGGATCCATCTCTGTGAATTTATTGGGGTGGAATTCAAACCATTGGTATTTGGCACCTGCAGCATACACCTGACATTTGTCATTTGAGTTTTTGAAAACAGTACAGAACAGAAGCTAAGCCTTAAGTTTATATGATTTTTTTTTTTTGGAAATTTATTTCAGGAAAAAGCAGCTCGGCTTCCTCCAGTTGAGGAAATTCGGACTGTACTTGATCTCAATGTGCGTGGGATGCTTTCAACATTTTCACAGGTCTCTGTTGCGAATCTTACTGATTATTAATATTTGCTACTAATTCATCGAAGTGAAATTGTTTATTTGTTGCTTTCTTTTGTAAAGCTGGTTAAACATTGAAATTAGTCAGTGGTCCAATTCTAACTGCAAGTTATGTTCTGGAATAACCTTTAGCTGTGTTGAATGGCTGAAATTGTAAGAATTGTTATTCATTGATTGAATCATCATTATCACAGATATTTTGATTTCTATTTGGCTTTTCTCATTTTTACGAGAAGGTGAGAATCTGAGATTTAGAGATGGAACATTTCATTTGGATCATGTGTTGATATGTTCTATGTTCTTTGTTGGGAGGTAATTAGAAAATGCTGGCCCTCCCAGGCTCCTATTATCCTTTGATATATATATAATATATATATATATATATATATATATATATTTGTCTAGCCAATCTCATAATATCCTTTTAATTTGTTGATTCACCTACTCTTAAAGAAAATTAAGAAGAAAATGTTGCAAAAGAATATTTTTTTTTTTTGAAGATTGGGATCTATTCAACCAGCAGAGAATTCTAGAAAGACATTTGAACTCAAGATATTTGAGTGCTTATTAGTAATTTGAGAAAATGATTCATACAACCATTCCACTTCCTTTAGCCGACTTCAGTCACATTTTGTGTCTTAGACCGTATATGAAGCCAAGTTAAGGAAGTTCATGATTTTTCAGCCCTTTGTGTCTTGGATTAATGTTTTTTTTTTTTTTTTTAAATTTTTTTTTTTATTGTTATACAACTGAGCCTTTTTGAGATCTAAGTCTAACGTCTAGACAACATTGTATTTGTAATTAAGTCAAGCTTCCTTTAGTATTCAGTTTGGAAGCCTTCTTGTAGAACGAAAACCATAAAGCATACTTTCTATGTGGCTGAGAAAATGACACCCATATATATATATATATATATATATATATATATCTATCTTTTTTCGAGTGTTATATACTGCTTCAATAATATGACTAATATATTTAACTGTTTGGGCTTCCTTTGCACTCCAACACTATTTGGTATTGATTAACAACTTACCAAACAGTTGAATTGACTGATTTTAACATTTGTCCTGTACAGAAGTACGAGGGTTATCCATCAGGTTCAATGGTTGACTTTGCATGTGATGCAGATGGATCTCCAATATTAGCAGTCAGCAGCCTAGCTGTTCATACGAAGGTTTACCCTTTTGACATTTCTTAACTCTGAAAATTGTTTGTCGTTAAATTTAAAAACAATTCAAACTCGGGATAATTAGTTAGACACAGAGAATCTGAAATTACTCTTATGAATAAGTAAGAAGTCTCTGTCTCACAAGTCACGTTTTTTGTAGGTTTGATATCAATGATATCTATTTTCTGTCCCTGCCAAAAGTTAGCTTATGCTCTTGTAATTACTAATTAGGATGGATTGTTCCCACAATTTGTGGTTTTAACATAACTTCAGATGCAACACAATATATGTTCCAAAAATACTATATCTAGATTATAAGGCTAGATTTCCTTGGCTATTTTGTTCTTAACACATTGGCCCTTTGTAGAAATAGTAATCGAAGTTTGTCACTACTGATTTGCTTGCCTTTTTCTTTTATTTGCTTCATGATTTTTTTAATCAAATCCTATTATTAATTGTTTGATAACTTGATGCTTTGCACAGGACCTGTTAGCGAACCCCAAATGTTCATTGGTTGTTGCAAGAGATCCAGAAGATAGAACTGATTTAGTAATTACCCTGCATGGGGATGCTATTTCTGTAAGTTAACACTTCTTTCCAAACATTGCACGGTGTTGTAAATCATTCCACTTCTGAACTTGTGGCTTAGGCATATGCTTTTCTCTTCTCTAAACTTTAATTATTTGGATCATAAAAAATTGAAATTTCTAATTTGATCAATTACTCAGGTTCCTGAAAATGATAAAGCAGCCATTAGAACTGCCTATTTGGCTAAGCACCCCAATGCATTATGGGTAATTTGTGCTCTCTATTCTCTAGCATGCTTTGTTACTTTGGACAATAAATTGTCACTAATTTAATTTGTTCGACTTCCTAAATATGATATTTCAATGTGAAGGTTGACTTTGGCGACTTCCAATTTATGCGCATTGAACCAAAGGTTGTCCGTTATGTGTCAGGGGTTGCAACGGCTTTATTAGGATCTGGAGGTTTGTTTTTTATCAAGCCTCTGTCTTTTTAATTAAAAGTGGATTTAATCAATATCCAAGAATTTTAGATTAAGTCCTTTAATCTTCAGTTAGGGAGAGTTTGATACTTCATCAGTCACTTGTGATGAAGCACACTGTGAATTTTGTATATTGATAATGATATTTTTCTCCCCAGTACCTTTTATGGATTTTTCTGGTTGTGCTGCTATTGTTTTCTTACCACCATTTACCTTTTCTGTTTAATCTTAATTATGTTTCTTGTGCTATGACTTTAGATTTCAACAAAGAGGAGTATCAAGCTGCAAAAGTTGATCCAATAGCTCAGTTTGCAAAGCCCGTCGCGGTATTGCCATTTGTTTGTTGCATTGTTCTTCTCTTATTGTAACTTAGTAGTTTTTCATTTCTGATTGAAATCCTTATCCTTGCCAGTCTCATATGAACAAAGATCATGCTGAAGATACAAGAATCATTGTGCAACACTCGACATCAATTCCGGTAATCTGGAATGCTATCATTAGCATTTTATTCCATATCAACTAGGAAGTTTCAAATCTATCGATATTCTTTTAGGTCAGAATGGCTTTAAAAATATTGGTGGACTTGTATATTGAATGTTTTTGTTCAGATCGGTTCTTTATCAGACAGTGAATATATAGAGAGGAATTATTAAGCTTGGTGGAAGTTGACTTTGTTTCTTTCTTCAGGTGGATTCTGCTTACATTCTGGATTTGGACAGTCTTGGATTCAATGTTAAGGTATTGCTTATGCCAGCTTAATGTCGGCGCTTTTACTGAAGTATTCTCTCTTTTTATTTTTTTCAGTTGGCTTAGAATGTAATTCTTCTTGCATTATTATTGAGTCACCTATTTCTGGGAGGGTTTTTCTTCACTGCTAATTTATGAGTTCCATTCTATCAAAAAAACAAACTGTTCCCCTTCTTTTCCGTGTACAATTATTTTGACATTTAATTCTTCTTTTAGGCTGCTTATCAAGGAAATACTTTCAAGCTCCGCATTCCTTTCCCCAGACGCGCAGAAGATAGAAAGTGAGACATCTTATTTTAAAGGATATCCCATCTCGTACAAATTATATACTGTTCTTAACATATCAAAATGAACTGCTCTTTTATTCTTCATGTATAGTTACTGTTTTGCTAGCATTGGTTACATAAGTTTATGTTCAATGTTCATAATATTCAACGGAAAATAAACTTTAGTATGACAACGGGAAAGTGAAAAGAAATGAGATACAAGTAGTGTGCTTAACGAAGTTTATTTGACTAGTTACTGTATTGGATATGTATTGTTGCAAGATCAATGGACTGCTGATGTCAAATGGGGAAGATACTTTATGATGCCCTCTGTCCATTTTGTGTTAATTTGTACTTGGTAGTTGACCGTGCTTTCAGTTTTTGGTTTCCAAAGTTCATTTCACTTGGGAGTAGGAGCAGGGGTGTTATCTCCCACTGTAATGTTGCTGTAAAAGCATGAGTCAACGGAGGATGTGCCTTCCACAGGCACATTGGTTTGCTTTGACCGCAGAATCCTTAAACCATGAGTCCAAAATGTGTTTTGAAATTTTTTACTTTGCTCATCTTTCAGTGCCAACCAATTGTATAGAGAGATATTATCTAAAATTCGGATAAAAGGTATTCTGCAATTTTTTCTGCCTATGGTTAATAAGTTGCATTTTCTTGTATATCTCAGGGATGTGAAAACCCTCATAGTGGAGATGCTTCAAGCTGGCAAGTCTCAAGGAAACTGATCCTTTAGTGGAAAAGAACCAAGAGGTGTGCTTATCCAAATTATTCGTAATATTTTCTTGTTGCAAATTTATTTACCTTTTTAGCTTTTTCAAGAATTTTAATTTTTTTCGCTTTAACATAGAAGCATAGAGAACTTAGTCTGTTTCGGTGCCACCATGACTTGTAACTGAGTTTGAACATACTCGGAACAAATCATTTCCTCTCTTTGAAACTCTAACAAACACTCAATATGTTGCTGTGAGGATATTAAACATATCTATTCTGGTATTGTTTCTAAGTTCTGCAGCATTTTTCACTTCTTGTTGAATGTGATTTAATCATTTAGAATCACATATCACAAGTATGATGATAGCTTACAAATTATTTTCTACCATTCTGGAATCACAATTATCAGTATGATGTTTCATTCTCCGAAATTATTTCCAAATGTTTCTAGACTTTTGTTCTTATCATTGGTTTTGTAAACATGTGATAGCATATTCCCTATTGGTAAATATTTCTTTGTTACCAGGTAAGTCCAGCCCCCCATTGTATTATCTTGTAGAATTCATGTGCATATGGAATTATCATATGCTATAATTTCCATTCATGGTGACCTTCCTTCTGAAAGTTTTGTCGTCGTTTTCTGATGTAACAGGTTCTCGCATCTCACCACAATCACTTTCTAGGGAATATGGACTGATTGAATTGGTGAAAGATTTCAAATAAAGATAAAAATGAAAGAGGAAGATTGTTCTCATACATGCTGTGAAATTTATACTTACATGTAAAGAAAGTTGTATGGTTAAATAGACAAAAATGGAAACAATCAATAGATGAGAAGTGTTGGATCTATATGGTAGTTTCTGTTGATAGAATTGGCAATGTACAATTTTATTCTTTTTTTCTCTTTTTTGAGTAGGCATTGTACTAGAATAAGTTGTCTTCTTGCTGACAAAAGAAAATAATTAGTTGAAAAGGAGTTAAATCATTGGATTTAAAAAAAAAAAAAATGGTGAGTCATTCTGCTTATTTGTTTTCATAAGAATCAATGACAAATGTTGCGTAAACAAGTCATTTAGCTGTGTTAATGCTACCCATAAATTTTCACGCTCAATTAGTAAGTACACCCATCATTAAAATTTGATCATGTAAAAGCACCCAATAGTATATAAATATCAAATATTAACCCTCAAAATGATCACTCTATTCATATGTGGTTTTACTTTCATTTAACTTAAAAATACTTTTATGGGGATTTTGTTTTACAGGTCTTGGTTTCTCGCTTTGATGTCTCTTTACTGTTGATGTTAAGACTTAATGCAATTATAAATAAATAAAATTAGAGATGATGATGATAATAATAATAAATAATGATAGAAATTTAACTATTTATATAAAAAAGAAAGAAGATTAAAAATTAAAAATAATAAGCATAAGTGACAAAAGTTTAGACGATTCAATGGTAAGTTTGTGGTTGTGGTTCCAAAAGTCTTATTTCCCTGACTTAATTCCCAAATGTATAATAATAATAATAATAATAATAATAATAATAAGATTTGAAATCTCAAGTTTCCTAATAAGACATTGTGTTAGATTGAAAGAAATGATTGGTTTTTATATAATAAGCATTTGGTTTCTATATAATAAGCATTTGGTTAAATTTCATGTGTGTGTATAGTGTTTCATTTGACCTTATGCTTTCCATAAAAGTCAAAATATTTGAAGAATAAGAATCACTTAACCTTTTTGAACCGGAGAGCATAACTTTAAGTCTTAAACTACAACACAACCTCGATTAATCTCTCTGAATTCAATGAGATTCCACAATGTGTATTTATCTCTAATCACTCAAATCATATGATATGTATAATTAAGATTATATTATTGGATTTTACATATATAAGTTAGATCAACTCTTAGAATTTACAATATATCAAAAGTCTTGAATATTGGTGTCAAAACTCTTGAATTTACCAAACATCAAAAGTTAATAATAATAATTAAAAATTAAAAGGAGAGAAAAAAGGAGCCCAATGCACCAAGACAGTATTATTGTTGAGGGCAGTGGGCACTTTGGTTTTATCTACATGTATATGTTAGAGAATAATAAGAGAAAGAAGACAAATAAAAGAAGACAGATTGAGAGAAAGAATATAATGGAAAAAAATTATTAAATTTTTCATTGATAAAAATGAAATGTTACATCTATACAACAAACCCACCAGAGACTGCTGCTGTTTTTCTTTCCTTGCATTCCATTCCATTCCTCCTATCAAACTCTAAACCCACTCATATTTTCAACAAATTTCCAAAACACAAAATAAAAAAAATCAAAAAAAATCAAAATCAAAACAAAGTGTCTCTGCTGCTGCTGCTGAATGCTCTTATTATTATTCTGAATCACTCTCCATGCTTCCCATGGCCTTCAATCCTCTTGGTCTCTGCATCCATTATCACATACCAAACAAACAACACAATTTACAATCTATTCTAACATTTTTCACCTGAAAAAAAATACAATTTCTTTGTTTTCGAGTACAAAGGGATACACATTCAAAACAAGTTTTTCGTGACTATGAAATATGCTTTCACTATATCTATCCAAATCATTTCTGGATAGATACTACAATTTGTATCTTCTTAGTTTTCTTTTGTGAAATTTTTTTCGGATAGCGAATCAAACACCACTAAAGAAATTCAACAAAGATTATCGATGCAATTGATGTCAACCAAAACAAATCATGTATGTATGTATATATGTACCTTTTTAGAGCTCTTCTTCTCCCTAACTTCATACCTCTCTTGACACATATCAGTCAACCATGCCCCAGGACTCACCAACTGCAGCAAACCCACCAAATATTTATCAGACAAAAAGCAAACAAATCCAACTATTTCTTGCCTTGATCAAAATAACAAATCCAAATAATAATATTAGTCATAGTTAAAAAAAAATCTTACAAGTAAGCTTCTTTGAATGAACTTGGCTCTCTTTTTAGGTCTTTGAGGAGGCTTGCAGCCTTTCATGGCCAAAAAGTCCTCTTCTTTCTCTTTGTTTGACAAAGAAATATACAGTTTAGGCCAAACAAGCAATTTATTGCTATCCTCTCCATTGTTTCCATCAACTGAAACCTTGCCATTCTCATCCACAACACCACCACCACCCACTGATCCTCTTGTTGTATAGTATCTGTCCTCCTTCTCCGGTGAAGATGATTTCCGATTCTCGTTTGAACCGGACCGGAGTATCGTGCCATCGGAATTCCTGTAACCAAAACAAATAGGCAATTAGACCTTAATTTCACATATAAGGTTAAACAACATTTTGAAATGTTTCATCAGTAATACCATTTCAAAAAGAAAGTACAAACATCCATGAACCACACAACAAAGCTTCTTTTTTTTTTTTACAACTCAACCCCACAAATCCTCAACACAAAATAGTACACATTCACAATTTATTTATTTATTTTTCTATTTTTTCCTCTCTTTTTTTCTCAGCAACCAAACAGAAGATACCAAGAGAAATCCCTAACCTCATTTTTTTTTCCTGGTGATTCTTAATCCAATCTTTGGTTGCTGGTGAAGAAAAACAAAAATTGAAGAAATGAAAGACTATGAAGAAGAAAACAAAAACCCTCCACTCAGCACAGCCTCAGCCTCAGCCTCAACCTCACATCCAAATTTTAGCTGAATTATCCAGGTGAAGTGAATCTTCCATTTCTCCATAAAACCAAATTCCAAATTAACAAAAAAACAAACAAACAGCAAAAAAAATTCTATCTTTTCATTCTTTTTACTTCTGTTTTCTCAGCAACCAAACAAACAAACAAAAAAACTTCAGATTTCAAAAAATTCATCTTCAACAACATACTTAGAAATCAAAACAACAAAAACACTCAAAAAGAAGAAGAAGCAAAATCTAAGAAATCTGTGAAATTCTCTCTCACCTGGTGAGACGATTGGAGGCTTCTTTGTCTGAGGCAGTGACCAAACATCGATCATTTCGAGATGTGATTTTCCGGCGAATCACACCGTTGGTGTTGTCTGAGAATTTTTGTGGGTCCTTGACTCTCACACATCTTAGCCTCTTCTTGTTTCCCCACTGTAATAGAAATTCTGGTTCCATAGATGACGATTTACAAGCTCTTTGGTTCCTCTCTTCTTTCTCCATACCTGCAACAACCACAAAAAACCCACAAAAATCTTTAGCTTTGTTTGCACATCAAATCGATTTCTAAGAGACCCATAAGTGAAAAATCTTAGTTTTTTTTTCTTCTGGATTGACTCAAAAAAGAAGCCAGAGGCTCAAAAGAGAAATGGGAAGACTCAAAAACTAGAGAGAAAACAGAGGATTTTGAAGGGAAGCTTCAAAATTTAGAGACAATTAGATGGATTTTGAGGAACCCATTTGAGCTTTTTCTTCATCAATCGAGAAGAATCAAAAAGTTGAAAATTTTGAAAGAAAGAATAAAAATTGAAGTTCAGATAATCATCTGGGTTGGTGGGATTCACCAAAAAAAATATTGAAAATTGAAGAAAAACTTGAAAAACAGAGATGGTTGTATCTACTAACAAGATCTACAACTCCAACACAAAAATAAATCACTACAAATTCCAAGGAATTGAGTGCGACACAAAAGCTGTGTGTGTGAGAGAGAGAGAGAGTTGCAGAAGACAAAACAAACCAAAAAAAAAAACTTAGAATGAGATGATAACAACAACGAGAAGAACATACATGTCATAGAACAAATCATGAAAAGCTTTGCATGAACAAAAACAACAGAAACCCAACTATGAATTCCTCTGTTTCTCAGAAAACTCTTCTCTGTTGTTCCTTTTTGATCGGCTCTATCTCTCAATCTCTCTGTTTTCTCTCAGTGTCTTTTTGTTGTGTTTTTCTCTGGAGTCAGCTAACCCTGGTTGTGAAAATCTTCTTCTTTCTTTCTTCGTTTTCCATCCTCTGTTCATCTCTCTCTCTCTCTCTCTTTCTATATATCATACTTTGAGAGCAAAATTGTGATAAAAATAACTGAAGTTCATCACAGCCGTTGGATTGATAATGGACGGCTGTGATGGAGCTGCAGTCTAGTGTTCGAAAACCTGAGAGAGCCAACAATGATAAAAACTTTTGGGTTAACCAGCTACCTTAACCAAGTTCTTATTGGGCCTGGGCTTCCTCTTGGGCTTCATATTATGGGTTTGTATCTTTAATGGACCCCATTAAGATGTTAATAATTTAATTCAAAATTTACGATTTTGAAAATAATGTTCGCATCTCTATATTTCAATTTGTATCACGTGTTGAGAGTTGAGAGTTGAGACATATCATATCATATTAACTAAAATTCGAGTATTGTTCTTGTTATATTATAAGTTGAGATACAAGTTTGATATTGAGATACTCGTTCCAATTTAATAGAAAATATTAAGCAGTGAGATTTATGGTTTATGAGTTTTATCTGTTTATAAGAGAACGTGAATATGGATATTACGCTTGCTTTGTGATAAAGAGAATAAAAAAATGACTTGATTAAAATAAATGTATATCTCATACAACATATTAATACAATATTAAAATGATTAAATAAATATTTATCTTTTAAAAAATTAAATATATATTTTTTAAACACAAGGTAGCTAAAGTCTATTTTGTTTTATTTTTAAAAAGTGTTTTTTTTTGTCATATATATATATATATAATAATTTTCACATAAGTGCGCACCGATAGAATTATATAAGGACATTGAATGTGAGCCACTCATTTTACATATTTTGACTTGGCATGTATACACTTGTCAAAATTCTTTTATAAATGAGTGGCTCACATTCAATGTCCTTATATAATTCTATCAGTGCGCACTGACAGGAAAAGTAATATATATATATATATATATATATATATATATATATATATATATATTTGCAGTATGTTGTTTGAATTGCTAGTCTTAAATGGTGCGCAGGTTGGCTCATATATTGGACTTCTATCTTCAAGAAACTATAAGATCTCTGGTTAATTACATATAAGGAACTAAATATCGAAAGATAAACTGAAATATTCATCGATATATCCGTATTTTGGAAGGGTCAATATCGAAACAGGTAAGGTGTTGTTTGGTATCATTCTCAACGGCATGTTTTTCATTTTTTGAGTTAAAAAATGTAAAAACCTGTTCGGTGGGAAGTTTCTAAAAAAACAAAAAAACAAAAACCTAAAAATCAACGTTCATTTTTAAAGCATCTACTGGAAGCTGTATTCTAAAAATGAAAACCGAAGAAACGCGTCTGGTAGATTAACGAAATTTTTTGCAATTAGTTAACCAATCTGTGATGCAACTCGCACATAAAAGTTTATACACTACAAGCACAATCCGTGATGCAACTCTCACATAAAAGTTTCGAATGATATCATCACCACATGTTGTATTTATATAAAAACAAAACAATTTCAATAATAAATATTTTATTTAATAACTTTCTTTTCATAATAGTTTTTATAATAATTATAAAAAACACAAAAAAGTCACAAATCAATTTTAAATTAATTTTATTGATTACAAAAAGAGAATATATACATTTTGTTTTTTATTTTTTGTTTTTTTATGGGACTCACCTGTTTAATGATTTTCTTTTAGTTTTATATTTAATGATTTTGCTGTTTACGAGAAATTGAATGGTTTTTTTTACAGCAAATTGAAAAGTTTAATAATTAATAATTTTATATATGATAATTTTTACATAGAATTTGAACTAGAAGATATGATTATCGAGAAAGAAGCATAGATAAATATTTTTAATTTGGATATATATCAAGATAACATGATACAAATGAACCCAATTAGGAATAATATCTCGTTATAATTGTGGAATGCCTATAATAATAGATAAACATTATGATTGATTAAACTTGTTTGTATGGTTATTATCAATATAATTTATTAGTTGTTATAACTATATTTTTAATATTAACATTATAATTTATTATTGTTGTTGTGTACTTACTGTTTTAATATGAAGTATACTACCAGACACGTTTTTAATGTTTTCATTCTTGGAATATCGGTTTCAATAGAAAATAGGAAAGAAAAACCGAAAACAAAAACATAAAACATAAAACAGAAAACGAAAACGTTACCGAACAGATCCTAAATATCCAATATCCTGTAGAATATCCAGCCGATTTTGAAATATTCATAAAAATTTCCAGATATTCCCGAAATATTATGAATTTCACACCGAACGTTTATGGATATTTTGTATATTATTAAAATAATTGTTGTAATCTTAACAATTAAATTATTGTCAAAATAATTTAGATTGAAAATTATTTTAGAAGAAGCATTAACAAATTTATAAAAATTTACAACATATATAATATTCAATAGTAAAATTATTGAAGACTTGAAGTAAAATTGGACAAAGAACTAAAGAGTGAACGTGTGATGAAAGATGATGTAAAACAACAAAGAGGGAGTAAATGGATTCTAAACATTATACAAGACCAGTGTAATAAAATGCTTAATCACCCACTACATGCTGCAGGTAAATTTAATTTTGGATTGTTTGTCATTCATAATTAAAATTTAGTAGTATTTATACTAATTTTTTTTCTTTTAGGTTACTATTTGAACCCAAAGTACCAATATAGAGACAATTTTGAAGATATTTCAGATCTCTTGAAAGCCGTACATAATGTCTATATGCAATTAAACTCTGAAGCTGCGAGAAATGCTAATTTTGGAAATGAGGTAAAAAGTTACAATTTGCAACCAATTTTATAATTTCAAGATTATAAATTCTTTGCATGGGAGTATTGTGTCATATATATATATATATAAATATATATATAATTTTTTTGATCTCATGAATGTAGCTCATATACTTTAAGGATGGAAGGAAAAGTTTCGATGAACTAGCAGTCATCGTGGCTAGAAGCAAAATGTAATCGGGTATATAACTTTTATTAAAAAAAAAAATTACGTATTAATAATAAATAATAATATCTTTGAAATAATATTCATACTTATAAAGTTATAATACTTAAAAAAATTTATTACAGCTAATTGGTGGATAATGCATGGAAACGATGCTCTATCATTACGTGCAATAGCAGCTCCCACAAACATCATCATCTTCTGCCTATGAAAGATATTGGTTCACATTTACTTTCATCCATATAAAACAAAGGAACCGTCTTGTCTATTCTAAGCTTGAACAACTTATTTATTGTTATTATAATATGAAGTTAAAATGATTACTTCAAGTAGCTGCTGAAGTAGGGGACGATAATGAGAATCATATTTTTGACTATGTTAGACCTGCCTCATTGGATGATGATGAGGGAAATCTTGATCCACATATTGCTTCTCATGCTCGAGACTTGGGAATAAATGTTGAACAATTGATTAGAGAAAAAGATGATGGAGATGATAAGAATGATAGGGATGGTGGGGATGATATAAGAGGTTAGGATTCTGGTGCAGAATGTTGGAATGCTGGTGCAACAAGTTGGGATGTTCGTGCCGGAGGTTGGGATGCTGGTGCAACAGGTTGGAATGCTAGTGCGATAAGTTGGGAAGCTTATGCAGGCAATTTTGATCAAAATCATGGTAGACAACAAGGAGGAATGAGTCAAATTGATGAAGACTTTTTGAGTAGAACTCTCTCCTCAATGAGTATAGACACAGAAAATAATTCTTTGGATGATTCGCAGACAAAGTCAGGTTCTCATATACCATATTATGGTAGTTATAGTATGATTGCAATATATTTGATTATCATTCTCCATAAATGCCATATGCAATATTTATGCATCCATATCAGCAATATCCACCAAGTTGGGTAATTAAATTCAAACTACCCGATTCATGGATCAGTTGAAAGAGATCAAACAACATACTCATGACATATTAATAATTACCTTGAAAACTATATTAGTACGTTTTCCTAGGAAATTTATTGTTTGAATTAAGATGGAAATGTATCTTATGTATTTGAACCAGTAAGGAATTCATTTTGGTTTTAAATTTTTGACATGCAATGTATTATTATGTATGAATTATGATCTATGATAGAATCTTGGAAGTATGAAACTATATTTAATGATAAATATATAATAAGTAAAACTGAAACAAAATATTATTCTATTAAATACTCAATTTTAAAAATTATATACAGACGCACATCACCTCTTAACAGAGCTGGTAGTACATATCCCTTCCACATATGTGGTGAGGGGTTCAAATCCCATACCATGCGCATTTTACAAGCATGTGTGGGGAGTTTTCTTCCTGGGTTGTGGAGTAGTTATCTCCCATTATGAGAGTAGATATCAGGGCAGCATATGTATTTTTTGATCTCGGTAGGTCCCGACAGTCCTATTGTAATAGTTCTTGTAGTATTTCAAAAAAAAAATTATATACAGACTCTATCTATGTTATAATTTATAATAAACTCATAACTATACTAATTTATCGTTGAAATATAATTCATTTGATATATAATTACTTGTTTAAGTTTGTCCTAAAATTTCATAAACCATTTCTAATTTTAGATATCCATCATTTTTTTTAAAATTTAACAGTATCCACTTATACCGATATTATCTCCGAAATATCCATAAATTTAAAAACCCGATGTCAATACCGATACCGATATTTTATTCCTTGATTACATAACATATTCTACTATTTTCATTATAAATTTCAAATGAAAAAGAATTCATAAAAATAAGAAAAAAATTATTATATTAAATAGTCTATCCTAATTATGGGAGGAGGTGGCTCTTCCACACACACACATATATATATATATAGTATGTTGTTTGAATTGTTAGTCCTAAGCAGTGCTCAGATTGGCTCATATATTGGACTTCAATCTTCAGCAAACTACAAGATCTCATGTCAATTACATAACATATACTATTTTTTTCAATACAAATTTCAAATGAAAAGGAATTCATAAAAAATAAGAAAAAACTACTATATTAAATAGTCTATCCTAATTTTGGGTGGTGGCTCTCCATACATATATATATATATATATATATATATTTATATATATAGTCCGGTTCTGGTCGGTATGCATTGATATAACTTACATCAGTACCTTATATGTGAGTCACTGATTATAGAGAAGCATTGACAAATACATACACACTAAGTCAAAGTATGTAAATCAGTGTGTACTGACTTGAATATATATATATATATATATATATACATATATATAATACTTTATACCATATTAATTTAGTTTTTTTTTTCAAAAATTAAAAGAAATGTCATATTTTATGTAAAAAAAAAAGAAAGGGCATATTTGTAATATATGGGGTGTGTTTACGAATTATACCATTTTAAAAAAAGATTAATGGGGTGTATGTATAAAAAGGGTTACACGTACAGTTTTTTTAGGATATAAATACAGTCATATTCTATCCAATCCAGTATGATCCGGTCTGCTCTAGGTTTTCTTTGCCATCCCTGAACAGTAGACCTTGATTGAGCAACCACACACATAAATTTTGGATATGAATCTCGTTTTGTTTTTCTTCTTTTTACATTCAATTTTTGATTTAAATTTTAATCACCTGCATGTTTTTTAAATTCTATAAAAGGTTATAGACTTATAGTTTTTTTTTTGTTTTTTTAGCTATTAATATAAGGTTATAGTTAACCACATCTAAACGTATAAAATTTAAGAGAGATTTTTAATAAATTTTGACAACGGAGAAGATATTTTATAAATTTCAAGAGAGATTTTAAATAAACTTTGACAACCGAGAAGAGTTTTATCGGGCTAGGGTCGATCGAAAACTACCCACACATACTTGTAATTTACGCATGGTCTAAGAGGTGATACACCGATGTGTAAGTGATTCGATTAACAAACAATTAACATGCATAGGCACAAAATTAATCCGAAAATAACATAAACATGTTTCTATATCATGATTAATCAAACCCTATGATACATGTTACTAAACCCATGTCAATTCAAGAGAAAAGAGATAACAATAAACGGAAGTGTACCTGAATCCATTGCCGGAGTTTGGTGAACGGGTTGTGTTCTTCCAAATTGTCACGATTCTTGGGACACAAAAGTGTTCTATGTTCTCTGTTGATGGGGATACAGAAAAGCCAAAAAAATCGTGTAATTTGGGGACCATAACCCTAAATATAATAAACATATTATTATATGTTTTGCTATTTCTAATTCGGCCCCTCATCAAATTAGAAATAGCACTCTGGTATCTACACATTAACTCCATGACAATTATACCCTTAAGCCTTAAACTTTAAATCTTAATTAGATCACTTTAATTTAGGCTTAACCAAAAGATAGTAAACACATTTTAATATTTACATGTGTGGCCCCATATGGTGGAATTTTTCCAACAATCTCCCACTGGGCCACATATGTAACTTTACAAATGTGTATGACTTTATGAGCTCCAAAATTTTGCTATCACAAATTTAGGGTATATTCGAACAATCTCGTCCATTGATTATGCCGATATAGGATCAAAGCGGTTTTCGTCACATTTAGCGTGACTAAACCCATCAATGGTCACGTATACCAACATAATCAAATGACATAGATCAATCATGGATGCATAGCATAGAAATTACATGCAATGTGATCTATACATGTCTATTTCCAACTGGTCCTACTTTATTCTTTAGTGAGATCAAAACTTAACACAATGTAACAGAGTGAAATGAACTGAATACTTTATTTCTGATCAGAAAAATATCCAAATGCATAAATGTATAAGTATGTCATAAACCAAACATAAAGCACTAAAATACAACATGATACAAACTCCCACTATAATGTGATATCCTCACACAAAATAACACCCATATGAGCAGTGTGCTCATGAAAGATCTTGGGTGGTAATCCCTTTGTAAGCGGATCCGCTATCATGGAGTTTGTCATAATGTGCTCTATGAATATTTGTCCACTCTACACTCTTTCCTTCACAACTAGGAACTTAATGTCAATATACTTTGACCTAGATGAGCTTCTGTTGTTATTAGAATATAGCACTGCTGACTTATTGTCACAATAAAGTTTGAGTGGTCTTTTAATACCCTCCAGAATGCACAACCCAGTGACAAAATTCCGTACCCATATTCCATGATTGGATGCCTCATAACATGCTACAAACTCTGCTGCCATGGTGGAAGAAGCTATGAGTGTCTGCTTGGCACTCCTCTAAGAAATAGCTCCACCAGCCAACAGGAATATGTAGCCCGATGTGGATCTCCTACTGTCTTGGCATCCAGCATAATTGAGTCGGAATACCCAATGATCTCCAACTGATCCGATCTCCTATATGTGAGCATGTGATATTTTGTTCTCTACAAATACCTCATAACCTGATTGGCTGCTTTCCAATAATCCATCCTAGGGTTACATAAATATCTGCCTAACATACCAACAATGTACGCAATATCCGGACGCGTACACACCTGAGCATAAATTAGACTCCCTACAGCTGATGCATAGGGAATCTTCTACATTTCCTTAACTTCAAGGTTATTTTTAGGGCACTGACTGAGACTGAACTTGTCTCCTTTATGTTCCCCTTGCCTTTGTACTTCATAGAAATCAAGCTTTACAAAAGCGTGCTTGTTTCTGCCTTATCGCTTTTGGCAAAACGCTTTTCAATTTCGGCCAGGAACTCTTTGGCTTTGGTTATCTTTTCAGATTACCGCACCCCTAAATGCCTCCGGAATGCCGCGCTTAATGATCATTAGACTCATGCGATTTAAACGATCCCACTTCTCAAAATTCTTCCTGTCATCAGGAGAACTTGCATCCCTAAGAGAAGCAGGATGCTCAGTCCGAAGTGCAAGGTCTAGATCCATGCAGCCGAGAACAATAAGTACGTTCTCTTTCCAATCCTTAAAGTTGGTCCCATTAAGCATGGGTATGGAGTTGATATTAGCATATATAGTAGAAACACTAGCTTTAAAGAGAACAAACCAAACACACAAACAACAAAATCCAAAATTTCAAATCCTCAAAAAATTTCTCAAGAATCAATTATGGGTGGCTCTAATACCACTTGTAAGTGATTCGATTAACACACAATTAACATGCATAGGCACAAAATTAATCTGAAAATAACCTAAACATGTTTCTATATCATGATTAATCAAACCCTATGATACATGTTACTAAACCCATGTCAATTCAAGAGAAAAGAGATAACAATAAACGGAAGCGTACCTGAATCCATTGCCGGAGTTTGGTGAACGGGTTGTGTTCTTCCAAATTATCACGATTCTTGGGACACAAAAGTGTTCTATGTTCTCTGTTGATGGGGATACAGAAAAGCCAAGAAAATAGTGTAATTTGGGGACCATAACCCTAAATATAATAAACATATTATTATATGTTTTGCTATTTCTAATTCGGCCCCTCATCAAATTAGAAATAGCACACTGGTATCTACACATTAACTCCATGACAATTATACCCTTAAGCCTTAAACTTTAAATCTTAATTAGATCACTTTAATTTAGGCTTAACCAAAAGATAGTAAACACATTTTAATATTTACATGTGTGGCCCCATATGGTGGAATTTTTCCAACACGATGTAGAATAGAATGGTCTATAATATTATTGTTAATAGTGGTTAATTTCATTCATGTTTTAATTGGATTGCGTCGGATTTCAATTATCACTTTAAAATGGAATTAAATTGGATCAAAAATAATTAATGTAGTGTTAATTGGATTGGATTCAGTTCTAGTTTTGGTTTAGATTAGATTTTTTGTTTTCTATCATTGAATCAAGAGAAAAATTCTCATACTTTGTAATTCCAGTTAATATATAGTAGGTTAGCGTTTTATAAAATAAATAAATAAATAAATTGTTTCTAGATAGTGCATCACATATAATGGATTACAATTTACACAATTAGATTCCTCTCTCAAATGTCATGAAAATGTTTATGTTGCATAAAATTAAGATGGATTTGTAATGTGGTACCGTGATATGATTTTAATCATATTTCAACCTGTGATTCAATAGTCAATTAATTTAAATTTGAAAACTTGAAATTATACAAAGATATTTGTTATATATATATATATATATATATATATATATAATATCATAGAACAACAGTGTATCATAAAGGTGTCGTAGAGATTTTATTTGCAAAAATTCAAAGAGTTTGCCGACTGGTCTATTTACAAAATACATGTGAAATATAACAAAAATGGAATCCTGATTCCTAGTATAGTAGTATGTATGGCAATTTTCACTTCTAAGATATTGTTGTGATAATTAATATTTCTTTCATAAATGTTTTTTTTATATATACCACAAACGGGTACGGTGAATTGAACCCGAAACATTGTCGAAATGAATGAACATTTACTACCATCATACGGCATTGAGCGTTGTATAAATGCTTTTGTTTTTTGTTTTGTTAGTTTGAGACATTTCTATTTAAAATGACTTGTGCAACATTTCATTTATTTATGTTACTTTTTTTTGTATTAACTTTCATTAAACGTTACGTTTTTAAAAGATAATTTAGGGTGTTTCTATTGCCACCTATCAAATATCGTTCAACTATCTATTTTTTTTATAAATAATTTATTACTAAAATAACCTATAGTAAAATTACTTTTGTACCCAAATAACCTAAACTATTCTTCTTCAGCACAGTTAGAGAAAAACTATTCTCTTGAGAAACAAAACTCAACAGGTAATGTATTATTTCTTGAAAAACTCTTCTGAGTATTGTTTCTTGAAAAACTCTTCAAACCTGATTTGGGTCTAATACACTCAACATATTCTTCAATAAATATTCCTGAACACACTTCACAATTCACAGAATGTATTCCTCCATGGCCATCTTCTTTCATTATTTGACAATTACTTATTTTTTTACAAATCTACAAATATCCTTTTAATGGTCATTCACCTAGGTATGGTGACTTTTAAAAGCTTGAAATTTAAACATTAAGTTTTCAATATTATGAATAAAGAGATACTGATATTTCTTAAAGCTATTGGAGACCCAGAGTAATGAAAATACAGCATCTTTAAAAAAAAGGAAATTCAGTAGAATGATCCAAGATGAAGAAGGAATTATTCTTTATGGAAATTCATTTTAAAATTAAACATTATTTCATGATTTATATAATAGATATGGTCTATTTTAAACTTTAAGTTACTTACATTACTTATAGTTGATGTCACATGTCAAAACCTGATTACAAGTGCTTCATGTTCATGCATCATAACTCATAAGGTTGTCATTACATCATAAGCTTCTCATTGTGCAAAATATCTTCACGCCAAACATGCATTTTAGTATGGAGAATTTTACATTTAGCCTCACCTTGACTTAGTTGAATGCAACCAAAAATCAAAGGCCCCAATGGTAATCATGATTTGTAAAATTATTTTCAAAACCAATATTTATTTTGTGAAATTGAAATAACTTTTGAATTTACTGTTTTTGTCAGGAGCATTTAGGTTTAGGTACAGATTGATTGATCCAAAATCTACAAATCAGATGATAATTTTTAATTTCTGAAATTTCATATCAATTGAGTCAAGAGTATGTTGAAATATAATAAGATCAACCTCTGTTACAGATGTAAAAAGTGGCAAGAGAGGATAATAAAAAAAATAATTCTTTGATAACCTTTACGGCATACGGTGGTTTCTTATTTTATAATTTGGGGTGGGTCGGTGGTTGTAATGTGAACAACTAATTTTTTCATAGTTCAAGGGCTTCTTAGAACTACACAAATTTTGTGATGAAAATTATGTTTAATGAATTATCAGGGTGCTTTTTAGTGCTTTGAATAAAACCTTGATTGGTCAACCCCCACTAACCAATAGTTTGAAAGATTAAATGCAGCTTATTCAGGATAGAGGGACGATATTTGAACCCCTTAAAAATCTTATATACACCCCTTTTTATACGTAAACCCTATTAAATTATATAGAGAAAATTGCAATAAAATATACCGCCATTTGCTAAAATTGCAATGAGATTGTATCTTTGCCAAACTATTCGGTGAACTACCCTTGACTAAACGGTTGATCGTTTGTCTTAACGGGTATGAGATTGTCAAAGGGGTAAACATGTCATTTAACCACGACAATAATCCGAATCATTAAAAAATTGAAAGCTTCTCCTTACGATTCACAAATTATTTATTTACACTCTAATTTAATTTTTTTTTTTATTAATGACAATTTTAATCTGAATTAAAATTACTAAACAAGACAAAAAAAATTCTAAAGACACTCTAAACTAATTAAACTATTAATAAAAAAAAATCTCTCCTAAATTATTAGATTAAATATTATGTATTAAACTCTCTCTCCTAACTCTGTTAATAATATATTAAACACTCTTTCCTAATTACAATCTCTCTCCATTTTTCAAAAAACAAAATCACATCTTCATATTATGAATATTTTGGTTTTTTACTAACAGTAATAAATATAAAAATATATACTATATATAATTGCACTGAACACCTTGAGGTTTGGGCAAGTTACACTTATATGGAAAAATTTCTTTATTATACACTAACACCCCCAAGACTTAAATTTGACTTTAAAAATGCCTAAAATACCCCTAGTTATATTATTTTATACTTTATTTTTTTCCTTTTAACCAAAAACTTTAATAAAATAAAAAAATTAAATAAAAGATATGATTCATTAAATAAATAAATAGTTTAAAATAAATAAATAAATATGTTCAATAAAATTAAATAAATAAATAATTTTAAAATAATTAAATAAATAAATAGTTTAAAAATAAATAAATAAATAGGTTTAAATTTTAAATAAATAAATAGTTTAAAAAAATTAAATAAATAAATAGTTTTAAAATTTTAAATAAATAAATAGATTTAAAAAAATTAAATAAATAAATATTTTAAATAAATAAATGAAAAAAAATTAAAAAAAATTAAAAACATTAATTTTTTTTAAGGATATCCATTAATAGAGACAAGAAAAGTTCTAAATATCCAAGGAGTGTTGGGAACCTTAAGGCTTCTCTCACCATCATCCTTACCATTAAAGTTTAGATATTTAGAGCTTTTCTTATCAATATTAATAGATATCCTAAAACAAAATAATGTTTTTAATTTTTTCATTGATTTGTTTTTTTTTTTAAACGATTTATTTATTTTATTTTTTAAAATTATTTATTATTTTTAAAATTATTTATTTGTTTAATTTTTTTAATTATTAATTAATTATTTAAAAAATATATATTATTTAATTTATTTTTTAAAACTATTACTTATTTAATTTTTTAAAAAAATTTATTTATTTTTAAACTATTTATTTATTTAATGAATCATATCTTTTATTTAATTTTTTATTTTATTAAAGTTTATAAAGTTTTTGGTTAAAAGGTAAAAAAAAAGTGTAAAATAATATAACTAGGGGCATTCTAGGCATTTTAAAAATCAAATTTAAATCTTAGAGGTGTTTGTGTATAATAATGAAATTTTTTCAGCTAAGTGTAATATGCCCAAACCTCAAGGGGTTTAGTGCAATTTACCATATATATTAAAAAGTCAATACAAATACCTTGTTTTTTTTATAAATAAAATACAATAGATATATGAAAACTTGATTTGTTGCAACTAGATTCGATTAAACTCGAATTTCTAAGACTAATGAAAGAATTAAAGTTCTCTAGACAATCACATACCTATAAAAGTAACTAAAAACATTTTTATATTTCAATTTTTTTTTTAAAACCGGGATACTTGTTTTTTGAGGTTTTTTTTTAATATATACATATATAGGGTTCCTAAAAATTAAGCTTAATCGTAATTTTTTTTTCAAAGAATGAAGATAGAAAATTAGAGATATGTATTAGAGGATAGAGTTTAATACGATAGTTAAAAATTGAGGATGGAGAGTTTAATATGATAATTAAAAATTTAGGAAAGAGTGTTTAATATATAATATTTAATCTAATGATTTATGAGAGATAATTTTTTTTTAATAATTTAATTCAAAAAAGATTATTTCTCAGATGAATCAAAGGCTACGATGGTTCGTCATAACTTTTATTAAAATAAAATTGAGTGTCTTTATAAATTTATTTTTTAAAATAGAGTGTTAGATGTCTTGTTAAATGATAAAAAATGATCATTTTGGTATAAAAGGAGGACATCTCTACAATTTTTTTTTTAAATTTAAATTTTAAAAATAAAATATCTTTAGAAAAAACGTGTACAGAGAAAAAGTTGGATCGTCAAAGAAACTCTCTAAAAAATTAAAATATCTATCCCTTGGTATTCTTAATCTGACTTTCACGTTCCTTCAACATCAAATCACCATGCCTATAACAGTTCATTGAAGCTCTTTTGCTTCCTCTTCTCTATATATGGCGCCAAAAGATATCACACATCATTTGATCAGTCACATATTAGTTCTTTAAGGAGTGTTTCCATTTCATTTCTGCTTTAAGAACAAACCAGAAGCTACGAAGACCCAATTTTGAGTGAAGCTTTTTACGAGTTGGAAGGTATGTATTTATTTCAAGAAAAAGCTCTAAATTGGGTTTTTTTTTTTTATAAATTAAATTTAGGGTATTGTCAATGGATTCAGTGTTTTAGTTCTACTTTGTTTATGCATATTGGTTTGATTAAATATAATATATATATATATATATATATGTGTATAATTATATATATATAATTTGGTTTGCTAGTGTGTGGATGAGGTCAGAAAATAATTTGATTGTATAGGGTTTGATTATGTGTAGATAGTTTTGAACAAGTGGACTGTTTATTTTTCTGGGTTTATGAAGCATTTGTTGAATGGGTTTTTATGTGTTTTATTGGATTTGTTAGCATTTTGTTGTGATTTGAGACTTGTAAATGATTTATTTTGTTTGAAAAGTATTTTTACTTCTACAACAGAACACTATGTGACAGATTTTTGTGTTATTATGTTTTTTTTTTTGTTGTGAAAATTAAAATGGATTTGTTGTTTACATTGATGTATTTGTTACATTTATTTTTGTGAAATCTGATTACAACCATTTGAAAGTGTGGTAAAATCAAATCTTTTTAAATATTTTGAGCATGTGTATTCTAGATCAATAACTGCAGCAAAGAGGAATCAAGTGAGAGTAAGGAAAAGGTTGAAGAGACTTTAAAAAAATATATATAAAGGTTGAAAAGACTTAGTTTTAGGTGTTTGTGACACTGTAACCATGATATTCTGTTATTTAGTTAAAGACTTGGCAATCATGTGAAGCTGTATTAAGTTAGATGATTTTTCTAAAATATCACACCTTTGATCTGATTTAGAATTTCTTGGCACTTACATTTTCTACTTGTCTTTTCTTTCTCTCATCCACTCATAATATAGTTAAAGTCTTTCTAAATGATTGAACTTGTATTTTTCTAGAGGGCAATTGTGTTGGTTAGGGTTTTGGTGACCACAGTACCAAATAATTTTGAAACTTTTGACTGATCTAGCTAGTAGGTAACTGACATAGACAATACAACAAAGAAAAACTGCAGAACTGTGTGAAAGAATTGTTTGGTCATTTATATTGATTTTTTTTGAAAAAAAATTAAAATATATTTGAGTTAAAATTGATGTTACATTTTGATAAATGTTCTTAATTTTTCCGCTTTGGTTGCAGGATGGGTTATTTTAATGTTAGTGCCAAGTTTTCGGGTCAACAAGTGGAGTTTGGTATTGTGAACCCTAAACAATACACATTGGATACACTATGGGTTGATGTGTATATGTTCAGCTGTTCCACAATGCCAGATCCTACTGAGAAGTTCAAAGTTGAGGTTAAACTTCCTTGGAGTGGGGAATACAAGGTTTTGGGAGCTGAGTTTCACATGCAAGACGTGTTTCGAATGTTCAGAGAAAGAAATGTGTAGACTATGGTCATATTTTTAGATCTTGGAATCCGGGTTCAATGGTTTTCATGAAGACCATCACTCATGCTATTAGAGCTCTCTCACACTTCTAGAGGTTCTTCTTGAGCTTTCAAGCCCAAAAGGCTGGTTTTATGTTCGATTGCAGACCGTTTTTAGGATTGTATGGCTGCCACTTAAAGGGTAACTACCTTGGTGTTCTACTTTCAGCAATTGGCTTAGATGCTAACAATGAAGTTTTTCCTGTGGCCATTTGTATTTGTGAATGAGAAACCAATGAGAGTTGGAGCTGATTTATTGAGCAACACTAACACATGTCACTTAACTGGAAGAGGTACTAATGCAAGATCCCTGACATCATTGAGACATGTGGCATCGGGCAAGCCAATATGGCACTCTACAAGGAGTGACAGTTAACGCACAAAGTGCCAGGTGTACGAATCGTACACTGATCAACTATGTCAACAAAAGACTGCCAACATGGTGTAAGACTGTTTACAGAGAAGGAACACGTGCCTTCAATAGTTATGGTAACACGATGGAAATGGTGCAAAGCTACTCCGACCACGTGCTGCTAAAAACCGTGAGCATGATGATGGAAAGGGAAAAAGTGGTTGAGTAACCACTCATACTCAACATGTATAAAAAGATACCAAAAGTTCGTTGTAAACTATGTTTAATCGCAATGAATATATATTAGAAGTATTACATAAATTCGAGATTTTTTTGAGGCATGGGGAATGACTCGAACCCGTAATCCCGTAATGTAAGTGTGAATGATTTATCACCAGACCAATCTCATATCGTCATCTGGACTTTTACTCATCTTGTTCTTTTATGATTCGATCATTTGAGGTTCAGGTGGTTTTCCTATGAAACTGTACTAATTCAACCTTTCATTTGCTAATTGGCAGATCGAATATAGAGGCAAAGTCTCACTAGCATTTCCTTGTTCATATTTCCTATTTTATAAATTACCTAGACTTAACATTGAGATTACCTCCACGTTCCTTCTAGGTGTATTCCAGGTATGCGATCCTCAGCAAGAATCACCTTGCAGAATCTGGATAACGAAAATTTATTGTTAATAGCCACTATGCTTGAATTTAAATCAAATTTTCAATTTAAGTGTATTTTAAAATTTAATTGAATGTCAAAATTTAAGTTATTGTCCTAAAATTCAATTGTACTGGTAAAATTAATATAATTACTGATTTGAACTTTTTTTTTTAATAAAAAAACTGGTTAATTCAAATCGGGTATGAATCACCTCGCCCTAAACGGGTTCAAGTATTGGGTGGAAATCAAAAACCCGTTCAAAGCACGGATCAAGTATAAGGCACATTGCCCCAATCAGGTTTCAGATATGAAGCATGTCGATCCGGATCATTGCCATCCCTAGTTGGATTTCTAAAATTTACCGAAATTTTGTTGAAAATGATACATTCATATACTTTAGTGCAATTAACCCTATATAAATTAAAATATAATAATAATAATAATAAACAACCTATATAACCTTTCTATAATAATAATAATAATAATAATAATAAACCTATAACTTGATTGACATGAGGAGGATCCATATCTTTGATGATTGATTTTTATTTTTATATTTCTTCTTACCGTTTGATCATTGATGCCATCATTTTTGACTTCATGGGTCATGGCATCAATTATTGACCTTTTACGGGAACCGCTGTGAAAGTTTGTGATTACAGCTCATTCAAAATGACCGACGGACTCATATGGAAGAAAAGAAAAGAAAAGAAAAAGTTAGCATTTCTCGCCACGTTATCAACTATACGAACGTTTACTAATATTTTATACAACATATATATTTTATAAGATACATAGTAATTATCAAGTAGGTTTTGAATTTTTTTTTTTAAGTAGTGTGTGATTTTTCTGTTTTTAATTAAATTGGTTTGTATATTTTCTCAGAAATACCAAATAAATCCTTAGATTTTTTAGCATGGTTAAACCTAACATTTGATTTAATATAATTTGTGAAAATATATCAATACATCTGAATGGTCTTATTTGAATAAAATTGATTAAATTAAAAAAATTACTATTTAATAATAAAATAATATTAAATATTTTGGAGAAAAGAAATTTAACGATAAAATAAATATAAATTTATATTTATAATATATTAGTCTAAAATTTTAATTAAAAATATTAAAATAATTGAAAAGATTTTTTTTATAAATAAAATAAAACTAAAAGTCAAGCCACACTCAAAGATTATTTTTGTTTTTTTACATGTCAAACACTAACACGTCTTAACCTTGTGATAGATTTGACATAAAATATAATTTTACCCCTATAATATTGTTAAAGTTGATTAATGAAAATTAGAAAGTGAGACCAATTTAGTACTTATAAAACCATGGAACCAATTTGGTTAAAAAAAAGTTGTAGACTATTTGTAATTAAAAAAAAAACTCATTTGGTAATTTCCTTAAAACAAATACTAATTATAATTTATAGGGACTATAATAATTTCAAATTTTAAATTCATATATGAATACACATATATGATCGATTATTATTAAAATGAATATAGAAATGATGTAGTACGAGCATTCCATTCAAATATTTCTCACATACTAGTATGTCACATTATTTGAGTATGAATTTAGATAAATATTTTAGATTTGATGTTCACTCCACTGTTCCGAACCAGGCTGTTCTGGTCATAGATTCATTGGTTCAGACGATTCCTATTATTGTGGGATCTTTTTCTCTTCAACTTCCACCGATTCAGCATGTTGCTTACGGGGTTAGGAATGTTTGTTCAGGATCTTCTAATATTTCCTCTTCGGTTGTAGGTTCTACCCAGAGTTCCGGACTTTCGGCTTCTGACTCTCATGCTGAGCTTCGTCTCATTGTTGGTTCTTCATCGGCTTCTCAAACTGAGGTGGAAGGATTAGATGCTAGCAATATTTCTCAGAGAACGACGATAATTACGCTGTACGGCTGGCAAAGCTAAAGTCCAAGATGCTGACTTCTTCTGGCGTTTCCGATGATCAGTGTCATTTACTGGAATTGTCATGGTATTAGGAATGGGTCTTCGAGGCATGTTCTCAAAGATTTGTGTCTTTTACACCAACCGTCTTTGGTTTGTATTGCTGAGCCTATGGTAGTTTTTACTTCCATCTCTTCTGGTTTCTGGTACCGACGATTTGGATCTTTGCTTGTGATTCTTTCCCTGATACTCAGATAGTCCTTTTTCAGGAGCAGCAGCTTACAGGTTTCGCTCACGATTAATTCTCGGTTACATTTTTACACTTTAGTTTATGCGAGCACGTCGGCGGTTGTCCGCAGATAGCTTTGGCAGTCTCTTCAGGACTTGTTCAGTTTGGTATCTTCCTCTTGGTTAGTTATGGGTGATTTCAACACTGTTTTGGGAGCTTCATGAGTTTTTAGGCATTCGTTCTCCAGCTCGTAGCTCCTGTGAGGATTTCAGGTATGTTATTAAGGATTGTGATTTAATTGGTGTTCGCTCCTAAGGTGCTCGTTTCACTTGGGCTAGGGGTCGTTATCCCCGTACTAGAATTGAGAGGAGATTAGATAGAGTTTTGGTTTCTGAGAGTTGTATTTCCTGTTGGCAGGACATTTCTTGTGTGGCTCTCCCTCGTAGCTTTTTAGATCATTGTCCATTGGTGATTTATCGGATATTGAGAACATTAGTCCTAGGCCTTTCCGGTTCTAGAGCATGTGGTTGGATCACCTAGATTTTATGGATTTAGTTCGTCGTATTTGGAGTTCCTCTTTTATGGGTAAGCCTTCTCAGATGGTTATCAACAAGCTGAAGAGGTTGAAGAATGCTCTCAAGACTTGGAATTTGAGGTTTCGGGGATCTTAACTCCAATATTACTGGGAAATCGACATAACTTCAGTCTATTCAGCTTCAGATGTCTAATCTGGGTTTTTTCAGAGGAGTTTTTCTTGGCAGAGTCTCGTGTTCATCATGAACTTGACGTGTTATTACGCAGACATGAGTGCTTTTTTCGTGATCGGTCAAGAGTGAAGTGGCTGCAAGATGGTGACCATAATTCCTCATTCTTTCATGCCTATGTCAGACATAAGCAGTATATGAACGCTTTGTCTTCCCTCTCGATTAATAGGGTGATTACTGATGACTGTTTGAATATCATGGATCTTATCATCGAGTTTTATTCGAACCTCTTTTCTTCGGATCCTTCTCGGGTTGAGACAGAGTTCTCGGTGGTGGAGGTGTGATTTCTTCTATGGTGACTGATGTGGAAACGCTTTTCTGATTAGCATTCCTTCGACAGACGATATCCATGATGCAGTTTTTGCTATGGATGCAGCCTCTGCCCCTAGGCCAAACGGTTTTTCTGGAGGGTTCTATCAGCGTTGCTGGGAGGTGGTGGGTAGTGGCGTGGTTCTTGCAGTTCAGGAAATTTTCCGTACATGGGTTATTTTTTCGGGTTTGAACTCCAGTTTCATTGTTCTTCTTCCGAAGCTGAAGGATTCAATTTCGATAGACCAGTTTCGTTAGATTGTGCTTAGTAATTTCTTGTTCAAAATCTCTTCCAAAATTTTGACGGATCGGTTAACTTAGATTACAGCTAGGATTGTCTCTCCTCATCAGTTTGGGTTCATCTGGGATGGTCATATTGAGGACTATATCGCTTTAGCTTCTGACTGTGTGAATATGTTGTAGGGAAAAACAGGCGGCGGAAGCTAAAAATTAGGTTTGTATATTTTAAAAATTTTCCTTTTAAAAGAAAGAACCTTAACCCTTGATTAATTAACATATAGTAAAAGTATCGTATCTTTTTCACATGTCGATTGATTTTGCGTCGATTTGAATCCGCTTTCGAATTGAATCCGCAAGATCTTCCAATCCAATCATGAACGTGAATCACCTAGGAGTGTGAGCTCCCTTCTCTTTGAATTGTAAATCTGAGGATGGAAAAAATAAACCTTTTTCTTTTGTTAGTCACAATAATCATCCTAGACAAAATAAAGAACGTTTGGTCACTTGTGAATTCTTAATCTTTTTAATCAAGAACTCGTGTGAACCCTAATTCGATCTTGTGCATAAAGTCTTTTGATGTAAAAGCTTCTAGTGCACTATCGAAAATAAAACGCTCCTTATTCTTCTTCTCTTTGGCCGAATTTTACACTACTTTCTTGAGTTAGAAGTTTTTTTTATTCAAAAGCAAGAAAATAAAAATTTTCCAAAAAAAAACTTCTTCTTTTTAACTACCATTATTAATTCCGAATTTAATATAATATATATATATATATATAAGTGATGGCCTAATCCTCACTCAAGTAGGATTTCTACCTTGTAGTCAAATCCTCACACAAGTAGGATTTCTACCTTGTAGTCAAATCTTCACACAAGTAGGATTACTTTTTCACCAAGTCTCCTATTAACTTCGAGTTTTAACCATATTCCAACTCATGAGTGTATTATCCAATAATAAATTATTGAATATAATATTGTGACTATATCAAAAACTTTCTAATTTGACTAGATAAATAAAATACTTTTATTTATCTACTTATCAAATATAGTCTTTGATACTTATCATACTACCAACAATAGTATAACACTAGGAATCCTTCTCCTAGTTAGAAAAAGATTTTGACTTTTAATCTAACAATTAATTAATTGATAAATTAATTAATTTCCATTTGATTAATAAGATAAAATAAAACAATATATTAGACTAATTAATTTAGCCTTGCTGCCCAAGTAAATACTTTGTGCAATATATTATTTTCCCATTTTATTAAATCCATTGGACTTTAATAAAAAGTTCACATGTGAACTAGATCTATTCTTACTATAAAAGAAACAGGTCTACATGCCTTAAATTTAATACATTAATATAATCTAGCAGCCCATTTAATTAAAATGTGCAAATTATATTCTTAATGTATGAATGGAATGCTAAACGCACCCCATTAGGGCCATCCTAGGGTTCCTACATCCTTGGCCACCCATTCCAGGCCTTTTTTGAAGAGTTGCCGCGTGTCTTGATCACACATGACCACACCTCTCCAAAACTTTTGGATTCCGAAATCCAAAAACAATTCTATATGGACCCATAAATTGGTCCAGTAGAATATATCAAGTAATCCATGCAAGTTCGGTGCGAATTGGGGATCTTGGCGAGCTATCTAATTTAAGCTTCAATAGACATAACCTAATCACAATCAACAAATGATTCACTTAGGTCCAATCTATTAATTTTAGCTCATTCTACTAAAGAGCTAAAATTGAACTCTTAAATAAAGATAGAACAAGATAATATTTCTCATTCGTAACCTAGACTAATCTTATTGGAGATAATGTATCCTCATGAAGAATATCAGTAATCACTAAGAGCTCATAGACCACATATAGCTCTCCTAGTTAGTATATTTACTCATATGACCACATTTTGAACTTGGATATTTTGACTTGTCCAGAAGCTATGTTTCAATAGATACTATTGCAAACTTAACAGTAAGATTTAATATCCAATACCTCAAAATATCCATATGATGATATTCTATTTACATTTAATAAATAGAGTCACGATGTCCATAGCTATAAATGAAATCCTCTATCGATTAACAAATGAATACCACCAAACTATCGAGGATAGACTATATTGTATAATCGTACTCATTGATAACTCAAATGATAACACTTGTAACTATAAGTCCATCATTTATCTCAGGATTGAGATAGACTCTCCGATTGTTCTCAAGTGAAAACTTTTATCCATTGACGGTTCTGGATAAAGTATTTCACTGTGATCCTATTCAATGCACCTAGTGCACTAGATTATTTTCCCAAAAACAATACACTTTGATGATTTTAGACTCATTATAACACATTTGATCCCACTCAAATGCTAGCAAAAGAATCTACAACTTTAACAAGGTAAATGCACCCAACCTTTATCTTAAGTTGTGAACATTGTTCAAGACTAACTAAGGAATTGTATCTACCTCATACATATCCAGATGTACGAACAATTATTCATCTCTCATAGTCTTTTGACCTTATGATTATTTACTTTTGACAATTATAATAATTAAACTATAAATGCTATAAGATTTGGTAAACTATAAATCATTTTATTAATATGAAAAGATTGTCAAATGTATCATTACACTCTTGCTATTGAGCATAATCCTAACATGTGTTGCATAAGAAGTGTTATGGAGGCAATTTGGCCATGAAGATAGATATCAGCAAAGCTTTCGATACTCTGGATTAGTCTTTTCTTTGTAGAGTTCTTCAAGCTTTTGGGTTTTCTCCAGTTTTTATGGATTGGATTGACAACATCCTAGGATCTTCGAGGCTTTCGGTGCTGATCAATGGGTCCCTTGAGGGTTATTTTAACTGTTCTAGAGGGGTTCGTTAGGGTGACCCTTTTTCCCCTCTCTTGTTTGGTATTGCGGAGGATTTCCTTAGTAGGCTTCTGTCGAGGATGGTGGATTTCTCTCAGTTATTGCCTATTTCTTCTCTGAGGGGATTTTAAGCTCCCACTCATTTACTTTATGTAGATGATGTTCTGATTTTTTGCAGAGGCACGGTTCGGAATCTAAAGAATATCATGAGTGATTTGGATGTTTATGGTAACATTTCAAGTCAACTGGTTAATTGGGGTAAATCTTTTATCTATTTTGGATCTTCTATTTCCCCATCTCGGATTGGTAGATTGCAGTCCTTGGTTGGTATGCAGATTGGTCAATTGCCTTTCTCTTACTTGGGGGTCCCGTTATTTCGAGGAAAGCCCAAGAAGTCCGTGTTACAATCTATCGCGGATAAAATCATGTCTAAGTTAGTTAAGTGGAAGAGGAAAACCCTTTCTTTGGCTGGTCGCGCTACTCTGATCAAGTCGGTCATTACATGCTCCTTTGTGCATTCTTTTATGATCTACACATGGCCTTCTTTTTTGCTGCGGTTGGTTAATCACAAGTTGAGAAATTTTTTGAGGATAGGTTCTTGTGAGGAGACTAAACTGATTCGGGTTGCTTAGGATCGTTGTTGTATGCCTTACTCTCAAGGTGGTCTTGGTTTGAAGGATCTTGGGTTACTGAATGATTCTCTTTTAAATAAGCTCACCTGGAAGTTTATGACCTCTGAGAGTTTTGCTTTTTCGTTTCTGAGGGAGCAGTATCTCACGCAGCTTCGAAAATCTCATGGGGGTATGTCACTTCCTCGATTTGGCCTTATTTTCGCTCTCATTATTCAGATCTTCTTAAAGAGGGCATTTGACTCATTGGTGAGAATTCTCAGTGATATTTTTTTGGATCGACAATTGGTTAGGGGTTCCCATTCTTGAGCTTCTGGGGATTCCTGATTACTTGGCTAGCCTTCTCAGGGCAAGAGTTTCTGATTTTATCCATGATGGTAGGTGGGTTCTTGACGATAGTTTTCGAGCCCGTATTCCAGATCTCTATTTTCTAATCGATAGGATTGCTATCTCTTCGGTTGCAGATTCTTTGGTGTGGGCTTATTCTTCAAATGGGCATGTTTCTTGCAAGTCGACTTATTCCCGTCTGATTCGTGATTCTCCGCAGGTCTCTTGGTAGAGGGATGTTTGGTGCCGTTGTATCCCTCCTTCCCGTTCAGCTTTGACATGACGTCTTTTGTTGAATCAGCTTCCCACATAGGATCGCTTATATAGGGATGGGTTTCACTTAGCTTCCCAGTGCAGTGTTTGTGGGGTTAGTAGAGAGTCTTCTGACCATCTTTTCATTTCGTGCCCCCTAGTGGCTGCTCTTTGGGAGGAAGTTTTTTTCAGCTTTTTCAGAGCCGTATTTCTGCCGATTCGTGGAGCTCGTTCTTCTCCCTAGACCATGTCATTTTCGTTTAGTGATTAGGTACGGGTTTTATGGAAGACAGTTATTCATGCCATGGTTTGGAGTGTGTGACTTGCCCGTAACTAGTGGGTTTTTGAGAGTAAGGCTATGAAGTTCAGATCTGCTTTGCCTTTGGATTTAGTGTGCGGTGTCTGATGCTAATAGGTTAGAGATTGGGTGTATGTGTAATTGTGTAGATGATTTTTTGATTCTTGATCGGTTTGATCTCCATGGTCGTCCGGCTAGGGCCCTGGTTATCAGGAGTGTGATTTGGTACCTCCAGCTCCTGGTTGCATCAAAGTTAATACTAATGGTGCCGCCTTGAGTTCTCCAGGTGTTAGGGGTTGTGGGGGTGTCTTCCGTAATTGTAGAGCTTTTGTGAAGGGTTGTTTTGCTGTTCCTCTTGGTCAGGTGTTTGCGTTGGAAGCAGAACTTCTTACAGCTTCGATGACCATTAATTTTGCTTGGCAGAATCGGTGGCATCGGATCTGGCTTAAGTGTGATTCTTCTTATGTGGTTCAACTGCTTTCTTCTCGCTCCGAGCAGATTCCTTGGCGGATTTGGCAGGCTTGGCGACGCTGTATCTTTCAGATATCGAAAATGGAGTTTCAGGTTTCTCATATCTTTAGGGAGGGGAATCAGGTTGCAGACTCTCTTTCTAAGCATGCTTTGGGGTTGGAGGTTGATTCGTGGTGGGCAAACACTCAGTCTTTCTGCTCTTTTTTGGTTGTCAATGATTGCATGGGTCGGGAGTCTTTCATTTTTCTTGATGTTTTCTATTTATATTTTTTATGGCCTGCGTGCCAATGTTTTTATTGTGATTGTTTCTTTTGGTTTTTGTGTTTTTTTGGTTTTTGTTACTTTTCATTTTATTCTTTTTATATTATTGATGGATACTGCCTAGGGGTTTTTCAGCATATAATCGCTTGTGATGCTTTTTTCCTCTAGGTCACTCCAATTTTATCACAAAAAAAAAAAAAATTACTCTTATACGCTATTTCTAATTAAAAAATCTTAATAAGGGAAAATATGACTTAATTCCTTATGTGTAATCGTAATGTTTACCAAGAACTTATTTATGATTGCAATGTTTACAAAAAAAAATAGGTTATATGTATTTTCTTGCTGTCACATAAGTTGTTTTGGAATTATAATATAAATTTTTTGAATAATGAATGAATAGGAAAATATTGTCAAATAAAAAAAATAGAAAAAAAGAGTTGAACACAAGATGGTTGAAAAACAAAATGTATGAAATTGAAGACACCATGCTTCCAGTTGGACCTGGCGGTATTACGACATGCTACCACCCAAGTTCATGCCACAGCTTGGTAATTTCACCAAACAATCAACCAAAATCAACAATACATTTCAAATTTCAAATTAATGAGGCACTATTCTAAAATACCGTTTTTTATTAGGGATATTATCATTTCCCCTTTGAGATTCACTATATTAGAATATTTGTCGACTCTAGTTCCAATAATGGTCATTTTTCCTCTCTTGTTTACATTATTTGTCGAGTGGTGCTATTGGCACACCACCCCCTACTGATCTATTCATGCCCAATTTTTTAATTATATAATATTCTTTTTTTTCCTTTATCAAAATTATTTAAAGAGACATACAATTTAGGATAGAAATCTTTTACAAAGTAAATCTATTAAAATCTTATATTCCTTTTCTAAAAAAAAAAACTCATTAATCTGTTTCTTCAAAAAAAAAAAAATTAACTCTTAAACCCTAAAATCTGCTTCTTACATACATCTAAAATATTATGAAAGAGTTTGAGAACGATATCAAGAAAATTAAAGAATTGTCTAAGAATGATATCAAACATCTTGAAGAATTATCTGAGAATGACATAAAGCAAGAATTGTCTGACAATGATAATAAGCATCTGGAAATAATTCATTCTTTGGAAATAAGTTTGAAGTTTATTTTTTCTTTAGAATGATATCAAGTTGTTGTTGTGTTGAAGTACCATGTTATTTTTTATTTTTTCGTTTCCGAAATAAGATGAAAAAAAAAACTAAAAATAAAGAAATAAGAAGAAAAAAAATAAATCAATCAATGGAGGTGAGAGAGATGTATACAGATACATAGATAAGAGATAGATAGATCATATATGATATGTATTAAGTTTGAAAAAAAGAGTAAAATGGGTAGTTTTGGAAATAAACAAAAAAATTTAATAAAAACATTTAATTTTATTTAATTAAATCAAAATTTTAAAAAGTGGAGTATGAATAGATTAGTAGGGGGTATGCCAATAGCATCACTCTTATTTGTCATTTACCTATTTCATGTTACTTTTTCTGTTAAAAAAAACACATTGGTTGTTAAACTCGAAAGGCATAATGGGAAATTGACATCAAGGAATTTAAAAAATATATAAAATTTGTTAAAAAAACATTTTAAAAAAAATCCTTTCACATTCTCTCACTTCTCTCCTCTCTCCTCATCATTTTCTTTCTCTCGATCAAAATCCAACTCCCTCCCATCAATAAACCCAAAAATCAACAACACTAAAACAAGAAAAAAACAATCATTTATCATTAGTTTTCCTAGAAACCTAGCCATCATCACAAACCTACCATCAACTCCACCCACCAAACACTCCTACCAACAAATCCATACAAACCACAATCGACAGTCCGAATCAAACTCACCAAACATAGGTTGAATCAAACCACCACTAGTGGTCGAATCAAACACATTCTCTTCCCTCTCTTCTTTCTCGCTCATCTCTCTCTCATTCGTCGGTCAGATCGAGTGGAGGAGATCTGCACTAATGGTGGTGATTTCTTTAAATTTTTTTCCATTAATTTTTTTAAAACTCATTTATTTACAATTATTGAAGGGCAAAAAAAACTATTTAATGGGAAAATTGATTTTTTTTTTTTTTTTTTGTAACTGGAAGGGGAATATGACAAATAATGTGAACTAGCTGTTAATAATATCACTTTTTATTATTGTGAAAATATGAAAAAAAAAAATTATAGTGTGAACAGACAATTTTGATTAGGGGTGTGCATAATTTTGATCCACTAGATTTATTGTATCCGATCTAATTCATTCATTTTGATTGAATTTAAGGATATGATCGGATTAAAATGAATCTAAAATTCAAATCCAAGTTGTGATCAAATAATGAATTTTTATATTTTGTCAATAAATAAGGCTTAATTTATATGTTGCTATACTTTTATTTATTTACTTATCTTATAATATGAGAACAGTCTAATCCAATCTAAATACTCAGTTTTTGAATTGTGCAGTGTAGTTAGTTTCTTTCTTTTATGGATCAAGGCAAATCCAACAATTCTGATTGGTCATACACTCCTAATTTTGATTAGACATTAATTTTTCAAATCTCGCTAGCAACAAGGTAGGGAGGAGTTTAGTTTATATTTATTGTAATACAAAATTAACAATTTTGGGTTCAAATCTCAATCACACTCGAGTAGGGAGAGGTTTAGTTTATATTCATTGAAATAAAAAACAATTCACATAAAACCAATATTATTTTGACTCTCGGTTTATACACCCATGCTCTTGTAAAAAATTAGGTTGTCACACTTTGTAAAATAGATCGATGTTCAGTCAAAAAAAAAATAGATCGATGTGACAACTAGGTGTGACAACCTAGTTTTAATGTAAGAAAAATGTGAACGTTACATAATTTTTTTTATTAGTTGAGAGATGTATTTCCATTACATTCTTATATACATTCTTATATTAGACACAAACTTTTGATAAAATAACACTTTGGTTGGTTCCAATTATAGGAAGATAATCCTTTCCAAAAAAAAAAAAAAAAAAGTGCTAGAATCAATCTTTTAACCCATTCTCTCAACCCACCCTCTCTTCAACCCACCCTCTCTTTATGTAATGACATGTGGATAACATATTAACATTAATTGGTACACATTAATCATTGAACCTTTATAAATGGCTTCATTTATCTTTTTATTTATAATGAAAACCAATACTTAACTTCCAATTATTTAATATCATCCTTAAAAAAAAAAGATTTCAGGTCTACAACTCTATAGCTTCTCTTAAAAAAAATTCATTTCTTTTTCTTGACCATGTGTGTACAGAACCAGATTGAATTGCTCTTATATTTCATTTTACCAAATTTTTATTCCAAAAAACAATTGCAGAATATTTGTACTAAAACAATATTTTTTTAAAAAATTAAGTGTACATATTTTCATCTGAAAAAAATACTTCTGACTTTTGAATATCTACAAAACATATATAAGAAAACTTTAGCCAATTTTAGCATGAAATGAGAAATATTTTCTTACGTTACTCACTGTTCATGTTAAAAAAAATTCATATATCCATACGGTTTTAATAATTTATACATTTAAAACAATCTATTAATTGGAAGCGCGCACACACACACACACATATATATATATATATATATATATTGATAATCGTGATTTTTTTTTTCTGTTTTTAGGTTTTACCGATCACATTTGATTTTCCACAACTTTTGCTTTTTGAACTTCCTCCTCAATCGTTTCTCTCGATTTATGGTCTTGCACTCTTGTTAGGCTGCAGTATTGTTGTGGTCCGATTTGCACAGAGCATAGTAATGTAGTATTTATATATAAATCTGATATTTTTTTAAATGATATTAAATGACAATTTATTAAAGTTAAAGATGAAAAACAATTTTGGAAGTTAGTTGTTGGTTTGTATTGTAAATAAAAAGATAAATGATGTTATTTATAAAGACTCAATGTTTAATATGCAAAATTTAATAATGTTCACATATCAACACATGAAGAGAGAGTAGATTAAGAGAGTGAGTCTAGCATTCCTAAAAAAAATATGGGAGGATAAGATTATTTATTTATACCACTAGAGGATCGATAATTCAAACTTGAGACATTGATAATTGAACGAGCGTTATTTACTATCAAGCCACGATGGAGGAATATGGAAATTAAATGGATCATATGGGAATTTTATATATTACAAATTTTGTTTTTCTTGTTGTAACATTACTATTGTTTGTTTGGAATTATTATATAATTTTATTTATTTTTTAAAAAAATGAGTGAATAGGAATAAATTGTCTAATAATAATGATTAAAAAAAAGAGTTGAACATGAGATGGTTGAAAAATTAAATGTATGAAACTGTAGACACCAAGCTTCCGTTGGAATAGTGGTATGATTCTGAGTGTATGTGTTTCATACCACCATGGTTCGGACCAGCTTGGTAGCAACATCAATCGAACAAAAGCGACCTAATGACCTATCGAGTTAATGAGGTATTCTAAAATACCTTTTTTATTATTGTGAAAATATGATTATTTATGGACAATTACCAATTTGATACTGGATTTTTTTTAAAATTCCAAGTTATTTGCGACTTTTATAAAAGTGATCAAATTGGTTCTCATATTTTTTTCAAGTGCCAAAATAGTCACTCTCCTTTTAGAAGTGACCAAATTGGCCCCTTTAACGGTTTAATGGATGTTCAATATAACAGTTGACTTTAACAATTTTAGTTAAAGTATGTAAATACCCTTTATTTGTCATATTATTGCAAAGTTGTTTTGTCTTTTATTCATTAAATTCATCATTATAATTACAACGAAATTCAAAAATATTATTAATAAAACACCATTCTTACCATTTTTAATTAAAATGTTCTAAAAAAATCTAAAAATATTTTAATAAGACAATGTCAATTATACCCTTAGTTACCATTCATTTCCAGTTTAGTCTTTTATCATTTTTATATAATTTTTTTTTTGTTAATATTATGCAAGCACTGTTGTCAAAATTATTCTAAAATAAAAATCCTCAAATAAAATAAATAAAAATATACATGTGTTAGAAGAAACTATGCATGTGTCATTATTATATTGTTTAGGTGTAAAATACAATTTTTTTCCCTACACAGTTAAAGTTAACTGACTGGAACTTAGTTAGAGGGACTAATTTGGTACTTGAAAAAAATGGAATGACCAATTTGGTTACTTTTGCAAAAGTCGCAAACAACTTGAAATTTTAAAAAAAAGTCCAGGACCTACTTAATAATTACCCGATTATTTATTTACTTTTTGATTAGGTGTGTTCATGATTCTGTTCCATTAATATTCACTGTATTTGATCTGATCCATTCAATTGGATTGAATTTGAGGATATAATTGGATCAAACTGAATCCAAAATACTAATCCATAAGGGATTAAATGACGGATTTATATATGGCAATCCGGATCAATAAATAAGGCCTAATTTATATGTTGCTCTATATTATTTTATTTACTTATCTTCTACCGTGAGTCTCAATTAACAATAGAATCCAAATACTCAATTTTATGTATTGTGTAGTGTAGCTAGTAATGGTTTCTTTCTTTTATGGATTGTGGTAAATTCTATAATTCCGATCTGTCATACACTCCTAATTTTGATTATACATATATACATACTCTTGTAATGTAATGAAAATAAACCAAGAAAGAAAAAAAAAATACAAAAGAAAAGTTTCTCAACAAAAAAAAAAGAGCCAAGGTAGACTGGTAGTGGAGTATAGTTTATGTTCACTGCAAAAAAAAAAAGAAAAAAAAAAAAGAAAGAGAGAGCAATTTTGGGTTCAAATCTCAATCACAGTAGAGTAGAAAGAGGCTTTAGACGTTTAGTTTATATTCGTTGTAAAATTGTAATAAAAAAAACGGTTCACATAAAACTGATATTATTTTGAGTATTGGTTTCTATATGGGGTATTATCACTAAAGTCCCTACTTTTTTTTATGAATTGTCACATTTTTAAACATCTTTGTCATATTAGTCACTTTAGTCCCTTGTTTTTTCAAAATACATAACTTTAGTCCATTTGACCAAAAACTAAGGGTCAACTATAATATAATATATAAAAATACAATTTTACCCTTTATTGTTATTTTTAAAATTTTTCCCTTTAGTCCCTCTAATTTCAATAATAGCTGGTCAATCCGTGAAAAAATAAAATGCTTTTATCAAGGATTGAACCTTCAACCTAGTGATTAATAGCAACTACCTCTAACTAGTTGAGCTACTCTAGTTTATTGTTGAGGATTTGTTGATTTAAATGTATATATCTAATCTGTATATATAATTTAAAATAAACTTATATTTAATAATAATATATAAAAACATATTTATGAAAATGAAAAAGAAAATAACAAAATAAAAGGAAATCTAAAAAATCTAAAAAATCAAAGCCTGTGATTTTTTTTTCTTTTTTTTGGATTTTTTTTTTCAAAAAATATATTATTTCAATTTGATAAAAAAAAAACCCAGAAAATCAAAGACCCGTAAATTGAAAAGGGAAAAAAATCAACAACAAAGAAGAAAAATAAATAAAAATTCCTTTTTTTTCCTTTTTTTACTTTTATTTTGTTATTTTCATTTTCATTTTCATTTTCATAAATATGTTTTTATATATTATTATTATTATTATTATTATTAAATATAAGTTTATTTTAAATTATATAAACAGATTTAAATTAGTTTAATTTGATATACATTTAAATCAACAAATTCTCAACATCAAACTAGAGTAGCTCAATTGGTTAGAGGTTGTGGCTTTTAATCAAAAGGTTGAAGTTTCAATCATTGATAAAAGCATTTTATTTTTTCAGGGATTGACCAGCTATTATTGAAATTAGAGGGACTAAAATGAAATTTTTTAAAAATAACAATAAAGGGTAAAATTGTATTTTTATATATTATATTATAGTTGACCCTTAGTTTTTGGTCAAATAGACTAAAATGATGTATTTTGAAAAAACAAGGGACTAAAATGACTAATATAGTAAAGACGTTTAAAAAAGTGACAATTCATGAAAAAATAGAGACTTTAATGATAATACCCCGTTTCTATATCCATTCTCAGGTGTGGCCTGCATAGGCATTGTTTGGTTCGGGTTGTTTTTTACCATTCCCAAGTCAAACTGTTATTTAAACATTTTAATATTTTACAACTCAAACCAAACCAATAAAAATGAATTTGGTTTAACGATTTAGGATTAAACCTAAAATAGTAACTTCAATATATTATTTTATTTAATTTGAGTTTTTCAGGTCGTTCCATTACCAAAACTATTAATGAATTAAAATTAGTGCTGCATAATCACATATTTTTTTATTTGAATAAATATTATCCTATATATATATAGATATGATATGATAAATAATATTACTAGAATTAACTCAATTGCCGACAACTAAAACTTATAAAATAAAACTAATTCATTCAAGTTTTCAAATGAAACAAAAGTAACTAATTTAGATTTATGAAAGACAAAAGGATAGATTGTGAAGGAAAATGAAAAACTATACAGTGGTTTGTGTTGGGTTATTGTGAAAATAAACCAACTCACAAACCAATACAAACCAATCAGATTATATTTAATTAACTCAATGGATTTTTTTTTTTAACAAAACCAAATCAACCCAGTTTAAATTAGTTCAATTTGGACCGGTTGATCGGTTCACGGTTTGAGTGCCCACCCCATCCTCTTGTAAAAAATTAGGTTGTCACACATTGTAAACATACGAGGTTGAAAGTTGAAACCCAATTTTTAATGTTATTGAAAAGAGTAGTGCTATTAGCGGTTTATCACCCCTCTATTGGCCTAATGAAGTCCCACTTTTTAAAATTTATTTTATTACATTTATATCCTTTATCCAAATTAATTAAAGAGATATATAATTCAATAAAAACTTTCGAAAAAGTGAATTCTAATAAAGCCCTAAAATGTTTTGTTTCTAAAAAGTGTATAATTTGTTTGTTTGGAAAAAAAATGTATAATTTGTTTGCCCCAAATTTTTTTTTGTAACTTTTAAACCCTAAAATGTTTGGATGCGGATATTGTCACCCATAAAACTAACTATTACACTCATTTTTATAAGTATACAAATATCTAAAATTTAAAAAATAAATATTACTATAAACACTCATCATATTGCCAACAGTATCCTTAATGAAATGAATATATTCATTTTAATACATTTTATTTATAAACTCTCTTAAATTATAAACAAACCCAATTTATAAAAAAAATCATAATATTTTTGGAATCAAATCATCTTCCAATGATGGTCCACTTTACTTTTGGAAATGTCTCGAATGTAGAAGTCTTATAAAAAAGAAGATGTAGAACTGGATTGTATATGAGGTCTAGAGATTTTCAATATGGAATTCTCTTATATATATATACAACTATCTTAAAAAAAATTAGTAATATCTACAACTATCTTTAAAAAAATTTATTTTATTTATTGATAGAGTTCATAACTAAACATAGATGAAAGAAAAAAAAAACTAAAATAATACCAACCTCTGTTATATGGTAATCATGTGATGATGAGAAAGCTTGATACTTGAAACAAAATTATAGTTTAATTATGGTTTATCATAAAAATTAGGGTTTATCATAAATTTTTTTTTAATAAAGAGACACAGTTGAATATATATGTGTAATTAATGAGTGTACATATATATATATATATATATTTATTTTTAATTAAAATAATTTTTAATTAATGGTAAATTTCTATTGAAATATTTTTACAATATTTCATAAAATATAGGATATACTAATTAGTTTTATAAGTGATAATATAAACATCCAAAATGTTTTTATTTCTTACGCGGATACAAAATATAACGGGATATCATGCATTTTGAAGTAATCTCTTCTTTAGAGAAATAAGTTTATTGATTTTTAAAATATAGATCAAAGTTGAAATGCAAGTGTGAAAGCAGAATCGGGGATTGTACCTAGTCGGAAGCCTACTACCAATACGAAAAATCTCATGAACACGAAGCAAATCTCTACATTCCATAATTGTTTCTGTTTTGACTGTTTCGCAGAGAAGAGAAAGATTCCCTTCTTCATTGAACCATTGTTCTTGGACTGTTTTTTCCGGTATACAATGTGTACTCCACGTCTCCACACACTGCACAAATATAGACAAACCAGTACCTATATACTTTTGGATTGCAAAAAATCATAAGCCAATCAGTTTTTTTTTTTCCGAAATATATCAATAAAATTATTTAATTTTATATAATAAAAAAAATAAAAACGATTAAATCATTAAAGAGGTGTCATTAGCACCACTTCAGTCAAAAATAAAAAAAATAGTGAATAGTCCAATAAAAAAAGGTTGATTGTAAGATTGAAAAGTAAAATGTATAAAATTTAGTGTACCATCCTTCCATGTGGACTTGGTGGTATGATGGTGACTTTATTATGTCATACCACCTAGGTTCAAAGGAAGCTCGGTATCATGAATTAATTATGCATGGATTACTGGAAATTGGATCATGCTTCATAATTAATGAGGTATTCTAAAATACCTTTTTTAATTTCAAAAGATTGTGTTGATCCTAAAGTATAAAGGAGTTTAGTTTATATTTATTGTAATATTAAATTATTACGTTTGGATTTAAATTTCACTCACACTAACGGGTTGTTTGTTTTTTTGTTTGAAGACTGAACAGTCCTGAATTTTTCTGAAGACTGAATAGAGACTGAAATCTGAATTCCAATGACATGTTTGTTTGTTTGTTTTTTTTTTCCTTACATCTGAATGTATTGTTAATATGTTTGTTTTTTAAAGGTAAAATTGTCTGAAACTAAGTAATTTTACATTTATATCCATGTTAAACAATTATACATATCATATGGAATAAAAATAATCCAAAAATAATAATTATATATCAACACATATGATCATGATCTTCTTCTTCGATTACAAAAAACTTCATTTTTACTAAGAAAAAAAAAATATTCAAAAATAAAAAGGGCAGCACAAAAACTCACACAAAACACTCTAAAAAAATAATATATAAATATCACCATAATATCATAATAAAGTATTGATATTAAACATCAATATGAGAAGTGATTATGGTTCTTTTTTATTTTTAAAACTATTTAACATAAGCAATATAATAAAATAAAGATTTATTTACCATATATAATTATGATGAAATTGGAAATATGTTATATATGGAGGATAGTATCAGAAGAGAAGATTTTGGATTGCATTTAATGTAATTAAATGATTTGCAATTAAGTGAAAAGTCACGATTTTTTACTTTTTATTTTAAGTTGTTTTTTAGTATTTTTAAGTTGTTTGACCACTTAAAAAAAAAATAAACAACTAAATAATTATGATTCGGACCTATTAAGTTTTAAGTGGAAAAAACAAGCAATCCCTAAAACAAAGAGAGTTTCAAATAGATCGATTAATGTTCATCGTAATATATATATATATATATATATAAGTTTGGATTTAAATTTCACTCACACTAAAGCAAAGAGAGTTTCAAACGGATCGATTAATGTTCATTGTAATATATATATATATTATTATTTATTGGATGTTTCTACTTGTTAACTATTGCTTTTTCTAAAATGTTTTTTTAAGCCATTAATTTTTTTTTTTGTATTATAACAAAAATTAAAAAGCATATTTTATTTTTATCATCATTCATAAAATAAAGGCAGAAATGACTGCATTTAGAAAAATAGTGGCGTATACCAGACATGACGTCGGTTCTGGTTCCGGTTTCGGGAAAAAGGGGAACCGGAATCGAATCTGAACCTCCTTAAGACCGGTTCAGGTTACTGGTTCCGATTGGGCGGTTCCGACGGTTCGGTTCTTAAATTTTGTTTTTTTAAAACCCACTCTCATCTCTCAGACTCACCACTCACGTCACTCAATGTCTCTCTCACAAATCAACACAATGCACAACACATCCCCAAATCAACACAACACAGTGAACACTTCTCTCAACCTAGATCATCATCACTCTCTCTCTCCCAAATCAACCCATATTTTCCGGCATCTTCTTCTTTCTTCTTATTTCTCCTTCTTATTTCTTCTTCGTCTTCTGCAGTTGGCAGATTCCTCATCTGTCATCTTCTTCGTCTTCGGTCTTCTTGGTTGGATCAATTGATCGAGAGAGATGAGATTGGGGTGGTGCCAGTGGTGGTCGACTGGTTGACGGTCGGTGTGATTAGTTTAGGTGGTGGTGGTGGGTCATGGGTGCTTGAGCTTGAATGGTTTGGATTAGAGAGAGAGATCTAGTATTATAGTTTGGATTTTGGAAAAGAGAGATCTAGGTTTGTGGTAGAGATAGATATGGGTTTATGGTAGAGAGAGAGAAATGAGAGATCTGGTTGAAGCCTAGAAGGTTCTGGAAATTTGAATCGGGTTCCATGAATTAAAAAAATAATAATAATGGTGGAACCGCTGGTTCGAACCGGACAGTTCCTCAAATTTTAGTAACCGGAACCAGAACCGCCCCGGTACCAATTTCTGTTTTTTCCAGATGGTTCCGGTTCGGTTCGCCGGTTCGAACCGAACCGGCGTCATGTCTAGCGTATTAAAAGTTGTAAATTTAGAAAAATAGTGGCGAATACTATAGCAAGTTGCCGGTGAAAGTTGTATGATTTATCAAAACGATTCCAACAATATTATAAACCTAAATATGAGATAGTTTTCCCCATAAAAATGTACTATGTAAGATTTGATCAAATACAATATAAATGATTCAGTGATCACATATTCCATTTATGTAAAATTCTACCAAATACAATATAAATGATTCAGTGATCACATATTCCCATTTATGACTGTTGTATTGAAATTATATGGGTAAAAACAAAATATAATTATTAAATTTGACCATGTTATAAATAAATGAGATAATAAAAGAAAGAGAGATTAGAGAGATTAGAGAGATATCAGTAACATTGAAATAAGAGAGAAGCGAGACAGAGAGAGAGAGAGAGATTAACTTTGTATAACTGTATGTGTATTGAACAGTTGAACTTCAGCTAGGCGTTTACAATAGAGAGACCACTATGTATATATAGTCCTTCAAAGTTAGTCCCACTTGCATCAGTGATTTAGAGATGAAGCAAAGTTTTATCATCAGTAATATCAAGTGGACAAAGTTAGACTAAGTCAAGTGGTGGATAGGCGGTGGGTTTATCAAGTGGTGAAAGTCACGTATGTTATAACACCTCCGTTTGGATTTCCACCACTTGTATTTTAATTTGTTAGGGAAAATCCCTAGTATAACAAAATCTTCGCTAAAATATATCGATGATCTTCTTGATCTTGTGGTACTGGCACTACAAAAAAAAAGGGCTATTGGGACGATTTCTTTTCGTCCCAATAGGCCCCAAATTTGTCCCTATTGATCTGTTGGGACGAATAAACTTCGTCCCAAAATCCGTCGCTTTCAGGTGGGTTGCAATAGCTTATTTGGGACGAAAGTTCAAATTCGTCCCTAAAGACTACCTATAGGGACGATTTTGATTCGTCCCATTTGATAACCTGTAGTTTCGTCCCTTTAAATAATATTTCGTCCCAAAAAAAATATCTATAGGGACGAAATTAAAAAAAAAAAGCAAATTTGTTTAGAACCCGCCCCCACCTGACCCGCCCCGCCCACTTTGTAAAAAAAAGCAAATCCAGTGGGATAAAACCTAATCAAAGGGAAAAAAAAAGTACAATGCAAATATATCCATAGTTAATGTTTTCTTCAAAACTTTACTCACATTTATACTTTGTTATGAAAAACCCTATGGGATAAAAACCTTAGCAACGATATCCATTGATCTGTAGGATCAAAGTAATATTTATGATGATCTTATGGATCAAGGTAAAATATATACGATGATTAGCAAGATCAAAGTAATATTTACAATGATCTTCTTGATCAAGACAACATATATATGATGGTCTACTAGATTAATGTAATATTTATGATGATCTTTATGGATCAAACTATTTTTGGGTGTGTTTAAAGAATTGCCTCATTAAAAACCTTATTAGGAAACTTGATTGGAAGGGAAAAAGAGTACAAAACACATATACCCCTAATATAATTAATATGCTTCGTTTTGATATGTTCCCCCCTGATGGGACGCTCCCCCTGATAAAAGTTCATTTGAAGTAATCTTTTAGATTGCTGAACTGAAGCACGCTGATGTTTATTTCATGAAATGCAATAACATCATTTAAATAATTGAAGAGAGTATAAGAAAAAACTTGCTTTATGAAGCGTTATTAAATTGATGTGCCATTATAGGTAAAGCCATGCCTATGAAGACACACGAGTATATAATATGATTATTATATCTTTATCTTATCAGATATTCATTGAAACGGTTATACTATATCCATCTATATTGTTTTTTAATCCATATGAGGATTTTTATATATTCATCAAATACAGATTACGAGATCTCGATTTACGTGCTTCTAGCTTTTTAAATCTTTTATGGATTATAAATATCTGCATTGAGTGTGAATCATATAAATAAATTATTACCATGTCTAGAAGACGTATTTCAAGCCATTTCAAATGCAGCCAAATTTATCAAAAATTCGGAACGTAATCTTATTCATCAGTAGTGAATACCAAGTTTTTGTAAGAAACCTTGTACTACGAGTCGTGCCACATATTTCATGGTCTCGTTTTTCTCAGTACGTTTCCGTATAAAGACCCATTAGTATCTAACTAGTTTGACATCTCCAGGTGTCTGTAGTACTATTGGTCTAAACACTTTATATTTGACTTATGAAGTCAATTCTTCTTGAATTGCTTATTTTCATTTAGGCCAATCATGCCTTTTGTCTACGATCATTGATATTATGAATATCATAATTATCATTTATAATTTCAGTAGCTACTATGTATAAAAATACATCATCAATGATTGTTTCCTTATGAATTCCACATTTCTCTCATATGATTTGTAGAAATTTTCTCACTTTCTATACTCTTGTATCTCTGTTGAGATTTCTTTCATATCAATGGATTTAGTCAATGCATAGACTTGTATAGAAATTTTCTTAATTTCAATATACTTGTATCTCTGTTGAAATTTCTTTCTATTTCAATGGATTCAGTCATTTCATAGATTTATATAGAAATTATCTCAATTTCAATATACTTGTATTTCTGTTGAGATTTCTTTCCATTTCAATTGATTCAGTAATTTCATAGACTTGTATAGAAATTTTCTCAATTTCAATATACTTGTATCTCTGTTGAGATATATCAGACACTTATAGAGTTAATTTAGAAAAAGTGAATTTATTCAAAATTCGAGTTTTGTTTACTTTAGGATCCTAATAACAATACCTTTCAAAGGTTCATAAGCTTATGATATGTATCTGATGTTTTATTTGTTGTGTTTTGCTTTAATTGTTTTGCAGGAACAATTACCCGACCGGGGTTTATGAGATGACAACTTATAAAATTTTGCTACCTTTAATATATCAGGTAACTGATTAATAATCATCTGATGATGAATTATCTTTCTTATCTGAGCGATACAAAGATTGAGATAAGACACATTTATTACATATATAGAGTACTGAACTGATATCTCGGTTTTGTATAAGAGTAACTTTTCATTTACTCTTCTCTTCTGAAGAAACTTTCTATTTGAAAATTAATCAATATAATAATATGTAGATTGTACGTAATAATATAAACTATCAGAAGTTTAAATGATTTAATTGAAGATTAATCAATATCAACATTAATCTCATAATGATATAGAAGTCTTATATCTTAGATCGTGCCACAGATGCAATAAGGAGATATACTACACTATCAAATATCTTAAAAAGTGAGCAAATCAATGACCAATTACAAGTTGTATGGTAAATGATGATAAGTAGTAGGTCGGAGATGAATGCAGCAACATGTAATATAGAATGTCCCCATATAGAAATTGGTAACCTGTTCGAAATAATAAAGTTATCGTAATTACCTGGAGACGTTTGATGAGTGATTCCACTGATCCATTCTGATTATGAGTACATCTGAAAACTAGATGTTGAACATCATACCCAACTGCTTTGCAATATTCATCAAATATCTTGTAAGTAAATTCACTAATATTATCAGGGTGCATTGACTTAATTGGATTGTTTGAAAATTACACCCTAAAAACTGATAATTTGTGTTAGTGATATAGAGATGTTTGATAATACACGAACATGTGATCATCTCGTAGATAGCATAAATTAAAACCATAAAATAATGAAAGGGTTCATTTGGTGGATGAATATATCCATATATACCCCCTTCATCGATAGGGGATTCAAAACCAACTTTTAGAATGAGATGATTCATTTGGTGGATAAATATATCCACATATACCCCATTGAATGATGGGGATTCCAAACCAACATTAGAATGAGATGGTTTATTTGGTGGATGAATATATCCACATATATCCCTTTGAATGATAGGGATTGAAAACCAACTTTTAGAATGAGACGGTTTATTTGGTGGATGAATATATCCACATATATCCATTTGAATGATAGGGATTGAAAACAAACTTTTAGAATGAAATGGTTTTATTACTGTTGACGGTGATTTTTGAGATTACGTAAACTCGATCACGCATCTAACAAGATATGGTAAGTTGACAATAATATTATGAACAAGAAAGAGAAAAAGAGCATGCAAACATAGATTTTACAGTGGTAAAACCCCAAGGTTGGGAAACATCACGGTTGTCGGTGACGACGAGAAAGAAATTCACTATGATCAATCTGTTACAAGCTCGACATCCCTTGCACTCTTGTACACTTAGTTTGAATTAACCCTTCAAGGGTGTTTTTAGGGTCTATTTATACATGTATGAAACCATAATTCTTGGTGTCCAAGTAAAAGTATAACGGTAGTGATTTAATGAGACTCTGACTTGTTAGAGTCATTTTAGTCTTCTTTCTCGTTTTGCATTGCTTGTGTTTCAAACGCATCAGGTCTTTTGCTTATTCTGGACTTTGATATCTCTAAGGAAGTCTGTTTCCTTATTAGAGAATGATTCATGACACCTTATTTGAATAAGATTCTTCTTTTGTGTATTTGAGTCGTGATTACATTGAATTCTACGTTGTCCACGTGTCATGCATCCAAGCGTTTCTCAGAATTGTCCATGTATTGTTTAGCCGACCATCTACCAAACCTGACCAAACTTCTTTCACCCCCGACCAGGGATCTACCCCCGATCGAATAACTAGACCTGCCCATTTGGGTTTTCCCGACCAGATCATCTTTACTTGGTCAATCTAATTACCTTAGTTGAGTTGCTTTCACCCGACTATCTTAGTAACCCTGACCAGGTAGTATGAGGTTATCTTCTAGCCAATTCAAGCTGGTTCAATTCAATTGACATTTGTTGACACGTCACTTTTAATCTACACAAACATGGTGCATATGCTGATGTGTCATCCTTCCGGATTTTACCAATAACAATACCCTCTTAAACATTCAAACCGAGCATCTTGTTCAACAAAGAGAATCTTACTCGGTGAGGTATGTTTAACTCGGGTGTCTATTTGTCTTGTAGCTCATTAATGCTTATTAATGCTTTACAGCTAAGCTTCAATTTTTAGCCATAAACGTTTGATTTGCCCAGGTGATTTGACGTGAGTGACGAAACTGACGGTGGTTTATTTGAATTTCAAATGACGAGTGATCTCCGGGATTCGTACACCAACCCCCACTCTCGCATGATGTCACTTTCACCTATATATATTTTGAAAACTCTTCATTTTTCCCTCTCACACTGATCTTACTTAGCATTTTTCTTCTTCCCAATTGTAACCCTACTTTTCTTCGAAGCTTTTCATCACTAAAAGCTTTCTCGAAACTCTTCATCTTCTTCGGACCTTCAGTTCCACCATCGTCAGCATTCACATTTCATCCACTTTAATTATTCAAGTTTGGATCCTATTACCCGTCACCGCTTTGTTGAACTTTTAATGCATGAAGTTGAAACCGGCAACAAATAGTACCCTGATAGAATTGAGTTTATTTTATGGGGATGTTCTTAAGATTATACCCCTTGAACTCAACCCACAGTTCTCAGCGTTGATTACTCAGTTGCTCATCCTATATTCCAACCTTCTTATTTTGATCCAAACGCTGCTAACATAAACATTACTTCTGCTAATACATGCTCAAATATGTCGAGGACAATAGGAACTGGTCGGGGGAGCAAAGCGACCGCTTGGGATTATCCTATGATCAAATTAAACATCTCTTCCCAACTGCTGAAGATGGACGTCGTCCCTAAGAGGCGTCGAGCACACTTATTGAAGTTTTATGCTGACCTCCTAAGCCCCTTTGACTCTGAGGTAAACGTGGTGACTGAACATGAGATATTAAAGTACAGCGAAAGGTTTGACCTCCCTCAGTCAGCGAAACTTTTCTTTAGCGGTCGACGCGCTATCTGGAACCCTCTTAGGGGTGCTATGGCTATTTATGGGACTATGCATACATCTGAGGTAACGCTGCCCATGCAACCTTTTATCGCTCGATTCTTGGCCGAGGCTGGGATTTCTCCTGTACAACTTACCCCGAACTCTTACCGGGTACTAATCAGTTTATGGCACTTGTGGAAACAGATTGGTGCCAAGTATCCCCGATCCCTCCAGGAAATTCGTAACTTCTATACCTTGGGTCGATCGGACAACGGGGGTACTTTCCATCTTCAGTCCAGCTCTCCTAGCCATTGGATTCCCTGTGGGTACGACGAGAGACCCACCCCTCACATCCAGCAAGGACCATATGGGCTTCATTTGGGAATTTCCCTCGTCCAACAAATACTGGAAAAATAACTGGTTTTTCGTCTGAGAAGATTGGGGCGAGACCATTGTTGCTGACCCTTGCCAAAATTTGGCTAGAAATAGTGTTCCCAAGCACTTTTCCAGCCCTGATATGTGGAACAAAACTCATGGAATGCTGACTAAAGACCAGGCCATAATGGTGATCAATGCTGCCCTAACATTGTGGAAAACCCGAGATCGTCGGATGTTGTTTGTCGAGAGGGATCTAATCAAGCTGGAAATGTTCCCTGCTATCTCCAATCGGCGCAAATGTTGTGAGTTTAATTCTCTTTCAATTTATGATTGTATTAAACATATTTTCATTTTCTGATATTCCTTCGATTAATTTTTCAGTGTATGAGATGGATATCGTTGCTAGTGAGCAAGCTGAGAAGGTTAAGAACCTTGTTAAGGCTAGCCGAGTGGAAGCCGTTGCCCTAGTTGGCCTAGGGGATCGCTCCCCAACAACAAGATTTGGTGGAGCATACCTACGAGCCCGATCCCAACACATCTTCAGACCCTGTTGATCGAGAATAAGAGAAGAAAGCCTCTAACCAGGAGAAGAAAAAAAAGAAACTTTCCTAGGAACCTAAAGAGGAGGTTCACCAAAGAGACAGCTGCCAGAAATGTGGCTAATACTTCAGAACTAGTCCCCCGCCCCTGAGGTTGCTAGTAAATAGAAAGATGTGCAGCTAGTAGTGGGTCCGGATGCTCATCACGTAGAAGTCAGGTTTGTTGATCCTGAAGAAGAAGATGATGATTAAGAGACATTAACTGATCTAATCTTAAGGGAAGCAGCGATCGAAAAAGAGAATTGATCAGATATCTGCCACATCCATCTCCCTTCCATCTGAACAACCCAAAGTGGATGACCAAGCCCCTACTAGGACTAGTGAACAGACTATCCCCCAACAGACTCAACCATTACCTCCATCTAGATCATCTCATATCCAAACTGACCGCCCAATAAATCAAGCCCCAACTAAGCCTCTTGCGCAGCTTGCTGGTAAAGCCTCGATGCAACTTTCAGTCAAGCGTCAGATAGTGTTTACTGACTTTGACTATGATACAGAGTAGGCTAGCTCTGACGGGGAGTAGGCTAAGTTGCACACACCTGCTGTTGAAGACAACATAACCGACCACACATTGGATTACGTTGATAAAATTTCTATGCTATTGAGCTGACCCTCCAGGGCATGAAGCGATGAATCCCTTCTGGTATTGCTGGCCCTTCCAGTTCTGGAGAAGTGCCGATTGACCCTCTTGACATGTTGTGTGCCATGTCTTCTAGGAAATGCTATGTTGGGGATGGATATTGGAAGGATCTCCAAGGTGCCAACAGTTTAGATCAGACCCGCGCGATCTTTAATAAGGGTGTATACGTAAGTATACTTCATCCTTTGAAAAATTCATTTTGTTTTAGGTTTATTATCATGATCTGTTTTTTCTTTCTTTTTAGGCCGTAAAAGAGATAGCCCGAGCCCTGATTACTCAGGAGAGGCAAGCCACTGAAATTTCCTCGTTGAAGAAGGAGCTTGAAGGGAAGAAGATGAGGCACGATTCTACCTCAGTCACATCACGTTGCCTCATTCAAAGAAAAGCTGAGGCATCGTGATGTGACTGAGGCTACTCTAAGGATATCTCTAGCCAATACTGAGACCCGAGCTAATACAACCACTGAAAAATTTAGTGAACTGGTCAAGTAGAGTGCTCAGTTTGAGGCAAACTTGTCCAAAGTTGAGCAACAATGCGCTAAATTAGAGCAAAAGGTCACTCTGGCCGAACAAGCGGTTGCTAACAAGAAGCAGAGGCTCGCGCCAGCCAAAGAAACCTTGGCTGCTCCTCAACAGTCAATGCTCGAGGCTCAACAAGAATTTGATGAAGCTAAGCTGAAGAGCTGAAGACCTGAAGCAGTTGAAGGTCAGCGTGAAGGTGCTTTCCCAGGAAGCTAAACTAGCTCTCGAGGCCCAAAGCATTGATAGGTACACGAGGTCTCCTACGTTTAAGGCCGTTATGCTGAGGGAGCTAGAGCGAGGTCTTGTTACAGCTCTGATGTTTTTGGGGCCAATAAGAGGTCTTCTGGGAGGCTTGCCAAAAATGGGATCGGACGATCGATAAATACAAAGCCGAGTCTCTAGATTCAATAAAGAATCAAATGATAAGATAGAGGGCCTACTGTAGATATATCGGGAAGGACCCTCACACCATGCATCTTGAACTCCCCCTCAAATCCTCATTGGTAACTTTCCACACAGATAGGGAGAGTGGCGTTTCGGCCAAGGGAATTGATGCTGGACCTTTACCTGATGCCAACTTCTCTTCCTTTTATGATTGATGACCCTGAGGATTGGCCAGACTTTGGGGATCTGACTAAGGGGCTATGAGGATGAAAGCAACCCTCATGGCAGTTCTGGGTCTGGCAGGTCCCTCGAGCACACCTGGAGCTTGATCTTGCCTCATTATTTTCATTATTCCTTCCTTGTCACTGCACACCTTGTAATTTTTCCTTTAAAATTGTATGAAAGATTCTTTTATTTCCAATAATATAAATCACCATTTGCTCATGTTGGTTTCTTTGCCTTGGTTGGTAATCTTTATTGTTCTTTATTAAATCGATCAGTTGTCTTATCAACTGACTGAACTTAGTCTGGCTAGTCTCGTTACCAATTGACCTTTCTGTTTGACCAGTTATCTCATTAAATGATCGTTATTGACCCGATCGATTTTCTTATCAATTGATCAAACTTAGTCTAGCCAGTTTCATTACTAACTGGCCTTCTTGGTTTTGACCAATTATCTTATTAACTGATCGTTATTGACCCGATTGATTTTATTATAACTGATCAAACTTGGTCTGGCCAGTTTTATTACTAACTAACCTTCTTTGATTGGTTGTGTGGACAATTTCTAACCTTATTTTGAGATCACATTTGATATTTGTCAAGTAGTGTTCTTTTTATGAACCATTTGCATGGTAACTAATTTATAGACGTTTGTCTTTTATCTATCAACTAAGTCATTGGGATGTCTCTCAGAAGTTTGTTGCTCAAGATTCATTGCAATAGGGATGATCTGCATCTCATTAACTTAACTTATCTTAACTATGTATCTGGCTAACTAGCGTTCAAGTATGAGAATCTGACTCCCACATTCAATTTTCTGCGCATCCCACCAGGTACCTATTACCTAAAGGCGCTCTAACAGTGTTTATGTACACCCGGTTAGTTTCAGTGATTGTACATTGTCTTTTACGACATATGCTTTTGGCCCTATCACTGGGACCCCCGAGCACCTATTCAGTGTTAGTAATCTCAGGTGATGTGAGATTGCTTTACAAACGAGGGCAATATTAGAACACTTTTCTTGATCTAGTCTTCCCTTAAGAGGCTTTTATTGATAACTTTAATCAAAAAGTTAGAAAAAAGGACAATTGATTAGATATAAATAAAATTTGCACTATTCTAAACTTACTAAACTTAACAAAGTAACTAAATAAATTGAAAGAAAAACCCCCCTTAGGGGTAGAATATCTTCAAATACTGAGCATTGCAGGGTCGGGGCAACTCTCTTCCTTCTGATCGAGTAAGGCGATATGATCCATGCCCTGCTAACCTGACCACTTGATAAGGTCCTTCTCACTTATCTGCCAAGGATCCAGCCTGCTTTTACCTTTGTGTTTGGGGATACTCTTCTGAGGACCAAATCTCTGAGTTGAATTTTCTTACCCAGACGTGCGAGTTGTAATATATATCGACCATTTTTCGATAGGCGACGCTTCTTACTCTCGCCATGTCCCTTTTCTCTTCCAGCTCGTCCAGATTATGTTCTAGAGTACCTACATTTGTATTGGGTTGGTACAGCTGGACTCTGGGAGAGGTGTGGATTATTTCGATCGGGATAACTGCCTTAGTCCAGAACGCCAGGGAATAGGGAGTTTCTCATGTTGACGTTCTTTCAGTCTTCCTGATATGCCCAGAGTACCTCATGCAACTTGTCTGCCCAATTCTCTTTTTTTTTATCATCAAGTTTGGCCTTCAAAGTGTGCTTGATGATCTTGTTCACAGCTTCAGTTTGCCCATTGGTCTGAGGATGGGCTGGCGTGGCATAATAGTTCTTAATGTGGTACTTTTGGCACATCTCCATGACATTATGATTATCGATTTGGGTCCCGTTATTAGAGATGATTGTGTCTAGGATCCCAAATCGATAGATGATAATTTTCTTCACAATACTGGTGGTGTTAGCTTCGGTATTGTGCACTAACGCCTCTGTTTCTGCCCACTTTGTAAGATAGTCTACTGCTACTATGGCATGCTTTGCACCTCTTTGGTCGCTGTAGGCATTTGGCCGATCAGATCTAACCCCCACATTGCGAATGGCTAGGGCGAAGTCAGATTCTTCAAGCGCTCAAATGGTTGCTTGATGTCATTTGCAATCCTTTGACAAGTGTTACACTTCTCAGCCTACCGATTGCGCATCCTAGAACATGGTTAGCCAATAGAAACCTTGTATGAGGGTTTTATGAGCCAAATTTTTTCCCCTTGTATGGTTTCCACATACACCTTTGTATATACTTGCTAGAATCTCATCTTCTTCAACCTAACCAACACATCTCTACAAGGTCTTTGAAAACCCCCTTCTGTAGAGCTCTCCTCCTATTATCAAATATCGGGCCGCCCTATACATGATACGTTTTGCTTCAACTGTATCTTCGAAAAGTGTGCCATCTTCTAGGTACTCTCTAATCAGGGTCATCCAGGTGATCTACCCTTCTTCAATTACTTCAACTATCTACCTTTCTTCGTCAGTGATGCTGGGTTTCTTGAGATGGCCACTAGGATCGTTTTGGACTAGATACTAGTGGTCACTGATGCCAATATTGATAGAGCATCGGCCTTCTCAGTCTTCTCTCTCAAGATCTGGGTGATTCTATAAGTTTTGAATCTCCCGAGTAGGGCCTTAGCTATTTCTAGATAGGCCGCCATATTATTGTCCTTTCCTTGGTACTCATCTAGTACCTGGTTGACCATGACCTGTGAATCGCTGAATATTTCTAACTCATCTGCTCTCAGTGCCGTGTAAACCATGAGTCTTGCCAACAATGCCTCATATTCGGCCATATTGTTGCTAGCTTTGAAGTCAAATCGCAAGGGACATTCTGTACCTGATCACCTTCTGGGGTGGATACCACTATGTCTGCCCCGCTGCCGTGCGTATTTGATGACACCTCAACGTGCCACATCCAGTAAAAAAACCCTTCATTTCTTTGTCTTCAAGCATTCTAATCACCTTCACTGTTTGGTTCTGTGAACTCAATGATCAAAACTGCCACTGCCTGACCATTTATTGGTCATCCCCACCTTGCAGAACCACATCTTTTAGGTGTCCTTCTTTGATCAACTTTTCGATATAATCCCTTAATTGGTAGCATTTGGAAGTCTCGTGACCGTTCTCCAGATGAAATTGGCAGTACTTGGAGGTGTCCCTCATTATAAAATTGGATTACTTTAGGAGTTTTTTGCACAGGTTCTTATCTTCTATTATATTCAGAATTGCTTCCTGCTTCTGGGCCAGCTTGCCATTCCTAGAATTGTTCTTTTGGTCCCCTTTATTATTTTCCTTTGAACTATTATCTTTGGGTTTTTGGCATTCTGCCGGTCGGCCGCCATGTATGAGATCTTCTCCATGGGCTATATGTTCTTCTTTTTCCATTGCATACCCTCTCACGTCGTCCACCAAATTTACGTAGGTGGTTAGCCCCCTCTGCCTTAGACAGAGTGACAACTGGTTGTTCTGCAAACTGTTGACAAATGCAGACACTACCGCCTCATCGTTAGGATCTTGTACTTTCGATACGTTTTACGAGAACCTGGTAAGGTAGTCTTTCAATTTTCCATCATTTCTTTGTTTCAAGGTTGAAAGGATAGATATTGATTTTCTCCACTGGATATTCCCCATGAATTTCCTGGTGAAGGCTTGTATTAATTCTTCAAAAATTTCTGATTGACCCACTAAAGAGGCCACCAAACCATTTAGACCCCTGATCCCCTAATGTTTGAGGGAACATCCTACATAGGAGCTCATCATCTTAGTTGTATTGCGCCATCGCACTCTAGTATCTTATAATGTGCTCTTGGGGGTGTGTGTTGGCCTTGAATTGCTCCACGTGTGGCATCCTATGCTTTTCTGAAAAATGAGCTTGCCTTATGGAAGCAGCGAATGGACTACCAGAGTTACCAATCAGCAAGTTCCCGCGACCTTGCATTCGCTCCAGTGCTTCCATCATTCTATATAAAATTTCTCGTTCTTCTTCTGGTTCGCCATGCTTATCAAACTTTTGGTGAATGGTGAGGCCATAAGGGTCCCTTGAAACCCTCTCTGTGACTTGGGCATCACAGAAGTTGTACTTAGGTGCGAGGGTTGTCTCCCAGTGCCTTCTGGGTGGAGCTTCCTCGTCAGTTGAAGCTGATCGGGATCTCCTCTGATGAACGCTATATCTGTCTTCCCGGTCGTAACTCGTTCTCCATCCGTGGTATCTCCCTGCATCTTTTTACAAACTGGAGTCCATGTGTTCTCTTGTTTCTTGGTTCTCACAAGCCCCACGCTCTATGTGGTTCTGGTTATCTTGGTGATCATCTCTTTTGGGAGTGTTTCCTTCTTTCGCGATGATCTGCCCTATCTCTACCAGTTTTCTATGGCGCGCCTGGGGTCGTGGCCACTATTTCAGAACGTATCCTGGAGTCCCAAGCTACCACTGGCATATATAGCTGATATGGTGAGGTCAAGTTGGTGGTAGTAGTTATGTTGATTCCCTGTTTTACGGCGCCTTAAATGACTCTTCCCAAGGACTTCTGGACTTGCCGGAACACATCCGAGAAAATATCGGGAATGGCATATGTAGAGGTTATCTCGTCTTGTCTGGTGGAAGTCGGAGTCCTAGAGGGTAAATCTCATCCGGCAACATTGGTGTTTGCTAAAACAGGGTCGTTGACACCACGCGGGGTGCCAGCTTCATGTGGAGATTGACTTCCATCTCTATTGTTTGCCATGTTACTGTCACACAAATTTCCTTAGGTTTTATTGTTCAACCCCCCCCCCCCTCCCCCTTCTATCACCAATTGTTGACGGTGATTTTTGGGATTACATAAACTCGATCACGTGTCTAACAAGTTATAGTAAGTTGACAATAATATTATGAACAAGAAAGAGAAAAAGAGCATGCAAACACAGATTTTACGTGGTAAAACCCTTAGGTGGGGAAACATCCATGGTTGCCGATGACGGCGAGAAAAAAATTCACTATGATCAATCTGTTACAAGCTCGACCCCCTTGCACTCTTGCACACTCAATTTGCATTAACCCTTCAAGGGTGTTTTTAGGGTCTATTTATACATGTATGAAACTCAAATTCTTGCTGTCCACGTAAAAGAAAAGCAGTAGTGATTCAATAAGACTCTGACTTGTTAGAGTCGTTTTAGTCTTCTTTCCCGTTTTGCATTGCTTGTGTTTCAAACGCCTTAGGTCTTTTGCTTATGCTGGACTTTGATATCTCTAAGGAAGTCTGTTTCCTTATCAGAGTATGCTTCATGACACCTTATTTGAATAAGATTCTTCTTTTGTGTATTTAAGTCAGTGATTAAATTGAATTTTACGTTGTCCATGTGTCATGCATATGAGCGTTTCTCAGAATTGTCCATGTGTCGTTTAGCCGACCATTTACCAAAACCGACCAAACTTCTTTCACCCCTCGACCAGGGATCTACACCCGATCGGATAACTAGACCCGACCATTTGGGTTTTCCTTACCAAATCATCTTTACTTGGTCAATCTAATTACCTTAGTTGAGTTGCTTCCACCCAATCATCTAAGTAACCCTGACCAGGTAGTATGGGGTTATCTTCTAGCCAATTCAAGCTGGTTCAATTCAGTTGACACATCACTTTTAATCTCTACGAAACATGGTGCTTATGCTGATGTGTCATCTTTCCGGATTTCACCAATAACAATTACTAATCTCCATTTGTGAACATGTAGTACATATATTATTATGAAATTAAAGAATCTTTTGGCTCTTATTAATGTCTATAAATTTCGATGATTATATGCATCATTGTAGATCATTGATGACCAAAACTGTCATGTTAAAACATAAGTATTTTTTGATCTGAGAACTTATAGTTCATAACTGTATAATATAATACAGATGATAAAGCACATAGTTTTTCTATAATGAGTTTCTGGCCAGAATCATGCATAAATATTCAACATTTTTATTATTCATAGTCTCAATATGACATTAATACAGTTATATGCATTTGATCTAAGCAGATTTCTTTATGTTCTACTTGAATGATATAAAGTATCATTGATACACAATTTAATACCATATGGTAATAAGATTCTGGCTCTTCTAGATCATTTAATCAGATTCGCTGAATCTGATTTGATATTAACTTATATGCCTTGGAACTAAATATATTTCTTTATGTTCCGATTGAATAATATAAAGTATCATTGATATATATATTTTTTTATTGTTTGATAACAATATCGTGGCTCTTCTAGAGCTTTCTATTAGATTCTTTGGACCTAATACAATATTAACATTTGCTCTAAGCAAAGTTAAATTCATAAAATATTTATGACTCCACATAATTATATGATTCGTTGCACTATCGGCAAGACATATATTTTTCCTTCTACGAATTTATGGACATTATGTATAATGCCATTTTATATCTTATTTGAAATGATAATAATCTTTCTCCCTTTTTTTTTCCTTTTTTTTAATATGTTTATTCTATAAACATTTTTCTCTTGTCATTTACAAATATCCACTCATGGGGTATGTTTTGATATCTCATGAATATAAATATATCCAAATTTATGCTCTTGATATTAATCCTTCATGAGCAAGTATAAAATGGATAAACTATCTTTTACAATCTCATTATACATGATATTAGTATCTTAAATCCTTTTATGATACTCACAACATTCTGTTGGATGTGTAGATCTTTTTTCTGAAATGGATGATACGTTAAGATCTTAAACATCTTTTTTATGATACTCACAACATCCTGCTGGATGTATATATCTTTTTTCTCAAATGAATGATACACTAGGATCTTAAATCTCTTTTATGATACTTACAACATCCTGTTGGATGTATAGATCACTTTTCTCAAATGAATGATATGCTAGGATCTTAAATCCATTTTATGATACTCACACATCATGTTAGATGTGTAGATCTTTTTTCTCAAATGAATTATATGTAAACATATCACTTTATATATATATATATATATATATATATATATATATATATATATATATATACACATATGAGATAAAACAAAATTATGGATTATAGTTGATTTTTCGAACTTCTAGGTTCGACCATGAACTGCAAGTTCATATATCAAATTCAGAAAACTTCATATTCTGAATGAATTTGAAACCCCAAGTTCCAAATAATAAAGTATGACATTCATGTACATAACACTGGATCCAGAACTCCAGGTTCTCATCGGTTTTCAGAACCATGCCAACTTAAATATCATAAATCTAGAAACTTTAAGTTTTGTTGAAGGTTTAGCCGATCTCATATATTGCATATAATTAAATAATATGCATATTTAAAGAGCATAATAATTAAATCCAGAACTATAAATTTTGGTGACACAGCCGTTGCTAGTCTCTATCGACACAGCTGCAGTCAGTCTTATATATTACGTATAATTAAATGCGGATAATTATAAATAAATCCAGAACTATATATAGGTTATGTTGACACAACTATAATCATTCTATGTGGACACAACCATATACAATCTTATATATTGCGTATAATTAAATGCGAATATTTATCAACAGTAATATCAAGGTGGATAAAGTCAGACAAAGTTAAGCAATGGATAGACGGTGGGTTTATCCGGTGGTGAAAGCCACATGTATTATATCGGAACACAATTTAAAAACAAAATAGAATTATTAAATTTAAACACAACTAGACAAAATGAGTAGGTATCAATGTAAACCCAACAACAGCTTACCAAAACCACATTCCCAAAGATAATACTAATACCAATTAAAATATCTCACTGATCCCTCATCAAACCAAATTCTTTACACATTAATTTCAATCCACTCCAATCTCAACCTCAGAACATGCCATCATATGGGGGCAAAACCGTCTCTACAATTCAACAAAGTGTGGTTATTAAAACAAAAAGAAACTTGAAAAAACCTCTCTAAGGTTTAACTTAATTTTTCAACAGAAACCTATAGTTCCGTATTTAGACAAATAACCTCTCATATATGAGAGAAAAACTCCTTTGGAATGTTTGGATGTGACCGTCCAATTGAAGCTTAATTTTTTTTTCAGCTATTATATCTGTTTTTATTTATTTCAAAACTGTGCTTGGATTAGATTAATGCACTTAATGACAATGTGATATTATTTCAATCAAGATTTTCTTAAAGTAAAATTGTATTTGTGACATGGTATATGACTAATATTACGTATAGGATTGGGATTATATTAAACAAATATGTAATGTTACGCAATCAGAAATCTTATTTTCTCAAATTTGAGAGTAGCAGTGTACTTTTAGCTAGGATATACATTATCCAAACCCATAAGATTATATAGTCAAATTTGGTAAACAATCTATTCACTCCTCTAGGTTAGGTTATATGGTAAGTATATAGACACACTTTCAATATCTATTTGATTCAAATCTATTAGTTTTTTTTTAAAAAAAAAACCGAGTATTTTTGTAACCACTCTATTCACCTTCTCTAGGTTATACTGTAGGTATATAAACACAGCTTTCAATATCTATTGGATTTAAGTCTCTAGGTTAAATTTTTTTTTTTTGATTTTAAAAAATGATTATTTTAAAAATTAAAAATTGGTAGGTACCATATGCTATAGATCTTGTGTAGTAACAACAAAAAATCATAATTGATTTTTTTTTTAAAGATAATAACTTGAATTGAAATGAAGAACTGATTTGGTAGGATTACTCCAAACATATTTTTGAAAAAAGAAAGAAAGAAAAATCTATGTATATTAAATTGAAATTGTTCAATTATACACCTAAGTCCAATATGACTCTCAACATTAATATATTATTATATTATAACAAAAGAAAATTATTATTATTATTATTTTACTATAACATAAAATTTTCATTATGTGAGAGACATCATTCCATTATATTCTTATATTACATGTAACTTTTGATAAAATAACACTTTTAGTTGGTTCCAATTACCAAAAGATACGGATCATTTACCTATTTTGGATATACCATTAGCGGTCTGACGATTTGGACTTAAGATATTGTCAGTCTGGATGAGTGTCATTAACTATCGAACCGTATTGGATAATGGAAATATAAGATTATTAATAAGATATCAATTAAGATGGAAATTAGATGGTCAAATGGGAATTTTATATATTACAAATTTGTTTTTCTTGTTGTCTTATAACTGTTGTTTTGGAATTATGATATATATATATATATATATATATATATATATATATATATTAATGAGTGAATAGGAATAAATTGTCGAATAAAGAAAAAAGAAAAGAAGAGTTGAATACTTGAACGATGATGGTTAAACAGCAATATATATCGAAGAGAGGACACCACGCTTCCTGTTGGACTTGGTGGAAAGATGTCATGAGCTCATGTAATTCTTACCACCCAGGTTCAAGCCACAGCTTGGTAGCATAATCAATCAAACAAATCAAAACCAAACCAAATAGCTTTCAAATTAATGAGGTATTCTAAAATACCTTTTCTATTATTGTGAAAAAATGATTTTTCTTTTTGAAATAGATAATATGTAAAGTTAATGATTTTTTGTTTATTTGATAGTGTAAAAAGATGATTTTGATTAGGGGTGTGCATGATTCCGATCTACTATGATTCATTGGATTTGAGGTCTTGATTGGATTAGATTGAATTCGAAATTTTAAAGAGTGGCAATTTTTGCACCCCCTCGAAATTTGTACGTACACTTCAAATCAATATATTTTAAAAAATCTAAAATTACCTTTAAATAAAATTATTAAAATGATTAATATAAATATAACTCGTGTATCATATTAATAAAATATTTAATATTTTGAATATTTTAATAATTTTTTTGATCAAATTGGACTGACCTAGAGGGAAAAAGTATCACAACCGATCATATGCTGAAAAACCCATAGGTAGTAACAAAAACCAGAAAAGCATAAAAACCAAGGGAAACAATCCCAACAAAAACATTGGCACGCAGGCCATAAAAAATAGAAACAGAAAACATCAAGAAAAACGAAAAGACTCCCGACCCATGCAATCATTACCAACCAACAAAGAGTAGAAAGACGGAGTGTTTGTCCACCACGAATCAACCGCCAACCCCAAAGCATACTTAGAAAGAGCGTTAGCAACCTGATTCCCCTCCTTAAAGATATGAGAAACCTGAAACTCCATTTTTTATATCTGATAGATACAGTGTTACCAAGCCTGCCGAATCCGCAAAGGAACCTGCTCGGAGCGAGAGGAGAGCAGATGAACCACATAAGAAGAATCACTCTCAAGCCAGATTCGATGCCACCCATTCTGCCAAGCCAAATTAATGGCCATCGAAGCTGTAAGAAGTTCCGCCTCAAACGCAACACATGACCAAGAGGAACAGCAAAACTACCTTTCACAAAAGCTCTACAATTACGGAAGACACCCCCACAACCCCCAACACCTGGAGAACTTAAGGTGGCACCATCAGTATTAAATTTGATCTAACCAGGAGTCGGAGGCGACCAAATCACACTCCTGATAACCGAGGCCCTACCCGGACGACCATGAAGATCAAACCGACGAAGAATCAAAAGATCATCTACACAATAACGCATACACCCAATCTCTAACTGGTTAGTGTCAGACACCGCACGCCAAACCAAAGACAAAGCAGATATGAACTCTATAGCCTTACTCTTAAAAATCCATTGGTTACGGGCAAGCCACACACTCCAAACCACGACATGAATAGTTGTCTTCCATAAAACCAGCACCTGATCACTAAACGAAACTGACATGGCCTGGGAGAAGAACGAACTACATGAATCGACAGAAATACGTCGCTGAAAAGCTGAAAAAACCGCCTCCTAAAGAAGCAGCCACTAGGGGGCACCGAATGAAAAGATGATCAGACAACTCAATGCTAACCCCACAAACACTGCACCGGGAAGCTAAGTGAAACCCAGCACTACACAAGCGATCCTTTGTGGGAAGCCAATTTAACAAAAGACGCCATGTCAATGCTGACCGAGAAGGAGGAATAAAACGGCACCAGACATCCCTCCACCAAGAGACCTGTGGAGAATCACGAAGCATACAGGAATAAGCCGACTTGCAAGAAACCTGTCCATCTCGAGAATGAGCCCACACCAAAGAATATGTAACTGGAGAGATAACAATCCTATCGATCCGAAAACAGAGATCTGGAAAACGGGCACGAAAACTATCGTCAAGAACCCACCTACCCTCATGGATAAAATCAGAAACTCTTGCCCTGAGAAGGCTAGCCAAGTAATCAGGAATCCCACAAAGCTTAAGAATAGGAACCCCCAACTAATTGTCGTGCCAAAAATCTTGCTGAGAATTCTCACCAATGAGTCAAATGCCCTCTTTAAGAAGATCTGAATAATGAGAGGGAAAAGAAGGCCAAATTGTCGAAGTGACACACCTCCATGAGATTTCCGAAGCTGCGTGAGATAACGCTCCCTTAGAAATGAAAAACCAAAACTCTGAGAGGTCATAAACTTCCAGGTGAACTTCTTTAAAAGAGAATCATTCAGTGACCTAAGATTTTTCAAACCAAGACCACCTTGAGAGTAAGGCTTACAACAACGATCCCAAGCAACTTGAATCATTTTAGTCTCCTCACAAGAACCCGTCCATAAAAAATTTCTCAACTTGCGATTAACCAACCGTAGCAGAGAAGAATGCCATTTGTAGATCATGAAAGAATGCACAAAGGAGCCCGTAATGACCGACTTGATCAGAGTAGCTCGACCGGCCAAAGAAAGGGTTTTCCCTTTCCACTTAGCAAACTTCGACAGGATTTTATCCGCAATAGGCTGTAACACGGACTTCTTGGGCTTTCTCCAGAAATAACGGAACCCCCAAGTAAGAGAAAGGCAACTGACCAATCAGCATACCAACTAAGGACTGCAATCTACCAATCCGGGACGGAGAAACAGAAGATCCAAAATAGATAGAAGACATACCCCAATAACCAGCTGACCTGAAATGTTACCATAAACCTCAAAAGCACTTATGATATTCTTCAGATTCTGAACCGTGCCTCTGCAAAAAATTCAGAAAATCATCTAATTAAAGCAAATGAGTAGGAATAGAAAATCCCCTCGGAGAAGAAATAGACAATAACTGAGAGAAATCCACCATCCTCTATAGAAACCTACTAAGGAAATCATCTGCAATACCAAACAAGAGAGGGGAAAGAGGGTCACTCTGACGAACCCCTCTAGAATAATGAAAATAACCCTCAGGGGATCTATTGATCAGCACCGAAAGCCTCGAAGATCCCAGGATGCTGCCAATCCAATTCATAAAAACTGGAGAAAACCCAAACGCTTGAAGAACTCTATGAAGAAAAGACCAATTCAGAGTATCAAAAGCTTTACGGATTTCTATCTTCATGACTAAATTGCCTCTTTAACACTTCTTATGCATCACATTCACACAGTCAGAAGCTAAAAGTGATACAATCATCAATGTGACGGTCCCAAATGAACCCAAACTGATGAGGAGAGACAATCCTAACTGCAATCTGAGCTAACCGATCCGCGCGTAAGCCTTATACGAGGAATAAGGTCTAATAGACATTTGTTGAGCAATGAAGCATATTCCTCTTTAAAGGTTTTTTACGATTCCACTTTAACTCTTTCTAGGGTCTATTACCCCACATCTTCTTAAGCAATCCATCATATTGTGGAAATGTCTGAAATGTTAAACATGTATAGGAAAGATAATATCTTAGGCACTGTATTTGTTGCCATGAAAAACAAATTTAAACCTTAGGTGTTAAACAAAATACTGGTATAAAATTCTTTTCATTTATACCTTAGGTGTTATACTAGATCCTATGGTTAAATTATCTAGGTTTAGAAACTTTTCTTGATTATATTGGTTATAATTTGGCAAATAGATTTTTCAGAACAGGTTGATGACATTCTAACCAAGTTGATCAAAGTTTTTAGTATTTATGAGTGTAGACTTGGCGGCCGTTAACTCACAACTATTGGAAGAACGGGACACACACCCGTTGAAGAGAAGTTGAAGCATTCTCAATCGTCAAAAAAGCGATGGCTTATCAAGTTCTTCTTATTCATCCCAAGCTCCACGAGCTGCTGCAACTAGAGGTGCGGAACTCAATAAGTTCCTTACAACTCAGTTCGATTCAATTGGAAACACGGAGGAATTTGATCTGCTGTTATGGTGGAAGAACTATAGCAACATATATCTGTTCCTATCACAACTAGCACGTGACGTACTCGTTATCCCCATGTCCACTGTTTCTTCAAAACAGTCATTCAACACGAGTATATGTATAATTGAACCAAGAAGAACTTCTTTGTCTCCTGAAATGGTGGAGGTATTAACATGCGTCGGGATTGAGAGCATGCTCAAAAAAGGATGTAACATGAAATGGAAGACCAAGAACTTATTCAAGATTTCACCAATTTTGTATGTCGATAAGGGTTCCGGCAGTAACCAGGTCCAAGACTATGAGTGAATACTGAAGAGTTATTGATTGCATTGCACTCTTTTATAATTTTTAATTTTTAATTATACATATACATTTACTTGACTACTTGTAATACAATTGCACTCTTTTTCCCTTACAAAGTTTTTTCTCATTGAGTTTTTCTTGGTAAGGTTTTTAATGAGGCAATCATGTAAATATGGAATACAGAAAATATGAAATAAATAAATGATTCATCATTTCATATTTTCATAATTTCATCTATTTTCTATTTCCTTAAATCTTTTATCTTTATTTATTCTTTGGATTATTTTATTGCATAAATCTATCCAATTTTTACATTTTTTATTAGATTAAAATAATAAATAAGATAAACAAATTACAATTAAAAATACATAAGTTAAATTGTTAAATCTTAAAAAACAAATTGAAATTGGGCTTGGGGGCCAGCCCCTTAAGGCCTGCCGGGACGGCACCTAGGCTGGCACGGCATGGCCCATTGGAGCTGTGTCGTGCCTCTAATTCCATAACGTGTCGTGCCCATCACGGCACAAGAACCTAACGTGTTGTCACAGCATGGCACGTTAAGGCGTGACGGTCTTAACGGGGAGAGTCTTAAGAGGTCGGGCCGATATGATTTTACAGCTTTAGTCTGAATCGTGTTGTCTTGCTCACCGATAGCAGGTCCCTAGATGTTAGGTCGTGCCTCCACTGATTCGGGCCTGATAGTTGCGGCCTGCTACTTATGGCGACTGGGTACTAGTTTGTATCAGGTGTTATTTGATCTCTGAATGGTACGGCGGTCGAGATTGATTAGGATTGAGCCTCAAGCGGGCTGAGTCCTTCTTAGGATCCCGAAGGTACCGGGGTCAACACATATAGGGATTGGGGTCGACCCCCGTCGGGCTCGAGCCTTCAGCGGATTGGGTTCCTATTAACGGGGAAAATGCTTTTTTGGAAAGGTTGCCAATTTTTATGGTTAACGCTCATTTTATCTGTACTCTTTTATTTTTCTATGGTTGGTTCGGTTGGTGACTCGGTTTCTTACCTGGGCTAATTTTTGAACATTCGAACCTCAGCTTACTTTTTCCGCGTTTGCGATCATTTTCGGTCAGTCTCCTAATTACTTTCTTTGGACAATTCCCAATCGTTTTTTATCTTCAGCCAAATAGTGTTCTGGGATCCTTGTCCCATTTTACCATGTTTTCCCATGTAAACAAGTCAGCAATGACGTCTCCTAGTTTTATCTGTTACAAGGGTTTGTCGAATCGTTAATGTCGTACTAAACAAGACCAGACGCATCTCACTAGGTTTTTTTTGATCGCGTACTCCAGTGTTTTTCCGACTTGGCTGGCATCTTCGGGGTGGCCGGATTGCTGACAGTGTTTTATATGCATTTAGTCAGTTCGGCAGGCATGCCAGATCAACACTAGCCTCTCAGTCTCTCGGGCACTTTCACCCACCATGGCGGGTGTCGACGTTGCGAGTTTATCTTTGATAATAAAGATGGTTTAAAATTGTTTGAACACTATTCTTGGCTTAGTGATTTTGAATCTCATTTGGGTTTTATTGATGGAGCTACATATTAACAATACTAAGATACTAAATGGTTAGAAAAGTATGTGAAAAATTCCTAACAAATAAATAATTGAATATTTTGCCCTATGGGTAGTAGGTCTTCAAGTATTGTGCACTTGCATGGTCGTGGCAGTTCTCTCCCTTCTGGTCGGGCAAGATAATATGCTTCATGTCCAGCTTTTTGGACTATTTGGTAAGGTCATTCCCATTTATCAGCCAGGGAACCCGCCGTTCGATCATTAGTTCTCTGGGGTCACTCTCTTCAACACCAGATCTAAAGTTGAAATTTTCTTATCCGAATGTGGGAATTATAGTACCTGGACACTCTCTGCTGGTAAGCCGCGTTTCTTACAAGAGCCATATCTCTCATTTTTTTCCAATTCATCTAGGTTTAGTCTTAACATTTCCACATTATGTTAGGGATGGTGTAGTTGGACCCTTGGAGAGGTGAAAGCAACTTCCACGGGGATGATTGCTTAAGTGTCGAATACCAGCGAATAGGGCGTCTCTCCTGTTGGAGTCCTCTTGGTTGTCCGATATTCCCATAGCACTCCATGGAGCTTGTGGCCCAATTTCCCTTCTTAGCTGGTCAGTTTGGCTTTCAGATTGTGTTTTATTATCTTATTCACGGCCTCAGTCTGTCCATTGGTTTGTGGATGAGCGGGAGTAACGTAGTAGTTCTTGATCTTGTAAGTTTGACATAGTTCTTTTAAGTTTTGGTTATTAAACTGGGTCCCATTGTCGGTGATGATGACATCTAAAATTCCAAACTTGAACAAAATGCTTTTTTTGACGAAACCCGTCGTATTGGCCTCAATTATGTGAACAAGTGACTCAGCTTCCACCCATTTAGTGAAGTAATCCATTGCTACGATCACGTATTTTAAACCGTCCTTTGTCCCGATCGACATTGGCTCGATTAGATCGAGTCTCCACATGGAAAATGGCCATGGGGGATGCAAGGCTCTTCAGTTGTTCTGGCGGTTGCTGAAAATCATTGGCGATTCTTTGGCAAGTCTCACAACTTTCTGCTACCTTTTGTGAGTCAACAAATAGGGTCGGCCAATAGAAATCCTGTCTGAGGGTTTTGTGTGCCAATCTCTTACCCCAGGTGTGATTTCTACAGACTCCACATTGGATGCTTTTCAAGATTTTGCTTACTTCGACATGACCGATACACCTCTGCAGTATTTTTGAAAATCCCTTCCTGTAGAGCTCTCCTCTGATTGTTGTGTACCATGTTGCACTATATCTGACCCATCTCGCCTCAGTGGGATCTTCCGGAAAGACACCCCTTTCAATGTGGTCTCTAATAGGAGTCATCCAGTTATTTTCTCTGCTCTCGATTTCCCATATAAGTAGCCCATCTCGTTCGTTAATGCTTGGTTGAGACAGATGTGCGCCCGAGATGGTTTTTAGCCATATACCATTGTTGCAAAAGCCACTATTTGAGAATCGCTAAAAACCTCTACTTCATTAGCGCCTAAGGCTGCACATACTCTTAATCCTGTAAATAAGGCTTTATATTCGGCCTGGTTGTTAGTTGTTTTAAAGTTGAAACCTATGGCACATTCGACCATAGGGTAGACAGTACTATTCCTGCCCCGCTGTCGGTGCATGTTCGAAGAACCATGTACGCGTAGCTCCTACTGTAAAAGTTTTCGGTATTTTTCTTCCAGCATCCTTACTACTTCGACATCTAGCTCTATGAATTCGGCTACGAAATCTTCTACATCATGACCTTTCATTGATGCTTTGGGGTAATGGTGTAAAAACAAGTAGGCCCGGCACGTTTTAGCACGGCCCGTAGGCACTGCATAGGCGTGCCGGTCCGCCTGCCGGTCCCCGCGTGCCAAACGGGTCGGACCGGCCAATTTTTTTTTTAATTTAAAAAAAATTAAATTATGTTAATGTAATTGTATTCAGTTATATAATGGTGTTAAAACGGGTAGGCCCGGCACGTTTTGGAAAATCCGGCCTGGCATGGCACAGTCGTGCCGGACCATGCCAGTCCGCCGGCAGGGCCGGACCAGCCAAATTTTTTTTTAAAAATTTAAAAAACATTGTTAATGTAATTATTATGTTAATGTAATTGTGTCAAGTTATATAATATTGTTTTAACAATGTAATAATCTAATTTTGATTGCAATTTGTTTTTCTTAATTATTATTTTAGTGTAATAAAAAATTGTTGGTAATAGATAGATTTATTATGTTTGTTAATAAAGTAATTCAAAGAATTGATATAGATAAAGTATTATTGAAAATAAAAAATAGATGAAGACATGATGTTATGAAAATATGAAATGAAGAAATATTTAATTATTTTTGACTTTCGGAATTAAGTATTACATATTTACTGGATTGCCTCGTTAAAAACCTTACCAAGAAAAGCCAAGTGGGATAAAAACTTGGTAAGGGAAAAAAAGTGTAATCGTATTACAATTAAATATACATGTATAACCTAGTTCTGGGCCTGGTTACTACCGGAACTTTTATCAACAAAAAAATTGGAGAAATTTTGAATAAATTCTTCATCAACCGTTTCATTTTTCATCCTCTTTTGAGAATGCTCCCAATCCCGAACGTATGTTAATACCTCCACCATCTCCGGAGTCAAACAACTTCTTCTTGGTTCAATAATTCATCCGCTCATGCTGAATGCTTGTTCTGAAGACACAGTGGACACGGGGATAACCAGTACGTCACGTGCTAGGTGTGAGATGACCGGATACCTGTAGCTATAAGTCTTCTACCATAACAACAAATCAAATTTCTCAGTGTCTTTCGCATGCATAGAACTATGCGTCAAGGTACCTAACCAGTTCGGCTCCAGAAGATGCAGCAGATCGCTTGCGTTGAAGAAGAACTTGATGATTTTTTCGTCGTTTTAGAATGCTCCAACTTGTTTGCATCGGTTGTGTCTCATTTCTACTGATGGCTGCGTGTCCACGCCGCCAAACTTGCGCTTATAAATACTAAAAATCTCGAACAACTTGTTTCGAATGTCAGTAATATGTTCTGAATAATCTATTGACAAATTTGTTCCAATAAACTCAAGCAAATAGTTTAAACCAGATAATTTAACCATATGATATACTATAAGACCTAAGGCATAAAGAAAAGTAATTGTAGACCAATACTTTTTAACTTTGTCTCCATGGCAACAACTGCAGTGCCTAAAATAGTATCTGTCCTATAAGTGTTTAACACTTCAGACATTTCCACTATCTAATGGATTGCCTGGGAAGATGTGGGGTAATAGACCCCGGAAAGAGTTACAGTGGCATTGTAAAAAATCTATAAAAATTCAACAAAAACTCTTGCCACATACCAATCATCTGAGATGAGTGCATGTGCTTGTGCTTGTGAAGAACCAATTTCGGCCAATTTCATATTAAAAAAACATGTAATAGTTGTATCATAGTCCAAATAATTTTGCAGCATTTAGCAAATAGAGTTCCACCTTACCGGCATATCAGTTTGGAATCGTCGGGATCGTAGACCATTTAATGTACAGTGTCTGCCGAAATCTCGAAATCTTGGATTAGAGCTCCCAATCCAAGAAATGGCAAATCTGATGCGATCTATACGAGCACTTACTTCCTTCAAACCACACTGTACAATTAAATTTATGATATGACATGCACACCGTTGATGGAAGAAATAACCCCTAGCTTACAGGATATTTCTTTTTGTAAACAAGGCAACAGAGCTAGTATTTGCAGATGCATTACCTAATGTAATAGAAAGGATGCGATTAGTTATTCCATAAGTTTCTAAAATATCAATAATGACATTAAAAATATTTTCTGCGGTATGTGCAAAATCCATAGGACGAAAACCAAGAATTTTTTTTGTTAACCTCCAATCAGAATCTAAATAGTGTCCCGTGACACATAAATAGTCCTGTTTGGAACATGCGTTCCAAATATCATAAGTTAATGCAATAGAGACACTTAGATGCTGTAATTCAGCCATCAATTCATCACGTTGGGTTTGAAACATTCTTATTAAATCGTTCCTGGTGGTGGTTCTAGAAACAGTTTGAAATTTGGAGTTGAATGCATCATTAATAAATTTCCCGAAAAAAAATATTGTCATCAAAATTAATCGGTTGATCAGTTTGTGCAATGTATCGTGCCAAGGAATTTCTAGCACTGGTCTTGGTCGTAAATCCACGTCGTAACGGACCCTGTCTGGGTGTCGTTGTAGTTGTGCCTGGGTTGTACTGTCTACATGTCCATGTGCAGGCATGCATTTCTCCGTATGCATTCTCAAATGACCACTTCCCTGCCTATTAGTAGTATAGTCCTTAGGACAAAACTTACATTTAGCTCTAGGGCCGGTCTTACCGTCTGGGACTGTCATTTCTACTATGTCAAAACACTGCCAGACATTTGATGTATACCTTTTGGGACATGATGTCGGTGTAACCGTGGAACCGGAAGAGTCCCGTTTCGGTTTCCGTTTGTCGGGAAAGATCCAAATCATCTTTCAGCATGTTCAAACCGTCCGGAAAAAGAAGGGTGATCAGGATCCATTTCCTAAAATACAAATATTAACCCATTAATCATTAATAAATAATGATCATATATAAAATGCTTAATTTACTAACAAAATATATTAAATTAAATACTACATATAAAATTATTAATTTACTAACAAAATATATTTAAATTCACTACTACATATATAAATTATTAATTTACTAACAAAATATATTAAATTAAATACTATATAGGTAAATTATTAATTTACTAACAAAATATATTTAAATTCAATACTACATATATAAATTATTAATTTACTAACAAAATATATTAAATTAAATACTACATATATAAATTATTAATTTACTAACAAAATATATTTAAATTCATTACTACATATATAAATTATTAATTTACTAACAAAATATATTAGATTAAATACTACATATTAAAATTATTAATTTACTAACAAAATATATTTAAATTCACTACTACATATATAAATTATTAATTTACTAACAAAATATATTAAATTAAATACTACATATAAAAATTATAAATTTACTAACAAAATATATTTAAATTCATTACTACATATATAAATTATTAATTTACTAACAAAATATATTAAATTAAATACTATATATAAAAATTATTAATTTACTAACTAAATATATTTAAAATCACTACTACATATAAAATGCTTAATTTAATAAAAAACAATATTTCAATTAACTAACCAAAATATTTTAAATTAATTTAATAACTAAACAAAAACATTAAAATTAATAACTAAGTATAAACATAAAATGAACAATTTAGTAACTAAACAAAAACATTAAAACTAATAACTAAAGTCTAAACATAAAATTAAATAATAACATTTAAAGAAAAATGTATCTTTGAACTTTGATGTGTTGGTGGAAAATTTAGAGAATAATAGATAGATAATAGGAAATTAATAACTAAGTATTAGAAATTGTGTAGAGAGAGAGTAAGAATGAAATTGTGTAGGTAATTGGAGAGATTGAGAGAATGAGAGAAAGAGAGAAAGTGAATAAAAATTAGAATTGGTAGGAGTATTTATAGGAAACATTGAATTGTTGGTCAAAATATATATTTTATTTTTTTAGGGATTAAATAGTAATTTTTTTAAACACCAACGGTTGAATTTTAAAAATCAACCGTTGGGAACTGGTTGGAAAAAAATTAATTCTTTTGCCTAGGCCAACCGTTGGCTTGGCACGCATGGGGTAGGCAGGCCGTGCCGGGCCGACAAGGTGGATCGGCCTACTAAAGCCCGACACGCGGCCCGCCTACGTGTCCGACCATGCACGGCACGCCCATCTTTTGGGTCGTGCCTGGAACGGCCTGCCTTCCTTGGCAGGCCGTGCGTGACAGGCCCTTTCGGCCCGGCCTATATTTACACCACTGCTTTGGAGGTATAGGTGATGTCGATTTCACTCAGATCTGTTTCAGTGGGCAGTTGGTATACACCTAGATCTTGTGAGCCTGAAAGTAGGGCCTTAATTTCCTCACCGCTATGACCAATGTTAGGCTCATCTTCTCCGCTGGCGAGTTTCTGGTTTCGATCGGGAGTAATGCTTTGCTTGCTTATTAAAGCGGTTTCTGGATACCTTCTTCTAATCTAGCTAGCACAGAGCTTGTTGCCACGAGTGTCACTGACGGATAAAAGTACAATGTTTCCCCGAGCTTCGACTTTGATTGGATTGGAGCTTTTCCGAGATAATCTTTTATTCGTTGGAATGCCATTTCGCACTCCTCTGTTCCACTCGATCCTCTTGCCTTTTTTTAATTGCCCGAAAAAACAGGATGCACTTATCAGTTAATCTGCAAATGAATCTGTTCAGTGATGCTAAGCATCTGGTCAGCCTTTGTATATGCTTAAATTTCTTCGGAGACTTCATGACTGGGATGCCTTAATTTTTTCTGGATTGATCTCGATTCCCCTGTTGATGCACCTATAACCAGAGGAATCTTACCTAAGGTACCCTAAAGACACACTTGTTCGGGTTGAGCTTCATCTTGTACTTCCTCAGTACCTCGAATGTTTCCTGTAGGTCAGAGGGGTGTCTTTCGGCAGTGATGCTTTTGGTTAACATGTCGTCGACGTACACCTCCATATTCCTACCTGATCTAGCGGGCGAACATCTTATTTACTAGCCTTTGGTATGGTGCGCCTATTGTTCTTCAAACCGAACGGCATGATGGTGTAACAGTATAATCCTTGGTCCTGTTGTGAAGGATGTTTTTTCCTCATCCGGTTCATGCATCCTAATTTGGTTGTACCTAGAGTATGCAACCATAAAACTAAAGAGCTTGTGTCCAGCCATGGCGTCTACTAGCTGTTCGATTCTTGGTAGTGGGAAGCTGTCCTTTGAGCATGCTTTGTTAAAGTCAGTGAAATCTTCACACATCCTCCACTAGCCATTCTTCTTTTTCACAAGCACGACGTTGGATACCCATTCGAGGTACTTTACTTCTCTAGCCGATCCGGTGAATAGTAATTTCTTGATTTCTTCCTTTATTGTCATGCTTCTTTCCTGATTAATCTTTCCCCGCTTCTGCACTACTGGTTTGCACTCCACATTGACTGCCAGACCGTGGGAAATTATCCTTTTGTCAATCTCAGGCATATCCTCGTGTTTCCAAGCGAGCATATTTTTGTATTCTCTTAGCAGTCTGATCAAGTCCGCTTTGGGGTGATCGGCCAACTGTGCCCTTAGCTTGACAGTCTGGGTGGGTTCGTTCTTGTCGAGTATTACCGATGTGGTTGGCTAATCCAGCCCCTTTGGGAGTTCCTCTCTGAGGTCAAGCTCGAATTTTGTTAAGGCTTCAGCGTGAGCTTCATCTTCATCTATGGTTAATAGCCCATTGTTTTCAACTTTGCCTTTACAAACCGCAAGGCTTTTGTTGTCCATATCTGAATTCTTTATGTAGCTTTTTCACTAGGTTTTCTTCGAAGTTAAATACTAGCCCCCCTCCTTCTAGCGCCAATTGTTGACAGTGATTTTTCGTCAAGTGATGAATCATCAACTCAATGATGTTGTTTGAATTTTGTTAATCGTAGGAGACGAAATAATGTAAAAAGAGGACGCAATTTTACATGGAAAAACCCCCGGAAGAGGAAAAAACTACGGTTGCCTGTGACAGCGAGTTAAAATGATTTCACTGTGTAAAAAGAGGTTACACACTCAACCTGTCCCTCTCTTTTTTATCTGTTCTCTTGTATGTCCTGTATAATGGAAAACGAGATATATTTATACACTCATTTTGTAACCCTAAACTTGATGCACAAGTAGTTGAATCATAGAATCCTTTTGTGATTCTTCTTGCATGTATCTTTGTTTTTGTCTCGATCCCTTTCTTGTTTAATGTTTATCCCGTAATTAGTGTAGTTGATGTTGTGCTTGATTTGAGCTCTAATTTTTTTTGGAGCAGATATGGTTGTTTCCTTGTTGAAGTGTGATCCTTGACCCCCGTATCTTGGTGGGATTCCTTTTTTTGGGATCGCCGGGTAATAATGACATGCGTTGAACTTTGATTCAAACGCGGTAATCTTTGCTAGGGGGATCTTTTGGCCGACCGGAATTTCATTATCGGCGAGTTTCTTTTTTGGTCAAGTCATCCTCCCCAAAACGCTCATATTTACTTGCTCAGGCAAGCCTCCACTCGGATGGAGAATTAAATGATTATTGATGATGTGGCGCCGTCATCTCTTCCCTAATATTGTCGCAAATTTGATCACATGTCGGCCATTAAAAACTCACATAAAACATCCTCCATCGTTATTGTCACCGGTTTTTTATGTATAAAAAAAGTTTTCATGTATTTCAGTTCAACCAAATTTGAAATAAGTTTTTTTTTTCTCAAATACCATCCACGTTCAATCATCACAATCACAGGAAAAAATATTTATAAAAAATTCTTTTTTCCAGAAAAATATACTAAATTTTTTTTTACTCAACTTAAAATCCAAAAGAGAAAAGCAAATAATGTTTTCCTATTTTTATAGTTTGATCTCCAAAACAATTTTCTTATTGTTTTGATCTCTCCACTTTCACTCAGTTTTATTCTTTTATTTTCATTTGATTGCTTTACATTTATTTTTCATTTCCCGTTTTAATTTTTTTTAAAGAGAAGTATTCAAAATGAGTAATATTAAAATAAAATGGAATGTCTTTAACATTTAATTTTTTTAAAATGGAGTATTTTTAGAATATGAGTGCCAAAAGATAAAAGGATAATTTTGGAAAAAATGAAGTGTCTACAGTTTTATGGGTGACAATATCGGCACCCAAAATGTTTTTGTTTCTTACGTATATACAAAAATATTATGGAAAACCATGCATCTTGAAGCAATCTCTTCTTTAGAAGTAAATTTGTTGATTTTTAAAATATAAATCAAAGTTTCAGATTTCATTATTGTTCACAGGAAATCCAAGTACGAAAGCAGAATCGGGGATTGATAACTAATCGGAAGACTATTACCAATACCAAACATCTCATGTACATAAAGCAAATCTCCACATTTGATAATTGTTTCTGTTTTGACTGTTTCGCTTAGAAGAGAAAAATTCCCTTCTTCATTGAACCATTGTTCTTGCACTGTTTTTTTCCGGCATACAATATGCGTACTCCACGCGCTGCAAAAATATAGACAAACCAGTAACTACATGATATACTCTTGGATTGCAAAAAATCACAAGCCCATCATGGGCGCATTTTTTTTCATGGTTTGATGAAAAAAAAACCACGAAGGACTGTAATAGAGGTGAGAAAAATATAACATACTGATAGCTGAAATGATTTAAGTTTGAAAAATAGGGAAGAACCTGAGGGCGAAATCAGAAATCTTTTTTGTGGGTGGACTATGGACAATTTCATATAGATAAACAATTATACTATATAAAAAAACAAATCATTTTGACTGCTATTCTCGACGATACGAGAGAATTTTTATTAATTAAAATGAAAAAATAAACCTAGTTAGGGGACATAATGAACATTACCCTCAAATACATATTCTATTACATACCCTAAAATTTCCCATTTGATTTTTGAGTTACCAAAGGTCTGCCCTTACTCATCCAAACATAGCGGGGTCTGACCCTCTATTCGAAGAGGTAGGTGTCGGGACTCGTCCCATAACAACTTTCTTGGTTAAAATTCACAATTTGATTTTCACATGGCTAAGGAAATCCAATGGGCTTGAATAGGTTTGATGTATAAATTTTAAGTTATTGGGTTTTTATTAAGATAAGAAAAAATATGGTAAAAGTTAGAATTGGGAATGCGCTGAGATGTAATTAGAACTGAATAAGATATATATAGACCTATTGAAAAAATTTAATTTAATTTAAAAAAAAAAACAAGGGTTGTACGCCACCCTAGCCAGGCCCAATTCCGCCCCAGGGTAAACGGTAGTTTCAGAAAAAAATCAATAAAATTTAATAAAATCGTTTAATTTTATATAATTAAAAAATAGAAAATTATTAGATCATTAAAGGGGTACTAATAGCACCACTCAATTTAAAAATATTGAATTAAAAAAAAGGTTGATTGTAAGATTGAAAAGTAAAATGTTCAAAATTTAGTGTACCATCCTTACATGTGGACTTGGTGGTATGATGGTGACTTTATTATGTCATACACTCATACCACCCAGGTTCAAAGGAAGCTTGGTATCATGAATTAATTATGCATGGATTATGGAAATTTGGATTATGCTTCATAATTAATGAGGTATTCTAAAATACCTTTTTTTTAATATTTCGAAAGATTGTGTTGATCCTAAAGTATAAAGGAGTTTAGCTTATGTTTATTGTAATATTAAATTATAGATTGGATTTAAATTTCACTCACACTAAAGCGAAAATAATTTCAAAAGGATCGATTCATGTTCATTGATATATATATATTTATATATATTACATGTTTGGGTGTGTTAAATATTGCTTTTTCAGAATTGTTTTTTTAAGCCATTTTAAACAATTTTGTTTTACAAAATTACATTAAAAAAAAATTAACAAGCATATTTCACTTATTTATCGATCATATTAAAAAAAAAAAAAAGGAGGCAGAAATGTCTGAATTTAGAAAAATGGTGGCGAATACAAGAGCAGATTGCCCGGTGAAAGTTGTATGATTTATCAAAATTATTCCAACAATATTATAAACCTAAACATGAGATAGTTTTCCCCATAAAACGTACTGCGGAAGATTCTATCAAATACCATATAAACGATGCAGTGCAGCAGTGATCACATATTCCCATTTATGACTGTTGCATTGAAATTATATGGGTAAAAACAATATAGAATTATTAAATTTGAACAAAACTTAAAAACAAAATAGAATTATTAAATTTAAACACAACTAGACGAAATGAGTAGGTATCAATGTAAACCCAACAACAGCTTACCAAAACCACATTCCCCATAAGATAATACCCATTAAAATATGGGATAATTATCCCATTGGCCACACATTTATTCCCACACTATTAAAATAGTTATTAGATGGAGATTTCATTTTAAAATGATCATTTTTAGCAAAAATTGTGATACTAATCGTCATTCCATCCAATTTCGTTAACTTACCGTTAAACGAGTGACATTTTGGTAAATAAGGGGATGATATTGATTTATTTTATATATTTTTTTAGAAAGCAATTTTTTTTTTTGAAATGAATAATTATATTTAGAATATGTAAACATATATATATATATATATATATATATATAGGAAGGAAACATAAAAAAATTGAGAAAGAGAAAAGCAAATGATTAAGAAAAGAAAGAAAGAATGAAGGATGAGATGAAAAATGAAGGTGGAGTGAGAATAAATTAATTAAGAAAAATGAGAGAGCAAGGAGAGAAACAACTTTACAAGGAAAAATCTATAGAAACTCTTGAAAATAAACAAGAGACATATAGATTAATCTAAACCATTAATATATAATTGATCCAAAGGCTACACAATTGTGTCAAAAATTGTGTCATCCGATCCTTCCTATATATATATGAGATATGTTATATGTATATACACACTATAAATATAATTATCCGTTTCAAAAAACAAAAACAAAAATTGATTTCCAAAATAAATCTAAAATTAATTAACGTCTGCCCCTTATTTACCAAAATGTCATTCATTTAACGGTAAGTTAACGGAATTAGAAGAAATGGACATTAGTGCCACACTTTACGCCTTATTTATCAAAATGTCACTTATTTAACGGTAAGTTAACGGAATTGGATGGAATGAACATTAATGTCATACTTTTAGTCAAAAAGGGTCATTTTAAAACAAAATCCACATCTAATAGCCATTTTGATAGTGTGGGAACAAATGGATGGTAACCGGGGTAATTATCCCTTAAAATATCTCATTGATCCCTCAACCTCGAGAAAGAAAAACCAACATCAAATTCCTTACACATTAATTTCAATCCCCAAAACATCCTAGCTCACTCCGATCCCAACCTCAGAACATGCCATCTTATGGGGGCAAAACTGTCTCTACACTTCAACAAAGTGTGGTTGGTTGTTTTAAGTTTTAACAAAGAGAAATTAGAAAAAACTCGATCCCTAAGGTTTTACTTATTTTTTTAAACAGAAACCTATAGTTTTGTATTTAAACAAATAACCTCTCATATATGAGAGAAAAACTCCTTTGGAATGTTTCGATGTGACCGTCCAATTGAAGCTTAATGTTTTTTTTTTCGTTTTTTTTTTCATCTATTATATCTATTTTTATTTATTTCAAAATGTGCTTAATGACATTGTGATATTATTTCATTCCAGATTTTCTCACAGCAAAATAGTATTGTGACATGAAATGCGACTGTTTTTACATATATGATTGGGATTATGCTTAACGAATATGTAAAATTATATACTCACAAATCTTTTTTCTCAAATTTAAGAGTAGTGTGTCCTTAAGACAAACGTTAACCAAACTCATAATATTATATATTACAATTTTGTAAACAACCTATTCACCACCGACACACTTTCAACGTCTATTGGATTTAAAAATTGGTAGGTACCATATGGTATAGATCTTCTGTAGTGACTAAAAAAAATCATACTTGAAACTTTTTTTATTAAAAAATTATAATAATTTGAAATGAAGAGCTGATTTGGTAAGATTACTCCAAACAAATTTTTGAAAAAAAAAAACAGAAAGAAAAGTCTATGTATATTAAATTGAACTTGTTCTATTATATACCTAAGTCCAATATGACTCTCAACATTAATATATTATAACAAAGAAAATTTTTATTTTTATTTTACTATAGCATAGAATTTTCATTAGGTGAGACGCAATGATTCCATTACATTCTTATATTACATGCAACTTTTGATAAAACAGCACGTTTGGTTGGTTCCAAACTTCCAATTATCACTAGCGGTTTGGCGATTATTTACCACTAGGATTATTTATTTATTTTTGATATACCACTAGCGATAAAGAGATTTGAACTTAAAACATTGTCAAATTAAATGTATGTCATTTACCATCGAATCATATTGGATATTGAAAATATAAGATACTTAATAAGGTATCAATTAAGATAGAAATTAGATGGATCAAATGGGAATTTTATATATTACAAATTTGTTTTTCTTGTTGTCTCATAACTGTTGTTGTTTTGGAATTATGATATAATTTTTTTTTTTAATGAGTGAATAGGAATAAATTGTCGAATAAAGAAAAATGATAAAAAGAGTTGAACACTTAGAACGAGGATGGATAAAAAGCAATATCTATCGAAGTGAAGATACCATGCTTCCTGTTGGACTTGGTGGTAAGATGGCATGAGCTCATGTGATTCTTACTACCCAAGTTCAAGGCATAGAGCGGTAGCATCGTCAGTCAATCAAAACAAAACCAAACCAACAACAGCTTTCAAATTAATGAGGTATTCTAAAATACCTTTTTTATTATTGTGAAAAAATGATTTTTCTTTTTGAAATAGATGATATATATAAAGGTAATGATATAATTTTTTTATTGAGTGAAAATATGATTTTGATTAGGGATTTGAGGTCTTATTGGATCAGATTAAATTCAAAATTCTAAAGAGTTGCAATATTTGCACCCCTCAAATTTGTACGTACACCCTAAATTAATATATTTTTAAAATTCTAATATTACCTTTAAATAAAATTATTAAAATGGTTAATATAAATATAACTCGTGTATCATATTAATAAATTATTTAATATTTTAAATATTATAATAAATACTATAATTAATTACATAAATAAAAAAATTACCTCTTTTGATTAAATTACTATTTATTAATTAATTAAGATTTATATAGTGATTATTTACAATTATAATATTAATTAAACTGTTATGAAAGAATATATTAAATAAAACACTAATGCTAGATAACCTAAAAATTTTGTCCAAATTTCAATCCAAATGATGTAGCAAGTGATTTTTTCATTAATCACATCATCACATGTTGTATGTAGTCATGACCCTGGTCCGGTTCGGTTCCGGTCCGGTTACGGTTCCCCAATTCATGTGGTTCTGACGGTTCGGTTTCAATATATTTTTTTTCATATTACTATTCTTTTAACAAAAAATATTATTAGACATGTAAAATTGTAAATGCACTTTATTGGGTAACCTGAAATTAAAATCAACTAAATATATGACAAACTAAAAAATGAAATTAAAATAAAACTAAAAAAATGTAAATTTGGTATTGCACTTAATTTTTACCACAATTAAGTTGCCTACTTATCATCTTGGAGTTTAAAGGAATTAAATGCCATGTAGTTCTCTTACCGTTTATTGCAGGTTTGGTGATGATGTGATGTGAGGTGGCACCGTAACTAATCGATGCCATCCATTCCAGTGGTAGGGGTATGTTGGTCATCATCGAAGAAATCGTAGGGTGCATCTTGATCGAAAAACTTGTATATGAATTGATTCTGGACTCAAGAGCGAACGTCTTGCGTCCTAGAATATTTCCACCGGCCCTTAACTCTTGTTACACAGTCACTGTAGAAACTGGTGTTGAAAGAATTTGTTTGGCTATAATAGCCAAGATTTGAAAGTACTTTCCATACTTATTCCACTAGTGTAGGATATCTAATTTTTTAACATCACTGTCTCCCATAAACTCAAAAGAGATACTTAGATAAGTTTCAACTTTGGAATACGAGGTCGAGCTTGATGAAGAAGAATCTCGTATATTTTGATTTTTTTGGATAACAGTTGATACCCTAACCCTATTAATCGGGAGGATGGTGGGGAATGAGATACATTTTGAGTTTGTGGAACATCTATGGTCAGTAATGGACCATAAACTCTAAGATATTCATCATATAACCCATACAATAATGTCTTAATTCTAGAAGAATACCTAGTAACATCATAATCTATTCCTAAACAGTTATAATAAACTGTTAGATATTCAAAGAAATTTTCTAATCTACAACGTGGATCAAAACAAATTGCAACCAAATAAATAGTTGGAAACTCCGTATAATAGTCTAACCATTTTATGTTCATAGCATTAACGGACTCCAGTAATTCTATATTGGATGCACACTTAGAAAATGCATCAACAATATTAACACTCTCAATAATAAATAAATTAATTGTAGGATAACAAATATCGGATAAATTATTAATAGCATTATTAAAAAAATTTAACAAACCAAATTTTTTTGTACAAACATCCCAATGGTTTGAATTAAGATTAATGTGACTAACATTATATTGAATAAAAGTAAGTAATAAATCTCTATAATCATAACTTTGAGCAAGCAATTTATAAGTAGAATTCCAATGTGTTGAAACATCACAAGGAAATCTAATGGCATGCCTACCATTTTGTTTACAAAATTTTACCCATGCTTTCATTGCAGAAAGATGTTTCCACAGATAATATAGGGCATCTTTAATAGGTGTAATAAATTCTTGAAGAATTGCTAATCTTTTTTGAACACATAAATTTAAAACATGACATGCACATCTTTGATGAAAACATTTACCAACAAGATAAGGTTTGCATAAATCAATTTAAGCGGGAATATGCAGTATTGTCGAAACCATTATCAAAACCAATTGCAAAAATTTTGTTTTCAATTATATACTATTTAAAAATAATTCTAAACTGTCTAAAATTATTAGCAACATTATGTGCATCATCAAAAACTCTAAATGCAAGAATTTTTTGTTAGATAGTCCATGCATTATCCATATAATGGCAAGTGACACCCAAGTATGAATGCATTTGTCAATGGTCAGTCCATATATTGGCACACACGGAAACACGACAATTTGATCTCTTTTGAGGCGGTTTTTCTTCGGATTTTGACTTGCCAATACTTTCGTAGAGTAAGCGTGAGCACGGAGATCGCGTGCATACGTATTAATAATAAATATGAGTAACTGCAAAAACCTCCCCGATATGGAACTTTTGTCTATAATTGCACAAACATCTCATACCGTTGGTTGAATTCTATCAACTTTAACATTTGACCACAATTTTAAAAGGAAATGACCAAAAAATCCCTATTAACTTCTTTTATCTTTTATTTTATTATTTTAAATGTATTAAAACATTAAAAAAAATCAATGCACTTTCTTCTCTTCCAAATTCTTTCTTTTTCTTCCATTTTCTTGGATTTTCTCAATCCCTGAACACCATTTCAGATTTTTTTTTATGGATAACAAACAAAGTAACAAAACAAAGCAAATTAATCAGGACAATCGTCACACCATTTCAGATTTCAAACACCAATTTCATCACCCATTACACATAAACCCACAAACAGTTTTACTTAATCAACACAATCAAAAATTTATAAACAAAAACAATTTTATTAATCAACAAAATCAAAACCCTCAAAATTAAATCAAGTAATTATTTATAATCTCTAACTATTTTCTCTACCAACTCCCTAAAAAAGAATGAATTTTTTTCCTTTTTTTTCTTGAACAAATCAATAAAACAATCCAAGAACACCTCAAGAAGATCTACTGGAAAAATGGCGACTTGAAACCCTGCTAGTCTTCTTGGTCGACCCGGATCGCCGAGTCACCTCTAGATCCGACGATCTGCTCCTCAAGTCGCTCGACCTTGACGATTTGAATCATCGCAACCTCGCTGGAGCGATTTGCACCTCGCCTTGAAGATCTGGATCTGCATCCATCTACATTCCAAGTGGAGCGGTTTGCTCCAGGTTGGCCATTCTTCACTTCTACACTTGGTTGGAAGATCGGAAGAAGAAGAAGATTAAAGGGGAAAAGGATAAAGAAGATTGATATCCAGTATTTTTTTTTTTTTTGTAATTGTGTTTTTGAATGATATGCAGTATTCAAACAAAAATGGAGGATTGTAATTTTCTTGAAATTGACTGAAGATGAAAGTTATGTTAATTGAAAAATAGTTTTGAATTTGGTTTCTAAAGACTTGTTTTGCATTTGGTATCTGGAATTTTTTTTATGATTGAAAATTTGTTTGTGTTTGGTTTCTGGAAAATTGTGTTGAGAGAAAAAATATTAAATTTTGGTGTTTTGATAGTGAGAAAAGTTATGAAAAATAAAATATAAGAAATGAAAAATAATTTGGAATAGAAATCATTTTTTCTTAGATCCTGATCTCCATAAATTCTTTTATTTTGTTTTCTAAGTTTTCTAAAGTTATTCATAATATCCATTTGGATGGAGGAGATCTAATCTTCTCCATCAATTTATTATATTTTTTCCTATAAAAATTGATTATATTTGTTATTGATTTATTATTTAAATGATTATTAACTGAAATGGACGATTTTACCCTTGATCCGTTAACTTCTAATAGAGGATAACAAACAGCAAGGGGACGTTTGTCTAATTATGGGAAAAATTTCAATATCTGTGTAATTATGCTTAAACTTGAGGGATGTTTGTGCAATTACTCATAATAAATAATAATATCATTGAAATAATATTCATACTTATAATACTTAATAATTTTTATTACAGCTGATTGAGGGGTAATTTAAGAAATCTGTGTTCTATCGTTACGTGCAATCGCAGTTCGCATACTGTCACAAACATCATCATCTTCTGCATGTGAAGGAAATTGGTTCATATTTGCTTCAGTCCACACAAAACAAAGGAATCTTCTTGCATATTCTAAGCTTGAACAACTTGTTTATTATTATTATAATATGAAGTTGAAAACTTAAGGATATGGCAGCTGAAAAATATAAAGTAAATAAAACTGATTTTATAAATCTACTTCAAGTAGCTGCTAAAGCAGAAGACAATAATGAGAATCCTATTTTTGACTGGGTTAGACCTACCTCCTTAGATGATGATGAGGGAAATCCTGATCTACAAATTGCTTCTCATGATAGAGACATGGGAATAAATGTTGAATAAAGTGATTAGAGAAGAAGTTGGTGTAGATCGTGGAGTTATTGTTACTAGCTCTTCCGATGACCGATATACCTCCGATGGAAATAGTGGAGGAAAAGATGATGTGGATGGTAGAGATGAGGCAAGAGGTTGAGATTCTTGTGCAGGAGATTGGAATGCTAGTGCGACAAGTTGGGATGTTCATGCCAGAGGTTGAGATGCTAGCACAGTAGGTTGGGATGCTCATACATGTAATTTTGATCAAAATTGTGGTAGACAATATGGAAGAACAAGTCAAATTGATGAAGATTCGTTGAATATGACTCTCTCCTCAATTAGTATAGACACAGAAAATAGTTCTTTGGGTGTGGGTTGGCTTGGATTACTTAGTGTTGCGCGCCTAGGAGGGCAGCGCGCTTTGGGATGCGGAGGAGCTATTATCGCCCAGCCCCCTAACCTAATGCGGCACCGGGTTCGGACCGCAGGGAACCGTAGCATGGGGAGACGTCTAATCCTTTTGCCGCCGCAAGGCTGGCTAATCGTACGCAGCAGGCTCGAAGACCCCTGGTTCTGGAAGGCACATGAGTCCGAACGCTATGTTGAATGTGCGACCGACACTACACTACGTAGGTACCTGTGCAGGTGAGGCGTCGGTCGGTCCTAGAAACGGCGGCAGCGGCGCGAGGAGTTAACGACCGGACGTGCTGCAACCTAGGGATCACCAGGCAGCTCTTTCGCTCTATAGGGATCGGGGGGGCATAGCACAATTCTTCTTGGATGGGAAGATCTAGGATAGGTGGCCAACCTCCTGGAGAGAGCGATGTGCATGGACCAGGTGAGTAGGGATGCAGCTCCGTGGACCGCTCGTCGGGCCTGATAGGTGGTGGTATTACACCCTTCTCAAAGGAACCGTACGTGACACTCTCTTGTCATACGGCTCGGTCCCGGAATCAGGACCTCCCCTTTCCTTTGACCAACGGGTCCTCGAACCAACCTGTCCTCCTCGCAAAACTAGAGAGAGAGATGCAAATTATGAATCGCCATTACCACTCTCCTATAAGGAATGCTCTGACGAGTGCCATTTATTTCTATCTGGTTGATATAGGCATCCAAGGTCCGCTCAGTGAGAGCGACCGCTCTAGTGGGATGATTAAATAGAATCCCTCGTATTTCAGACCACAACACTCATATCTAATTTAGCTTGACTCATATACGCATAAACTGGATCGCTATTCATTAGTCCCACTTTTACCATAGTCAGTACATCGCAAACAATGTTAGGTTCTCATGTACCTTATTATGGTAGTTATGGTGGCTGTAATATATTTGATTATCCTTCTCCACAAATGTCATATGCAATACTATGCATGCAGATTAACAATATCCACCAAGTTGGGTAAATCCAAACTACCCAATTCATGGATCAGTTGGAAGAAATCAAGCAACATACGTGTGACATATTAATAACTACCTTGAAAATTATGCAAGCATATTTTCCTAGAAACATTATTGTTCGAATCAAGATAGAAACATATCTGATGTATTTGAACAAGTAAGGAATTCATTTTGGTTTTAAATTTCAGACATGCAATGTATTATTATTTATGAATTATGATTTATGATAGAATCTTGGAAGTATGAAATTATATATATTTTTAATGAAAATTTTGTCTATAAATATTTAATCTCTTTATATTGTATATAATATTGTAAAAGTGAAACAAAATATTATTTATTAAATACTCAATTTTAAAACTTATATATAGACTTTATCTACGTTATAATTTTTTTGGGCAAAATCCAACAAGAGGAGAAAAGCATCAAGGAAAACTTCTGGCATCCCAACTAGGTTGGCCTAAAAGAAAACCAATCCCACGCCTGCGACCCCTTAAGAGGAAACATTTATTGAATAAAAAGAGAAAAAATACAAACAGGGGGGGACAAGAGCATGACCTCAAACATCATCTAAAACGATAAAAAGGCAACAAGAAAGATCTCTAATGACAAAGGAATTATAAAAAGGTTGGGAAGTAAACCACCAAGAATTCTGAGCAAGGGAAAGACCATAAGAGACTAAACTATCTGCAACATGGTTACCTTCTCGAAAGATATGGGAAACAAAAATTTTCATCAAAGTGAGATAGACCAAACAACCCCTCCAAGAAGAAAAAAACCGCCGAGGAACATTTGGGGAGCGACAAGATAAAATAGAGACCATGTAAGAAGAGTCGCACTCAATCTAAAGATTATGCCAACCAAAATCAAAGGCATACTCAATGGCCTTGATAACCGCTGATAACTCTGCTTCAAAAGTATGCATGATACCCAAAGGAGAATCGAAACAACCATTAACAAACCCTCTATGATTGCGAAAAACACCACCACAACTGGAATGACCTGGCAAACCCAAAGAAGCTCCATCTGTATTAAACTTGATCCAACCTGGAGGGGCAGGATGCCAGAAAACCTCAATGATGCGAGGGGCCCGAGAAGGTCGAGGACGAACCTGAAGCCGATGAAGAAGAAGTAAATCTGACTGCTTGTTATGCATACCACCAATATTCAAACGATTACAATCTTTAAGAGCCGTGTGAATAAAAGCAGTGGAGGATATAAGAGGAATGGAGCGGTCCTAAAAAATTAACTGGTTCCTCGCATACCAAGTAGCCTAAAAAATTTGAACAACTGCCGTGAGCCAAAGGTTGCCCACCTGAGGGCTAGCCTTCCAAGAAATAGCCGAAATAAAGAAGTCGAGAGGCGACAATTGAAAATTGAGATGAACTCCAAAGAGACTTGAAAAATAATCCAATAAGCTATGAGAGTAAGGGCAGTGTAAAAAAAGATGGGCCAAGGTTTCCATTGAAGCATAACAAAACCGACAAGAAGAGGCTAAGGACAGACCTGCTTTAGCAAGAGAATCCTCAGTAGGCAAACGTCCAAGAAGGATACGCCACATAAGAGTTGATCTCGAAGGGGAAATAAATGGTTTCCAAATTCTCTTACCCCAAGGAACCAATCCATGACTGCCTTGGAGAAAATGATAGGCTTCTTTAGAAGAAACTTGGCCGGAGGAAGAATGAATCCAAATCAAGGTGTCGCTACTATGAGGTGCAGCAACAGTTTTCGAAATCAAAGAGGAAGCTTCCGGATGACGGTCTAAGAAACTGTCCTCAAAATGCCAAGAACAATTAAAATAATAATCTGAAACAGCTACAGAGAGGCTTCCCCTAGCTGCAACAAGAATCCCAAGCATATCAACTAAAGGCTCACCTAACCAATTATCAAGCCCAAAGCGTACCTTAGAATGTTCTCCAATAATCCACCTAGATTCAGCAAGAAGACTATAGTAATGATCTTTGATGCCGGGCCAAATCGAAGAAGCTATATAATACTGGAAAACCTTTGAAAGAGAAGATAAATATCTTGTTCTTAAGAAAGAAAAGACAAAGCTATCATCAGTAATAAATTTCCAAGAAAGTTTTTTGAGAAGAGCTCGATTCATAAGCTTCAAGCTTTTAATACCAAGACCACCATAATCCTTAGGCAAACAACAAGTAGACCAAGCTATGGTAACCATTTTCTTTGTATCAATATTTCTAGACCAAAGAAAATTCTGAATAGTGCGATCCATGCTTTTTAACAAAGAGGAGGGCCACTTATAAACCATGAAAGTATGGATAAAAGAACTAAGAATTACTGAGTTGATAAGAGCTAACCTTCCTGCTAAAGAGAGAGTGCAACCCTTCAAAGTTGTAAACTTACTGGCAATCTTGTTGGCAATCGGTTGGAGCCACCTTTTCTTAGGGCCCCTTTAAAAAGAGGAACACCAATGTAGAGAAAAGGAAGAGAGTCCTCGCTGCAAACCCGAAAAAAAGTCAAAGAAATAGCATGTCGAGTTGAGAAATGGGAACCAAAATAAATAAAGCTCTTGGTCTTATTAATAATCTGCCCTAAGAGTAAACCATAAAGATCAAAAGCCTTTAAAATGGTATCAACAATGCGCCTGGTACCTTTGCAAAAAATGAGAACATCATCTGCAAAAAATAAATGAGAAGGAGCTGCGCCACCTCTTGGAGAGGAAATACCCGAAATATTGCCCCTCTTAACCATAGAATTCAAAAAAAGGCTTAAGAAATCCTCAGCCAATGAGAAGAGAATCGGAGAAAGCGGATCTCCCTGACAGACACCCTGACTGCAGCCGAAAAACCCCTCAGGAGTGCCATTAATAAGAATAGAAAGTCTAGCTGAGAGAAAAATCTTCTGAATCCACTGAGTAAAATTATTAAAGAAATCAAAGCAAGAAAGAACTTTCAAAATAAAATCCCAATTCATAGTGTCGAAAGCCTTTCTAATATCAATTTTAATTGCAATGTTTCCTCCATAACAACGCTTGTCAAGAGCATTGATACAATCTGAAGCAATAGCAATGCAACCTTAAATCTGTCTGCCTTTCACAAACCCAAGCTGATTCGGAGAAATAATTCTTGCAGCCACATCACCCAAACTAGAAGCAATTATTTTGGTGATAACTTTAAATAGAAAATTCCCTAGTACAATAGGGCGATATTGATCAACTGAGAGAGCATCTGTCACCTTGGGAATGAGAACAATAAAGTTGGAATTTAAATTAGGAAAGAGTTTACCCAAGGAAAAAAATTCTTGAACCGCCATGACAAAATCAGAGCCAATAATATCCCAATAATGTTGATAGAAAACGCCTGTAAACCCATCAGGCCCGGGAGCACTACAAGCATCCAAAGAAAAGTTGCACTTTTAATTTCCTCCTCACTAGGCATTTTAGTAAGTAAAATATTGTCCTCGTCCGTAACAAGTGAAGGAATAAATTGCTCCACTATCGATAGATCAGGCGTAGTGGAAGAAGAGCTAGAAAAAAGTTCCTGATAAAAAGAAATAACAAGGTTTTTAATAACATTATGATCATCAATAAAAGCATCGCCAATCTTAATTTTATGGATACCATTATTTACCCTACGCCGTTTGAGCAAAGCATGAAAGAAGGCAGAATTTCTATCACCATCTGCAAGCCATTTAACCCGAGACTTCTCTTTATGTAAGGATTCCTGGTAAGAAAGAAGAGTGTCAACAATATTTCTAGCATGAACTTCTGAATCCAAAGCCTCCTCTGAAACTCCATTCACGGAAATATCCAATTGAACATTGGACAAATGATTCATAGCTTCTGACAGATTTTTTTTCACATCACCAAAAACATTTCTATTCCAATCCTTTAGACCCGTCTTTAGACGTTTTAACTTGGCAATAAAATGACCCATTGTTAAGGAGGAAGTAATTGTAATTTTCCAATTATGGGAAACAAAAGGAAAAAAACCTTCATGGGCAACCCACATTTTGTAGAAACAAAACGGTTTAGGACCAGATGTAGTAGCAAGATTAACGTCAACTACCAAGGGATTATGATCAGAATGATGCTTCGGAAAAGTGTAGCAATTGATAGAGTTCCAAGTGTCAAGCCAACCATCGGAACAAAGAGCCCTATTAAGACGAGCTTCAAATCTAGAATTAATACATGTCCGACATCTTGCATTAGTCCAAGTATAAAAAGAGCCCCTCATGTCCATGCAATGGAGGTGACAATCATCAACAATAGAAAGAAAATCCTGACAAGAACTGAGAGGAGGAGGCCTTCCAGTTTTCTCATGAGCCCCAAAAATAGCATTAAAATCTCTAATAACTAGCCAAGTGGGGGGAGCAGAAGAAACTATTAACTGGAGGTCCTCCAATAAACCACGTCTGCGACCTGGGAGAACACTGGCATAAACACAAGTGAGATAATTAAAAATTCCTATATAGGTAAAAGAAACTGTAACCTGTTGAGCAGAGATTGATATAATATCAACATGAGGAAACATTGCTGAAACCGAAACCCATAAATTAGGCGACTTATTGTGATGATGATTTGTGCACAAAAGCTTCATATGAATAGATCTCCAAAACCCTATTGGAATGTTATGAAACAAGGTCCAAGGCTCAGATAAAATAACAATATACGGTTTCTCAGAGACACAAAAATGCTTTAGAGATTGCCTAGTATCTCGGTTTGCAATCCCTCTACAGTTCCAAAAAAATATCTTCATCGATAACTTTTTGGATTTTTCGACCTAGTTACAATAGGCTCTGTACGATAAGGCTTTGTCAATCAAATCATCCCAAGATTGAGTGGCAACCAGTTGCATTTGCTCCATCGGTAAAACTGGCTGAAATGAAGTGACTACAGTAGCACCTTGCAATTCCACTGAAATTGAAACCTCTTGGCTGATAACTGGAAATTCAGGTGTGTTCAGAGCAGTCTCTACTGCGGAAGACCCAACATACGGAACTAAGTCCAAGTTATTCAAAGGGGGTGTTAGAAAAGCTGAACTAAGACCAGGTTTATCGGCAGGGAGAGAAGTGGCCACGTACTTGGCCTTATCGTTAACAGTTTCCAAAGTTTCATTGTTTACCAACTCTTGCGTGTCAACAGTAGCCTGAACTATAATAGGACGATATTCCTAGCGTGGCTTGGAGCTTCCTTTGGATGAATGACGTGACTTACTTCGAGCACGATGTGGTATTTCTTTTTGGTGATCATTCAAGCGACAACTTGCATAAGAATGACCAATAGATGAGCATGTAGTGCAGAATTCTGGTAAGTTCTCATAACCAACAGAGACAAACAAGCAAGAACCTTCATGCTCAAGCATTAACGTCTTAGGAACATCATTCGACAAATCAATATCAACCAAAATACGTGCATAATGTCCAAAATCCCCGTCAACGGTATTCCAATCAATCTTTAAGGGAGTCCCCACTCCACGAGCAAGATCAGATAAAATTTGAGGGTGTCAGTACTCCCAAGGGAGATCGTACAAGCAAATCCATATCTGGATATTTGTCGATTTCTACGTGTTGGGGTTGAAGTCTTTTGTCCATTGTTGAAGACGAAGAACACCGAGCTTAAGGGGCCAAGAGCCCCTTTGACCAAACCTTATTTCGATCTTCTGAAGATTTAAAGTAAAAGTTGTAAAAACCTTTTCCTAGGGAAATCATTTTACATTCTATTGTAAGACCCCAAATATCCAGAATTTTCTGCTTGAGTTCTGAAAATTTCCATGGAGCTTCACCCTTCGAGAGAACAACTCTACCTATAAAGGAGTTGGAACAAAGAGATATCCTCTGCTGGTAAACATCTTCATTGATACTTATAGCTACGTAAATCCCCTGTTTTAACCGGCACCGAAGGCTTCAATTGCATGGGTGCAGCAGACTTTTTCAAAACCTGGGCAAAAGTAACGTCAGTGTCCACCTGTTTGCCATGTATTGGAATCGGAGATTGGTTGGGCACTGGTGATGAACCCTGTTGCGGATGTGTGGAGACCACCGTGGAGGATATCGGCTAAAAAGGTAAACCTGAGACTTGAGAAGGCCCAGCAGATATGTGCGGAAGAAAAGCAGTGGCTATGTCAGAAGATTCAAAACCGTAAGGCATGCTCTGAGAGGAATTGTTGCTTGCCAATGGCAGTGAAACTGTTGCAGTAGTGGACTGAGTTGATGGCAAAGGAAAATACTGTATTGACAGAATCTTAGAAGATGGCACATCTTGCATCAGAGGAGATGAAGCAATGGAAGTCGGCTGAATAGATGACTGGAGGAGGGAGACGATCTGTCGTAGCGTATCGTATAGAGACCCAATTGGAGGGGCATGTGACGACGGAGCCGCCATAGAGGCAGAGTGCGGCTATTGATGGCGGTGAAAACCCAAGTAGAGCATATTTGACATAAAAAAGAAACAAATAATTCTATGGATGGATTGTGTTGTATCTACGTTATAATTTATAATGAACTCATAACTATGCTAATTTATTGTTGAGATATGATTCATTTGATATATAATTACTTGTTTAAGCTTGTCCTAAAATTCCATAAAAAAAATTTCTAACTTTAGATGTAAATATCTATCATTTTTTTTTAATTTTTGACAGAATATCCTCGATAATATCCTCGATATATCCGTAAATTTAGAAGCCTGATGCCGATACCGATATTTTATTCCTTGTATATATATGTATATATATATATATATTAATTTTCATTTAATGTGTTTACAAAATATAACATTTTAAAATTTTTAATAGGATGTGTATACCAAAAGGGGTGTAAATACAGTTTTACATGACTTTTTTTTTAAGGAGCAAGGATTTGAACCCACAACCTCCATCACGGTACGTGCAGGCATGAGGAGCTTACAACCAAACAAACATCATCTCGTCCATACTTTCCTAATTTTGATTATACATCATGAATTTTTCAAATCTCTCTCCCAACAAAGTAGGGATGACTTCAGTTTATATTTCCTATAGCAATTTTGGGATCGAATGTAAGACACACTAGAGTAGGAAGAGGTTTGGTTTATTTTATTTAATTATTTTTGAAAGTAGGTTTAGTTTATATTTGTTGTAATAAAAAAAATTCACATAAAATTAATATTATTTTGACTATTGGTTTCTATACCCATGCTCTTGTAAGAAAGTTATCGTCAAAAGTTGTAGAAATATGAGGTTGAAAAACAATTTTTAACCCGATAAAGGAAAAAAAAAGGTTGATTGTAAGATTGAAAAGTAAAATGTATAAATTTAGTGTACCATTCTTTGGTGCAGACTTGGTGGTATGATGATGCTTTATTATGTCCTCATACCACCTAGGTTCAAAGGGAGCTTGGTATCATGAATTAATTATGCATCGATTATGCTTTATAATTAATGAGGTATTCTAAAATATCTTCTCAATTATTGACAATGATTTTTGGTCAAGTGAATGATGTTGTTTGAAATTTGTTAATCATAAGAGACAAAATAATATAAAAAGATGAAAAGATGAAGCAATTTTACGTGAAAAAACCTCCGGATAAGAAAAAAAACTATGGTTGTCAGTGATAGCGGGTTAAAATGATTTCACTATATAAAAATAGGTTACACACTCAACCTGTCCCTCTCTTTTTTATCTGTTCTTTGTTTGTCTTATACAATGGAAAAATGAGATATATTTATACACTCATTTTGTAACCTTAAACTTGATGCACAAGTAGTTGAATCATAGAATCCTTTTGTGATTCTTCTTGCCTATGTCTTTGTTTTTGTCTCGATCTCTTTCTTATTTGATGTTTATCCTATAATTAGTGTAGTTGACATTGTGCTTGTTTTGAGCTTTAATTCTTTTTGGAGCAGATATGGTTGTTTCCTTGTTGAAGTGTGATCCTTGACCCCCGTATCTTGGTAGGATTCCTTTTGGGATCGTCGGGTAATAATGGCATGCGTTGAACTTTGATTCAAACGGGTAATCTTTGCTAGGGGGATCTTTTGGCCGACCGAAATTTCATTATCGGAGAGTTTCTTTTTTGGTCGAGTCATCCTCCCCAAAACGCTCATATTTACTTGCTCGGGCAAGCCTCCACTCGGATGGAGAATTAAATGACTATTGATGACATGGCGTCGTCATCTCTTCCCTAATATTGTCGCAAATTTGATCACATGTTGGCTGTTAAAAACTCACAGACAACACCCTCCATCGTTATCATCACCGGTTTTTTATGTATAAAAATGTTTTCATGTTTTTCAGTTCAACCAAATTTGAAATAAGTTTTTTTTTCTCAAATACCATCCATATTCAATCATCACAATCACTAGAAAAAATATTTATAAAAAATTCTTTTTTCTAGAAAAATATATATTTTTTTTACTCAACTTAAAATCCAAAAAAGAAAAGCAAATAATGTTTTCCTATTTTTATAGTTTGATCTCCAAAACAATTTTCTTATTGTTTTGATCTCTCCACTTTCGTTCAATTTTATTCTTTTATTTTCATTTGATTGCTTCACATTTATTTTCATTTCCCGTTTTAAATTTTGTGAAGAGAAGTATTTAAAATGGGTAATGTTAAAATAAAATGGAGTGTCTTTAGAAATTTAATTTTTTTTAAATGGAGTATTTTTAGAATATGAGTGTCAAAAGATAAATGGATAATTTTGGAAAAAATGAAGTGTCTTTAAGTGTAAAAAATTGTAAGGAGAAACACTCTTTAATAAAATATGGGTGTACTAATTAATTTTATGGATGACAATATTGGCACCAAAAATGTTTTTGTTTCTTATATATATACAAAATATTATGGAAAATCATACATCTTGAAGCAATCTCTTCTTTAGAAGTAAATTTGTTGAATTTTAAAATATAGATCAAAGTTTCGGATTTCATTATTGTTCAAAGGAAATCCAAGTACGAAAGCAGAATCGGGGATTGATAACTAATCGGAAGACTATTACCAATACCAAACATCTCATGTACATAAAGCAAATCTCCACATTTGATAATTGTTTCTGTTTTGACTGTTTCGTTTAGAAGAGAAAAATTCCCTTCTTCATTGAACCATTGTTCTTGCACTGTTTCTTTTTCCGGTATACAATCTGCGTACTTCACGCACTGCAAAAATATAGACAAACCAGTAGCTACATGATATACTTTTGGATTGCAAAAAATCACAAGCCCATCATGGGCACGCTTTTTTTCATGGTTAGATGAAAAAAAGAAACCGTAAAGAATGGAGTTGAGAAAAATATAACATACAGAGAGCTGAAGTGAGTTAAGTTTGAAAAATAGGGAAGAACGGGAGTTTTGAAAATAAATCAATAAAATTTAATAAAATTATTTAATTTTATATAATTAAAAAATAAAAAATTATTAAATCATTAAAGGGGTACTAATAGCACCACTCCATTTAAAAATATTGAATTAAAAAAAGGTTGATCGTAAGATTGAAAAGTAAAATGTACAAAATTTAGTGTACCATCCTTTCATGTGGACTTGGTGGTATGATGGTGACTATATTATGTCATACACTCATACCACCCAGGTTCAAAGGAAGCTTGGTATCATGAATTAATTATGCATGGATTATGAAAATTTGGATTATGCTTCATAATTAATGAGGTATTCTAAAATACCTTTTTTTTTTATTTCAAAAGATTGTATTGATCCTAAAGTATAAAGGAGTTTAGTTTATATTTATTGTAATGTTAAATTAAAGATCGGATTTAAATTTCACTCACACTAAAGCGAAGACAATTTAAAAAGGATCTATTCAAAATATATATATATATATATATATATATATATATATATATATATATATATTACATGTTTGGGTGTGTTAAGTATTGCTTTTTCTAAAATGTTTTTTTAAGCCAGTTTAAACTTTTTTTTTTACAAAATTACATAAAAAAAATTAACAAGCATATTTCACTTTTACTATCGATCATATTAAAAAAAAAAAAAAAAGAGGCAGAAATGTCTGAATTTAGAAAAATGGTGGCGAATACAAGAGCAAATTGCCCGGGTGAAAGTTGTATGATTTATCAAAATTATTCCAACAATATTATAAACCTAAACATGAGATAGTTTTCCCCATAAAACGTACTACGGAAGATTCTATCAAATACAGTATAAACGATTCAGTGATCACATATTCCCATTTATGACTGTTGCATTGAATTTATATGGGTAAAAACAAAATAGAATTATTAAATTTAAACACAACTAGACGAAATGAGTAGGTATCAATGTAAAATTGTAAACCCAACAACAGCTTACCAAAATCACATTCCCCATAAGATAATACCCATTAAAATATGGGATAGTCACCCCATATGCCACACATTTGTTCCCACACTATTAAAATAGCCATTAGATGTGGATTTCGTTTTAAAATGATCATTTTTAGTGAAAAGTGCGATACTAATCGTCATTCCATCAAATTCCGTTAACTTACTGTTAATGAGTGACATTTTAGTAAAAAGAGGATGATATTGATTTATTTTATTTTATTTTTTTGGAAAGCAATTTTTTCTTTTGTTTTTTGAAACGAATAATTATATTTATAATGTTTATAAATATGTATATATATAGAGAGAGAGGAAGGAAACATAAGAAAAAAAAATTGGAGAAAGAGAAAAGCAAATGATTATGAAAAGAAAAAAAGAATGAAGGATGAGATGAAAATGAAGGTGGAGTGAGAAATAAATTAATTAAGAAAAATGAGAGAGCAAGGAGAGAAACAGCTTTAAAAGGAAAAGTCTATAGAAAATCTTGAAAATAAACAAGAGATATATGGATTAATCTAAACCATTAATATATAATTGATCAAAATGATACAAAATTGTGTAAGAATTTGTGTCCCCCAATCCTTCCCATATATATATATATATATATATATATATATATATATATATATATATATATTTGAGATATGTTATATGTATATACGCACTCCAAATATAATTATTCGTTTTAAAAAACAAAAATAAAAATTGATTTTTAAAAAAAATCTAAAATAAATTAATATATGTCCCTTATTTATCAAAATGTCATTCACTTAAGGGTAAGTTAACGGAATTAGATGAAATGGACATTAGTGTCACATTTTTCACCTTATTTGCCAAAATATCACTTATTTAACGGTAAATTAACGGAATTGGATGGAATGGACATTAATGTCACACTTTTCACCTTATTTACCAAAATGTCACTCATTTAATGGTAAGTTAACGGAATTGGATGGAATGAACATTAGTATCTCACTTTTCATCAAAAAATGTTATTTTAAAACAAAATCATCATCTAATAACCAGTTTAATAGTGTCGGAACAAATGAGTGGTTACCGGGATAATTATCCTTTAAAATATCTCACTGATCCCTCAACCTCAAGAAAGAAAAACCAACATCAAATTCCTTACACACATTAATTTCAATCCCCAAAACATCCTAGCTCACTCCGATAGTCCGATCCCAACCTCAGAACATGCCATCTTATGGGGGCAAAACTGTCTCTACACTTCAACAAAGTGTGGTTGGTTGTTAAAACAAAGAGAAATTAGAAAAAAAAAACTAGATCCCTAAGGTTTTACTTATTTTTTAAAACAGAAACCTATAGTTTTGTATTTAAACAAATAACCTCTCACATATGAGAGAAAAACTCCTTTGGAATGTTTCGATGTGACCGTCCAATTGAAGCTTAATGTTTTTTTTTTTCATTTTTTTTTTCATCTATTATATCTATTTTTATTTATTTCAAAATGTGCTTAATGACATTGTGATATTATTTCATTCCAGATTTTCTCACAGCAAAATAGTAGTGTGACATGATATGCGACTGTTTTTACATATATGATTGGGATTATGCTAAACTAATATGTAAAATTATATACTCACAAATCTTTTTTTCCCAAATTTAAGAGTAGTGTGTGCCCTAAGACAAACGTTAACCAAACTCATAATATTATATATTACAATTTTGTAAATAACCTATTCACCACCGACACACTTTCAACGTCTATTGGATTTAAATCTTTTTTTCATTTTTATAATTTTCCGTTATCTATTAGTTAAAAACAATTATTTAGTTTTTTTTTAAATGATTATTATAAAAAAATTAAAAATTGGTAGGTACCAAATGGTATAGATCTTCTGTAGTAAATAAAAAAAATCATACTTGAAACTTTTTTTATTAAAAAATTATAATAATTTGAAATGAAGAGCTGATTTGGTAGGATTATTCCAAACAAATTTTTAAATAATTTTGAAAACATAACTTGTATAATATTAACAAAAAAAAAAACAATATGATATAAAAGTGATAAAAAGACTAAACTGATAATGAACGGTAACTTTGTTTAAAAAAATAAAAGTATAATTGATATTATCTTATTAAAATATTTTTGTTTAAAAAAATAAAAGTATAATTGACATTATCTTATTAAAATATTTATAGAATTTTTTTAGAGAATTTTAATATAAAAAAAGGTGAAAATAGTGTTTCATTAATAATATTTTTTAGATTTTATTGTAATTATAATGGAGAATTTAATGTATAGAGACAAAATAATTTTACTATAGTATGACAAATAAAGGGTGTTTACGTACTTTAACTAAAATTATTAAAGTCAACTATTATATTTAACACCGTTAAGTCATTAGAGAGACCAATTTTGTCACTTCTAAAAAGAGAGGGACTAATTGAACATTTGAAAAAAATGTGAGGACCGATTTGGTCACTTTTATAAAAGTCGCAAACAACTTAGAATTTTTTTTATAAAAAAATCCAAGACCTAATTGATAATTGTCATAGTATAAATATAAGATTACTAATAAGGTATCATTTAATATGGAAATTAGATGGATCAAATGGGAATTTTATATATTACAGAATTGTTTTTCTTGTTGTTTCGTAACTGTTGTTGTTTTGGAATTATGATATAATTTTATTTTATTTTTTAATGAGTGAATAGGAATAAATTGTCGAATAAAGAAAAAAGATAAAAGAGTTGAACACTTGAACGGGGATAGTAAAAAACCATTATCTATCGAGGCGATGATACCATGCTTCATGTTGGACTTGGTGGTAAGATGACGTGAGATCATGTGATTCTACCCACCCAAGTTCAAGCCAAAGCGTGGTAACATCGTCAATCAAACAAAACAAAAACAACCAACAACAGCTTTCAAACTAATGAGGTATTCTAAAATACCTTTTTTTATTATTGTGAAAAAATGATTTTTCGTTTTTGATATAGATGATATATATAAATGTAATGATATTTTTTTTTATTGTGTGAAAAGATGATTTTGATTAGGGATTTGAGGTCTTATTGGATCACATTAAATTCAGAATTCTAAAGAGTGGTAATATTTGCACCCCTTAAAATTTGTACGTATACTATAAATTAATATATTTTTAAAATTCTAATATTACCTTTAAATAAAATTATTAAAATGGTTAATATAAATATAACTCGTATATCATATTAATAAAATATTTAATATTTTAAATATTTTAAAAAATACTATAATTAATTACATAAATAATACAATTACCTCTTTTTATTAAATTACTATTTATTTATTAATTAAGACTTATATAGTGATTATTTACAATTATAAATATTAACTAAACCGTTATAAAAGAATATATTAAAAAAAACACTAATGCTAGATAACCTAAAATTTAGTCCAAATTTTAATCCAAATGATATGGCAATTGGTGTTTTCATTAACCACATCATCACATATTGTATGTAGTCATGACCCTGGTCTGGTTCGGTTCAGGTTCTCAGTTTCGGTTCCCCGGTTCCAGTCAGGTTACGGTTCCCCAGTTTCTGCGGTTTTAACGGTTCGGTTCCCATTTTTTTCATAATACTATTATTTTAACAAAAAAAAATTATTAGACATGTACAATTGTAAATGCATTTTATTGGGTAGCCTAAAATTAAAATAAAATAAATATATGACAAACTACAAAAAGAAATTAACATAAAACTAAAAAATGTAAAATTGGCCTTGCACTTAATTTTTACCACAATTAAGTTGCCTATGTATCCTCTTGGGGTTTAGAGGAATCAAATGCCACATAGTTCTCTTACCGTTTATTATAGGTTTGGTGATGATGTGATATGAGGTGGCACCGTAACTAATCACTGCCATCTATTACAGTGGTAGGGGTATGCTGATCATCATCGAAGAAATCGTAGGGTGTATCTTGATCGAAAAACTTGTATGTGAATTGATTATGGACTCAAAAGTGAACGTCTTGCGTCCAAAATATTTCCACCGGCCCTAAACTTTTTTTTCCACAGCCACTGTAGAAATTGATGTTGAAAGAATTTGTTTGGCTATAATAGCCAAGATTGGAAAGTACTTTTCATGCTCATTCCACTAGTGTAGGATATCAAAAATTTTAACATCGTTGTCTTCGATAAACTCAAAAGAGATACTTAGATAAGTTTCAACCTCGGAATACGAGATAGAGCTTGATGAAGAAGAACCTCGTAATATTTTTGTTTTTTAGGATAAGAGTTGATACCCTAACCCCATTAATCCGGAGGATGATGATGAATGTGATATATTTTGAGTTTTTGGAACATCTATGGTCAATGATGGACCATAAACTCTAAGATATTCATCATATAACTCATATAATAATGTCTTAATTCTAGAAGAATACCTAGTAACATCATAAACAGTTATAATAAAGAGTTAAATATTCAAACAAATTTTCTAATCTACGACGTGGATCAAAACAAATTGCAACCAAATAGATAGTTGGAAACTTCGTATAATAGTCACTACAAGAAAATTGGACTATAGGGACGAAATTTATTGGGACGAATTTTATTCGTCCCAATAGAATGTTTATTGGGATGCAATAACATATTCGTCCCTAAAAATTTCAAATCTAAAGAAATCTTTAGAGACAAAAAAATTCGTCCCAATAGAATGTCTATTAGGACGAAAATAATTATTCGTCCCTAAAAAGTGTAAAAATAACCAGACTTTTATGAACGAAAATAATTTGTCCCAATAAGATATGTATTAGGACGAAATAAATCATTCGTCCCAATAGGATGTCTATTTGGACAAAAATTATTCGTCCCTAAAAAGTTTGACATTTTTTTTGAAAGAAAAGAAATAAAAAAGAAATTATAGAGGTTTATTTTATTAAGACAAATATAATATTTATTGCTTATAATGATTTATCGGGATTATATTTTTCATTTTTTATCTTTATTTTTTTAAGTTTTTCCTAAGAGACAAAGATCATAATTAAATTTGCTTCACTTTTTATATTAATTACTATATATTAATTCAAGAAATTATGAAAAATTATATATATATATATTTATAAATATAATAAATAAAAATATAAAATGCAAAACTATTATTCAGAAAAGTTGTTGTACATTTAACCTTCCCTTTGTGATAGGAATTCAAGTATTACATTTGTCGATTAAATTGAAAAATCAAAGAATGTCTCTCTATTCCGTGTACGATTAACGATAGACCTTTTCATTTGACAATACATGATTTGAAAAAAATAGTTTAATTCAATGCAACAATAACATTTTTTGACAAGAAAAGAAATTATTGGAATTAATCTATAATAAAAATTTAATAGAATATAGAGGTTATATAAAAATAGTATGCTATAATTAATAAAATCGAAACAGTAGCAAAGTGGATAAGTTTTGCTTCAGTTTCGAGGTGAGTGGTTCAACGCTAAACATTAAATGAGGCTCGACTGTGATGGGATGGTTGTGCCGAGAGTGAGATAGGGGTGGGTGGGTAGTGGGACGATAGGGTTCCAAACAAATTCATCCCAAAGAACCTATTGTGACCTATTTGAGGCGATGTAATATGAGACGAATTTACTCATTAAACCCCAAATGTGGGGAGAAATCTCTACTAAAGTGAGAGTTTCATTCCTGATTCATTCTTGTAACCATTGATCTAATAGTTTAATCAAATATTATCTAATAATTGTTTTTTAATAGCCATTTGTATATCATACAAAATAATTATAAAGATTACTGGAGTCAATTTAAATTATCTAGTAATAATTTTTTAAAAATTTGTTCAATACAATTTTAATTTTAATAAAAAAACAAATTTAATAACATATTTATATTATATATAAATAGTTTTGCATTATTTATCAAAGTTGAAGTTGTTTAGTGTAATTTTTTGAGCTCTACACTATCGAATGCAAAAAGACGAAAAATAATCGTCCCAATAGAAATTAAAATTTTATAATATGTCTATCATTTTTTTTAAATACAACTACTTCCGGGACCTGGCGAGATTAATTAGACTATATAAGCACGGCCCAGAATACTGCTCCCACTATCTGGGAGAGGTTATATATGAACTACAACTCTCACAATCGAAGAGAGGGATGCTCTCACAAACCGAGAGAAAACTCTACACACATGCTTATAAAATATGTATGTTATGACTCGAAATTTAACCACTAGATGTGGAAGGGATGTGCATAACCATCATTGAAATTTAAATTTTATTTTTTAAATGTTATTAGTGGAATAAAATTTGAATTGATCAAATAATTGCTTTTTCCGGTAAGAGTTTGATTTAAAATAATCAATGAAAATTTAACAACCTTATAGATTATATATAAATATTGTGCAAACTATAACAAATTAAAACATTTTGTCCGGTTGTAAAGGCTACCACTCACGCTGGGGTCATGAGTTCAAGACACAACAAACACGTTGGTAGAGGGGATATTATGGATGGGGTGTGCTAGTGTGTGGCGAGGTGTAGGGTGGTGGTAGTCAGGACCTCACTGATGGGTCATGAGTTCAAAAAGTTATAGGGACGAAATAAATCGTCCCAATAGTGTATCTGTTGGGACGAAATTTCATCCCAAAATGATGAATTTTTAATATATTTTTGTTTTGTCCTAATAGGCACTCTTTAGGGACGAATTTGAATTTTCGTCCCAAAGAGGTTATTGCGACCCACCTGAGGCGACAGATTTTGGGACGAATTTATTTCGTCCCAATAGGTCTATAGGGACGAATTTCGAGCTATTGGGACGAAAAAAGAAGCGTCCCAATAGCTTTTTTTTCTTGTAGTGAGTCTAACCATTTTATTTTCATAGCATTAACGGACTCCAGTAATTCTATATCAGATGCACACTCAGAAAATCCATCAACAATATAAACTCTCTCAATAATAAATAAATTAGTTGTAGGATAATAAATATCAAGTAAATTGTTAGTAGCATTATTAAAATTTTTAACAAACCACAAATTTGTTGTGTACAAACATCTCAATGGTTTGAATAAAGATTAATGTGACTAACTTTATATTGAATAAAAGTAACTAATAGATCTCTATAATCATAACTTTGAACAAGCAATTTATAAAAAGAATTTCAATGTGTAGGAACATCACAAGGAAATCTAATGGCACACATACCATTTTGTTTACAAAATTTTACCCATGCTTTCATTGCAGAAGGATGTTTCTACAAATAATATAGGACATCTTTAATATGTGTAATAAAATCTTGAAAAATTGCTAATCTTTTTTTAACACATAAATTTAAAACATGACATGCACATCTTTGATGAAAAAATTTACCAACAAGATAATGTTTGCATAAATCAATTAAAGCATGAATAGTTGCGTTATTGTTGAAAGCATTATCAAAACCAATTGCAGAAATTTTGTTTTCAATTTTATACTCTTCAAAAATAATTTTAAGCTGTCTAAAAATATGAGCAGCAGTATGTACATCATCAAAAACTTTAAATGTAAGAATGTTTTTTTAGATAGTCCATGCATTATCCATATAATGGCAGGAGACACCCAAATATGAATGCATTTGCCAATTGTCAGTCCGTATGTCGCACATACGGAAACACGACCATTATATATATATATATATATATATATATATATGTTTTTTAAATTTCCAACTTCATTTTTTCATATATATATATATATTTTTTAAATTTCCAACTTCATTTTTTCTTTGTAATAAATGTTAGAAAGTGCATGTATGAGAGTGGTTCTATGAACACGACATGCAACATGATTTAATGATTGTTGACAATAATTAATAAAACCAACATTTTTCACTAAAACCAAATGGTAAGTGTTCTATTGCAACAATTCTAGCTAATTCTTCTCTATTTTTTTCATCGCTATATTTAAATAATTGTTGCTTAGGAGTAGTGATGTAGATTGAAAATTGGCATAAAAAATGATCAATGAAAGAAAGGATAAACGATTTGGATCCGTTGATTCGCGCACGAATACCAGAAACAAAACCTACTATTATGATGTTAATCCGCTCACGGATACTGGGATAACAGGCTTCAAATACGTTGATCTTCACAAGATACCGTAAATGGAAGATAAAGAGAACAAATTCTCTAATTTGTTTTATTCATTCAACAACTTCTTATTTTTTTCAAACCTAATACAAGCTATTAAATAAGGAAAAACAACCTAAAACTATTAGGATTCAATATCCTGTAAAACCCTAAACAAAATAAAACAACTAAATCACTAGGATTCAATATCTTCTAAAACTCATAAATAAGAGGTCTAAAACAACTAAACTAAATCGGAAAAGAATCCTAAAATAAAGGAACAAAAACGAATTGTAAATAAAATAGGAAACAGCAGGCTTGTTGCACACGAAACTAAATTGCCAAATTTGGGCTTACTGCAGCCTGTTATAGAAGACAAAGTTTTCATAATAAATGTAGGCCTTGTCTTGGGCTTTTCGAAAACATATTATAATAGCAAATCCGTCCATGTTTGCTCTCTATAGAGGCTCACGAAGTTCAGCCCAGATTTGGTTGTCCCACGCGACCTAAATACGAATTCGCCACCCATACGAACTCGCCATCCGCTCCGGATCATCCTCCCCAGGTTGGACAGAATTTGTCCTCGAATTCAGCACCTCTTCGTCCTCCAAAGCTGGATCACCGTTGTAAGGGACGAGATGCTTCACATTTTCAATATCAGTCGTACGAATATTGCCGAGTAGCCTAAGACGGTAGGGTTTGGAGTTGACATTCTCACCAATTTGATTACCCTTTTGCCTTAAGCTAATCTGTGTCATCCTCTCCAGGCTAGACGGAATTCGTCCTCGAATTCGATGGTTCATCATTCCTAGACGATGATGAAACGATGCCAATCCCTGGGAGTTGAACCCACCAGACACCACATTCTTGCAGCTGCCCGACTCATCATCGGATTCATCTTCATCAAAAACTTGGTGGCAGATCCAAATCGAAAAAAACCTCCGCTGATACATATGTATCATCGAAAAAACACCTGCATGATAAGAGACTAATTGTGTTTGGGGTTCATCTTTTTTTTTGTATGGGGAAATATGGAAGGTGAAGAGATAGTAGTCAGGAGAGTAATAAGTTATGATATATGGATCGATGAGCCTAGCACAATGGTAGACTCGAAGGCTTTGATACCAACTGATGTAGATTGAAAATTGGGACAAACGCCAATCGATAAAAATAGGGATAAACGATTCAGATCCGTTGATTCCACATGAATACCGGAAACGAAACCTACTATTATGCTGTTGATCCGTTCACGGATACCAGGATAACAGACTTCAAATACGTTGATCTTCACAAGATACCGTAAATGGAAGATAAAGAGAACAAATTCTCTAATTTTTTTTATTCATTCAACAACTTCTTATTTTTCAAACCTAATACAAGCTACTTAAATAAGGAAAAGCAACCTAAAACTATTAGGATTCGATATCCCGTAAAATCCTAAACAAAATAAAATAACTGAATCACTAGGATTCAATATCTTCTAAAACTCATAAATAAGAGGTCTAAAACAACTAAACTAAATCGGAAAAGAATCCTAAAATAAAGGAACAAAAACGAATTGTAAATTAAATAGGAAACAGCCATCTTTTTGTGCACAAAACTAAATTGCCAAATTTAGATCTACTGCATCCCGTTACAGAAGACGAAGTCTTCATAATAAATGTTGGGCTTGTCTTGGGCTTTCCGAAAACATATTATAATAGCAAATCCAACCCTGTTTGCTCTCTGTAGAGGCCCACGAAGTTCAGCCTGGATTTGGTTGTCCCACATGACCCAAATACGAATTCGCCACCCATACGAACTCGCCATCCGCTCCGCATCAGGTAGTGTACCTGAAAAATTTGGGCTTGTGAACTCGATCTGGCATGTGCGTCTGGATGGTGGTTCGTTATATACTTCCGATATGAGCCATATCATCTAGATTTGCTCCACTTAAAAATTTTTTTTGCAGTAATTGCAGACCACTGTAGTGCTTCCATATGCTTGCATTACTTTCTTCATATGGAGTACGAAAAGATCAAATTTGGGTTGCTTCTGTAACCTCTCTTCCGTAGGTGGTTCAAATTCTAAATCTGGAGGGAAGATCAGACATATTTTTTGATTGGCTTGTGCATTGGGGGTGGCATCGGGATTGGGTTCAGAAATTATTATAGGGAGATGAGGAGAGTTTAGGGATTCAGCATAGGCTTGGTGTTGCAGGAACTCATGATAGGCGGTGTCGTCATAACCGATATTGTTCGGCATACGACCCTTACCTTTCATCGAAATGGAATGTCTTAGACCATCTCCACTTCCACTTTCCATTTAGAAATTTTGAATTGTAAAAATCCTTGAAGAAAGAATGTGAAAAAATTGATGGAAATGAATTGAAATTTTGTTAGAAATGAATTTTAATTGAGATCAAAATTAAAAATAAGTGTAATTGCAAATAATTAATAATTTAGTAATTGAGATAGAATTGGAAATTTGGATAATTGAGAATTGACCTGGGAGAGAAATGAGAATGACTTTATGTTTTTTTTTATTGGGGGTGGGGGGGGGGGGGGGGGTCTCCAACGTCTTTTTTATTTTTTATAAATTTTTTTTAAAAAAAATCTGGTACTAGGACCCTTGGTTCTAGAATCGGAACCGAAACGGCGGTTTCAGTATGGTTTTATATTTATAGAAAAGAAAAAAAAATGGCCCAACGGATCCAACTTTTTTTTATTTATAAAAAATTAACAAAAATAAAAAGAAATCTGGTACTAGAACCATTGGTTCCAGAACAAGAATCGAATTGGCGGTTCCAGTATAGTTTTGCAATTTTGGGAACCGGAACCTCCTTGGTTCCGAGACATCGGTTCCGGTTGAGTTCCACGGTTGGAACCGCGGTCATATCTAGTTGTATATGGTGATGATAACTCACTTACCATATCATTTGAGTTGAAATTTAGGTTAATTATTTAGGTTGTATAGCATTACTCTTAAAAAAAATGAGAAAATCATTGAAGTTTGAAAATACACAAAGTGTGTCTAATACAACCTAGAGTGGGGGGGGTGAATAGGTTTTAGTTGATTTATTACCAACTTTTCGACTTAATCAATTTTAAAAGTCCTACCCCATATTAGCAATCAATCAATCCAATATAAATATGCGGAAAACAATAAAAACACAATGATTGATTACGTGAGAAACCCTCCAACTGGGCAAAACTCACGGGCTATCATTCTAGCCACATACGGTCCTCAAATCCACTATTTGAATGAAAGTTTACAACCTAGGTTGACCTCAAGTCACACCTACTTGGTCACTAACCCTTTCACTCTACCCAACGGGCATTTAATAGAGATTCTAGACCACAAGCTTGTGCACTAACCCACTTAGTCACAGAGCTTAACAATCAATGAAGAGGTTAAACAACCTATGTGAATATGTAAAAGATATTCAAACATGCAATTAATGCTAGGCAACACTAAATGCTTATCTAAGGACTTAAAGATGTCAATGAATGCAAATCCTAGATATCAATATCTAAATGCAAATGCATGAAGATTTAGCTAGAAGGGTAAAATCGTCCTAAATGCTAGCTATCAATGAACAAAGCTCTCAACCAACAAACAACAACTCAAACATGTTATAAATGCCAATAAACATAAAGATATGTAATAAAATCATATAAAAGAGTTAACTCTAGGCAAACAAGAGCATAAATAAATACAATGAGATTTATGGCATGTTCAAGTTGCCTAGTCAATGAAAGCAAGAAGAATCCATGATGAGATGATGCTTGTAAGATGTTAGATGCACATGGATTTGTGTTTGGTTGAGTAAAGATGAGTTCTTGGGAGTTTCTCTCTCTAAAGGAAGCTTGGCCTCTAAAAAATGGCTTCTTGAACTCACAAAAACGAGCAAGGAAGAAGAGAGAATATATATATGGGAGCCCTAGTCAAAACTGCGTCGTTTTGAACATAGGGCACAGAAACCCGCCAATACCGCTTGATGGACCGCGTCGCAGGCAAGTGTCCAGACCGCTGTACACACAACAGTACACCATCTGCACAACAACGCGGTGTAGGGCGCTGTGCATGCAGGTGCACAGGCCGCGGTATGGGCAACATATGCCTACTGGACAACACCGCGACTTGGATCGATATGCGTGCAAGTGTACAAGAGGCGGTACAGGAAGCATGACCCTGCTGAGGTATACCGCTCTGAATGCCGCGGTGCAAGCATGTCTTGCCAAGCGGTCTAGGCCGCGGTAAAAGAAGAAATTCTCTTTTCGGGGCAAACTCAACACACTAAGTGATGTGCAAAAAGTGCAAGTGTGGAGTGTGAAAAGTGGCATACAATACATCATTCAATTACATGAAGATAAGAACATAATGCATGCAAGTAAGTGTGTACAACTAGATCTGTTCAAAGAAAGTTAAACAAGTGAGATACATTTGAAGTGCTCTTGAGAGAGATGATGTCCTTGAAGCTTGATCACACCCAAGAGGCCTAATTTACCCTTACAAAAATAATTCCCAATGTGGTTTGTCAACGAAATAAGCCAATCAAAATATGAGGAACTTACAATCTCCCCCTTTGGCTATTTCGTGACAAAACCACCACTTACAAATCATCCTCACAAAAAAAAAACTAGAGGTCAACAAAAAGATATTCTACATTACAAATAGATACCTAGATACTAGGTCTTCAAAACTTCAAGCTCTTGTAGAATAGCCACATTCCCTACAAAACAATGAGACTACACTTTCCAAGACAAGTGTATGTGAGGTGATCAAGACAATAAATAAAAGCAATTTGCATAATAAAAGAAAGCTGCAACATGCAACATGCAAATGCTCCCCCTAAATAGGTTAACTCCCCCTCAATGGGACAATTCCCCCAAATATGCAACCCCCTTAAATAAACCACATTACTCCCTTTTTTTGTCATGAGATAGGCAAAGGAGTATTCCACAACCGGGTCACTTTAGCAAAGAGAGTTATTTGCAAGATAAGTGCATAATCATATACAACAACTTTATGCAACTTAATTAATTGAGAGAGAATCATTGAGGGTTTGTTCTTAAGAAGAAAATGTGTGACTTAGTTGCTTTGGATGTAAGACATGTAACATCATAGTTCAAGCAAATGGTATTTGGCAAAGAGAACATCAAAAGGGTTCCAAAGGAATTCAAACCAATTTGCACCCTTTTGCCATAATTAATCAAGATATAGCGTTTAAATTTTTGAGCACACACAAGCAACCATGTCAATCCTTAATGGTCAATCAAGACATGGATATAAAATCCTTATTAATTGAATGGATATAGAATCCTTATTGGTTGTTGTCTTGTTCAACCATTAAGAAAAGACCTAAAGCTAAATTGGATGAGACATCCTTATTTATTGCATGGACACACGGTCCTTATTGAGTTTAGCTTTGTCAAGGTGCTTCCACACACATTTGCACACACAGTCCTTATTGAGTTTAGCATGTCATGGAGATAAACTTTAGGTCATTCAAATGTACTTCCCAATCAATTCTCCTAATCTAAATATTCATGTTTGAACATAGAGATGACATGGATTACAAACCAAGCAAGGCACACTTATTGAATAAAAAGCCAAATAAGAATATATATAAGCACAACAAAAAATACTCAAGCAATTAATAAAGAAGCATAGAGTTGATCAAGTTTTTTGCTTATTTCAACATGCAAGGTTGCTCTCTTTGCTTGAGCTCCCCATAAGGGGTCAATCACCAAAACTCATCAAGGCATATGACAAATTCCAATATACCTACTAAGTGACTTGAACCTAGTTAAGTCTAAAGGCTTTGTAAATAAATCCGCTAGTTGATCATTAGTGCCCACATGCTCAAGTGTAATGTATTTGTTTTCAACTAGTTCTCTAATGAAATGATGTCTAATGTCTATATGCTTTGTCCTAGAGTGTTGAACCGGATTCTTTGAAATGTTAATTGCACTCATGTTATCACAATAAAGGGTTAGAATACCTTGATCAAAGCCATAATCCACAAGCATTTGCTTCATCCAAAGGAGTTGTGTGCAAGCACTCCCGACGGCTATGTATTCCGCTTCAGCTGTGGATAGAGAAATGGAATTTTGCTGCTTGCAAAACCATGAGACCAAGTTGTTGCCTAGGAAGAAGCAACCACCCGATGTACTCTTCCTATCATCACAATTTAGTGCCCAATCTGCATCACTAAAGCCAACTAAGCTAGCATTAGTGTCAAAATAGTACCATATCCCATAGTTGGATGTCCTATTCACATATCGAATGATTCTCTTCACGGAGGAGAGATGAGATTCCTTGGGATCCGCTTGGTACCTAGCACACACACCCACACTAAAGGCTATATCGGGCCTACTTGCGGTCAAGTAAGACAAGCTACCAATCATGCCATGATAAAGACTTTGTTCCACACTCTTGCCACTAGCATCCTTGCTTAGTTTCAAGGTGGTACTCATGGGTGTGTCACAATGTTTGGCATTCTCAAGGCCAAACTTCTTCACTAGGTTCTTAGCATACTTAGCTTGAGATATGAAAATCCCATCATGCAATTGCTTGATTTGCAAACCTAGGAAGTAATTTAGCTCTCCAACAAGACTCATCTCAAACTCATGAGACATGACATCAATAAATTGTTGGACTTTGGATTTGTTGGTGGAGCCAAAAACAATATCATCAACATAAATTTGAGCTATGAAAAGCTCATCTTTGTTTCTCTTGATGAATAAAGTTTTGTCAACACTACCCCTAGTGTAGTCATTGTCAACAAGAAATTGAGTGAGTCGCTCATTCCAAGCCTTAGGTGCTTGTTTCAACCCATATAAAGCCTTCTTGAGGCGATAGACATGATTGGGGTGGTATGGATCCACAAACCCTTTGGGTTGCTCAACAAACACTTCCTCATGCAAGAAACCATTGAGGAAGGCACTCTTAACATCCATTTGATGCAATTTGAACTTGTGCACACATGCTATGGATAAAAGAAGCCTTATGGACTCAAGACGGGCAACCAGAGCAAAAGTCTCCTCAAAGTCAATACCCTCAATTTGAGAGTATCCTTGTGCTACAAGTCTAGCCTTGTTGCGCACAATGTTGCCATTCTCATCCGACTTGTTCCTATATACCCATTTGGTGCCTATGACATTAGTATCCTTGGGTCTAGGAACAAGAGTCCAAACCTCATTTCTTTCAAATTGGTTTAGCTCTTCTTGCATGGCAAGAACCCAAAACTCATCATTCAAGGCTTCATCAACCTTTTTGGGTTCAGTTTGAGAGGTGTAACAAGTATAGCTAATTTGATTAGCTATTTGACGCCTAGTCCTAACACCCTCATTCATATCTCCAAGAATGTCATTCTTGTTGTGGAGATGTCTAACCCATGGAGCGGGTTCTTTAGTCTTATGATGGATGTCTATTAAGAGGTTGAATGACCTCTTCATCAAGACTTGACTTCACATCAATTGAAGTCTCACCATTCTTCTCCAAGGAAGAATCATCAAGCACAATGACCTCCTCATCATGGTCTCTAGTCTTAGGCCTACAATCATCTATGACAACATTAGATGATTCCATGACACTCCGAGTTTTTAAATTGAAAACTCTATAGGCCTTACTATTAAGGGCATAGCCAATGAAAATCCCCTCATCACTCTTGGCATCAAACTTGCCAAGTTGATCTTGGTCATTTAGAATGTAGCATTTGCTCCCAAATGAGTGGAAGTGACTAACATTTGGCTTCCTACCATTCCATAATTCATAGGAGGTTTGCCTAGTACCAGACCTTAGGAAGACTCTATTTCCTATGTAGCAAGCCGTATTGACGGCCTCGGCCCAAAGGTTCCTAGGGACATTGTTGTCAAGCAACATCACACGGGTCATCTCTTGAAGGACCCTATTCTTCCTCTCAACAACCCCATAACAAGAGGCTAAAACAAACAAATAAATAAAAAGAAATCTGGTACTAGAACTGTTGGTTCCATAGCCAGAACTAAATCGATGGTTCTGGTACGGTTCAGTAGTTTTGGGAACTGGAACTGGAACCGGAACCGGAACATCCTTGGTTCCGATTTCGAGACCACGGTTTAGGTTCTGTTCCACTGTTGGAACCGTAGCCATATCTAGTTGTATATGGTGATGATAACTCACTTATTATATCATTTGAGTTAAAATTTAGGTTATATAGAATTACTCTTAAAAAAAATATATGAGAAAATCATTGAAGTTAATTAAAAAACTAAACAAGAGGACGAACTCGCACTATAAATTTAGGCATACAAAAGTCAGGTGGAGCCGTGGAGGCGAGGAACAACAGGTCTTCACCAACCCAGTGAAAGCAGACTCAATGAATGCTATTGATGGGCTAATTTTTCTGTACTAACTAAAATTGTATAGTTAGAAAAAGAAAAAAGAAAAAATAAAAAACTTTTGTAGAACCGTACATCTAAAGAAAGAATAAAACAAAAGAAAATATAAGAAAAAAAATCCAGGTTTTGGATTCCGATGGTATGGGCGTATGGCTCTCCTCCATACTATATATATATATATATATATAAATATTTTCGTTTTAACTATTGTATTAAAATAAGAATTTATAATATATAATTTTTTAAAATTTAAGAAAAATGACATATTTGATAATATGTATGATGTGCTTACAAAATATAACATTTTAAAATTTTTAATAGGGTGTGTATACCAAAAGGGGTGCACCATACGGTTTTTCATGGTTTTTTTTTTTTTTTTCAGAAGGGGGATACTTGAATCCACTACTTCCCTCACGGTACATGCAGATTAGAGCCGGCCTTGGAGGGGTGCACCAAGTGCAACCGCCCTGGGCCCTAAAATTTTTTTCATTAAAATTTATGTAGTTTGTGAGTTGTTATGGGCCCAATTCATTTTTTAAAATTATAGATATAGAATATATTAAAAAATTATGTCTCTAAAAGGGCCCATAAAGAATATATTTATATACCGTAGCTCATGTACTTGCTAAGCTAGCCTGACTTTATGTAATTATGTAGATGATCAATACTGGATTGAGGATTTCTCTCCAGCTGTGGAATCATTGATTATGGGTGACTGTCCAATTTAGTCTGTTTGCCTGCTCTTTGTATCAAAAAAAAATTATGAATAAAAGGGCCTTTTTTAGATTTTCGCTCCGGGCCTCTAATACGTCAGGACCAACACTGATGCAGATATGAGGAGTTTACCATCAGATAAACTCCATCTCGTCCATACACCCCTAATTTTTGATTATACATATAGACATGAATTTTTCAAATCTCTCTCCCAACGAGGTATGGATGACTTCAGTTATATTTCTTATAGCAAATTTGGGTTCGAATGTAAGACACACTAGATTAGGAAGAGTTTTAGGCTATGTTTGAGATTACTTTGTTTTAGTTATGATCTGCTTATAGCTTTAACTTAAGCAATAATCAACTTAAGAAAAAAATATGTTTGTGTTTGGTAAACTAAATTTCAAAATTGCTTAACTTTTAAAATGATGAAAAATTTATTGAACAAAATGACTAAAATAGACATCAATAAAAATTATGAATATGAAGCATTTAAAAAGAAATAAAAAACAAATTTAAATAAGAAATAAATTTGTCAATGAGTCAACTCAGCCACTTATCAAATAACTCATTTAAAAAACTGAGTCAACTCAGTTTATATCTAAAACACAATAAAAAACCGAATGAGTCAACTCAGCTCCTCTTCTGAGTCAACTCATCCTCCTTCACCAACACATTCAACAACAACCTCTGCAAACTCCTCCATTTCCTTCCTCCATTTCCAGCTCCACCGAAATCGTCGTCAGCTTCCTTCACGTGCCGCTGATATCCTCTCTCGCACCGGCGACAAACAAGTTGAAATCACGAGATTCTTCGCCGATTAATTGCATCGTGACAGAATGAACATGTGCTCGCCAATTCTTCGTCGAAGTCGTCAGAGTAGAACCGGCCGTTGCGACGGGACTCGATGGAATCACGACTGATAGCGACGGAATCTCGACTGGGTTCGCTTCAAAGTCCTCCTTCATCTGTTCATGCGGATGCCTCCTCCATTCTTGCCTTTTTCGCTGGTGGAGGAGCTGGTTTCCTCCGGCAACTTCGTCGCCGGATAAAGCCGACCCTCCTTCTCCAGCATCGACGTCCTGCAGAAGCCACAATTCCCAATTTTAGTTTTTAAAATTTTTTTTTCTTGAAAAGAAATTTTTAATTTTTTATTATATTATTTATTAAATGTAAGGGTAATATTGTCTTTTAACAAAATAGTGGTGGTATTCTACATATTGCATAAGCAATAAGCTAGCTTTTGCTTCTAAAAGCAACCCCCAACCAACTTCTCAAAAGTTACTTATGAGATGAGCAAATTGAAAAATAAGTTACTTTTGTAAAGTTTTACCAAACATTTATTTGCTAAAAACTGGAGAAATAAGTGATTATTTCTCAAGTAAAAACAATCTAAAACATAGCCTTGGTTTATTTATTTTTGAAAGTAGGTTTAGTTTATTATATTTGTTGTAATAAAAAACAATTCACATAAAATTAATATTATTTTGACTATTGATTTCTAAACCGATGCTCATGTAAAAAAGTTAGGTTGTCACAAGTTGTAGAAATATGTGGTTGAAAAACAATTTTTAATCCAATAAAGAAAAAAAAAAAGGTTGATCGTAAGATTGAAAAGTAAAATGTATAAAATTTAGTGTACCATTCTTTCATTTAGACTTGGTGGTATGATGATGACTTTATTATGTCCTCATACCACCTAGGTTCAAAGGGAGCTTGGTATCATGAATTAATTATGCATCGATTGTGCTTTATAATTAATGAGGTATTCTAAAATACCTTTTTTTTTTCTCTTTTTCATTTCAAAAGATTTTGTTGATTCTAAAGTAAAGGAAGTTTAGTTTATATTTATTGTAATATTAAATTATCAAGTTTGAATTTAAATTTTCCTCGTATCAAAATGAAAAGAGGTTTAGATAGTTCAATTTATGTTATTGTAATAATTTTTTTAGATGCTTCGGCTTGTTAAGAATTGATTTTTTCAAAATGTTTTTTTTAAAACCATTTTAAAGTAAACTTTTTTTTTTTTTACAAAATTACATACAAAAAACTTAACCAGCATATTTCTTTTTTATTATAAACAGAAATAATTGAATTTTAAAAAATTGTGACGAATAGAGAGACAAATTGTGGCGACGAAAATGGTATGTCTACTTTATTCAAAATAAAAAATAAAAAATTTGTATGGATACCTAATATTCTACGAAATACAATATATTCCCATTTACGACAGTTGCATTGAAATTATATTAGGTAAAAACAAAATAGAATTATTAAATTTTAAACACAACTAGACAAAATGAGTGGGGTATATCAATGTAAACCCAAAAACAGCTCACCAAAACCACATTCCCCAATCCCCATAACATAATCCATTAAAATATCTCACTGAAACCAAAACCTAATGCTTTACACAAATTAATTTCAATCCCCAAAACACCCTAGCTCACTCCAATCACAACCTCAGAACATGCCATCTACTGAGGACAAAAACGTATCTACAGAAATTGAAAAAAACTCCCTAAGGTTTAACTTATTTTCTAAACATAAACCTATAGTTTCGTATTTAGACAATTAAACTCTTATATGTGAGAACCTTCTTTGGAATAGTCGTTGGAAAATCGTCTAATTTATATTGATTGAAAACAATTGTTTAATTTCATTTTTATTTCAACTAGAATATCCATTTATTTTTTAATCTTATAATGTGCTTTGATTGGATTGACGCACGAGTGACATTGTAAGGTTATTTCATTCAAGATTTTCTTATAGTAATATAATATTTACGATAAGGTATATGATTGTTATATATATATAAGATTATGGTTATTTAAACGATTGTAACATTACATAGTCATAAAACTTTTTTATCAAAATATTGGAGTCAATTACATAATCGTTTAACATTGTCCATAAGATTATTCATTGAAATTCAAAAATTAGAAAGAGTTTGATATATATCAAAAGTGAGGGGAGATTTTTGGGATTTTCTCTAAAGAAAGAAAGCAAAAGTTTTTCTGGTCCCCACAACAGCTGTATGACACATTGACACCCATAAGTGTAGGACACCCTGTCCCAACAAACGGGCAGTTCGGGCAGGTACAGCCACCCAAAACAAAAAATCTTTTTTTTAAAAAAACTTATTGAAATGAAAGCTGCTTTTTCTTGCCCAAAAAAGCAAACCATGTGATGCTTTCCATGGCTTGTAAGCAACGGTCAGTTATAGGGCACCCTGTCCTATATAATCCATAGCCTCTCCATTCCGGTCCCAAACTCTTCAACTTGTTGTGTGGTGACATATTTTCTCAACCAAATCACACAAAGAAAAAAACATTTAATATATTGAAGAACTTCTTTTCACAATGGAGGCAGTGATGAAGATGAGAGTGTTCCTGGCTATAATGGTGGTGGTGGTGATGGCTTTTTCTGGGTTTCAAAATGTGTCAGCTGCTGATGGTCCAGCTCCAAGCCCTGCCTCTGCTGCTGTTACTACTACTACTAGTGCTTTTCTCCCAACTTTTCTTGCTTCTCTTGTTGCTCTGGCTCTTGGGCTCATCTTCTAAAATGGGTCTGATTTGTAATTAATTTGTTTTAATTATGTGATTATTATTATTATTATTATTTCTATGTGTAGAGTTTCTTTGCCTCATCTGGGTTTTTCTTCTTTGAGGAAGAACAGGGATTAGAGGCATAATTTTTATTTTTTTTAGTAAATGATTCATATTGTTGTTGTTTGTATTAATGGCATTTCTTGTACAATTGATGCGATTTATTTGATTGTGACTGATTAATATATGTTTGGCTAGTGATTGTTCCGGTTAATCAACTCTTAATATTGGCTTATTTACTTCATTATATATTCTATTTCTTGCTACAGAAAATGTAACTGGAAAGTTCTCTAATTTTCCTTCTTTTTCTTATTAATTTCTAAAATGTCTAACGAGGGTGCACGGTAACATGATCCAATTTAAAGACAAGCTTTGTTCTTGACCGTAACTCTAATTTTAATTTTAATTTTTATCTACAACTTTTCATTTGTTACATACTTAAATTAAAAGGAAACGTTTAATGTGATTGCTTTAGATTTTTATCTGTCAAAAAAATATATATATACATATATAATTATTATTTCATTATTTTAAGGGGTAGTTTTTATATGTACTTAGAAGTTAGAATAAGTAAACAAAGTTTTTTTTTTTTTTTAAAGCAAACAAAAGCATTTTTTTTTTGCTTTTTTGACTGGTTACTGTTTCCATTACTGGAAGACCTGGTACTGGTTAGGTATTTTGTGGTCACACGTAACGTTGAAATATTATAATAATTTATGATTTAAAAGGGAAAACTCAAACTCACTATTTTATAATATAAGTATAAAAGGTAAATCAATGTGCCAACCTAATCATCCTATTATTATTAACTTAACTGTTATCTTCGTGTTACAAAAATGCTTAATTATATGCTCATATCTTTAATTCTTTATATGAAACGGCTGTCGTACAACAGTAAATATCTCCGGTATAATGAATGAGTCATGGCACATATAGCTAATGAATAAAGTCAAGACAGATTTGTATATAAACCTTCATTAATTTCACTTAACTAAATAGATATGTTCTGAAACATGTGTGGAGGGCATTTGTATGAAATCTATAATTTAAAACAAATTTGTGAGGGTAAAAAACACGTATTAAGTTTAGTCTAAAAACAGACAATAATATATCCGACTTATTTCAGATGCAATGATTGAGATCAACAAGAATCGCCATATATTGGTCCATTTTTCTATTATCAGAGTTTATGTTTTGAAATTTCTTGATAAATTAGTTAAGATTCATATATAAAACAATACGTTCCTGTTTCATATGATAATAATAGTTATAGGTACCCAATAAGAATTTATGACTCAAGAGTTCTAAAATTATGCCACCAAATTTTCAAAGTTTCCTTTTTTGATATTTAATAAAAAAAAAATACAATAATGAGTAAAAGAATCTAAGGAGAACTATATTTTGCCTAAATCAAATAAGATAATGTATATACTTAATACAATGGGAAAATTGTCTCTAATAACCTAATCAAAATATTCAATTTTGTTTTTAGTCCCATCCATTGTTTTTCATGATTATGACAATTCATTGTAATTTCATTTCACTCTATTGCTACTAAATTACAATACTACCCTTTTATCATCTTCTTTCTCTTACTATCACTTATATATCTCTTGAAAATACACAAGCATGTGTCTAAACAACCTGGGGGGGATGGGGAATCGATTACCAACTTTTTCGATTAGTCAATACTAACATGCAAAACCCAATTCAAACAATAATAAAAATCAAGTAAAGTGCGGAAATTAAATAATACTTGATTTTTACACGGAAACCCCCTAAACGGGAAAAACCACGGGACTAGCCACGCTAGCCACTTGAGCCACAGAAATTCACTATACGAAAAGAAGATTACACCCTCAAGTGATACACGGACTCTCACTCTCGATAACCACAGGCTATGGACACTACCACTCATCACTCTTGGTTCAATCCATAGTGATATCCCTGCGATCCACTACTATTGGCGTGAACACCTTCTAGTCTACCTCATAGGCCTTTTATAGTGGTATTTGGCAACTAATGCTTGCCAACCAACTTTTGGTTGCAAGACTTCACTTGCTTGTGCAACTTCATCTAGAAGCCACAAAACTTTGACTCATTGAAGAGAATTAAAGTCTAAGTGAATATATGAATATTCTAAATGAAATAAAGTACAAGACTAAACACTAAATGCTTAATTAGATATTAAGATGCAAATCTAACAACCTAATTATCGCCTACATGCACATACATGAGGTCTCAATTAGATGTAGAGTAATTCTAACAACCTAATTGTCAATTAAAACTCACATAAACATTCATGAACTTGATTAGATACACAAAGTCAACCTAATCATAAATTAAACATACATAAACATTTATTGATTAGCTATTTAGGCATAAATGACCTAATGATGCAAGTTATCATAAGCAAACCAAATCATGGAATTAAGACTCATAAATATAAGCAATAAAGAGAGTCAATGTATTTAATCATGCAATAAATACCTAATCTAGAGTAAAAAGAACAATAAATGGTATTCAATGAAGTTCTAACTTACCTAGTCATGAAACCAAGAAGACTCATGCTTTAAAGATGTTCAATGATGCATGAAGAAAATGAGTTTTAGGTTTTGGAGAGTCAAAGAATGAAGCTCGACGCTTTCTCTCTCTAGAGCCACTCAATCTATCTTTCTATGGTTTCAATTTCATGGTCTTAATGAAGAAGATGCAAAAGAGATGTATTTATAGAAGCCCTAATGGAAACTACATCATTTTGGGAAAGTAAGGCAAAAATAGGCACAGTGCGCGGATCCGTTGCGCTGGTAGGGACCCGCACACCACCAGTACACTGGGAGCAAGAAATCAGCCCGATAACACTTTGGGGGTGACTGCGCAGGTAAGGGCTCGCGTAGTGCCCTAGCACTGGCAAATTAGCACAACAACCTGATTTCCAAGCGGGTCAAAACAAGACCAAACGATATCGAAACCTTTCGTATGATATACCGTTGGAAATGTATGGATGTCTACTTTCTACTAATTTATAAAAAACTAGATTTCAATATCTGTAAAAACAGATATGGTCAAAAGAGTGACCAAATGTCAAATATGGACAACAACAAAATGTCCAAAACTTATGGTATAAGACCATGTGACCAAAGACCAAACCAAGAGAAGAATGTGACCTTCTCAAATGGTCACTCATTGCGCTAAGACAAGCACACCATCGTGCATGCATGGACGTTTCCGATCAATCATCCGAAAACGAATTACATCACACAAAAAACATATTTAGGACTAAGAATGAAGTGCAAGTGTGATTGTGAAAAAAATACACACATGAGCAACAGGAAACAAATGCATGTCAATACAAATGCATGAAGTGTGTGTGTGTGTGTGTGTGTGTGTGTGTGTGTGTGTGTGTGTGCACCTAATCTCTTCAAGAGACAAAGTCAAGTGAATATACCTTTCGCTATTGAAGTCATGGAGATGCTTGCAAGCTTGCCATCGATAATCATCAAGACGACCTAAACTACCCATTACACAATCATCCCCCATGTGGTTTGTCATGAAATAAGCCAATCATAAAATAGAGGTTCTCTCTCTATCACTTATCTCTCAAACCTATTCTTAGTTCCAACAATTATTTGTTAAATTCACTGTTTTATGTCATGAAATTGATGTTATTTTAATGGAAATCGCAAAGCCACAAAGATTTTGGAAGAGTTTTTTGAAATTTCAATTTTGTGCATCAATCTCTCTGGAAAACTTCAAAGTTTGTAAATCTTCAATTTCAACGGTATTATTGTATTTGATAGATCATATTCTTGATGGGTCTTGTTTTTTTTGGTGAAAATGAAAGAAAAATTGATTTCGGACTAAAAAATTTGAACACACGGTATTTCACATTCAACGTGAAATAATAAATGGGGTATTTCACGTTTAAATTGAAATACATCCCGATTTTGGGAAATCTTGTCATGTTTCATGTTAAACATGAAACATGAATCATATGGAAACATATGCTTCATGTTTTAGATGTTTCATGTTTAACGTAAAACTTCTAGAAATCTTGAATTTCAGTCTCTTCCTCTTTTCCTCTCTTTCTCTTCTTCCTCGCTGGGAACACTTCCTCTCTTAAACTATGAGCATGTCACTGGCACTCCGATTTCCGGTAACCTCTTCATTCGATGTAACTTCTCTTTTCTCTCTCTCTCTCATCTCACTCTCTCCACTATTTCTTTCACAAACTACTTAGGATTTTTTTAAACAAGGGTAGTTTAGACTTTGTAACCTCTACATGGTTAAAAACATGAAAAACATTACATATTGATTAAAAACGATTTCTAATACTTTGATTAGGTCCCTTTTGCCAATGCTCTGGCACTAATACAATTAGTAACAAAGAAGAAAACAGAATTGAGATTCAAAAAAAGAAGAAGAAAACAAAAATGCAATTCAAGAATTAGAAGTATCAAACAGAGATTAGGTAGTAATTAATTAGCAGAGTTGAAGAAGTTATATACGTAATAAGAAATTGAAATTTATATATTCATCATTGTAAAGTTATGGCATCACCATATGCAATTATGTGCCACTACATAAATTTCTTCATCAATGCTAATAGTTCTACAAAGATTATTATTGGAAATACCATTACTAGTACTAGTAGCTAGTATCAGTAACCTCAACCTGCGGGCTGCTGATGAGTTTGGGAATCTGCTTCTCTTATAGCCACAGCAACATCATGTTAGACCACCAAACTCGGCAGCTCTTCCATTATCATCAACATCATAATTTGTGCCGGTCCTTCCCTTTTTAGTATTCTTCTTGTTGATCCTGCAGAGCACGTACATGTTGTTGTTTGGTCGAGTAGGCAGCCGTCCAACCGGTACACGTGCATCACCCATGTACCCCGGGTTTCTTAGCACCCTCTGTTAGGTTTCAGAGACTATTTTGAAACCCTAACAATCCTTTCTTGTACCTAATACATTGCAAGATTCACTCACAAGCAACACAAGAAATATACACAAAACAGTAACAGCAAATACAACAATTAATAAACCCTAAAATTGATACTCTAATCTTCCTGTTCTAATCAAGCTATCTACAAATATTACTCACAACAGATACAAGAACAAAAACAATAAAGTATCAACAAGACTCTATGAAACAGATAAAGAATGAAGTAGAAAACAGAAAGTAATCTAAACACAAATTAAAAAGTATAGAGAAGAAATCAACACAGGACTTTATCGTGGTTCAGATCAATAGATCATACATCCACGTTGAGCCTACACAGAGAATGCCCTTTCATTATATGAGAATCCTTACAAGATTAGAACAAAATCAGATCACACACATATAAGCCATGTGATCACAAGAAACTACTGGATCTGATAACACAACCTATCAGACCTAGAAACTCTCTATTGAACTAGCAAAATACCCTCTGTAACCGATCTATCTCACACAAGAATCTCTCAACAAAGCACTCAGGCCTTACTCAATTACAGAGAGTCACTCAAGATTACAAGAAGAAGAATATTGCTCAATGATTACACCAGAAATCCTCTCAGATCAGATTACGCGAAGAAAAGCTCTCAGAGAGAAAAGAAAACCCTAATCGTGAAAAACGAAGAATAAACAGAACCAATGAATTTCTATCTCTGATCTCTTCATATATATATATATATATATACCCTTATCTGATGAGTCATAGCTGTAATCTTTTGAGCCAATCACAACAGTCTCACATCAGCTCAGAATCCATGACTGTATACTTATCTGATCTCAACAGATAATGATCTAAAACGACCTCGTTTCACATAACTCTTCAATTTGGGCCTGGTTGATTTCAAGTCTTCTTGGGCTTGTATTTGGGCCTCTGATTCTGATTCAACTCCAGATGGGCTAACTTTCAACACATTCCACCTTAGCCCATCTCTTCTCATATAGCAGAAGGATCTCCTCTGTGATACTTGGCTCAAAAACACAAAAGAAAGTTCTCAACCATAATCACCTATCTTAAGCAGGTTTAAGCAATGCCTAAACTTGCTATAAGATACTATTTTAGTACCCATATCAGCTGGATTATTTTCAGTGGAAACCTTTTCCACCTGAACTACATCATTAGAGACTTGATCTCTAATGAAATGATACTAACATCGATATGCTTTGTTCTTTCATGGAACACATGATTTTTAACTAAATGTAATGCACTTTGGCTGTCAGTATATATAATAGCCTTTCCATCAAAAATATTTATCTCTCCTAAGAGGCCTTGAAGCCAAATTGCTTCCTTAATTGCCTCAGTAACAACAATGTATTCAGCCTCTGTTATGGACAAGGCCACAACTGGCCGTAGCTGACTTTTCCAGCTGACACAACAACCAACAATGGTGAAGAAATATGAGGATGTGGACCTCCTCTTATCTCTATCACCAGCATAATCAGAATCTACATAACCTACAAGGTCTATAACAGTGTTAAAGCAATCATAAATCAGTCATACATAAGTGGTATAACTGATATATCTAAGCCAGCCATTTCATGGCATTCCAATGTCCTTTTCCTAGGTCAGCCATATATCTAGATAGACACTAATTTGCTTGTGCTAAGTCAGATCTAGTGCTAATCATAGAGTACATTATTGAGCCTACAACACTAGCATATCGTACTAATTCCATATATCTACTTTCCTCAATAGATCTAGGTGACAAAAGCTGTTGATAACATGAAATTAAAGAACAAGGGAATATTTACAGGTTTACAATTTTTCATAGCAAACCTATCTGCAAGTTTTAACAAGTAGTTAAACTATTTTAAATTCAGTTTAAGCTCATCTCTAGACCTCTGAATTTCAATTCCTAAAATCCTTTTTGCATTCCCTAAATCCTTCATATCAAATTCAGATTTAAGTTTTGTCTTTAAATCTTTAATCCTAGATATGTTCTTACTAGCAAGTATCATATAATCAAGATATAAAAGTAAATAGACAGAATTTTGAATATCATTACTATCAAAATAAAAACATGCATCATATTTACTTTTAATAAAACCTATGCTAGTAACGAAGGTATCAAACCTTTTGTACCATTGACTAGGGGTTTGTTTCAGCCCATATAAAGACTTTCTAAGAAGACAAACATGGGAGGGATGAGTTTTAGACTTAAATCCTTCCAGTTGAGACATATAGATGGTTTCATCTAAGTCTCCATGCAAAAATGTTGTTTTAACATCTAATTGCTCTAATTATAAGTTATAATAGCTTGCTAAGGCTAGAATGATTCTAATGGTTTTATATTTCACTACAGGGGAAATATCTCAGTATAATTTATATCTTCCCTTTGAGTAAACCCTTTATCAACTAATCTAGCCTTATACCTAATTGGATCATTCTGCCCTAAGCCCTCTTTTATTTTAAATAGCCATTTACATGCTAAACCCTTCTGTTTTTCAGGTTTTCTAACCAGAGACCATGTCTAATTTTTCTCAAGAGATTACATCTCTTCTCCCATGGCTTACAACCATTTTTGCTTATCAATACAGTTGACAGCTTCACTGTAGGTCATAGGTTCAGAATTCTCTAGTAATTGGCCAGTACATAATGCAAATGATATAAAATCAGCATTAATAAACTTACTGTTATGTTTAATGGTTCTTCTATCCCTATCCCTAACCAGTTCGTAATCAGCTAGAGATTCCTTATTCTCTGGCTGATTCTAACTCATTTCCACTTGATGTAGATCATCAGAATGGGCAGCCCTATCAACTTCAACCTGATCAGAAGCAGGTGAGACAAGATCAAGTGGTGGGCTGCCAACTTCCACCTGAACCTTGTTTCCATCATCCTTTAAAGGATCTGGATCAGATTCAGATGATTGATCATTGTCCTTACAAGGCATCCTAGACTCATCGAATACTACATCCCTACTTATTATGACCTTAAAACCCTTTTGTTCTCTCAGGCAAATCATAAAACCTTTGACTTCTAAGGGGTAACCTAGAAACACACCTTTCAAGGGCCTATGTTATAATTTCCCTTCAGATTGGTGTGCATAGGCAGCACACCCAAACACTTTTAAGTGTTTCAGACTAGGAGGTCTCTCTGTCCAAATTTCTTCAAGGGTTTTAAGTCCCATGGCAGTGGAGGGAGACCTATTGATCAGATAGGCTGCAGTAGCAGCAGCTTCCTCCCTAAAAATTCTGGTTCAAACCAGACCCTATAAGTAGGCATCTAACCTTTTCTAGAACTGTCATATTCATTCTCTCAGATACTCCATTCTGCTGTGGGGTATATCTCACTGTTCTATGCTTTGTAATCCCTTGTCCTTCACAGAATTTATTAAAACTCTCATTACAAAATTCTAATCCATTATCAGTTCTAAGAGTTTAACTTTCTTTGAGGTTTGGTTTTCAACCAACCTCTTCCAAGCTTTGAAGCTCTCAGAAGCTTGATCTTTGGACTTTAAAAGATAAAGCCAAAGTTTCCTATAGTGGTCATCAATGAGGAATATAAAATATATGTTCCCTCTATGAGATAGGACCTTAGAAGGCCCCCATAGATCAGAATGAACATATTCTAAAATCTGTTTTGAAGTATGTTGAGCATTACCAAAGCTGATCCTTTGTTGTTTTCCTAGAATACAGTTCTCACAAAATTCTAGCTTGCTAACTTGATCCCCATTTAGGAGATTCCTTTTGCTCAACTCTAAGATACCTCTTTCACTCACGTGACTCAATCTCATGTGCCACAACAAACTATTGTCCTTGTTTTTGGAAGCCACATTGGCAGCCTCATGAGTGACTGTCTCACCTCTAAGCACATACATCTTATTCTTCTTGACACCTTTAAGGACAACAAGAGAACCCTTAGAGGCTTTTAGGGATACCTCTCTCAGCCTTATAACTATATCCCTCTTCATCTAATATACCTAGAGAAATCAAATTTCTTTTAAGGTTAGGCATATATCTCACATTTCTAACGACCCTAATCTTCCCATCATACATCCTAATCCCTACTGAACCTATACCTTTCAGCATCACACTGTTGATTGTTCCCCATCAATACACTGCCACTATTGAGTTCTTGAAACTCAGTGAACCAATCTTTTCTAGGGCACATATGAAATGAGCAGCCGGAGTCAAGAATCCATTCATAACTCATATCCTCAGTGCTCACAACTAAAACCTCACTAGGTTTATAGGAATTAGATGCAATAGCATCATCACCCTCAGATTGAGTTTTATCTTGCATTTTCTTTTTAAATTCATAGCAGCATTTTTTAATATGACCCTCTTTGCCACAGAAGTAGCATATCCTAGAGCCATTTCTATTTCTAGATTGGGATCTATGATTAGGAGTCTTAATTCTATGTTCGTTCTTGTTGTTAGAGTTATTACCATTAGCTTTTACATGCTGACTACCTCTAACAAATAAATTTTTCTCACCGTCTTTCTTTTCAATTTTAAGCTCTAATTCTTTAGACTTTAAAGCAAATATACACTTTTCAATTGTAAGAGAAGTCCTGCCATATTTAATGGCAGCCTTGACCACCTTGAAGGAGTTAGGCAGTGAGTTGAGGAGAATGATAGCCTTATTCTCTTCACTCAACTTCTCATTGTCTCATGCATTAGCTAACTCTAGTGTCAACTTCTTGAAATCATCAAGGTTCTTTCCTAGAGTTTTACTAGGGTCTATCTTGAAACTAAAAAGTCTTTCTTTTAAGTATATTTTATTAGTCAATGACTTAGTCAAATATAGGCTTTCAAGTTTCTTCCAAAGACTATACGCAGAAGTTTCATCATTTACTTTCTCTTAAAACATTATCAGACAAATTTAAAATGATGGTTCCTAATGCCTATTCCTAACAGATCATGATTTTGTTCATCAGAAAGACTACTATGCAGTTTATCATCACCTTCAATGGTCCTTGTGGATTTTCTGTTGGGAAAGTAAGGACTTTCACCTTCCTTCTCCAAATCAAAAAATCCCCAGTGCCATTAAACCTATCTATTTCAAATTTCATATTAAAAACAAAATTGTTAAAGTTACCAAACTGGTGTGCGGTCTGCAGTTCCTGAGTACTTTCTGTTTCACCGGAACTCTCTTCTTCTCCAAAGGAATCTTCTAGACTTGAAGGTTCTGCCACTGGAGGATCTACTTCCTGTATGTTTGCCGTTGCTACTTATTCTGAGGCTCTGATACCACTGTTAGGTTTCATAGACTATTTTGAAACCCTAACAATCCTTTCTTGTACCTAATACATGCAAGATTCACTCACAAGCAACACAAGAAATATACACAAAACAGTAATAGCAAATACAACAATTAATAAACCCTAAAATTGATACTCTAATCTTCCCGTTCTAATCAAGCTATCTGCAAATATTACTCACAACAGATGCAAGAACAAAAACAATAAAGTATCAACAAGACTCCGTGAAACAGATAAAGAATGAAGTAGAGAACAGAAAGTAATTTAAACACAAATTAAAAAGTATAGAGAAGAAATCAACACAGGACTTTATCGTGGTTCAGATCAATAGATCATACATCCACGTTGAGCCTACACTAGAGAAGGCCCTTTCACTATATGAGAATCCTTACAAGATTAGAACAAAATCAGATCACATATACAAGCCCTGTGATCACAAGAAACTACTGGATCTGATAACACAACCTATCAGACCTAGAAACTCTCTCTTGAACTAGCAAAATACCCTCTGTAACCGATCTATCTCACACAAGAATCTCTCAACAAAGCACTCAGGCCTTACTCAATTACAGAGAGTCACTCAAGATTACAAGAAGAAGAATATTGCTCAATGATTACACCAGATATCCTCTCAGATCAAATTACGCGAAGAAAAGCTCTCAGAGAGAAAAGAAAACCCTAATCGTGAAAAACGAAGAATAAACTGAACCAATGAATTTCTATCTCTGATCTCTTCATATATATACCCTTATCTGATGAGTCACAGCTGCAATCTCTTTGAGCCAATCACAACAGTCCCACATTAGCTCAGAATCCATGACTGTACACTTATCTAATTTCAACAGATAATGATCTAAAACGACCTCAGTTTCACAAAAGTCTTCAATTTGGGCCTGGTTGATTTCAAGTCTTCATGGTCTTGTATTTGGGCCTCTGATTCTAGTTCAACTCCAGATGGGCTAACGTTCAACAACCTCTTTTGGGATGAAGGAGAAATTGTTCTTGTATCCAATGTAGACCATTTCATTGTCAATGTAACAAAAGATTTCTTTATCACCTTGTTGACCCTTCCATGTACCTGAATCAGTTACTCTATCTATTCTTTTGCCTTTTCAGTCTTTCTCTTCAATCCTGTGAAGAAGTAGAGTGTGTTTTCTTCAAGACTTCGAAGAGCCCTTTTCATGCACGGGTCACCATAAACATCACATTCTTTCACAGCAGTAGCAGAGGGAAGTGGATTGCCATGTAACTATTGAAGAGGTAATCCACAATATATGAGCTCTTTACTGGTCGATTGAACTGGTAACCTATCGGTAATCGACACCCTTCATTATTCATCATAAGTTGATGATGATGATCAGTTGTCATCATAGGAAACATCCTTGAAAAGAATACTTTTGGAGGAGATTTGGAAGACGAAAATTATAAGAAATGCAAGAGAAGAAGATAGTAAAAATAAGTATGAGAAATTGTGAAAAGGAGCGGAGTTAACAAATGTATATTTATATGGGTTGTTGTTTAATTTCTTGATCAAGAGAGATTTCAGTATTGTAGCAAATTTAGAGTTGTAAATTAACAGCTAATTATTCCATCTAATTTAGAGTTGTAAATTAAATTATTAGAAAATAAGTTTCCCTTTTTGTATTATGATTATTATATATTATCCAAATTATTATTCTTGCACGTTAATTCAAGTTTGGATAATCTACTCAACATTTTAGAGTTACTGCTATTTGTAATATATTATCGTTTGAAGTTGCCTTTTTCATATTTAATAAAAAATTATTCCTCCAAATTAATTTAAATTCGGACCATTTTATCTAAACATATATAGTTAGTCATGCATGCACACATGATATTCTCACAAAGCTTGTATAGAGAATGTATATTTTATGTATATTGATCTTGAATGATATTGAAGTACATATATAGGAGATAGCATTCTACTGATAAGAGAGAACTAATCTAGAGATAAATACATGTAATGTAGCTAAGAGATAAATACAGAGATAATACAAATCTATTTAACATAGTTATCCTTTACACACCCCCACAAGACAGTGGGCATATCATAGACACTGATCTTGGACTATCATATGCAAAATCTTGTCCTGGCAAGCGGCTTGGTAAGAAAGTCGCCAATTGATCAGAGGAGGACACATGTGATATCCGAAGTTGATTGCATTGAACCTTTTCTCGTACAAAATGAAAATCGATGGCTATATGTTTCATCCTTGAGTGAAAAACTGGATTAGAGCAAAGATACGTAGCGCCAATGTTATGACAATAGATTGTTGGTGGACCGAAGGTAGGAATTAACATTCTCTTGCAAGAGAGAGGAGAGCCAAATCACCTCAGAGGCAGTTGTAGCAACCGCCTTATACTCAGCTTCAGTTAAGGACCTGGCAACAGAGCGTTGCTTGCAAGAGCACCATGAGATGGCATTTGACCTAAGAAACACAACATATGCACTGGTTGAGGTATGGTCATCTTGATTCCAAGCCCAATCTGCATCAGAAAAAGCATGTAACTTGAGCGGTGAGTCACGACGCAGCAGAAGACCATGACCGATTGTGCCATGTAAGTAGCGCATGAGGCTTTTGGTAAGAGACCAATGGCCAGTTGTTGGACGATGCATAAATTGAGCGAGCTTGTTCACGACAAATGCAATATCAGGACGAGTGAATGATAGATACTGTAGGCACCGATTACCTGACGAAACTCAGTGGCATGCGTGAGAGGCGTGCCATTAAGGAGCTTGAGGTCATGATCCATAGGAAGTGGTGTTGAAACTGGTTTGGAGTCGAGCATTTTTGTCTGAGTGAGGAGTTCGGTCACATATTTACGTTGAGAGAGAAATAACTTGGTCTAGCATGGTAGGACTTCAACTCCAAGGAAATAAGATAGTGCACCTAGATACTTAATGGAGAACTGTCGGGCAAGTAATGTAACAAAGTTGTCAACAAGTTCTCTATTGCTACCGGTGACAATAATGTCATCAACATATACCAGTAGAAAAATCACATAACCGTTAGCACTAAAGATGAATAGAGAAGTATCAGAATGAGGGTTAACAAACCCATTTTGGACAAGGAATTGTCGGAGTTCAGTGTACAACGCCTAGAAGTGCCTAGTTTGAGGCCATAGATAGCCTTTGTAAGACAACACACATGTGACGGAGAAGCCGGATCCACAGAGCCTGGTAGTTATGCCATGAATACATCTTCAGTTAGATGACCCTGTAGGAATGCATTATTCACATCCAGTTGGCGAAGAGACCACCCTCTTGAGACTACAATACTTAACAAGACACAGATTATTGTTGTTTTAACCACTAGACTGAATGTTTCTTTGTAATCCAGGTCTGGTCGTTGATGAAATCCCTTGGCCACTGAGCGAGCTTTGTAGCATTGTGTGAAGAATGTGGAGGAAACACCCACTTGCACCCTACAACATTGTGTGAAGAATGTGGAGGAACCAAAACCCACGTTTCATTTCGAATGAGAGCATCAAACTCATCTGACATTGCTCGTCTCCATTCCAGAATTTTCAGTACTTGAGATACACATGTAGGTTCAGTTTGAACAGGTGACATGACACTGGTGAGAGATAATTTGGTTAAAGGTTTGTGTATGTTGTTCTTTGATCTTGTGACCATCGGTGGCCGGATGTGAGTGGGTGAGCTGGTTCGACTAAGACAGAAGCGGGTGCAGTTGCGGGAACAGGTTGTGACAGGGATGTGGCTGGTTCGACTGGTGCATGAGCTGGTACAAACACGATGGTGGATGGTCCGACTGGAGAGAGAGTTGGTTCGGTTGCTGTATGTGTCGGGGTCGACCGGGAAAGAAGTTGTGGTGGATGGACTGTGGTGCAACTCGGTTGTGAGGTCGATTGGCTCAGGTGAAGGTTGAACTGGAAGTGATGGTGAAGACAGTAAGTCCTCAGCGTTTGCTCAAGATGTAGAGAGCGGGTTCTGACGAGTAGTCTCATGCGAAGCCACACCTGTTGAAGAGTGAGCATGTAATATCGGAACTGGTACCGTTAAGGTCTCATGAGACAACTAGGTCGTACAAGTAGTGGTGTTAGGCGTAGGAAGGCTTGAGTGAAGTGTTTTGTATGGAAATACTGACTCAACAAAATTGACATGTCTGGAAACAAATACGCGGTCGGTTTCTAGATCCAAACAATTATACTCACTTTGTGTCAATGAGTACCCTATAAAGATGCAAGCTTTTGACTTAGACTCAAGTTTGTGACTGTTGTATGGCCTAATCCATGGGTAACACAAGCATCCTAACACACGCAGCTTGTCATATGATGGACGTGTACTGAATTTGTTAACGAAAATTTTGCTAGGGACGAGAAATCTCAATTAACAACCTCGAGACCACTACCACGTAGGTGGTGGCTAAGATTGATCGTATGTGTAGCAATGATTTACAAAATGACAAGGAATAACGATACAATTATCACCCAAAAGAAAGCAAGAATCTTTTCTTTATTGAACGTGCATGGTACACCAATACAAATTTCTCTACTTTTCTCTCAATACTTTCTAGGATATGGTCGAGTATTTGTCATATGCCTGTCGAATCGTAGTCTCCTCTTTTCTTTTTCTTTCTTTTTATACATAGTCTTGTAGGTTAAGTCAACTGATTCTCCCCTTGATTTTCTCAGTCTCTCCCCTCCTTATCGGGCAGGATTTCTCGTTTAAATGCCATTGACTTTGAGTTAATAGCCGATTTGAGAATATCTTGATGAAAATCAGTCTGTTTCCTCTTTGGACTCTATTACCTGTTCTGCATGTAGGTAACGTTTCCAGATATGATCCAATGTATCTTCGTATCTTCACAACATGATCCTTTATAGAGGTCGTTGAATATGGCATGGTGTGGTGCATCAACTAGTGAGGTCGATCAGTGTTCCGACCTCGATATCTGGGAAGCTTCATCCAGCTAGGAGCCAGATCTGGCATTCCTTGACCTTTTCGGAGCTAGGTGCGGCTTCCCCTGACCTTTCGAAGCTAGGTGTGGCCTCCTAAGAACATTCTCATGTGTCAGCGAGGTATAGGTGAGTCCCTGGAGCATTTGCGAGGCGACCTCGACTTCGGGGAGCTTCTAGTTTTGATGATGCGGGCTAGATCTGATCGTTTCGGGCTCTATCCCGGATGTTTCCGGAGCCCGTCCTTGTTCCTGGGGTGGTATCGTAGCTCGGCTCTGGATAGGATGGTCTCCTGGTGGAAACTCTCGGGTATGGAGCCAGATCTGGGAGGTGGAAAATTTTCCTTTGGTCCTTAGCCAATTTTGGCTATTAACAGAATATTTTTTCAAAAGGAGATAGCATGTCTAACAATGGTGTAGGCATCCTATTAATTAGGTATACAGCTGTAGTGAATGCATAAGAACAGAATGTGAAAGGTAGTGAGACGTGAGTGAGAAGGGATAAGCCCGTCTCAACAATATGACGATGACGACGCTCGGAGACACCATTGTGTTCTGGCGTGTGAAGTGGTGTGGTGAAGTGGGAAATACCATGACTTGCAAGAGTGTGTCTTAACGCTATGTACTCACCACCGTTGTCACTGTAAAGTGAGATGATGAGAGTATTGAAAAACTTTTCGACTAAGGCTTTGAAGCGAATAAATATTGCATGCACGTCAGATTTGTATTTTAGGGGGTACAATCACATATATTTTGTAAAGTGGTCAACAAATAACATATAATATCTGTAACCATCCTTAGAAAAAGTGAAGAACTCCAAACATCAGAGTAAAACAACCTCAAGCGGTTTAGTACTAACAACAGTTGAGACTGAAAAAGGCAATTTATGCATTTTATTACAGAGACATGCATTACATGAATTCGTGGAACTGCTAGATGAAATAATTGACAATGCTTGAGAACCTACTAAATTCAAAATTATTTTTGATGATGGATGACCTAGACGATGGTGCCAGTCGGGGAGAGAGGCTTTAACACTAGAAAAAGCGATAATAAGAGGTGTGTCAGGCTTAGCATGAGATGGTCACTCGTAGACACCGTTCCTAGTCCGTCCTTGCATGAGCTGCGCCCCCGTATGAAGATCCTTCACAACAAAAGAGAAGGGTGAAAATTCAATGGCAACTTGATTAGTTACACAAAATTTAGAGACCGAAATCAGATTTTGCTTCATATTGGGCACATATAAAACATCAGACAACAAAAAGGATGAGGTTTTAGTAGGGAGATTGAGAGAACCAGAGTGTGTGATAGGTAAACCTGAGCCGTCACCAATCATTATATCATCTGAGCCATCATATGGGGAGTGCAATAACAAGTTATTCAAGTCTGCAGTGACATGATGCGAGGCACCAGAGTCAAGAAGCCATTCCGGTGTAGTGGTGGACTTTGGTGCAGCATAATGTGCGCGAGGTTGCCATTGCGCACGCGGCTAGGTTCGTTTGAGGACAAGTGTTGACATGAGATATACTGAACATGAAACAATGTTTGGCCGTGTGTCCCTGTTTGCTGCACAACTGGCAAAAACCACGGTAAGGTTTAGGTCCTGACCTAGTTACCAGATTTGGGGAGGAAGAGTTCCTGAAATTCTGAAATTTTGAGGTAGATGCAACTGGCCTATTGGTTTGAAATTGTGGAGTGTGAGATCGATTGCTGTTGTGGTTTCGATGGTGATTGGGTTGGTGACCTCCAAGGGCTGGTTTGGCAACAAAATTTGCTGTAATGGGTAGCCTAGGAGTTTTGGTGGCTTCTTATTTCAGAAGAGCTTCAGAGTTGAGAAGTTTCTCATGCAATTCTTCAAAGGAGATTGCAGTGTCACGAGCACGGACAGCAGAAGATATGTCCTTGAACTCATCACCCAGACCATTTAGAATTTTTACTTCCAGATCTTCAGGGTTTTCTTGAGCTTCAAGCATGACCAGTTCATCGGCGACACTTTTCGCGTGTTGCATATATTCAGTGATAGATTGTGTACCTGTGGTGATGTTGGTGACCACACCTTTAAGGTGCATGATGTGTCCTCTGGAAGGCTTTGCATAAGTGTTGGTTAGGGCAGTCCAAGCATCTTGAGCGGTTCTGGCGGAAGAGATAAATAGTATGATGGACGTAGTTATGGATCCAAGGATTGCTTTCAGAATCAACTGGTCTTGCCTGGTCCAGATGTGATAGGCCGGATCTGGTGCATTTGTACCATCAGTTGTGATGGTGGCCGGTGGACATGGGTGTTGAACATCAATGAATTTCATGAGATCAAAACCAATAAGAAAAGTATGAAACTGAAGTTTCCAGGAGCGATAGTTTGTTGCCGTGAGTTTTAAGAGAGCTTGGGCAGTAATGTTGATGGAGATAATTGTATTTAAGGAGGAGGTCACGTCATGAGATGAGGAAGTAGAGGAGATAATTGTTACCGGGTTGGAAGAGAAAGATGTGGTGTTAGTCATGTTGGATCGTTTGACTCTTTTGAGTTATCGCTCTGATACCATATAGAGAATGTATATTTTCTATATATTGATCTTGAATGATATTGAAGTACATATATAGGAGATAGCAGTCTACTGATAAGAGAGAACTAATCTAGAGATAAATACAGGTAATGTAGCTAAGAGATAAATATAGAGATAATACAAATCTATTTACATAGTTATCTTTTACATCTTGTGCATGGTTAACTACTTCTCTTTTAATTTTTTCAATTATAAATTACAATTTCTTTTTAAGTGTGGATATCCTTATTTTAATCCAATTCGAACATTAAACTTTAGTGACAAGCACAGGAAAAAGTGACATACAATCAACGGATACAGTGACAATGGATTTCCTTGTATAATTAAGAAAATTATTGAATAACTTTTGGTTTCTGTGGTGCAGTGGACTGCAGAAATATTTGAATCAGAGAGCTAGGATTCCACATTGTTGGATATGGCTGCAAAACATGCATTGGAAATTCTGGGGATTGGATATGAATCAATTTCTTCATTGTAGGGTTCACATACTCACTGTGTTTGATGTTTGTGTATAGTCTTTTACTTGTTGATTGATTATTAAGTGTCATATGCTCTGTCTTAGTGATTTGTAAAACAATCTGTTGTAATGCACATACCACAACAGAAATTTATATAAAGAGCTATTTCACTGTTGAAGTACATTTAGATTTCTAAAATTAAGCCACCAAGTTCGCTTAATTAATTTCCTCAGGAGATTAATTAATTACAGTTCTAGTAATTGTACAGTTTGGTTATTTAATTTTGATACGTATTGAAAATTCCTTTTTTTGCATTATAATTTTGAAGTTTCCTTTATTTCATATTTAATAAAAAAAAATACAATATAATGTCTAAAAGAATCTAATAAGAACAATATTTGGCCTCAATAAAAAAGAGAGTGCATATATAATTTGTAACTAAGGAGAAAACAGAAATACAATTCATGAATTACAAGATCAGACAGATATTAGGGATCTAGTAATTAATTAGTACTTTATTAGATTTGAAGCACGTACGAGTTGTTGTTTTCGTCCACCAGGCAGCCGTGCAATTTGTACTCGTTCATCAACCATGTACCCCTTTTTTCTTTAGCACTCTCTTTTGGGATGAAAGAGAAGTTGCTTTTTATCTAAAGTGGACCATTTGATTGCCATTTTAACAAAAGATTTCTTTATAAATTATAATCATCTTGCTGACCCTTCCACTTGCCTGAATCAGTCACACTATCTATTCTTTAGTCTTTCTCCGTCTTCTTCTTCAATCTTGTGAAGTAAAGAGTTTTTTTCTTCTAAGAGTTCGAAGAGTACTCCCTTCCAATATGCACGGCTATCACCATAAACATCACATTCAATCACATCAATACTAGAGGGAAGTCGATTACCATGTACCTTGTTGAATAGGAAATCCACAATGAGCTCTTTATTGGTCGGATATAACCGTTAACCTACCGGCAATCGAAATCCTTCAACACTCATCACAGGTTGATAATGATGATCAATTGTCATCATCGGAAATTAACAACCTTGAAAAGAATACTTTTGAAGATGGAAATGATAAGAAATGTAAGAGAAGAAAAAGATAGTAAAATATGTATTAGAGCATCTCCAATGTAAATATGTATTTTTGAGATTCTAAATAGTATCACATCAGCATTTCTATTCACTATAGACCCATTTTTGAAATTTTTTTTTTTGAGAAATATATATTCACATCTTCAATACAATTATTTAAAGTCAAATATGTACCTATTTTATGACCAATCATAAAAAAACAATTATTACATTCTCTTTCCTATTTTATTTTACAATTAAATGAGTTTTAATATTATTTGTGGAAAAAGTTAGAAATCCTAATCAGCATTTCTAGGAGAGAATTTTCTCTAACTTTTTTTTGCCAACTCCATATTCCCTAACTTTTTTTTTTGCCACATCATCTCCATATTCAACTTAAAAAATTGCATTTGCGAGAATTTTTCTAATTTCTTTAGTATCTATCCTATCTAGCACTCCATTTTCTCCTAATGCATAATAGCATTGGAGATGCTCTTAGAAATTGATTGTGAAAAGGAGTGGGAGTTGACAAATGTATATTTATACAATAATGATATTATGTCTAAATTTGATGTCCAAATTTGGTACACAATTGGTGTGGCATCACTATAATCCATTCATTTAAATTGTATTAGATTTGAATAATTTAAATGAATGAATTATAGTGATACCACATCATTTAGACACTAGATTTGGACACCAAATTTAGGAAAAATAGTATTACTCTTATTTTTATAGGTTGTTGCTTAATTTCGCGATCAAAAGAGATTTTGTGATTCGTTTTCAATGTATATTTTTTGACAGTTAATTATTCCATCTAATTTAGTGTCGTAAATTATTATAGAAATATTTAGAAAATAAGTTTCTTTTTTTTATTATGATTATTATTATCCAAATTATTATTCTTACACATTAATTCAAGTTTGGATAATCTACTCAACATATTAGTGTTTCTTGTATTTCTAAATATATTATCCTTTGGATGCGTTCCTATTTTGAGTACGAAGTTCAGATGATTTTATCAAAACATATTAAAAATAAGTTAGTCATGCATGCATACACGATATTCACTCAAAGCTTAACTACTTCTCTTATTCTATCAAAAAAAAAAAAAAACTACTTCTCTTATAATTTTTGCAAAATTTAATATCTTTTAAATAAACTACTAACTTCCTGATTTTAATCAAATTTAAATATTAAACTTTAGTTGTTTAACCAGAGGCGGACCATGGCAGAGGCCATGGCCCGCCCAAGGTTTTTTTTTAATTTTTATTAAGTTATTATTTTATTATTAAAAAAACAGTAGTAAAGTATATGCTCTATGGTCTATGCACACATCGTCTACTACTCTAATCATTTGTATAATTTTTTAATAAAAAAATTATAAAAATATTAAATATTAATAAAAAATTTCTGGTTCCTCTTTCTAATTTTTTTTTATAAATAAAATGTTTACTTTGTTCACATTCTCACGTCTTCCTACATAAATAATTTTTAAAGTCCATTCCAATTTCTTTGTTACCATTGTAATTTTGACATCTTCTATTATACACAGGTTTTTATACATTTAAAAGCATAGTGATGCTTTAAAGATATTTTATTTTTTAGAGTATATTCCTCAATGTAAGGAGGTCGAATATGAATGCACTCTCATTATTACAAGAAATAATGAAGATTGGCATAACTTTAAGAATGAGATTTGCTAACTATATGATTGTATATATGTCATTAATTTTTGATTGATTGTAATTGATCGTTTCCTAGAATAGATTAGTTGATGTACTGCATATATATTCACTTTCTCTTCGTAATATGATTCAATTTTAATATGGAGAAAATTTCCCAATATTCAGTTTCTTTTACATGGTATCAGAGCACCAAACCTGGTGAACTCTGAAATCTTCCAAACGCTTCTGCAACCCAATCTCTTGTTACAGGTGCCGCCATAGGAGACAAAAGCAACGACGAAACAGAATCGACACCGTCTAAGACTACCATAGGAGTCTCAAACGCCTACTCTTTACATCACTTGGATCACCTGGGTATTGTACTCTTCTCCAAGGTGCTCGAAGGAGACAACTACAGCACGTGGAGTCGAGCCATGCGAATTAGCTTGAGTGCTAAGAACAAGATTGGATTTGTCACAGGTTCAATCAAGTCACCTGCTTCGACAGATGATAAGTTTCCTTCCTGGCAACGATGCAATGACATGGTTTTGTCATGGCTGTTGAATTCCATCTATCCAGACATAGCAAGCAGCGTGGTTTATGCTGAAACTGCAGCAGAAATCTGGGCAGACCTACAAGAGCGTTTCTCTCAAGGAAACGATTCGAGAATTTATCAGATCAAAAGAGAAATCGTGGATCATAGGCAGGGACAACAGTCTGTTTCAGTCTACTACACAAAGCTAAAGGTTTTTGGGATGAACTTTCATCCTATCATGAGACGATATCCTGCTGCAAATGTGGTGGGTTGGAGAAACTCAACAAAAGGGATGAGAAGGAGAAAGTTATGCAATTTCTCATGGGATTGAATGATAGTTATGCAGCTATTCGTGGATAAATCTTATTGATGCAACCTCTGCCTGATACACGTCGAGTTTATTCACTTGTTCTTTAACAAGAAAAACAAGTTGAAGTCTCTCTCAATCGTGGGAACATGAACTATCATGCCATGCTTATTGATCAGAACAGCAAGACAACTCAAGCACATCAGGTTCAAAAGAAAATGACACAGTTGCATTTCTCTTATTATGATCGAGATCATCACAGCATTGAGAAGTGCTACTACTTACACAGCTTTCCAGTAGGCCACAAGCTTCATGGGAAGAATGTGAAACCTCTCAATCAGTGCCACTCAAATGCCAACAATATGAGGGTGGAAACAAACAAGGCATCAGAAACAGGAGCGAAACCCTTTTCTGCCGATGAGGGACCAAGACTCACAATTGAGGAATATAATCAACTGATGACCATGATTAAGAATAATGATGGTAACTCACAACACTTTGTAAATGCCACAATTATTATCACACCATCATCTAAAATTCCAATTGCTTCACATTCGAATTTATGTTGGATTATTGACAGTGGAGCCACAGATCATGTGACTTCCTGAGCTGAATTAATAGACACGAAAAATTTGCCCAAGTCAGCCACCATTAGTTTGCCAGATGGTAGTCAGACACATATTGAATCAATTGGTTCATTGCATGTTATGCTTTATATCAAACTCGATGAAGTCCTCAAAGTTCCACAATTCCAAGTTAATTTACTATCATTTAGTAAACTAACACGAGCATTAAGTGTGTACGGTAACATTTTTTTTCTGATTTTTGTGTTGTGCAGGACGCTGCTACGAGGAAGACGATTGGCCTGGGCAAGCAACATAATGGCATCTACTACCTAGCATAAGACCAAAATCCATCCTTGGCATACACTACTCGTAAACATTCCAATCTTTGGCACCATCGTCTTTGGCACCCATCATCCAGTCCTCTTCAAATTCTTACTAAGATAAATCCTACAATTTATTTTGATTCAAAGCATGTTTGTGACATTTGTCCTTTAGCATAACAAACTCGCTTATCTTTTCCATCTAGTTTAATTTCTTCTAAAGCACCTTTCGATTTGATACATTGTGACATTTGGGGATCATATCGAATAAATTCTCATTTTGAGGCTCGTTATTTTTTGACAATTGTTTACGATTTTACTCGATATACTTGGATACATCTCATGAGTTTTAAATCTGAAACACAAAGGATATTGCAATCATTTTATTTCTTGGGTGGAAACACAATTTAATTGTCGCATTAAAATTCTTCGAGCCGATAACGGTGCTGAATTCGTATATATGAAACATTACTTAGATACAAAGGGAATTATTTTTCATCATTCATGTCCTTCGACTCCCCAACAAAATGGGGTAGTTGAGAGGAAACATCGACATCTTTTAAATGTGGGAAGGGATCTTCGTTTTCAAACAAACTTGACATTAAAATTTTGGGGGGAAAGTATTCAAACGGCTTGCTATTTAATCAATCACTTACCGACACCTCTTCTTTCTCATAAATCGCCATACCAACTTCTCCACAAGTTACCCACATACAACCATACAACCATCTTCGAACCTTTGGGTGCCTTTGCTATGCCACCAATCTCCTACCCACAAATAAATTTGATCAAAGAGCTCGCCATTGTGTTTTTATTGGTTACCCTCTTGGTCAGAAAGGTTATCAGGGTTTATGACCTTACAACTCATAGATTATTTTCTTCCAGAGATGTTGTCTTTTATGAACATATCTTCCCATTTCACACTCATCCATAAGAACAACAACACGATATGGTTGTCCTTCCTTTACCACACACCTCAGATGAACCAATTACTACAGATACAAGCAGTCCACAAGCAGATGACCACACTTTATCTCCACCAGCCTTATCTTCCATCACTTGTGCCAACTTTAAATGATCCTATACCTGACCATGTCCCCACTATGCCACCACAATCTCTTACCGCTCGTCCGTTCCGTCCGTATCAAACAACCAAATGTCAAACTTCGAAATTTTCACCTCTATCATACAACGTTAGCCGATCCCAGCCCTCGTCAGGTACATGTCATCCTTTACCTCGGTATATTTCTTATGCACAACTTTCACCCAAATATCGGATTTTGTTTGTACTATCATCACTACACTTGTGGAACCTGTAACTTATGAAAAGGCAGTCTTGGATCCAAAGTGGCAAGAAGCTATGGTTGTAGAATTACATGCTCTTGATCAAAATCACACTTGGACACTCACACCTCTCCCTTCCGGTCATTGTCCAATCGGGTGCAAATGGGTGTACAAAATTAAACATTACTCAATGGCACAATTGAGAGATATAAAGCATGGTTGGTGGCAAAAGGATTCACTCAACGCGAAGAGATTGACTATAAGGAGACATTTGCTCCTATGGCCAAGTTAACTACAGTTCGTTGCTTACTTGCTGTGGCCGCTGTCCGTAATTGGTCACTTCACCACAAAATGTATTTCTCAATGGTGATTTGCTTGAAGAAGTATATATGCAGTTGCCTCTCTGGTTTTTCTCGACAGGGGGAGACATATATGGTATGTCGACTCAACAAGTCACTATACGGGCTTAAACAAGCTTCTCGTAGCTGGTTTCAGAAATTTTCTACTGCCATTCAACAAGATAGTTTTCATCAATCTAGAGCAAACTATTCACTCTTCACAAAGATCTCTGGTATTCTTTCAGAGCCGTGCTCATCTATGTAGAAGACATGATCATAACCGGCAATGATGACAATGCAATTGCTGCTCTTAAAGAATTTCTCCACACCAAATTTCGTATCAAAGATCTTAGCCAGTTACGATATTTCCTCGGTGTTGAAGTCGCTCGTTCTACTGATGGTATTTCAATATCCCAGCAAAAATACACTCTTGATATCTTAGATGAAGCATGCTTGCTTGGAGCCAAACCATTATCGACACCTATAGAAGAAAATATTAAATTCATGCCCACAGTAGAGGATCTATTGAAGAATCCATCCAGCTACAGAAGATTGGTTGGACAGCTCATTTATCTTACTATTACAATGCCAGAGATAAGTTATTCAGTTCATATACTAAGTCAGTTTATGCAAGAACCAAGAAAACCTCATTTAGATGTTGTCAATCATCTTTTATGATATCTTAAAGGTGCACCTGGGCAAGGATTATATTTTTCAGCCAAAGGAAATTTGTTATTGACAGGATTTTGTGATGCAGATTGGGCTCGATGTTCGATTACAAGACGATTTGTGACTGGTTATTGCATTTTTCTTGGAGGAGCTCTCATTTCATGGAGAACCAAGAAACAAACGACAGTGTCAAGGTCCTCAGCAGGAATCAGAATATCGTGCCATGGCTTCCATTACGTGTGAGCTTACTTGGCTCAAATACTTGCTAGATGACTTACGGGTAGATCATTCACAACCGGCCAAGCTATTCTGTGATAGTCAAGCAGCGTTCCACATTGCTGCCAATCCAATTTACCATGAATGCACCAAGACATATAGAGATCGATTGTCATGTTGTTCGAGAACAGATTCAGTCAGGTGCAATAGTAACTGCTCATATTCCATCAGCTTGTCAGCTTGCCGATCTGTTCACTAAACCACTTAGTTCATCAATTTTCATTCCCTTCTCAGCAAGTTTGGCGTCCTTGACATACACGCTCCAACTTGAGGGGGAGTATTACGGGAAATAATGAAGATTGACATAACTTTAGGAATGAGATTTGCGAATTATAGGATTGTATATATGTCATTAATTTTTGATTGATTGTAATTGATCGTTTCCTAGAATAGATTAGCTGATGTACTGCATAAATATTGACTTTCTCTTTGTAATATGATTCAATTTTAATATAGAGAAAATTTCCCAATATTCAGTTTCTTTTACACTCATTAAATTTTCCCAAATAGGTACACTTTTACTCTTTTTAGTTTAACATACGTAGTAGAAATTGCTAGTTTGATTGTTTGAGTTATCATCATGCATACCGTAGAAATTTTTATTAGATACACTTTACACCCCACCACCACCCCCACCCCCACCCCCTATATCAAACTTCTAGTTCCGCCTCTGATTGTATCTATAACTTATAACATTTGTCGTATACAATTAAGAGTCGCCCAATTTCAAAACATAAAATCTCACGATATCTTATTTCTATTGGTCGTATTTAAACGAGACGATTCTAAGTATTAATATATATATATATATATATATATATATTTCTTTTCCACTCAGTGCATTGTATATGGGCCATAAATTAAGGATAAGCACTGACATGTGCTTACAGACTGGGTCAAAGCAATTAAATATAATGGTCTACATGCAACGCACTAATAAATATTTATCAGTGCGCATTGAGATGAAAATATTGTAACGAATGTAGTAATCAGAGTCACATCTACACTACGAGATAGTGAGTTTAAGTCACTCCCCTTCCTAAAAATACCTAAATTTATATAATATTTCAATATATATATATATATAGTCTTTCTCCTGTCAGTTCGTCCTGATATTAAATATATCAGTTCATTGAATGTGGATCATAGATTATAGAGAAGTCCTGACAAGTGCATACACACTGGGTCAAAGTAATTAAATCTAATTACCCACATTCAAGGAAATGATATATCTTATATGAGGACTAACTGACAGGAGAAAGATTGTAAATATATATATATATATATATATACAATTTTTTTATTGTTAGTTCGTCATGATATAAAATATATCAGGACGAAGACATGAACCACATATTATGGAAAAGTTTTGACAAGTGCATACACTTTGAGTCAAAGTATGTAATAGTCTACATTTTTCGTCCTGATATATTTTATATCATGACGAACTGACAGTAGAAATACTATATATATATATATATATATATATATATAACAACCAGAGTCAGACCGGTAGTATATATACAGCAAATTCAATGACACTGAATTATTTCATGAATAATGTTGTATTAACTATGAATCAAACTCTTTTCATGTTAAGAGGATCCTTCAAATTCTTTCATTTAGGTTGTTGATAATGTACTCTCAAGTCACCACGATTAATAGGATTTACTCACACATTGATATTTTTAAAAATATATATATATATATATATATATATATATATATTCACACGTTGATTCTACTGTCAAATGAATTGAATACTTTCGTAACGGGCTGCAAGCCTGCAACTGGGCTTTGTAGCCACTATTTGGGCCCAAAAATGTTTGATCGATTGTCCCAACTGGGATTTCAGCATTGTAGTATTTAGAATTTTAAAATTAAGCCACCAACTTCGCTTAATTAATTTCCTCGGAACATTAAGTAAGTGTGCTGATATTATCACCCATAAAACTTAGAGTGGTGCTATTAACACACCATCTACCGATCTATTTATACTCCACTTTTTTAATTATATAATATTCTTTTTCGTCTTTATCAAAATTACTTAAAGAGACATACAATTTAAGGAAAGAAATACTATACAAAGTAAATCTATTAAAATCTCATATTCCTTTTCAAAAAAAAAACTCAATAATCTGTTTCTTTTAACTCTTAAACTCTAAAATTTGTTTCTTACACACATATAGAATATTATGGAAGAGTTTGAGAACGATATCAAAAATATGGAAAAATTGTCTAAGAACGATATCAAACATTGGAAGAATTGTCCGAGAATGACATAAAACAAGAATTGTCTGACAATAATAGTAAGCATCTAGAAACAATTCATTATCTGAAAATAAGTTTGAAGTTTAGTTGTTCTTTAGAATGATATCAAACTGTTGTGTTGAAATACCATGTTATTTTTTATTTTTTTCTTTTCCACCATGAAATAAGAAGAAAAAAAAACTAAAAAAAAGAAATAAGAAGAAAAAAATAAATCAATTAATGGAGGTGAGAGAGATGTATACAGATACAGAGAGATCAGAGATAGAGAGATCATATATGGTATGTATTAAGTTTGAAAATTAAGTAAAATGTGTAGTTTTGGAAATAAACCAAAAAATTTAATAAAAAAATTTAATTTTATTTAGTACACCCATATTTTATTAAAAAAATTTAATTATAAAAATATCTCAACAGAAATTTACATATAAGGACAAATTACTTTAATTAAAATAAACCAAATACTATATACTTATTAATTACACCCATATCTTCTACTATATATTTCTATTAAAAAGAACTTACCTTTTTATAAATAAATAAAAAAAACTTATAATAAACCCTAAGAGCATCTCTAGTGCAAGAGTGACTTGTGAAAAAAAAAATGCCATGTAAGATTAATAAACATTCTGGTAATAAATCTTTCTCCAATGCTGCATATTCAACCTCAAGATGAACATGACAAAAAAAATATATTAGACATTGTCAACATGACCTCATGACCATCTACTTTCAAACAGTCTATTAGCACAACTATTTTTTCGGTTTATTCAGCAAGTATTTAAAACTGAAATTAAATTTTCATTCTATTTTTGATAAGGAAATGAAATAACAAATAAAACAGGTAAAAAAAAATGGACAAGTCATTAAAACAATTGTGTTTTAGACGGAAGCATTAGAGACAAGATTTTTAGTTGACTGTCTATCTAGTCTATTTTTATTCCACATAGGAAGCAAGTCTCTTGACATTATTGTCATGTCAACGATTATTGATATGCAAGCCACTTTTGCATTGGAGATGCTCTAATTAAACTCTAATTTTATTTTCAAGTATTAAATTTTCTCATTATCGCATGATTATCATATTGTTTTTGTTTTTCTTTTATATATAGTTATGAATTCTATCAATAAACAAAATATTTTTTTTAACGATAACTGTAGATATCAACAAGTTTTTTTTAAAGATAGTCACAGATATCATAAGTTTTTTTTTAAGATAACCGTATAAATAAGAGAATTCCATATTGAAAATCTTTTAACCCCATATATGGTTCCACATATTCCCTTTTGTAAGGCTCCTACATTCAAGATATTTCTAAAAGTAAATTGGACCATCATTTAAAGAGGATTTGATTGTAAAAGTAATATGATTTTTTTTTATAAACCAGGTGTGATAATAATTTAAGAGTATTTATAAATAATATATATTAAAATGAATATATTTATTTCAAAGAGGGTACTATTGACATTAGGATGAGTGCTTATAGTAATATTTGTTTTTTAAATTTTAGATATGGATGTACTTATAAAAATAGATGTATTAATAAGTTTTATGTGTGTGAATATCCGACCCATTAAGCAATTATATATACCCTAAAAATTGAGTTAGAAAATTCCCTTTTTTGCATTATAATTTTCCAAGTTTCCTTTTTTGACATTTAATAAAAAGTACAGTAATGTCTAAAATTAAGAATCTGATAAGAACAATATTGGATAAATCAAATAAGATAATGCATAAACCATTAGTAACCAAGAAGAAAAGAGAAATGCAATTCACGAATTACAAGTACAAACAGCGATTAAGGTTCTAGTTATTATAGAGTTGAAGGCTTGAAGCTATATAAAAAGAAACAGCATTTACATATTCATTCATTGTAAATTTTTGGCATCACCGCCAGGGGCAAAGCCATGATTTTGGTTTTAGAGAGGGCCAAGACAAAAATTAATATTGTACGTTATGCAATCTTCAAACAATATTAGTAGGAATCCCGTACAAGAAAAAATGTGGATCCCGCATATGATACTTTTCAATAAAATGTGATACCATTCAGTATTAAAAGTAATTATATAAATAAATAAATAAAATAGACATTAAATAATTAAATTGTAGAACGTCTATTTTATGTCTAGAAAATTATTTATAACCAAATCAATCTAATTTTCTTACTAATTTTAATTTCAATTACATAATTAAAGAGTGTATGAGAAAAAATATTTTATTTTGTTGCAAAACCTATATCTATTCTTAACTGTATGCATAATTGAAAATAATATTTTAATGGTTCCCGGCTTATAACTTATAAATTTCAATAGCTTAATTAAAATATCATTATACCATTGATATATTTAAATCACAATTATTTACATACTTGTAACTTAATTTTATAATATCCATGTCAAACCAAATTAATTTATTTAAATTTTGAACAAAATTTAAATAATAAACTAATAAAATAAATTTATCAAATCATATTAATAATTAACTTATTAAAATAAATAATATAGGTAGTCACTATAGGAGTTCAATATTTACTTAGTTTCTTCTAGTGAAATTTAAAAATATATATATATTATATATAATACACATTAGATTAGGTAATAATGTATGAAATAATATTAAATGTTATAAATTAAATAAAAAAAACATATGAAGAATAGATGAAGAAATAAAGAAATAAAGTGAGTTGAGACTTGAGAGAGAGACGAGATAGATGTGAGACTAGATATGACGCCGGTTCGGTTTGAACCGGAGAACCGAACCGGAACCGGCGTCCAAAAACTGGAACCGAAACCAGATTTTCATGTTCCGGTTCGCTTTAGAGCGGAACCGAACCAGAACCGGCGGTTCGGTTCCGGTTCAAACCGGCCGGTTCCTTCTTTTTAATATATATTTTTTTAACCGACCGTTGGAGGCCCAACGGTCGGCTGACGTTAGCTGACCGTTGGGCCCAACGGTCTGCTGACGTCAGCAGGCCATTGGGCCTCCAACGGTTCACTTCTTAATTTTTTTTTCTTTTTTTTTCTTTTCTATAAATACTATCCCCAACGGCCAGTTCCTCCTTTTTAATATATATATATATATATTTTTTAACCACCGTTGGAGGCCCAACGATCGGCTGACGTTAGCCGACCGTTGGGCCCAACGGCCTGCTGACGTCAGCACGCCGTTGGGCCTCCAACGGTTCACTTCTTAATTTTTTTTTCTTTTCTATAAATACTATCCCCTCCCCCAACCCCCAACCACCACCCCCCGATTCATTTTTCCTCACCCCAATTTCCTCAATTCTCTCTAATTCTCAATTCTCTCTAAACTTTCAATTCTCCAAGTCTCCAACTCCAAGTCTCTAAGTTTCCAATTTATATTATTTGCAATTACTAAGTTAGTAAGTTTCCAATTTATTTTATTTGCAATTACTAAGTTTCTAATTTATTTAATTTTATTTTATTTTTTAATTTGTCATTTATTTATTTAATTTTATTTTGCGGGTGACCCAATAAAATACATTTACCAATTACATTTTTATATGACTAATTTTTTTTATGAAATATGATAAATAAAAAAAATTAAAAAAAAAAGGGTCGGTTCCGGTTCGGAACCGGTGGAACCGGACCGGAACCGGAGGAACCGGAACTGGAACCGAAACCGGCGTCATGTCTATGTGAGACAAGAGAGAGCTTAATTGATTTTCTAGCAAGGAGAGGGTTTTAAATGATACAATACACACATATATAGGCAAAAACTCACCGCCTCTTAAAGGCTTAGAAGACTTAATTATTAAGTCAAGTAAAGATCTCAAATGGCCAAGTAGGTATCAAGTACACAAAGGCAAGTGGTAGGGATCCACATCATTTATAACACTCTTCCTTGGATTTCCACCACTTGTGTTTTAATTTGCTAGGTGAAACCCAATGGGACAAAAACCTCGGCAAATAATATATAAAATTATCTTCTGAATCTTATGGTGTTGGACGTTTTCAAAACTATCTCGTTAAAAACCTTATCAGGAAAACCCAGTAGGATAAAACCTGATCGAAGGGAAAAAGAGTATAGTATACATATTTCCAGATGTATTGTTTTCTTCAAAACATTTCTTACAGTTATACTTTGCTAGGGAAAACCTGAGCAAATATATTCATTGATCTGTCATATCAAAGTAATATTTATGATGATCTTCTAGATCAAAGTAACATATATACGATGATTAGCAAGATCAAAGTAGTATTTACAATGATCTTCTTGATCAAGTCAACATATATACAATGATCAACTGGATAAATGTAATATTTATGATGATCTTTATAGATCAAATAATTTTTGGTGTGCTTATAGAATTGCCCCATTAAAACCTTATCAGGAAAATCCAATGGGATGAAAACCTGATAGAAAGGAAAAATAGCACAATGCACATATACCCCAATTAATTAATATACTTCATTTGATATGCTCCCCCTGATGGGACGCTCCCTCTGATAAAAATTCTTTTAAAGCAATCTTCTTGATTGCTATGCTGACGCATATATATTTTTATTTCATGAAATAACATTATAAATGATTGGAGGGAGTATCAGCAAAGATTTGCTTTATAGGGTAATATCCATATGGAATCTTTTTAGAATCCTTTCAACATATTTTAATTGATGGACAAGCATTACATTTGATCTATGTTCGATCTTCAGGTTGTGATAATATTTTCTTTCTCATTTCTTTATGAAGACACATGAGTATATAATATGATTATTATATCCTTATCTTTATCGGATATTAACTGAAACGGTTATACTACATCCGTTGATATTTTTTTAATCAATATAAGGATTTTTGTATGTTCATCAAATACAGATTACAAGATCTTGATTTATATGCTTCTAGCATTTTGAATCCTTCAGGATTTATAAATATCTGTATTGAGTGAATCATATAGATAAATGATTACTACGTCTAGAAGACGTATTTCAAGCCTTTTAAAGGCAGCCAAATTTATCAACAACGTAATCGTATTCGTCAGTAGTGAATACCAATTTTCTGTAAGAAACCTCGCACTACGAGTCGTGCCTCATATCTTACGATCTCGTTTTTCCTATTACGTTTCCATATAAAGATTCATTAGTATCCAACTAATTTGACATCTCCAGGTGTCTAGAGTAGTATTGATTTAAACATTTTATATTTGGCTTATGAAGTCAATTCTTCTTGAATTGCTTCTTTCAGTTTAGGCTAATCATGTCTTTCATCTACAATCATTGATATTATGAATGTCATTATTATCATTTATAATTTCAGTAGCACTACTATGTATAAAAATACATCATCAATGATTGTTTCCTTATGATTCCACATTTCTCTCATATGATTTATAAAATTTTCTCAATTTCTATACTTTTGTATCTCTGTTGAGATTACTTCCATTTCAATGGATTTAGTCATTTCATAGACTTGTGTCTCTTTAGATATATCAGACTCTTATAGAGTTGATTTAGAGAAATAAGATTTATTTATAACTCGAGTTTTGTTTACTTTTGAGATCCCAATAACAATACCTTTTACAAAGGTTCATAAGCTTATGATATGTATCAAATGATTTATTTGTTGCCTTTTTTCTTTGATCGTTCTTCAAGAACAATCACCCAGGCCGGGGTTTATGAGATAGCAATTTATAGAATCTTGTTACCTTTAATATATCAGGTAACAGATTAATAATCATCCGATGGTCAATTATCTTTCGTATTTGAGAGATACGAAGATTGAAATGAGACACATATATATAGAGAACTGAACTGGTATCTCTATTTTGTATATAAGTAACTTTTCATTTACATTTCTCTTCTAGAGAAACTTTCCCACTTGGAAATTAATCAATATGATAATATGCAGATTGCGAGTAAAAATATAAACTATCAAAAGTTTAAATGATATAATAGCAGATTAATCAAAATCAATATTCATCTCAGAATGATATAGAAGTCTTATCTTAGATCATGTCTGAGATGCAATAAGGAGATATACAACACAATCATATATCTTAAAAAGTGAGTAAGTCCATATATGGAATTTAGTAATTGTACCAAAATAATGAGGTTCTTGCAATTATCTGGAGACGTTTGATAAGTGATTCCTCTGATCCATTTTGATTATGAGTATATCTAAAAACTAGATGTAGAACATCAATCCCAGCTGCTTAGCAATATTCATCAAATATCTTGTAAGTTCAATCAAATTACTATGCCTGAAAAATTAATAATCAGTGCAAGTAATATGGAGATGTTTGATAATAAACAAACATGTGATCATCTAGTAGATGCATCAATTAGAACCATATAATAATGAAAGGGATCATTTGGTGGATAAATATGTCCACATATATCCTCTTGAATTCTTTATAAGAATAATGAGGATTTGAAACCAACTTTTAGAATAAGATGGTTTTAATGCTAGTTTCCCATGTGAACATGCAGTACATAAGTTCTCATTGGATATAGAATCTTCTGGTTCTTTAATGGATATCCATGAGAATTTTCAATGATTATACGCATCATTGTAGATCCTGGGTGACCGATACGGTCACGCCAAAATACAAATATTTTTGGATCTGGGAACTTTTGATTCATAACTGTATAAATATCTACACTCTTTATAATAGTGTAATATAATCTAGAATCCAGATGATAAAGCACACAGCTTTTCTATAATGAGTTTCTGGCCTGAATCATGAGAAGTAATGCATACATAGTAAACATTCTCATTACTTATCGTTTCAATATGATCTCCATTCCCCCGTATATTTTGAAACTAAGCAGATTCCCTTATATTCTGTTTGAATGATATAAAGTATCATCGATACATAATTTAATTCAATTTGGTAATAAGATTGTGACTCTTCTAGAGCCTTTGATCATATCCGTTGGATCTGATCTAGTATTAACTTTATATCCTTTTGAACTGCGCATATTCTTTTATGTTCTGCTTGAACAATATCAAGTATCACTGATACATGATTGAGTATTGTTTGATAACAATATCATGGCTATTCAAGAGCTTTCTATCATGGCTCTTCCAGAGCTTTTTATCAGATTCGTTGGACCTGATACATTATTAATATTTGCTCAGATCAAAGTCAATTTCATAAAATATATCTGACTCCGTAGAATTGTATAAGTCGTTGCACTCTAGGCAAGACATATATTTCCTTTCTGGGAATTTTATGGACATTATGTGTAATGCCATTTTATATCTCATCTGAAATGATAATAATCTTTTCAATAGGTTTATTTTATAAACATTTTCTCTTGTCATTCATAAACATCCACTCATAGGGTATGTTTTGATATCTCATGAATATAAATATATCCAAATTTACTCTCTTGATAATGCTCCTTCAGGAGCAAGTATAAAATGGATAAAATATCCTTTACAATCTCATTATATGTGATATTAGGATCTTAAATCCTTTTATGATACTCATAACATCCTACTGGATGTGTAGATTTTTTTTTTCTCAAATGAATGATACGTTAGGATCTTAAATCCTTTTTATGATAATCACAGTATCCTGCTAGATGTGTATGAAATTGATAAAATATTATTTCCAATTTCATTATTCATTAGGATCTTAAATCTCTTTTATGATACTCATTACACCCTGTTGGATGTCTAGATCATTCTCTCAAATAAATGACATGTAAACATGTCACTTCATATATATAAGATAACTTCATATTTTGAACGGGTTTGAAACCCCAAGTTCTAAATAATGAAGTATGGCATCATGTATATAACACTGGATCCAGAACTCCAGGTTCTCATTGGTTTTCAAAACCGTGCCAACTGAAATATCATAATTCCATGAACTTTAAGTTCTGGTTAGTCGGTCTAGCCGATCTCATATATTGCATATAAATAAATACTGAATATTTAAACAATTTATCTGATGACACAGCATAAGTCAGTCTGGAGACACAGCATAAGCCAGTCTAACATATTGCATTAAAATAAATGCTTTCAGGGTCATAAGATCACATTTCAGGGTCATGAGATCACCTGATATGTGCATAAAAATAAATGATTTCTAGGTTATAAATCACCTTACAGGGTCATGAGATCACCTGATATGTGCATAAAAATAAATGATTCCAGGGTCATAAGATCACCTTACAGGGTCATGAGATCACCTGATATGTGCATAAAAATAAATCCATAACTATAATGTATAAGTTCTGTTGACGGCATAAGCCATCTTGTTATACGGAACTATATATATAGATCCAGAATATAGAGATGTAAGTAAATTACCCATCAGGAAATCCCTTTTACTTATACGCAATCATGTTGGAGATCAGGATCTTCCATCGTTCCTGAAAACAAAGTTAATAAATCTTGAAGAAGTCAAAATTGTACTTACAAGCAAAATTAGTTGAAACTGATGGCACGGTTGCATCCGGAATGCTCGAAATAGCTAGTAATAGGTCCAACTCGGTTAAAAAAAGGGTGAAAATTGCATGTTGACGTGGCGTTGAAGTGGCAGCCTTGCTGATGTGGCAGCCCACTGCTGACGTGTCGCTGACTGGCACGCTGTCGTGACACGATGCTGCACTGACATGTCATGACGTGGGGCTGTCGTGTCATGATGTGGCGATCGCTACAGTATAGTTTTCAACATTGGAAAAACTACATAAAAAACTAGAAATTTTTTTCAGGTTTGACCAACCTTTGACCAGAGCTAGAAGGTTCGTTAGAGCTCCGTTTGAGACGCAGTCAACGGAGTCGGAATCGTATTTCTGAGATGAACACAACGGTATCTTCTGAACATTGATTTGAGCACTTCAAATTTTCTAGGTTTTTCGAAAAACCGAAGATCTGTACCTATTTTGTTGCTCACTTGCCTTGCCTAGTCTATAATCGTGCTGATAACGTGTTATAAATTAAATAAAAAACATATGAATAACAGATGAAGAAATAAAAAAATAAAGTGAGTTGAGAGAGAGACAAGAGATAGATTTGAGACAAGAGAGAGCTTCTGTATTGATTTTCTACCAAGGAGATGGTTTTAAATGATATCGTACATACACAAATATATATATATAGGCAAAAACTCACTTCCTCTTAAAGGTTTAGAAGACTTAATTATTAAGTCGAGTAAAGATCTCAAATGGCCAAGTAGGTATCAAGTACACAAAGGCAAGTGGTGAGGATCCACATCATTAATAACAGATATTAAAATATTAAAATGGATTGATTTTGTTTCGTATTTTCATGGTCAATAGAATTATGGAAACAAAAATTATTAATTAATTTATACCATTAAAATAATAAATGGACAAGATATTATTATCACCTACTTTGCATATATATCACATTTTAAGTACAATAGTTTTTTTTATTGGTTTATATTTTAATTTTTTATATAATATATTTTTTTTATTGGTTGGGAGGGCTATGGCCCTTATGGGCCCCCCTTACATTCACCTCTGATTACCACAATATACATAATTTCTTCATCAATGGTAATAGTTAAGGTTGGCGATGGGGCGTGTTTGGGATGGGGTGGCCCTCTCTGCACCCCACCCGATTTATTTTTTGAAACCTATCTCCACATAAAACCCAATAATATATGGAGCGGGGCGGGAAGAGGCAGGGTATGCTTTTCCCATCCCCACCCATTTATCCCATTTATCCCGTTTAATCCAATTATCAAAATTAATTATTAAAATAATAAATATATAACCCAATGAATATGATATAATATATAAAGTAATTCCAAAAAATTATTGACAATCATCTCATAAACATTAAAAATAAATATAAATCTCACAACTAAACAAAAAATTCAATAATTCTTAAACATAACATTAAAAGAAAAAATATATATAATAAAAAATAAATATTATATTTTAAGCGGGACGGGACAGGACGGAGCGGGGATTATAAAACCCATCCCCGCCACATCCCTACCAAATTGAAACTCATCCCCACCCCAAAACTGTGGGTCCCCACAGGCTATGTACCCACTAGTTATTTTGCCACCCCTACTAATAGTTTGAATAAGATTATTATTGCTACTAGAATCAACAACCTCAGTATGCTCATAATGAGTTTGGAAATTTGATTCTCTCATAGCAAAACCAACATCATCACTTGAACCACCATACTTGGTAGCTCTTCCATCATCATCAGCATCATCATCATCTATGGAAATCCTTCCATTTTTACCCTTCTTCATCTTCTTCATCAATTGGTACCCGTTCATCACCCATGTGCCATAGCTTCCTTTAACTCCCTCTTTAGGGATGAACGAGATATTGATCTTGGAAGTTGGATCCAATGCAGACCATTTGATAGCCACTAAAAGAAAAAATTTACATATCACATTATTTACTTTTCCATGTGCTGGAATCAGTCACACTATCTATTATTTTGCCTTTTTCGGTCTTCTTCTTCAATCTTCTGAAGAAGTAGATAGTGTTTTCTTCGAAGACTTCGAAGAGTCCATTCCATACACGGTTGTCACCATAAACATCACGTTCTTTGACAACGGTAGTAGAGGGAAGTGGATTTCCATGTACCTTGTTGAAGAGGTAATCCACAATGAGCTCTTTGTCGGTCGGATCAAACCGGTAACGATGACCGGTAATCGACACCCTTCATTATTCTTCATAACTTGATGATAATGATAGGTGTCATCATCGAAAAAAACCTTTAAAAACCTTATTGAGGGGAGTTTTGAAGATGGAAATTAGAAATGTGAGAGAAGACGAGGGTGTACATGAAAGATAGTAAAAATATGTATGAGAAATTAATTGTGAAAAGGAATGGAGTTAACAAATGTATATTTATATGGGTTGTTGTTTAATTTCTTGATTAAGAGAGATTTTAGAGTTGTAGTATATTAAGAGCTTGTTTGGTTGGGCTTTTGAAAAACATCTATTGGTAAAAGAACTGCGTGTAGTAGATCTATTAGAAATAGAGTTTTTGAAAAAAAAATTATAATTATTTGGTTGGTAGGCTTTTTTTTTAAATGTCTATTTGGAGAAGCACCTCTCCATGAGCTTTTACCTAGTTAAGGTTTAAACTCTATTAGCTTCTATTCAATTTAAAATAGACAATCTCAAAAGCCCAACCAAACAACTCAAAAAAACTTAAATAGACGTTTGTAGACTTTTTAAGGCAGTAGAAAGTTCAACCAAACAAGCACTAAGAGTTGTAAATTATTAGAGATTTACTACGATGTGTTAGAAAGAAGTTTCCTTTTTTATTAGGGCGATTACTAAATAAGTCATGGACTTTTTTTAAAGCAAATTGCACCAAATCTCCCTGAAGTTTGCTCTTTTATACTTAGAAATAAATTTATCCTTAATTGACACTTACCTCCCCTGCCATTAGTCCAACTTAAACGTTGACCGATATTGATCGTTAAAATACCAAAATGCCCTTAGAGTCTATTTTCTTATTTATTGATTTATTTTATTAATTTAATATAAAAAGTTAATAAAAATAATCCAGACTTTGAAAAAAAAAAGGATTCATCAATCTTAAAATTTTTCCCTTCAATTAAATTCCAAATGATAATAATAATAATAATCCAATCACACAGCTTTTCATCAATCCAGAATTCCAGATCCAAACACATCTCCTTCATTAATCCAGATCTAGACCCTTCATCAATTTGACAAACCCAGATCATTAGTCTTCACAAACAAAGATTATCAATCAAGACACTCAAATCCTCTACTCCAACAACCACTATATATATATATATATATATATATGAACTTCACAAACCCAAATCACAAAATACAAATTGACACGCACTAAATCTACCCGCAATCATAAGGGGCCGGCACATTCAATATAGAGTAAGTATAGTATCGTTCCCACTAGGATTGAGTCGTTAAGTATACTACTATTCAGAGATTCAAGTAATTGTTGGTGGAATGAAACTTAAGGACAACTACTTCAATTTAAACTAAATTGAAGACAACTATTAATTAAGCAATCAAACTAAAGTCAAACAAGGCAAGAATGATTCAGGCTATATGAGGATATAGCTAGGGTTTCTGATTTCACCAAACCACTTGTATTAAATAATTATGACAACCAATTCATCAAGTTATGCAAGTGAATGTTGAGGATCGTGTTCACCCAATTATAACCTATATTCTCTTTCGAGAAATAGAGAAAATACACACACACACACCAATAATCTATCTCTCGATGACTACTAGACATGCATATGAGTTCATTAAGAATTATGGCACACACAAATGATCATACATACAAAACTCACGTATTTCTACCTTACTTAACATGTATTGGGCAATTAATCGAGCACGTTGCGTGCGTTACCTTTCGATCCTTAACACAACAAATAAAAATCATTCAAATGGTAGCTAATCACCTAAAAGCATTAAGCACATAAAAACACACTCAACCTTCAACAAGCAAACTTAACAAAAATGAAGTCTTATTAAATACTCATGGTAAGGATCTATCTTGACCCTAGCTTAAGGGATTTAGTTCATGTTTAGAGTAATCAAAATACAATCTTGGATAACAATTCCTATCATGATTAAATACAAGAGGTAAATACTAGAGAGATAGATAAAACTAGTGTTGATGAAAGCCTTATCTTTTCTTGCTTGGATTCTCCTCATCTTCAACTTCTTCTTCAGCTCTCAATACAAGAAAAAGTATCTTTTTTGACCAACTATTCCCGACGAAGTGAAATTATGGTCGGTTATTTATGTTTTTCAAACGAAAAAATCAGGTCGGTGGAGAAGTGTAACAATAATATGTATTTCTTACGACGAAACAAATACCCTTGGAAATAGTGTATGTCGTCAGAAATAATGTGAAAATGGCACCAATACTATTTTTGACCACATGGTATCTAGCCTCCAGAAAAGATGAATCTCTTCCGACCACAATATTTGATCCTCAGAAACGCCAATGCTATTTTTGACAATAGGTACCTAGCCCTTGGAAAAGGTGAATATTTTCCTACCACAATAGTTGATAATTGAAAACGCCAATACTATTTTTTGACCCCAGGTATCTAGCCCTCGGAAAAGATGAATATTTTCCGACCACAACAGTTGATCCTCAGAAACGCCAATACTATTTATAACCACATGTATCTAGTCCTCAGAAAAGATTCTGACCACAATACTTGATCCTCAAAAACACCAATACTATTTTTGACCACATGTACCTAGCCCGCCGAAAAGAATAATATTTTCCGACCACAATAGTTGATCATCGAAAATATTATACAATTGCCGACCACATGTTATGTGCCCTTGGAAATACTTCACAAATTCAACCATAATTATTGGCTCTCAGAAATAATATAGCTACTACGTATTTTTCCTTCCAAAAGAAAATTTAATAATATAAAATTGTGAAATTTTTTGATAAAATAAAATATAAGTATTTGATTATTTTTAGATATCATATAACTAATTTTGTTTTTTTAATGTATTATAATTTTTTATCAAAATATAATGAGTTGTAAAATTAATTGAACATTAAATAAATTAAGCTCAATGATGAAACACTGAATGCAAAGAAAATATAACATTGGACTCAAAAGAAAACAAAAATATTCAACTCAATAAAATAATAGTTACCGCTCATTGTGGCTTTGTGGTAAAGAGCGTTCATTCATTCTATAGCAATGTCTCAAGTAGAAAACATGGTATTCAACAACCATGGCATCAACCTCAACCCTAAACCAATCTATTTCATCTTTTTCATATTCATTACCTTCATAGTTGACATTTGTACTATTGAATTGAGTCTCTTCTTGGTATGGTTCTACATCTACTAGCTTCTAGGCTTGATTTCATTCACAGCACTCCAAGTATTATCTAACAACCCTTCTGTATAATAAACTTGATTTCCTTGACATGCAAGCCCAAATGAGTCTTGAGTATTCAATTTGCGTTTTATGTTAACTGTAACTATCCCAAAACGATCTCTCTTATATCCTCTTCCTTCTTGACTTGTATCAAACCAATCACAATCAAACAAAACAAATTTATTCCCTTTTATATAACAAAGTTCAACAATGTCTTTAATTCTTCCATAGTAAGGCACTTCTTCAATTTGATTTTGCCCTTTAACAACAACTCTATTATTTTGTGTTTTTCTTGTTTTATATCGATTAATTGTATGAAACCTAAATCCATTGACATTGTAACCGGGATAATAAGCTGCTTGCCTTTTAGGACCTCGAGCAAAAGAAAACATATGCTTGCAAACGTGTCCTTCTTTATATAGTTGTGTTATTTGTAATAAAAATTAATTAGTTAAATTTTAATAAAGTAAATCTATAGATAGTTAAGATAGGCAATGAAATGTTAAATTAATTAGTAAATTGCTATCCTCGCCCTCTGATTAAACCAATCAACAAATTCAAGTCTATGTATTTCCTCTACGTCATGAATACTTGCATTCATAAGGATATTCTTATGCTCTCTGCACAAACATAAATAAAAAAGAAATTAAAAGTTATATTTTATATTTAAAGTACATAATAACAGCTATGATTGATTTCTGACCGTACAAACGGTTGAGATTCTTCACAATTTTGTAGCACATAAAAAGTAGGCAATATCAAGATGTTTAATACTCAACCCATTTACTTCAGCTTTCCTAAAAGGTTTACCGAGCATTGAAAAGATAGATAATTGAGATGTATCAATTGATGGTTGACCTTCATCATAATTTTTTTCTATTCTTTTAAATTTGGTTTCAATATTGCGCAAGTAGTGAGAACAAAATGTCAAATACTCATAACTAAGTATCGTTCAGGCAATCTATCTTTCTGCTCGAGCCTTATTACGAACATAACTTTTCAATTTGCGTAAATACCTGTATATAGATAAATAAATAGAATATAGCAATTTAAAAAGTTGAAAAGTTGAAAGTATGGACAAACTAAACTGTAAACAAGCAATTACATATAAACCTTATAAATACATTTCTACTGGGTACTATCCTTCGATATTGTAGAAGACCCGTTATTTTTGCTTCCCAAGCTAGATGGATAAACAAGTGCACCATTATATCAAAACATAAAGGAAGGGAAGTTCTTTCTAATTTGTAAAGAGTTTACACAATTTGTTTTTCAAGGCATTATAAATCTTCTTCACTCAAAACTTCAGCACATTATTTTTGAAAAACTTACAAAGTTCAATGACTGCAACAGATATATGTCTAAGCATCATTGCACGCACTATAAACGGAAATAATCTCTCTAAGAACACTTGACAATCATGAGTCTTCATGCCTAAAATGTTGTTTTCACATGCATTCACACATCGAGATATATTTGAAGAATGGCCATCTGGAACTTTTAAATTCACTAACCACCGACACAATTTTTTCTGTTCATCCTTTGACATAGAGTAACAAACAAGAGGCAACACAATTTTTCCATTAGACTCTGTAGGATGAAGATTTCACCTTATACTCGGTTCTTCTAGATCACGACGAGCATTTAGAGAGTCTTTTGTTTTCCTATCAAGATTCATCATTGTCCCAATCAAATTGTCACAATTTTTTTTCTATATGCATGACATCCAAACTATGACGAAGCAAAAGAGTTTTCGAATATGGAAACTAGAAAAAAAACACTATGCTTTTTCAAGTTGAGATCGAAACCCAATAATCAATTGCATTTGTTTGTTGTCTTACCATGTGTTATTGGTCTCAATCCATTCAAGTTCATTTACTACATCTTTCCCCCTGGTCGGACTGGTGTAGGATCTGTCTCTCTAGTTCCATCATCTTGACTCATTTGAGTATGCCCTATATGATCCATGGGCAAAAACCTTCTATGTCTCATATAACATATCTTGGAGCTACGAAGTAAGCTACGATTGCCAGTCTTTAATGCACAACAAGTGCATGCCAATTTTCCTTTTGCACTCAAACCTGACATGTAAGCATATGCGGGATAGTCATTAATAGTCCATAAAACTGTAACTCTCATTTGAAAATTTTGTTTTGTTGAAATATCAAATGTTTCTGCACTAATTTTCCATAAATTTTTAAGCTCGACTATCAAAGGTCTCATATATACATCTATGTCATTACCTTTTAAACCTTGAATAAGTAAGGATAAAAGAAAAACATAAAGCTCTTTCATAAACATCCATGGAGAGAGGTTGTACGAAAATAAATTCACAGGACCAAATGTTAAAGTTAGTATTCATGTTTAGGTAAGGATTAAACCCATCTGTTGCCAATCCTAATCGAACATTTCTATGCTCATTAGCAAATGATGAATGTTCACAATCGAATGACTTCCAATCTTTAAAGTTGGATGCCTCAAGATTCCATCTTTAACACGATTTTTAGAATGCCATCTCATGTCTCCAGTTGTTTTCGTTAACATAATAACCTTTGAAGTCTTGGTGTGATTGGAAAATACCTCAAAACCTTCCATGGTATCCTTTTACCCTTCCTCCCACCACTCTCGTTATATGTATTCAACCTTAAAAGATTACAAATTGGACATTTAGATTCATATGCAAGTTACTTTTAGTAAATTACACAATTATGTTTACAGACATCAATTTTTTCATAATATAAACCAAGATCTTTAACAACCTTTTTCGCATCATAGTAAGATGTAGGTAATTTGTCACACATGGGAAACGAATCCTTGAAAAATTCAAGCAACATACTGCATGATTTATCACTCTAACAGTTGATGTATTTTATATGCATCAGCTTCACAATAAAAGAGAAATTTGAATATTTTTCGCAATTTGAATATAATGGTTGCTCTGCCTCTTCTAATAATTTATAAAACTTTTCTGTCTCTCTATTTGGATCTTGTGGAAAACTTTCTTCAATTAAACCATGCATATCAGTCACATTGCTTTGCCTTCATCTTTTCATATTCTTCAATATTGCTATCGCTATCATTATCACTATCCTCATCATTCCCATGTAAAAACCACATATTATAACTAGGAATGATACATTTGAGTAAGAGATGTGTGTGTACCTCAGATCGATCTAATTTACTATCAATTGCAACAACAAATGCAAGGACAAAAGATTTTCAAATTGCCATCCTTGACATGCTTGTGGGCGTAGTACATAAAACATTGAAGTCCATTGAATTTTTTTTGGATTTCATCCAAGATTTGTCAATCGACATTATTTCTAGACCTGTTAAAATAAAGTTTTCTCAATTCAGTTAACATATAGCTAAAATAAACGTATAGTTATAAAAAATATTATACATGAATTAAAACCTAATGTTTTGGAGAAAATAATGCCACGAAAAGTCCCCTGTTTTGAAGAGTATTAAAACACCTATTTGAATAAAGAAAAAACAGATATATGGGCGAATTTGACACACCCTAAACTCAATTTCTACATCAAATTATGCAGACACTCAAATCGAAACATCGTCTTCATGACATTGCCGAATTTTATTCAATATATATACTCAAAACATAATTTGAAATGAAAGCCACGAGCTAGGGAAGAAATTCATAATTTGAAATATTTAGTGCATGGATTGAAAAATTCATTTCAGATGATGAAATCCGGAAGTTCGCAATCAATGGTACTAAAGTTTCATCATTATATTTTTTATCTAAAATTTGATTATTGATTTATTCAATTATATTCAACATTATTAAATATTATTGTTATCCGGAAAATCTGGTATGACTTTCGGAACACCAGTTGACCACGAAGTACATGTGCATCATGGTTTATTAGGATTGAGTAAGGGATTAGTGCGATACTGCAGCGGTTGTGGTGCAGTTCCTGATCCGGTCAGGGACCAGGGATTTTTGGAAATGATTATCTGTGTCTGATCCGGGTGAACTTGGACAAATCCTGACTGGGTGGATGGTTGTAATCAAATGCTATATATTCTCATTAATTACTTATGTTAAGTTACATCATTCATTGCTCCATGGAGCTAACAATTCTTAAATGATCTTATCTATGGAAATGACTAATAGTGGGAGTATGTAAGGAGCTAGTAGCCAAGTACCATAACCAAATGAGGGGTGTTTATAAGAGACTAGTAGCCAAGTAGCATGACCAAATAGGGGTTGTTTATAGGAAACTAGTAGCCAAGTAGCATGACCAAATTGGGGTGTTTATATGAGACTAGTAGCCAAGTAACATTTACTCTTGTACCTGGTCTTCTCTACGAAGGGGTTCTCCCATCCAAAAAAAGGGAACCCTTTGTTCATGTTGAGTTAGGGTATTATAAGGTCACCTAGTGTTGGTAGGTGAGGGTTATCCTTTTAGGAGGGAGAGGCTTCGCTTGATCCTCACTGTTCTTTTGAATCAGGCGTACAAGTAGCATGCCTTAGAGGGTCGTGATTGCTCCACTTGTACCTCCATGCTGATTAGGCACCTTAGTAAATAGGTGAAGATCCTAGTTTTTATGCCGAAAAGTAGCCAAGGAAACCTCACCGTTCCTATGAACCGTGTCCGTGGGTAACACTTGCCCTGAAGGGCTGTTATCGTTCCTTCTATGCCCTCCAGTGTTTTAGGTGCTTCAGTGGTGTTAACATGGTGTTATGATGGTGATTCGCATCACTCTGATTGGCTAGAGATTTTCCTAGCTGGCAAGACATGTCGTTTTCACTGTTCCGCCAGCCAGGAGATAGCTTCAGCGCCTGTAGCAGTGCATCTGTCAGGCGCTCTTCACCAAGCTTTCCATTCTCCGCTTAAAGACCTTATGCGTCACTTTTTCTAGAAAAAAAACAGCTTCCTCCTTTATGTATGGGTTAGTTGACATTAGGTAAGGTTAAGCTATGGGCGGGATCCGACCGTCGGTGTGGTACGACTATATGGATCTCGCCTGTATCATGTCTAATGTTCTAGCATTAATTGCTCAACCACCCGTTGCCAGCTGCCTTGGTTTCTCCTTCTTCCAAATGATATTGCTTTAGGGTTAGCATCAGTCCTAGCTATAAGCCTGGTGCTTAGATGGTGAGTTTGAAGTTCTCTAAGGTTCCCTAAGGACTTTAAGGCTTGACTAAGGTATTCGCGGCGATTGGTGCTTGGTGAGGGGTTGTCTGGCATCGTCCTTTCTTTTATTAGCGGTTGATCCCTAATAGGGGGATCATGCTCAGTTAGGCCAAGGTCCTACAGCGGGCCCTGATACTTTCGGAATCCGGATGTTGGTCTAGACCAAGCCCTCTTGGTGATTCGATGCTATCAGGACCGAGCTCCGTCGAGGCCGGGTCCTAACTGGATTGGGATCCTTTAGGGACCGGATCCTATCGTGGTCCCGGCTCTTAGTAGTAGGGGAAAATGCTTCTTTCGAGAGGTTGTCAGATTTGACAATTAACAGTTATTATTTTTCTTTATACATGATAATGTTATTGAAGATTCAAAGGCTCACATTGGAAGGGAGTCGGATAGCTCGGTTTGATATTTGGGCGTTCCCTACGTCATATGATTTCTACCTTTAAACTTTTTAGTGACAATTTTATTTTATTTGTTGCCATGCATACTTTTGTTGAAAGTTGGGTACCTATAATTTGGAGGTTACATTTCATATGTTAACTCTATATTAGTGTTTCCTTTCTATTTGCTATTGAGATAAATTTGTGAATGTTTTCTTTTTTGTTGAAATTTTTAATTTTAGATAGTATTGTTTTTCATGTTATAATTTTTGAATATATGTTAAAACAATAATAATGACATTACTTTCATTTTTTTTAGTTTTTACAATAACATTTCTCAGTAATTAATTATTTTTTATTACAGTCTTCATCGACAATACATTATTTCTGACAATGTTATTAGTTGATAATAAATTATTTCCTACCACAACTTTCCTCGATAATTCCTCATTTTCGATCACAATCTCCCTTTTTAAAACATTATTTTCAACCATGGCTACCCACAGTAATATGGTATTTTTGGAAATACATTATTTTCGATTGATGTTTTCCTTCGAAATACATTATTTTCAACCACAAATGTACTTGGAAATATATTATTTTCGTTTGTGGGGCTCATCGGAAATACATTATTTCCGAGTCTCCGACTGATGTGGTCCTTGGAAATACATTATTTTTAACCGTTACGGTACTTTGAAATATATTATTTTGACTGTAGGGCTCATCAGAAATACATTATTTCAGACTCAAGTGGTACTTGGAAATATATTATTTCCGACTGTAGGGCTCATCGGAAATACATTATTTCAGGCTGGTGTAGTCCTTGGAAATATATTATTTCCGACCACTATGGTCCTTGGAAATATATTATTTGAGACTTTGGCATCCATCAGAAATAAATTATTTCCAACAGTTTAACTCCTCAAAAATACATTATTCCTAACCACATGTTTCGTTGAAAAATATTATTTCCGACCGCAATGCTCCTTGATATTATATACATTATTTCCGACCACCATCTCCCTCGGTATTAAGTTATGTTTGACAACAAATACCATCATAAATGATCCCCTAACTTGGTTTCCAAAACCTTTTTGTGAGGCATAGTTCCTTTATCTCCAACCACTCATAGCCCTCAGAAATGTTGTATATCTGGCGGCTCGCCAAAAAAAAATTCCCACGATGGAGTCCGATGACCTTTTCCCGTCAGAAATACACATTTCGATGACTTTTTGACATTTTCTGACCTTATTTAGTGCTAAAAAATAACACTTTCTTGTACTGTCCCTTGCCCAAATGATGATGGATGATGGATGATGGTGGATCTAAGGTGGGGATGAGTATGATTTGTGTTTAGATGGATATCAAGTGTATAAAAATGTAATCTTTGGAGTTTTAGGCTTGGGAGTGGTGTTTTTGGGTGTATTTTGATGGAGTTTTTATATGGGAGGTAAATTCGGGCTTGAAAAACATCACTTGACTAATGTGGCATGGGCAGAGGCGAGATGGCTAGGCCACTTGCAAGTTGCCTAGCCATCTCGCATGGGCAAGTTGTCTTAACTATTGGAATTTGGCTTGTAACGTAAGCGAGTTGGTAACTCGCCTGGAGAAGTTCGTCTAGCTCTCTGGAATTTGGATTTCATTTCAGGCAAGTTGCGGAGGTGACTTTCAAGTGGCCTAGGCAAGTCGCCCAGGTCACTGGAGAGAAATCATGGCTTTCCTGGCGAGATGTGGAGGCGACTTGCAAGTGGCATGGGCAAGTCGCCTAGGTCACTGGACACTCTCATCTTCTCTTTGAATTTTTCCGTCGCTTTGTCTCCAAACTTCCACGATTTCGTTCAAATGTCAACTCTAAGACTTTTAATTTACACAAGCTTATTCAACACATCGAAACATCAATTTTACTCGAGAAACCAAGTAAAAATACTCAGTCGAAATTAAGCACAAAAGGCCATACCACAAACCCAGAACATAAAAATAATTCAAATAAAATCAACTAAAATAATTGCACGAAAAAAGAACAAAATAAAAAATCAACTGATTGACGATTTCACCATTATCTTCTGGCATCGTCTCGACTTCTTTTCCTCTTCTCTCTATCTTCGACCATGAGCTCGAATCCTTGGGCTTCAATCTTCGACGTACCATCTCCAACCTGATCCTCGACCACTTGAACTCGATTTTCGTGGTTGTGAGATTTCCCCAACGATCTCCAAATAGATCTGATTGTTTTTAAGAAACAAAATCTTAGATCTTGAAAGATCTCTCTAGAATAGATCGATTACTTCTACCTATTTTTTTCGTAGATCTTTTCCCATTATTTGGTTTTAAAATTATTTAAAATATTTATTTTAAAACCATGGATGGAATCCATGGTGGAGATCCTATCTGGATCTCCACCAGTTCATCTTCTTCCTCCTTTAATTTTAATTTTCATTTTTTATTTTTTTGTAATTTGATCAAAAATGGACGGTGGAGATCAATCTATCTATTTTAAAAATATTTTTTTATTTGTAATTTTTTTAATAAATATATCTCCTTAAACATTTTTAAATTTTTAAATTTTTAAATTTCTTTTTAAAAAAATTTATGTAGTTTTTAAATTTAAAAAAAATATGTTGAACCGACAAAACTACCCTTGGTTTTAACAGCCAAACTTGGTCAACGATTAAGTTTGACAAAGTTTGACTAACATGAAGGGGTCTGAGTGTCAATTTATGATAAAGTTGTTTCTGTGTGTAAGAGGTCAAACCTCAGTAAAGTTTAGTGCAATTTGCTATTTTTTTTTTCTAAAATTCCAAAGTAGTTTGAGACTTTTATAAAAGTTACCAAATTGGTCCCTAACATTTTTAGATGTACCAAATTGGTCCATTTGTTAACCTTCTGTTAGTCAAACCTAGCAATCAATGGGCATTTTAGTCTTTTTAGAATGTGTAAATGAAATCAAAACTAAAAACTAAAAAACAATTAAAATAATCAAATAATAATAAGAATAATATGAAGAAAAACAATCCACCTCTACTGCCGGAGGTGGATTCCGACGACCTCCTCCACTTGAGGGACTCTCTACCTAGTTCTGACACTTTTTATGAGGGACACTCTGAATGGAGGATGTTCATGATCTGAAACCTAGATCATGGAGGCTCCTCATCGATCTGGTTTTCCACATGTCAAATCAGATCAGGGGACATCTGCCAAGGCCACCTCCCTTAACTTTTGTTTTTTTTTTTTAAATTTAAATTTAATATTCATTTTATTTTATTTATTACTTTATCACTTTTAAATATATGTATTAAAGTAATTTCATAACTTCCGTTAAAGTCAAACTTCTACATTAACGGTCAACAAGGGACTAATTTGGTATTTAAAGAAAGTTAGGTACTAATTAGGTACATGTAAAAAAGTTAGGGACCAATTTGGTCACCTTTGTAAAGGTTGCAAACTACTTAGAATTTTAAAAAGTCTACGACTTATTTGGTAATTGCCATTTTTATTTTTAATATATCTTTAAATCTTATTGGAAAAAAAAATTAAAATTTTACGGTACTAATTTATTAATAAAGAATAGTAATTTAATTAAATTTAAAATACTATTATTGAAGTAAATAATTAAGCCCCACCAAGTAGACATGCCACCGGTTCAGGTTCCGGTTCGGTTCCGGTTCAGAACCGGCGGTTCCGGTTCCTCCGGTTCCGGTCCGGTTCCGCCGGTTCCGAACCGGAACCGGCCTATTTTTTTTATTTTTTTTTATTTTTTTATATCATATTTCATTAAAAAAATTAGCCATTTAGAAATATAATTGGTAAATGTATTTTATTGGGTCACCCGCAAAATAAAGTTAAATAAATAAATGACAAATTAAAAAATAAAATAAAATAAAACAAAACCAAAAAAAATAAAATTGGCCTTGCACTTAATTTTTATCACAATTAAGTTGCCTACGTATCCTCTTAAGGGTTTAGAGGAATCAAAGGCCACGTAGTTCTCTTACCTTTTATTGTAGATTTGGACTTTGGAGTTTGGAGATGAGGATTTGGCGTGGAGTCGACGAGTCGTGGAGACGTGGACTAATCGTTGGCATGATCATCCGTTCGACTTTCAGCCGGTTGATCATCTTTAAAGAAATCGTATGGTTCCTCTTGATCGATTTCTTGTTGTCTATTTTGAGCCTTCGTCCAATCTTCAACACAAGCTTGTATCTGAAGTGATTTCGGACTCATAAGGGAACGTCTTGGGTTTAAAATATTCCCACCGGCACTGAACTGTTGTTCTACCGCCACCGTAGAAACTGGTGTTGAAAGGATTTGTTTGGCTATCATAGCCAAGATTGGAAAGTACCTTTCATGCTCTTTCCACCAGTGTAGGATATCAAATTTTTTATCTTCAGTGTCTTCTATGAACCCAAAAGAGGTACTTAGATAAGATTCAAGCTCGGAATATGTGGTGGAGCTTGATGAAGAAGAACCTCGTAATTTTTTGGTTTTTTTTTTATAAAAGATTATACCCTAAATTAACAAATGAAGAGGATGATGATGATGAACGAGATACATTTTGAGTTTGTGGAACATCTATGTTCAGTGATGGACCGTAAACTTTAATATATTCATCATATAATTCATACAATAATGTCTTAACCCTAGCACAACACATATCAACATCATAATTTATTTTTAAATCTTGTTCATAATAAACAGAAAGATAATCAGGCAAACTTTCTAATCTACAACGTGGATCAAAACACAAGGCAATCAAATAAATATTTGGAAACTCCTTATAATATTCTAACCATTTATCCTTCATAACAGTAACAGACTCATGTCATTCTGAGTCGGATTCACAATGAGCAAATGCACCAGCAATATTAAGACTCTCAATAATAAATAAATTAGTTGTAGGATAATAAACACCAGATAAATTGTGAGTTCGTTATATGCTTCCGATATGAGCCATATCCTCCAGATTTGTGCCATTTAAATACTTTTTTGCAGTAATTGCAAATCACTACTGTGCTACCATCTTCATTCATAACTTTCTTCATATGGAGTACGAATAGATCAGATTTGACCTGCTTCGGTAACTTTTCTTCCATCTGTGGATAAAAATCAAAATCTTGATGTGGGTTGGGATCAGGGTCATCATGCTCATCACCATCATGGCCAAGATCAGGCATATTTTCTGATTGGCTTGTCAAAATGGGGGTGACATTGAGATCGGGTTCAGAAATTCTAAGAGAGGGATGAGAATGAGGAAAGTTTAGGCCTAAGTCTTCAGCATAGACTTGTTGTTGTAGATACTCGTGATAGGCACGGTCGTCATGACCGAGATTATCCGTCATACGACCCTTACCTTTTATCGAAATGGAGCGTCTAGGAGCGTCACCACTTCCACTTGCCATTTAAAAAATTGAATTGTAAAATTCCTTGAACAAAAAATGTTAAAAAATTGATTTAAAAAATAATTAAATGGTTGGAAATAAATTTGGAAGAAAATTAGAAACTTAGTAGTTAGTATTTGCAATTTGCAAATAAAATATATTGTAAATAAAATAAATTGGATATAAAATAAATTGCAAATAAAATAAATTGGAATATATAGCAAATAAAATAAATTGTAAATAAATGATATTGGAAACTTAGTAATTGACTAATTGCAAATTAAATAAATTTGAAATAAGAAATATTGCAAATAAAATAAAATTAGAAACTAAGTAGTTGTAAATAAAATAAATTGGAAACTTACGAACTTAATAATTGCAAATAATATAAATTGGAAACTTGGAGACTTGGAGTTTGAGAATTGAGACTTGGAGAATTGAAAGTTTAGAGAGAATTGAGGAAATTGGAGTGAGGAAAAATGAATGGAGGGGTAGGGGTATTTATAGAAAAGAAAATTAAAAGAAAATTAAAAAAAAAAAAAAACATGAACCGTTAGAGGCCCAACGGTTATTTAAAAAAAAAAATTTAAAAGAAGAACCGGGCGGTTCGAACCGGACCAGAACCGCCCGGTTCTTCGTTGAAGCGAACCGGAACCGGAACCTGGCCGGACCGGTTCCGGTCCGGTTCTGAGAACCGGAACCGGTTTTTCCGGTTCCGGTTCTCTGACGGCGGTTCCGGTTTGGTTCTCCGGTTCGAACCGAACCGCCGTCATGTCTACCACCAAGTTCTGGTTAATTAATTTCCTTAACAAGGCAAAATTCTTTTGATCTTATCTTTATGAATGAAAAGAATCTGTAACTAGCAAACTTTGAGAGGGACAGGGAAACAAAACAAAAACTGTTGCATATATTTTCTCCCCTACAAGTAGAATAATTCATTAAACAAAATTGCTAGCTTGATAATTTTGTGACTATTTAGATTTAGGGTTAGGCTAAAACAACTTAAATTTGCAATTTAAAATTTTGACTTCAACATCTCAACCACCCATGTGCTTTAAATCCAAGAGTTGTAAATGCATTCATATCTCAACAATTTGATTAAGAGCACATGAATGGTTGAGATGTTGAAGTCAAAATTTTAAGTCACAAATTTAAGTTGATTTAGCTTGACCCTTAGATTTAATATGTCTTAGTTGTAATTTTAATTATATTTGGTTGAGTTATGATATTACAGTAAATAATATAATAGTCTCGAAAACATTTTGTAGAACACAAAAGAGCTAGTGTACTACTGTTTGATCTTCACAGGTGCCGGTAGACCCTTGACTCGACCATTTGGTATCAAAGTTTAATGTAATACTTGAAAGAAAAAAAACACACACAAACACACTTTGTCACTCTGATCATGCCATAACGTTGTTGTTCTTAAGTTGTTGCATAATATCTTGAAATAGCAATCTAATATTATGGTAAGAATATCCTTCTTGTTCTAATGCTTTGTTTGCCAAATCTCCAAGGTCTCTAGCTTGCTCTCTTTCTCTTGTGATTTTTACCACCTTCTTCTTCATCCATGATCATCATTAAATCCATAGCCTTCTCGATTTCTTCACTCTTCACCATCACCCCACACTGCTCTTCTTCTCTCCACTTAGATGGAACAATTGCTCCAACCCTCTCACCAATTCTCGATACTTTTACAATAAATGGCTCATTGAAAAACTGCTCAGCCAATATAGGGCAAGTTATCATCGACAAACCCACAGAAAGTTGGAAACCCTTTCAAGTGTCGAATTCCACCTACAGTGTGTCAATAACCCTCCGGTTGCTGGATGTGACAATATCGATACTTTTGGCGCCCAACTACGGATGACAAGTCCTCGATTCTTCGTTCTCCTCTCGAATCCTACTTCTTCATGTACAAATTTCTCCAATTCACTTGACTTATGATCTTCTATTTTAACCCATATAAAGGGCCTATTTGATGCTTGCAAGCCTAACCCGAGTTCTATTAGTTGTAGAGATGTTAGGCTACTGAGGTGATATTTGCCTAAGTCATATGCCATGTAAGGCCACGAGCCATGCAAGATGTTTATGGGTTGAAGACCAAGTCAAGTCAGTTAGTTGGTTATTAGGATTGCCTTTTATTTAGTTCAACTAGACGTGGTGTATGTAGTAGTGCTCAGCACTCTTTAATTATCTTTGCATTATTGTTCTTATTTCTAGCATGGCGATTGTGAATGTAAGACCTATAAAATAATTCATGAATTAGCTAAAAGAAATTATTGAGTTATATTACCAGAATCCTCTCTCTAAATTCTATCATTTATGTTCCTTTCCTCACAATTTCAAATTAATACATATCATTTGATATCATAGTCTGGTTTCCATGGAAACACATGGCAAAAGTAACATTGAATTCTACAACGAGGTTAGCAAAATTCATGCTCGTCATGAATCTAGTTTCGATGTTTAAAACAACAACTTCACTTGGGTCAATACTGTATTACAAACGGTCTTGACTAAGCTACGGTCATTGCGCATCAATCACGCCAAACATGTTGCTGACATTAGAAATTAACCCTTTTGCACCCGGTACATCTTCCTATAGCCAACGCCTTCTTTCAACCAATAACACAGACACCAAACCAATCTCAGGCTGTCATTTCCTACGTTTGGCGGCAATGATCCCATGGGCTGGATATACAAGGCAGAACAATACTTTGACTTACTTTTACTTCAAGAACATTGCTCCGCAGTAGCATGTTCAATGGGCCTCCTTTCATTTGGAAGATATCGCCCTCCAGTGGCTCCGATGGTTCACCAAGTTCAAAGGTCCCTTAACTTGGGACGAGTTTACCCAAGATGTTCTGCTTCCGTTTTGGTCCAATCGATTATGACAACCCCTCTGAGGCCCTTACTTGCCCTAAACAAGTGATGATCGTCGACGCTTACCAAACAGCATTTGAGAAACTCTCCAACCATAACTCACCTAGAGCCCCTAGAGTGAGAATTAGCTAGAGACCATTAATGCTCAAGAACACATAACCAAAACCGATTCTAGCAAATCATACATAAAACAAGCTTTTCCCACTCTTGAGAGCTATTAGGCCAAGATCATACCCAGAAAGCCCTTCCAAAGGCATATCCCTAACTAATTCTCATACACTCAAATCGATCCTAACATGACATTTCTAATCATCCATCAACATACACACAATCATGGGATGTTTAATTAATCTACTCCTTAAATTACATTAATCTACTCCTAATCCCAATCATGAATACAAATCAATTTCCAATCATCCATACACATGACATTCACAATAAGAGAATAATTCATAATTATAACAAGAATGAAACAAGATCCAAATGGATATAAGACCAATCATATATAAATAGCAAAGTGTAGGTTTACAAATACTCCCAAGTGGGGATTACATATTTAAGTAAACAAGAAATACAAGAGATGAGTAAAAAGGAGAAAAAGCCAAGTGGAGAGCCCCTCCAAAATGTGCTAAACTCCTTGGATCATGCTTGGTTCGAATTTGGTCATAGACCACTCATATCTCCTACAATCTACTCTCAAATGTGGTGGATGATGGGTAGAAATGGTAGTGGTGAGACATCCATGGAGGAAAATCTCCAAGATGCTTTTGGAAGCTTCTCTCTCTCTCTCTCTCTCTCTCTCTTTAGATGAAGAAGATAAAGAAGATGAAGTGTGGTCTGTGTATATCTTGAAGAGAGAAGAGAAATATGTGTATTTTTAGTGGAGGGAGGTTAGGGCACGAAATGGTAGTGAAAGGACGAAACTGCCCCTTGATTTTGGGCTAAAAATGACTTCCAGGTGCTGATCAGCGGTTGGATTCAGCGGCTATGGTACCCTCCATTCCAAACAGCCAAAATCTTCTAAAGTTTCAGGACCTAAAACGGCGGTTTTGGTACCTGCCGAATTAGCCCGCAGAATGCAATTTCAGCTCTGCGCACCGGTTACTCAAACATGCATAACTTCCTCTAGAAAGGTCGGAATCACAATATGTAAAATGTTATGGAAAGTAGACTTCCGTACCTTTCGAATAAATATAGATGTCAACGTGGTTTGATCTGAGGAAGGGATTTATAGATCCCGTAAGGCCGTTCAACATAAGCCTATACACATTTCAGCTCATAAGCTGTTGGAAAACACAGAGGGGTTCATGCACGCGGTCTCAGTGTTGCGTTCTGGTTTGACGATGGATCAACCGTGGAAACATCTGGATTTTCTTAGCCACGATTGAGTTTAGATCACGTCGCGGTTTGTATCAACGGTGAGGCACGACATTCTACTCTGCATACTTCTGTTTATTCTCTTTTAGGCTCATTTTGCCTCCCAAACTGTCTTTTAAGCTCAAAACCTTTTATAGGGAATATGTACCTACACATGGCTCAACAAAACACATTATATACAAAAACACGCTCGAAAACGAGAACAAACGATAAGAAATGGGGACCTCAAATAGGTATAGAATGGTCCAATCAGTCACTCTCTCTTTGATTCTCTTCAATCTCTCTATCTCTCTCTCTCTCTCTCTCTCTCTCTCTCTTCGATCTCTTCTTCTTCATCTGATCTCCTTAGGAGGAGATCGACAGACATTCGCTCGGCCTTGGATGAGATCGGCACACATAGTCGCGAGTTTTAGATTGATGGGTTTTAGGGGTTTCTGATTTGGGTTGGTTTGGAGGCGATGGTGGTGGTGGTTGATGGTGGGGAGCGTCAGGATTGATGCGTGTGTTTTGGGTGGATGTTGAATGTTGATTTTTTTGATTTTGGGTGGTGGTGGTGTGTTTTTTGTCTAATAGGGTGGTGGTGTGTTTTTGATTTTCTAGGGTTTTTGATAGATGATGATGGTGGATGGATCATGGATGATGATGTTGAATGTTTTTTTATTAATAATGATATTTTTTTTCCAGATTTCTCTAGATTGATAATGATAATTATAATTTTAAATTAAAAAAAGAGACCCTGAACCAGTCAGAACCGGAATCGGGAGAACCGAAATCGGTCTGCTCCAGTTCCGAACGTGAACTGCGGTCACCACTATATATATTCTAAATTTGGAGTTTAATTGGATATTAGTTTCCAAAAATGTCACACTTACCAACTTACCATTTATGAACATTATTGCCTAGTCTGGTGAAAAAATATAATGTTGCTAGTACTTGCCACCTTCTTTTTTTATTTTTTATAAGTATTACACTGTTACATAAATTCAAGGTTTTTTAGGAGAATGAAAAGGACTCGAACCCGCAACCTCATGGTGCATGTATGAGGATTTTACCATCAGACTAATCTCATCTCGTCACGTTAATACCTAGTTTGTAAATAGTCCAAACATTATGGTTAGAGTGACAATATATACATCCTTCTACAACTTTATATACACCTTAAATCTGTAATTCTTGTCAAAATTTCAACATTGCCCTTAAATAAAACTATTTAAAAGATTAAAATAATTTTAAATGCAACCCATCTATCATATTGCTATATAAAAAAAAGCTCATCTATCATATATTTTTTTAACATTAATACTTTAGACATACAAAATATATTTTGATCGACATATTAACTATTTATTAATTAAACTTAAATAATGATTATTTATAAATTAAACTACTGAATAACTATTTTAAAATAGTGTTTTTTTAGTTTTGTTATAAAATAGTTTTAAAGACACTAAACCATTTAGTTTAATTAAAAATAAGTTAAAATGAAAATTTAAAGCCTCTTCCCATGCTTTTCATTTTCATTTCTTTTAATATTTTAATTATTTTAAATTTATTATTTTACAGTAGTTAACCAAAAGCTAAAAGAAATTATAATTTTGGTAAAAAAAACAAATAAAAAGAAAAAAGAAATGTCAGAAGTGGGATTTGAACCCACGCCCTCGTTAGAGGACCAGAACTTGAGTCTGGCGCCTTAGACCACTCGGCCATCCTGACTTGTAATGACAATTTTGTTCATGTAAAACAATTGATAGTATAAATATACCAACAAACCTTACATCAAGGACACCATGGTAAATTCACATGTTCAACACCCCTATAAAATAAGAGTTACAAAACCCTAACCCTAACATCTCTGCATCACAATCTATAGCTTTTATCTTCCTCCGTTTCTTTTTCTCTGTAATATTTTTTTTTTGTTTTATTCAGATTTGCCTCTTTGAGTAGCCTTATGAATGAATTCACATTCAGTTTCGTACTTGGCTTAGTTAGGAGGCAGAGATCAATCTCTATGGCTGCTTTTTTTTTTTAAGGGGATTATTTTCATTTTTATTTTATTTATTTATTTTAAATGTTTCGAAATTGTCTCCCCAAAGCAGTCTTGTACATTTTCTTCTTCTTCAATTTTCAATTTTCGTTTTTCTTCATCGCCTTAGAATAACCAAAAGGTTCAACTCTATACGATACCGTTTGGTTCAGACAGAGGCGAATACTAACTTTTTCGCAGCAGCAACCTTTTTTTTATCTCCGGAACGGCGTCGTTTATCGCCTTCCCGATTCGTTGCCTCGGATATATTTTTACTTTATTATTATTTAATGGAATTTTATATCTTCCGATTCTTTTTGTAAAATAATAATATGGGCCTATCTGGGTTAGGTTTTTCTTTTGTGTTTGTTAATTAACGGGTTACTCCATTAAACCCGTTAACGAATCTCATGATAAATTACAAATCTATTAAGGTAATTTAAACGTTTTAATTTAATTACATAAACTCATTTAATAATAATCAACAATAATAACATTTCTTATTTAAATTAAAATCTGTGATTTTGGCAAAAATCTCTATTTTAGGGGCCCACTTGTAAATCAAATCTTTTTTTTAGAACAGTTACTTGTAAATCTATAACCAAAAATGAAAATCTATCGCGAAAACGCTCTATACTGTACCATATTTATTAACATTTGTAAATACTTTTTTTACCAACCGATTTATCAAGCAAATCTATTGAATTTGGATCTCTTTTCACTCTAATTGTCCTCACTAAATCAATGACCATGAGGATAAAATAAGGTGATGAAGGAATCTAAATTCTTAACCATGATTTTCCTTTACACCCACTTTTTTTCTCATAGATTTTTTTTTTCTATTTTAGGTTTTAAAATGAAGATTATTTAAAGTGGTTTAAAGGTAATTTATACATTTTAAATTTATCTTCCAACCTCATAATCCTTGTTTTTTTCATGGAAATCACATATATCATTGTATTTTTTAAAAAAAACTTTGAATGGGAATTCAGTTCCCTGTATAAGCTTTTATTTATCAAATATTTATATTATCTTGTTTTACAATGTCTAAAACACAAAAGATAAATCATCGGTCTTTTTCTTTTCAATATATACCGATGTATTTAATTATTTATCAATGTATTATATATAGGTTATAGATTATTTATAAATATGGATAATTTTATATAGACACGGATATATATTTGTAAGATTGGAGAATAAAAGTTTTTGAAGTTGATAATGTTTGTGTCATAAGACTTTAAAAGCTTACAACTATCATTAAAAAAACATGCCCAAGTTAAGGTCCTGGCCTCCCGAGTCCTGAGGCTTAAAAAGCTTCATGACTAGACCTTTTTTTATTACAAAGTTTTAACAATCTTATCTATTTTCTTTGAACTTTGGTTCTCTCTCATCGTACTCAAGAAAAATAGATGTGCATTGTCAATCTTTGTATTGAAAATAATAATAATAATAATAATAACAGCCATGAAAATTGAGCCTTCGGATAATAGTGTAAATTGAGGTCTGGCCTAGGGGGTCCTGGCCTGTTTGGCATGCCTTCAGTACCATGTTGTGCTAGGCACAGGCCACACAGCACAGTACCTAGGGAGTGTCTTGCGTGGCTAAGTTTTCCGGCACGTGTGTCGAAGGCAACGGTCAGCTGTTAAAAAATTTTGAATTTATGTAATATTAAAATACTTTAAAAAAATACATTTTTCATGTGATGTCTTATTGCAATTTACCCATATTTTATTTTTGAGTAATTTTTTGGAAAGGAATTTATACCCAATCTACCTGGTTTATGCTATTCACAAGTGGATACAATTTTTTGAAAAATTGTAATTGACCTCCTATTGTGACGTGTTAGTCAAACATGATCAAATCCTTTTATTTTTTTCTTTAAAAAAAAATAGAGATCCCACATTTAAAAAAAAAAATCAAACAATTTTATGTTTGGGATACATTTGACAATCTCTGAGATGGAAGGTTGAAATCCATTAGAAAAACAGAAAAAAAAAAGTTTAAAAACATAAAATAAAACAAACAGATTTGGTCATCACCAATGGATCTTCATTGACTATCGAAATGGAGATGGATCTCCATGTACTTGGATCTCCACGGTCTATCCCATGTCCGCCAACCTCTAATTATTTTTTCTTCAAATTTTGGTTTTTTTATTTTATTTATTTTTACTTCAAATTTTCTTTTAGAGTTATTGGCACAAATAACCCCCTGAAGCATATGTGAATTCACATGTTGCCTCTTAATTTTATTTTTAGACATTAACCCCTCAAACTCTCGTTCAATGGTAAAACCGGACTCCAGATGGCCCATCAAACAAGCGTTCAATGTGCAATAAACTCAAATGCTTGACAATAAATAAAAGTTCAAGGGGTTTAATGTTTAAAAAGAAGTTTATGAGGCAACATGTGAATTAGCGTATAGTCGAGAGGATATTTGTGTCAATTACTCTTTCTTTTATTTTCTATAGAGATCCATTTTAAGAAAAAAAAATACTTTTTATGTTTGGCACACCGTACAGTACTCGTATTGTATATAATTGTAATTGATAGTATTGGACTGTAGATGATTAAATTCAATACTTTCCATTATTTGATATTGTATACTATTGGTCAGAGCTTGTACGGCTAATATAATTTTTTTTATATAAACTAAACATTTATAAATGTATTTAAATATTAAATTTTGAATTTGAAAATGATTTGTCAAATTGTATATTCTTTTAAAATTTTTGAAATTAAAAAATAATTTATAAAAAAAAAATCACTTTAGGCCAACAGCCTCTATCGTAGAGGCGGTTTGGAGGCGGTATGGCCTCATCTCTTCAAGGGCCTTCGGCCTCCAGTTCATGGAGGAAACCGGCCGGTGACCTCGTCGTTTGGATTTCCAAGCAGTGAAAAATGAGGCTCCCCTGCCACAGGATCTCCATCGGCGATGAAGATTCCCTTAGGGATCACGACAGGAGGCAGCCGGCCTCCGTTCGTGGAGGGGACCGGCCGACAACCTCGATGACAAGGCTATCGAATGGTCTCCTCCACAAACGAAGGTCGGGGAGTCTGGTGGCCCCTACAGAGATTAGGCCAAGCAGCCTCCACCAGTATTTTTTTTTATGAGTCTATTACGGTTGAGAAACACCTCCTCCCATCGTATAATTTAATATAGTTCGGATAGCACTAAATCAGTACGTCGTATAGTTCATTACATCTATAAGATGTTACCAAACGCCATATAGTACTAAATTAGTATTGTATGGTGTGCTAGTCCTAACCAGTATGGCGTACCAAACAAGCCCTAAAACCTTTTATTTTTTAAAAATTAAGGATAATATGGGTGTTTAAATCTTTTTACCCTTTTTGACACGTTCTATACTGACTACTTCATTTTTTCCAAAATTATCCATTTTATCTTTTGGCACTTTCATTCTAAAGACACTTCATTTAAAAAAATTAAACTTCTAAAGAAACTCTATTTTATTCTAATATTACCCGTTTTGAGTACTTTTCTTTAGAAAATTTGAAACGGGAAATTGAAAAGAGATGTGAAGTAATCAAATAAAATAAAAACAGAGAATAAAATTGAACAAAAATGAGGAGATCAAAACAACAAGAAAACCGTTTTGGAGATTAATCTGTGAAAATAGGAAAACAATATTTGTTTTTCTCTTTTGGATTTTAAGTTGAGATAAAAAATAATTCTATTAAGTAAAAACATAATTTTAATTATATTTTTCTGGAAAAAAGGAATATTTTATATATATATATATATATATTCTAGTGATTGTGATGATTGAACATAAGTGGTATTTGAGAAAACAAAATTATATCAAATTTGGTTGAATTGGAAAACATGAAAACTTTATATATATATATATATATATATATATATATATATATATATATATATATGGTGATGATAATGATGGAGGGTTTGATGGTGTGAGGAAAAAAAATTTTTAGAAGAAGATATTTTAGGTTTTGTGTAATTGGTAAAATTTGGAAAACTGATAAGTTAGAATAATTACCAGAAAATACAGTAATTGGATTTGTCACGTCATCAAAAGTCATTCAAGAAAGACCAACCCAAGTTGACCAACAGATGATCTCAAGACCCGACTAGGTTATACAGGCAATCAGGTGAAAATAACCAGATCGGGGTGACTAGATCGGTCGAACAAAGATGGTCCGATCAGAGTAACAAGGTCGATCGGGTCTAGACGTCCGGTAGGGGTTAAGTAACCGATCAGAGTAGATGAGATCTGGTCAGGCTAGACAACTGGTCAACTAGATGACATGTGGAAGATATTGAATCCAGAGTAATCACGACTCAAATACGTAGGAAAAGAGTATTACTCAAACAATGCACATTCAAATACACTCTGATAAGGAAAACATTTCCTTATAGATACTAGAGTCCAAACCTAGCAATAGATCTAACTCATTTAATGCTCAGAAAATGTGAAACAGGACAAAAGATTAAGACGACTCCAACAAGTTAGAATCGTGTTGAATTACGTTACTTTCCTTCCTTGTACATGAAGAATTATGGTTCTATGTACATATAAATAGACCCTAATGCACTGTTATTAGAGTTAGTGGAGTAATACACAGAGATTAACAAAGAGATTGAGTGTTTAACTTTAAATGTTCATAGTGAAGATTTTCCCTCGCCTCCTCTGGCAACTGTTGTTTTTCCCTTCTTGGGTTTTCCACGTAAAATTGGTGTTTTGCATGATTGATTTTCTTTCTTATTTTTGTAATTCAATTGTTAATTCATGTTAACTTGATGGACGCGTGGTTAATTTTATATAGTCCAAAAATCACCTTCAACAATTAGCGTTAGAGAAGGGTGAATATTTTAGATTGTGTTACAGAATCAACCTTAAGAAGTCGTGAGAAGCTAACCTGACAAATATAGAGAAGGGAGTCAATCCCCATACAATATTAACTCCTCGTGTGGTGTCAACACCTCTGGCCCGATAGACGCTAGCGTCACTGGAGGAGGGGCCCCCTTCCACAACCCCAATTACAATACGGCCAGGCCATGATAACCTCCACAGACGCTCTTATAGCTGTCTCCCCAGATGCATTTCGACAAGTTCAAGAATCTCTGCGGAGAGTCATTGATGATGCAGCCAGACATGGAATCAATATAACAGCATCCATCAACTTAACTTCCTTATACCAGTTGTCCACTCTTATGGTGGCCTAAGACCCAAAGGTGTGTTCCGAGATTGTAGGTGTAACCCCAGGTGCACCTCGCAAAACCGGTAGAGATAATGCAGATCATCGTGAGAGAATGGAGCACTCCTAAAAGAAGAGGTGATCGCTAAGATGACCGAAGTCCTAGGGAAGATAATCACCAAGGCAACATGGACCATATGAGGAGAGATGATCAAGATGAAATGGGTGTCATAAAAAGTCCAATCTTCAAGAGGACATGGGGAGGTACGATAAGGGTAGATTAGAATACACCCGGGTAGATCGCTGTAAGAGTCATAGAAGGAGATCCCGGTTAACCTCAACTGATGAAGAGGCCCCTTCTAGTAGGCACCGAGCAGACAGCCCACTGGTTAGGTTCAACCAACAAGTTGTTCAGATTACATGTCGCATATTGAGGGATCCATATGGGATCACCATCCGGCAAACATTTGATGAACATGGAGAACCAGAGGGTAAGCGAGAAGTCTTGCTGAGAAGGATAGAAGCATTAGAGCGGAGGCAGGGCCGCAGAAATCTTTTGATTGGCAATTTCGGCAACCTATTCTCCAACTTGATCCAACAAGCTAGTTTCTCAGAAAAATTTAGAATGCTACACATGGAACAGTTCAATGGCAACACTGACCCTCAGTAGCATGTTAGAAGGTACCAGAGTGTGATGGCGCAATATGATTACGATGATGCACTTATGTGCAGGATGTTCCCGTAAACTTTGGGCAATCAGAGATCCAGATGGTTCGGTGGCCTTCCAAGCGGTTCCATCAAGAAAGACCTAGAAAGGTGTTCTAATTTTGTCTTCATTTACAATGACAACCTCGTAGCATCTGATATTGCCAACACCAAATGGCTGCTCGAGGGGCCTAGTGTAGGGGTCGAAAGTAGAAGTCGCAAAGACAATGCATACTCACCGAAACTAACTGGGTGCACATAAGCACTGTTAGAGTACCTTCGGGTTATAGATACCAAATGGGATGCGTATAAAGTTGAACGGGGTAATGAAATACTCAAGCTTAAATGCTGGTTAATAAGATTATGTGCCAAGATAAGTCAAGATAATGAGATATAAGACATCCCCGTTACAGCGAATCTTGAGTAACAGACTGTTGTGAGACGTCTCAACGACTTAGTTTCCAGATAAAAGACAAGAGTCTATAAATTAGATACCATGTGAATGATCCGTAAAAAGAACACCACTTGGCAAGAATTCAAGATTTATCATGAGCAACTCAAGCAAAAAGAGTCAAAGATTGCTCGCGCAGGCAACTAGAGGCAATCAGTCAATGAAATGGACTGATCAGTCCAGCAAAGCCCGGTTAGCTGATAAGATAACCGATCGAGTCAAAGATGATTAGTTAAAAAGAAACTGGTCAAATCAAACATGGTCGGTTAATAAGATAACTGATTAGAACAAGTTCGGTCAGTTATGTTAGTTAAAAAGATAACTGACCGGATCAAAGACAAATAACTAGTAAGATAACTGGCCAGTTTATAGGTGATGAATCAATCAGTCACTTTTATTATAATAAGGTGATGAGATGATTGAAACAATCAATCATTTATGTTTAAATTAATTAATGTGATGAGATGGTTGGATTAGTCAATCACTTTGTTGTATGTGCGGTTTAAGCCAATAAGTAATTCGAGCATAATGTTAGTTAATCGGTTGACCGATCGGCATGGTCAACAGCAAGGAAATTAAAATACAACAGATGAAGAAACTTGTATTATATTCATGAGGTCTTTACCAAATTATGGCAAAGATAGGAAATAATGAGGAGAGATGCCGGTCAAAAGAATTATTCAGCTTAATACAGCAAGGAAAATAAAATACAACTTATGAAGAAACTTGTATTATATTCATGAGGTCTTTTACAAATGATGGCAAATATCGGAAATAATGGGGAGATATGCTGCAAGCTCAGGCTTTTGGTGTTCTAAAGGGGCCGACATGCCCTGAAGCAGGGCATCTTCATAACCCTTGGTCAGATCCCTAATGTCCGGCCAACTTATATCATCATGGTCGTCAATCATGAAGGATGAGTAGTCCACATCAGGTAGAGACCCAATGTCAACCTCTTTACCCGATGAATCAGTTTTCTCACCAGTATGAAAGGTCACCAAAGCAAATTTAGAGGGCAATTCCATATGCATGATGTGAGGCTCATTCCTGATTGATCTACAGTAGGCCCACCATCACTTTCGCTGGTTCTTAATGGCCTTCAGGGAACCAAATTTGTGCACTTTGACTGTCATGTCCCACTTTCGGCTAGCCTCTATAGTAGCTCGTTCCTTGCCACCGAAGAACAGTCGGGCAGTACTAAGTCCTCGCTCAAGCTCCCTTAGTATAAAGGCGATAAAAGTGAGGGACCTCTTATACAGATCGACGGCTTGAACTTCAAGAGAAAACTTGGCTTCTTGTGAAAGTACTTCAATACTGACTCACTATTGACTCAAATCATCAGCCAATTTTTCGTATTGCAAGTTGGCTTCCTTAGATTTTTACTGAGCCTCAAGCATCGACTGTTGAGCAGAGGTCAAAGTATCATTGGTTGTACAGGCCTCTACCTCATGATCGATGGCTGCCTGATTGGCTAAGGTAACTCTTTGTTCCAGCTCAGCGCATCATTGTTCAACCTTGGCCATATCTGCAACCAACTGATCATTCTGTGTGGTAAGATCGCTGACGTTCTCAGTGGCCACAGAGGCTTTGGTCTTTACATTGACCAATGATTTCCTTAGAGCCACTTCAGTAATGTCACACTTCTTCAGCTTTTCGTCAAAAGCTCGCTTGATCTTAGATTCACCGGCTGAAGCAGACTGAAGCATTTCATTCTTCTCTGCAAGATCCTTTCACAGTTGGGAAATCTCTACAGCTTACTTGTCTTGAGTAATCAAGGCTTGAGTCAACTCCTTCACATCCTGCAAAAGGGGAAGAAGTAAACATGGTGATAGGCATGGGTTAAAGATGAATGATACAGGGTACTTACATATACATCATTATTGAAGACCACGCGAAACCACTCAGAGATGCTAGGAGTTCTAGCTTCCTTCCAATACTCTTCCCTGATATACCCATTGCCTACGGATATGGTGCGCAGCATGTCAATGGGGTCAACCGATGGCCCGCTTGAGCTTGAGGGGGCTAAAGGTTCAGAAGATGCTCTATTTAAAGATTGGGAGGGGGGGTATTTCTTTACGCCTTTGAGGATGAGAACTGGCCAGAGACACACTTGTGGTGGTCCGGCCGGTTACACTGATTGTGCCAAGAGTCATCCTAATCTCCCCAAGATGGGTGCTTGTTAGAGGATCTACTTCCCTTTGCACACTGACCACCCGAGCCTCACTTCCTTCGCCAGAAATTGTCTCCAAAAGGTGTTGGGGCAAATTGCTCATGGTTGGTATTCTTGGCCAAGTTAGCTCTTACATCATCTACTAGGAGGGCCACCTAAATATTTGACAAGACCCCAGATGGTCGGCCTAATCCCATGGATATCTTATCAATATAATCCAAAAAGTGGTCAGTTACGTTATCTTTGACTGTGTGTTCGGGAAGGTGGATTTGGTCTCCATCAGAATCAGAGTCAGTGAAGACTATCTGACGTTTAACTGTAAATTGCGTTGGGGCTTTGCAAGCACCCTGTGTAGGAAGGTCAGTCAGAGGCTGATTAGCAGAAGGCCAGACTTGAGCCTAATATGAGGCATGTTGGTCGGTTGATTAGGGAAGTTCAGTCTGTTGAGGGCCAACCCGATCGTCAGTCTTAACAGGAATCTGATCATCCACTCTAACCTATTCAAATGGAAGTGAAGTGAATGTCGCAAGGACGGTTAGCTCTATTCTTTGAACGCTGCTCTCTTAAAATCAAGTCAGTCAACGTTTCCTGATCATCACCCCCTTCTTCAGGATCTGCCAACCTAACCTCCATGTGATGAGCCTCTAGACCCACTATGAGTTGTGCTTTCTTCTGAGCACGGGAAGCTGCAGGGGCGAAGGTTTCAGATGCTGTTTTGGCAACCTTCATGGCAGTAGTCTCCTTTGTAAACTTTTTATTCAAGTCCCTGTGAAGAGTTTTCTTCTCTTGCTCCCAATCGACGGAGCCTGAGGACATGTTGGTGTCAGGCTCATAGGTGTGTTCTACCAAATCCTACTCGGGGGAGCAATTCCTCGAGCCAATTGGGCAATAGCTTCTGCTCGACTAGCTTTATCCATAGCTTTAGCCTTCTCGGCTTGCTCAGCAACAACAACATCAATATCATACACTGAAGACAAAAAAAAGCAGTGTGTTACAAGACATGTAAAATTGATATAAGATGAGCTAAAAATAGAAAACGTATATAAACTTACGGCGTCTAAGATTACTGGAAATAGAGGGGAAAAGCTTCAACTAGATCAATTCTCCCTCCACGAATAGCACATGGCGATTCTTCACTTCCCAGGGCTTCCGAGCAGCTTAAGTCACCTAGTCAATTTGCCTTTTGGTCAGCGTAGGGGGGGTTTTATTCCAGACGTGCAGGCTGTAGAAATGTCTCGGAACACTATTCTTGGACATGTCTTGGCGAGGGTCAGCCACTACAGTTTCGCCCCAATCACCTCTTGTTAGGATTATGCTCAATAGCAAGAGTGTAATATTGTAATTGACAATCTTTTCATATAAATAAAGTGATTTCTGATTCTGCAAAATCTTATAGCATTTATAATTATAATTGTCAAGGTAAATAATCATAAGGTCAAAAGACTATGAGATATAAAGAATTGTTTGTATATCCGGATATGTATGAGGTAGACACAATTCTTTGGTTAGTCTTGAATAACGTTCACAACTTAAGTTAAAGGTTGGGCACCTCTATCTTGATGAAGTTGTAGAATTCTTTTACTAACATTTGAGTGGGATCAAATGAGTTATGATGAGTCTAAAATCATCGAAAGGTTTTCGAGTAAAAGAATCTAGTGCACTGGGTGCATTGAACTGGATCACAATGAAATACTTTATCTAGAACCGTCACTAGATATAAGTCTTTTCATTATCAGGACAATCGGAGAGTCTATCTAAATCCTGAGATAAATGATGGACTTATGGTTGCAAGTGTTATCATTTGAGCTATCAATGAGTACGATTATATAGCATAGTCTATCCTCGATAGTTTGGTGGTATTCATTTGTTAATCGATAGAGGACTTCATTTATAGATATGGACATCGTGGCTCCATTTATTAAATGAGAGTATAGTATCATCATATGGATGTTTTGAGGTATTGGATATTAAATCTCAACGTTGAGTTTTCAATAATGATTATTGAAGACATGGCTTCTGAACAATTCAAAATATCAAAGTTCAAAATGTGGTCATATGAGGAAATATGGTAACTTGGAGAGCTATAGGCGGTATATGAGCTCTTGGCGCCAATCTGTTCCCATAGATGCCACAAGTTGACCAAGATCCTATATGAATTAACTGATAACTGAGCGGGAGCAATCCCAATGTCCGTTTGGAATATGGCAATGAAGGGGTAAATATGGAGAGTCACCCCAGAGGTAAGCATGTACCCACATATGGCGACGACTCCTTTAGGCGAATTCCAGATGGCTCGGCTGCTATTTAGAAAAAGTTTCACCGAGCGAGGAATGTCGAATATATCTACAAACTTTACAATTTCCTGAACAGTCACTGCATTTACTTCGGAGTCAAAAACGTATGGCTGGTCAGCTGAGAACTTCAGCAGATGCGTTTGACGCTTCTTGGGAACATCGTCCAACTTTAACAGCTAAAAGGGGATTTTTAACTCGTTCGATGGAGAGTCCTTAGCAGTAATTCTTCCATCCCGACTGGTACCGGTTGTCTTTGACATTTCTGGACATATATTGAGAGAAGAGATGTTTGGGTTAGAATGAGAAGGCTTAAATTCAAGGCAAGCAATCGAATAATCGACATTGAGAGCTTCGGGTTGAATTAAAGGAGCAGAAGTTTTTAAACTCCTTAAAATAAACTTAATCCTATCAGTGTTCTCTTTGTCACCAGTCTCAACGGCACGCATTAATAGCTCAACGAAACGATGACGGGTAATAGGATTCATACCTGAATGTTCTGAGTAGACGAGAATGACGAGAAAGTTGATGCTGGAATAATCGGAGGTCAGATAAGAACTGAGTGACTTTGAAAGAAGATTTGAGCAGCAGGGAACTTCGAAGAAAGGTTTGGATGAGAAAGAAGAAAAAGAGTTAGGGTTTTTGAAAGGAAAGAATTGCAAAGGAAGTCTGTGGTAGGAGGGAAAATGAAAGGTTTTCAAAAATATATAGCAGATGATGACGTCATCCCACGTTTAGCGAGACACGTGTAAGAGTAGGGGTTGGTGCACGAGCTCCGAAAATCACGCGCCCACTAGCGACATGATGGGCAACGCTTGAGGAACAAGAAATTTGTCGCTGATTCCGTCATCATGTCACGTCATCTTAGGCGAATCGAATGTTTGTGGCCAGAAGTAAATGCTTAGCTATAAAGCATTAATGAGTATTAATGGACTACATGACAAAGTTAATGGCATAGTTAAACATACTTTGTCGAGCGAGTTCTCTTTGTTGAATGAGATGCTCGGTTCAAATGTTTAAGGGTGTATTGTTATTGGTAAAATCTGGAAGGATGACCAGTCAGCACGATTACCAGTATTCACGGAGATTAGAGGCGTCATGTCACCAGAAGTCAACTAGATTAAATCAACCTAAGTCGACCAGATATAACTTCGCAATACATGGTCAGGGTTACCTAGATGGTTGGGTGAAAATAGCTCAACTAAGGTAATTAGATTGACCAGGTAAAAATAATCCGGTCGGGATTATTAAAATGTTCGGGTAAAGACCTCCAGACGGGATAAAGTAACTGGTTAGGGAGAATGAAGTTTGGTCAGGTTTGGTAGATGGTCGGTTGAGCGACACATGGACAACTCTAGTAGATGGTCGGCTGAGCGACACGTAGACAACGATAAACTCATTGCAATAACGACTTAAATACGTAGAGAAAGAGTCTTACTCAAATAAGGTGTCTCGAAGCATACTTCAATAAGGAAACAAACTTCCTTAAAGATATCAAAGTCCAGATTAGGTAAGAGGTCTAATACGCAGGACAGGAAAGAGGGTTACAACGACTCCAACAAGTCAGAGTCTCATTAAAACTCTGCAACTTCCCTTAGTTGTGTGTCAAGAATTAGGGTTCTATGCATGTATAAATAGACTATAACAATGTAATTATAAGAGTTAATGAAAACTTTACGCAATGAGAGAACAAGAGTGTGTAATTATTAACTTATAGTGAATTTTCCTTCTCGCTATCACCGGCAACCGCGGAAGTTTCCCTAACTTAGGGTTTTATCACGTAAAATTGTGTGTCTGCATGCTCTGTTCTTTTCACTCTATTATTAGTGATTTACGATAATTTGTTAGACGCGTGATCTACTTTGCGTAGTCTCAAAATTCACAGTCAACAACAAACAAAAAGAGGCACGCAGACCACACCCAAAAGAAAAAGGAAACATTAAAAAAAACCGAAAAGACTATCGGCCCATAGAGTCATTGACAACTAAAGAATAACATAACAGTGGGGCAGAGAACCACCAAGAATCAACCTGAAGCTCCAAAGCATGCTTAGAAAGTGCATCTACAACATGATTTCCCTCCTTGAAAATATGGGAAACCTGAAAATCCATCTGCGAGATCTGGAAGATGCAATGTTGCCACGTCTGACGAACCATCTCAGAAAGAGAAGAAATAAGTTGAACCACATAAGAAGAATCGATCTCAAGCTAGATTCGATGTCACTCATACTTCCAAACAAAATTAATAGCCAATGAGGTCGCTAGAAGCTCGGTCTCAATTAAAAATAATAAATTAAATATTTAAATATATACTACAACAAAGCAATAAAATCATTAAAAAGAATTAAAAAAAAATATTTTTAAATATAAAAATCATATGGATAAGATGCTCAACGACACATATCCCTCTTGGTAATGTGTATGTCTTCTCCATAGTTTTTTATTTCTATATCAAATATTATTTGGTTTTTATTTTTTGTTTTTTATTTATAATATAAAAATTATTATTTATTATAAGTATATATTTTTATTCAATTTATTTAAAGGATTTAAATTGTCATATTTGATTTAAATAAAGTCAACTAGTGATAGAGTTTTTTTACTGATTGTTTAAACCAGGGGCGTACCCAGGATTTTTTGTTAAGGTGGGCTAAAACAAAATTATATATATTTATAATAAAAAATTAATAGTAAGTGAACTTTAATGGTACAAAAAAATTATTAAACAATTTGATTAAAGTGATACGATATAAATTATAATATAACACTAAAATAATAAATTGCAGTCGAAAAATAAATTAATATAATAAAATAATAAAATACTAACTTAAAATTATGAATAATAAATTTAAAATCCTAACTTTTTAATTAGAAAAAAATAAATTTTAACTAATAAAAAAAGTGAATCGAAGAAATATTCAATTTTGTAATTAAGAATTTCGAGAAGAGAATGAGAGAATTATTAACGAGGAAGCTCAGTCGGTAGATGAACGAACTTGAGATTTGAGTAAATGATTTCTAAATCAGTGGTTTGAATCATATCGATGGTAAAAATAAAAAACTTTAAAAAATGGGGAAAGGAGAGAATTGGCACTAGAGAGAGAAAGAGAAAGAGAGGGAGAGAATTGGAATCTCAGAGAAAGAGAGAGAGAGAGAGAGAAATAGATATATGGAATGGATGTGAGGGAGGGAGAGAGGATTGTGACAGGTTACAGGTAAAACAGATTTAAATAATAAATTTTATGTTGATTATTGATGTACTGTTTGTATAGGAAAAAAGAGAATAATAGGCTTCCAGCTAACTAAACATAATAGCTAGGCTTGTAGAGTTGCAGCTAACTACTCTCCTGTTATTAAATTAATCATAATTTTTTTTATATAAAAGGCTGACCCGGGCACGGATCGACCCCACATCAGTCCGCCCCTGGTTTACCCAAAGGGTTTGATTTGGCATTTGATCAAACGTGACGAGGTTATTTATAAATTAAAATTATTCTCTCTTCTTTTAACTTAATTGCACTAAACAGTATAAAATTAATTAGGGTCAATGTTGTAAGTTAATACACCATTTGTAATTAAATTATTTTTTCCGATTCTCACTAAGGTTTCGAGTATAGACAGAGCCAAAAAAATTAATATTTATAAATAAGTCACCACGCTAGTGATACATAATCATCAAAAATCAAAACCGCAATAAATACCTCTATCAATGTTGTTGAATGAAAATAAGATTCTTATATAACTCATGTGTTATATGTTGTCACCGGGTTGGTTCGGTGGTAAAACTCTTCACACATACATTATGAGTTTACGGGTCTGAGTCATTCTCCTCTCAAAAAAACCCTCAATTTATATAATAGTGTAATACTTCGATATATATATATATATATTATAGTCAACTGTGTTTAAATATGTTATGTTTTCACAAATTTAAATCAATTCCGAAAGAAATACACTAATATTAGTTATTCTCAAATGTAAAAGAAGAACAATATTTGGGTACAGACCGATCGGCACTAAAGGTATTGACCTTATCAATAGGGGTGTAACAGGTTGTCTTTTCACGAAGAATACTAGGAGATAAATATAAAAAAAAAAAAAAAAGGTCACATGGTACACCTCCATTTGTTGGGTCAGTATACCTTGGATACCGACAAAGAAAGAAGTAAGTTTTTGAATTAAGACTTAAAAATATTTAACTCTTGACTTAATCTTGGCAATGTAAAAGATTTTTATTGATGTGAAGACCAAAACAACTATTTGCCATTTCAAAAAAAAAAACAACACTATTTATTTTGGCTATTTAGAGTTTTAACTTTTTTTACTCTAAATCTAAATCGATAAAACTACGATGAAATTGACAAAAAGAATAGCTTAATAGAACACCATCACATTACAAAACAGAAAACAATGATCGACTTGAATTAAATAATCAAACAACATACTACACATAATATATAATAAAAATAATCCAAAAATAATAATTATATATAAACACATATGATCATGATTTTCTTCTTCATTACAAACGAACTTCATTTTTACTGAGAAAATAAAAGGTTTTTTTTTTTCAAAATATAATTGGAGCAGTAGGAAAACTCACACAAAACATTCTAAAAATATATAAATATACCACCCTAACATCATAATGAAGTATTGATATTAAACACTAATATGAGAAGTGATTATGGTTCTTTTTTATATAAACAAAGATAGAAAGAATATGCACAACTAATAAGGTAATTCATTATCATGAAGTAACAAAATACGAATATATATATATATATATATATATATATATATATATTTGAAAAATTCATGGTCACTCTTTGAATGATGATCTCATTTTTTAGCTAGAGGCAATTAAAAAGGTATAAATGAATGTAGATCGATAGATCATAGATGTGGGGAAAAGAAGGCTTGAGACAATTATATATTGAAAATTGGGTTTTTGAAGAGACATTGCAACTGTTTTTGACCTCATCCTGTTCTCACTTTATTCTTCTTCCTTGCTTTAAGTTGAAGATTTGTCTGTTAAAGCATAAAGGCATGAGCATGAATGCTAGCTCTCTAAATACTTTTTTTTTTTAATGCTAATTGATATATCAGCATCAATGCGTTCTGATTGAAAAATTATGATAGTAGTTTATGATGTCCAGCATTATTCGATGACTAATGATTAAGAGTAAGGTTTCCTTATTTAGGGAAAAATTATTTAAAAATAATTTAAAACATACCTCCAGTGGCGTAGCTCAACTGGTAAATGGAAGAAGTTTGAGGCTCGGGTATATGACTTCTAAGTATACATGGATAGGTAGTGTCAAAAAAAAAAATTAAAACATATTTTATAATTGTTTTTCATGACATTTGGTTGAAAGTAAACATTCTGTTGTGATTAGAAAACATAGATGATTAGCTGATATGAAATATCTTTTTAATTACCTATATGCCTCTCATGAAAATTATTTGTATGTCCATTTAATAAATATGTATCTTCTTCTTCCTTTGTATATTCTTTCAATTTTCACTACCTTTCTTATCCTATTTTTGCAATTCAGTTTTGAGTAACAAAAAAAAAAACTATATTATTCAAAATTAGTCATCCAATTTCTTGATTGTAATTATAAATTAATAAGAATGAAGTTATATCTCAAACAAATTCTTTCTTTTTCACCGTATATCCTTTTTTTTTCACGGAGCTTTATTCTTCTTCTTCACAACTCTCTCTTTTTAATTTCTTTCTACTACAAATATATCGATGAAATTAAAATTTCAAAACTATGATTAAAATATTTTAAAATTCTTTCCTTCAAAAAAGGTAAAATTATAGATACTGGTATGAATTGTAAAGATAAACACATGTATGATTGAAAGGGGTATCCTAAATTGTGAAATTAGCCAACGCATTCATCTTTTAATAATTTCACATGTCTTGCTAAAGAAGCAAAAGGGATGGTTGCTTGCTGGCTCTCCTTAATTCATTATTAAATGGTATTAACATAATTTTATTTGTTTTTATTAAACTACGTATTCACTTTATATTTAGATAGTCAAATTTGTTTGATTAAAAAAATTAGTTAAATTATTTTTAGAAGTAGACTAGATCAGATTAGCCAAATAGTATGTGCTCGGACGAATACCAAAACTTCAGATTAGTTGTAATAGTTAAAAAATTATTATAAATAATAACTGATACGGTTAAACCTCTTATTGATTTGTAAAAGGTCTGACTCCTGGGTTTAAGAAGAAGTGGACATTATTCAATACAGTTTGACTAAAATAAGCCAGCATTTTTTTTTTCAAGATTTTTATTTCTAAATATACTTTAACAACATAACATTTTTTTAAAAAATTTCTAAAGGGTCATCTTATAAGCGTTTTTGGGTTGCTATTTTTCAAAAAGAAAAATAAAAATGAAAACAATATTTTTGGTTTCAGTTTTGAAATCTTAGCTTATACCGAAAACTGTATTCTGAAAATGAAAACGTAAAAAATGCGTCTGGTAGGTTAACTAAAAAATAAAAAAATTGTGATAATAATCGTATTATTTTTTCTATTGCAATTTTTAAATTTAAATAAAATCAAATATTTACTTATGTGCCAATAGATGATTGGTCCAATTTGAAACTGGGTTTGAAATTGTAGATAATATCAAAAAAAACAAAATTAACAATAAGATAGATAATGTCAAAATGGCAACAAATATTTCTTCCAATCCACCAGACATTTTATGTCAACACAACTAGTTGTCATTGAACTTTTTATGTCAACACAACTTAAAATCTTTCAATTAAAAAAATAATACGAAAAATAAAGGAGAGCCGCCGATCTAGAGCTCTGATGCGGAGGAGGAGGTGGCGTTAGGCAACTCCATTTTCTGTCAAGGAGAAGAAGGAGAACTGTGCAGCAACAAGAGGAGAAGAAGAAGAACTGCATAGAAGAAAAGGAGAATCAGGAAAAAAGAGAGCTTTGAGTCTGACTCTGATGAACGAATGAAGAAAAAAAAGTTATTTTTTTAAATAAAAAATCAAAATGAAAAACATGTTTAAAGTGTTTTTTCGTATTTTTTCAATTTTAACTCTGATTTTGTTTTCCATTTTGTTTTTGTTTTTTGAAAATAAAATGAAAAACGGTTAACGAACATGAATTTGAAATCGTTTTTGGAAAACAAAAACGAAAACGAAGTGAAAAATAACTACGGGACAAGCCCAATATCTCATTAAAAAATAATAATTAAGAAGTGGATTTAAATCATGAATCAAACACCTATGAAGTTCTTAATATCTTTACAATTTTTTTTTAAATATCACAATAATTCAAGGTTTAGAAGAAAAATAGACTCGAACATATAACCTTATAGCACGGGTGTGAAGGGCATACTTCTAAGGTAATGTCGTCTTCTCTAACATCTTTTCAACTTAATAAACAATTTATGATGAGTTTCAGTTTTTTTTTTGAAATACGTATTACAATTAATTCTAGCACCGAACATTCATGTCAATGATCTGTTGGGATCTGTCAATATCAAACAGTATATATGCAACACTGATATTTACTTCCACAACATCAAAGAGAAAACTCTTCACATATACTTGTTAAACGTATATGATGAGACTTGAATCCCTCGTCACTCACGTAGGAATAGATAGGCACATGCACATGGACGTGTGTATAGGGGTGAATTACAAGGTGAACTTCAAAATCACTCATAAATTTTTTTTTAAAAAAAAGTCAATTCAGAAGGGCAACTAGCATAATCAAGATTCCAGCCATTACCTATAATTCAACATTCAGAATCTGTTTTTGGATCTAGTAATTGTTGGTTCTTGGGACCTCACAAGCCTTGAATTATTGTGAAGCCTGCACTTGTACAAAGCACCCATCACAAGATTCCAACACAAATTTCACATCAATATTTCACAATTAAACGGTGTGGAATTATATTTTTTATTTTTTATTTTTTATTTTTTCCCATTATTTTGTCAAAGAAATCTATAAGGAGATCCCCACCTTCTCTCAATATACCTCATTTGTTTGGATGGGTTTGATGTCATTTTCTTGTCCTTCCAAGAACTATATATCTTCCATAAGCTTGTAAAATAAAAGTCCACTTTGATAGGCTTAATTAGTTAATTGTGCAAAATTTCTTTTTCTCTTTGTTTTGGGTAACCTATTAGGTGTTACCTCAATCAATCACTTAAAGCCAATTAGTTTACGTCATTATTATTTAAAATAAAACACCACAAGTAATAAAACAAAGGAAAGTTACTTCATTTATGATTTGTAATTACATTGTTTTTGCTAAATTTATTTCACCCAAATGTTTATGGAATTAAAAGTTCCCTCTTTCTATCATCTTTTTAGTGGAATTTGTTTTTCCTTTTTATTCACGATTAATAAATATGCCCTAACAGATAAATTAGATCATTCTTAGACTATGTTTGAGATTGTTTTTGTTTGGAAAATAATCATTTATTTCTCAAATTTTGAACAAATTGGTGTTTGGTAAACTTCCCAAAAGCAACTTATTTTACAATTTGCTTATGCATTAATCAGTTTTTGAGAAGCTAGGTGGAGGTTGCTTTTGGAAGCAGAAGCTGAATTTATACTTAAGAAATATACAAAATATCCTCACCATTTTATTAAAAGACAATTTTAACCCTACATTTAATAAAACAAAACAAAACAATTTCACTTTTTCAAAATATATAAAAATAAAACAGTGGTGGCCACCGCCGGAAATGGATGCCGGAGGAGGATCGGCCGTAAGAAGCCAGCTACTCAAAACTTTTCCGGAGACAAAGTATCATATGACGACGATGAAGGAGGAGAGCCGGAGTTACGGTGAGCTCTGAAAGATTGTTTGGTCTGCGGTACAGGATATCCAAATGACGACGAAGAAGAAGGCTGAGAACTGGATTGATGTTGAACGACTCGACGGCGGAGAAGAAGGCGAGAACTAGATCGATGATGAACGACTCCCAACGACAGCGGAGAGGAAGGCTGAGAACCAGATCGATGATGAACGATTTGAAGATTTGAAAGGAACCAGATCGATGATGAGCCAGATTGATGAAGAAGAAGTCTGAGAACTAGATCGATGATGAACGATTTGAAGATTTGAATGGAATAAGATCGATGATGAACCAGATCGGCGGAGAAGAAGGCTAAGAACCAGATCCGCCTCCACTTCCAGCATTTGAAGATTTTTTTATTATTATTTTATTATTTTTTTAATATTTAATTATTCATTTTTAAAATTTGTTATATTTAAATTTTAAATATATAATTATTATACCAATTTATTATTTTTCATAATAAAATGATGTCTAATTTTGTCATTTCATCAAATACATTTCCCACATTTTCAAAAGCAAATCAATTTTAAAAGTTAATTTACCAAACACGTACCCACTTTTTTATTAAACTGATTACTGTTTAAGTTAAGCTATAAACGGATTTTGTTTTAAGTAAAGCAATCTCAAACATAGCCTTATTCTGGCTTCCTAACAGCCAAAAGCCAAAATTCCATATGACCAAAATTTTGGTTATTTAGAAGGCGTCTACAAATTATACAATCCATTCTGGTTTCTTTACTAATTGAATTATCTAATAATTACTTTAAAATTGATTTATCAAATAGTTTATAATCTATGAGCAGTCACCAACATTAATATTATAATGGGTTTGAGATGGGCCACCTAGCACATATAATTAATTCATTAAGTTTGTATTGTTGATTTACATGCATCTTTTCCATCTCATCAGATCGTTAACGACACTTGTCACAATCACATTGATTCCATTTTTGATTATATTTAATTAATGCTTGATTATAAGATAAATCACCATAACTTCCACAACACAAAACAAATTAGATTAATGTATGCAACATTACAACATCATATTAAAATTCTGATTACAGACAGGATTCAGAATCTACTCATTCATCTTATATATTAATATATAACACATATATATTTCATTAACATTTACAAATATGGAGAGTTTCTAAACAAATCTTGTAGAGCTTCCACAGCAAATCCATCCATCCATTCATCACTGATTCTGATGCCAATCAAGGGCCTGGATTCATTTTCCAAGCAGTGATGATTTAAACAGAATCATAGTAACCTCCAATGGTTATGTGAGCTCTGGTAATTGGAACTCCTCTTACTGCTGAAATTGCTTCATTCATTTTTGTTGCTTGCTGCACCGCTTGCTTGATCCTCTGAAAACAAAACAACAACAATAATAATTACTTCAAAGTCATGAATTTCCCTCTTGAATTTGTAAGAAAAAAATTGATCTAATCTAAGAGATCTGTGTACAAATTATTTATCTGACTTCAACCCATCAAAATCTAAGAAAAATTGTGAATTGGGTACGTGAAATTGATCAAGAACTATGACAAAAGATTATAAAAAAAGTCCCAAACCTTGTCATCTGCATAAATCTGGAAACGAAGTTTCTTGTGGTTGTGTTGGTTCCTCTGTTGGGTTCCAAAAATGATGATACACATGGTGGCAGCAGCAACTCCAAAAGAGCAAATAGCTCCAATCCCAGTCAAGCTCCACTTCCAGAGATCAAAATCTTTTTGATTGGCATCTGAATCCATGTTGCTTTTGTTCTTCCTTGGAGAGCAAGGATCCATGGTGGCCTCAGCTTTGTTGTCATCAAAGTTGAAAGCACCACCAGCAGCATCAAGCTGAGGAGCCATGAGATTCCTTGAAGTAGGGGACCTTGGTGAGTCCATTTTCATGTCGACAAATTCATTTTCCTTCTTCTTGAAGAAAACTTTTGAAACTGCATCTTGATCAGCTTCAATATTATTATTATTATTATTATTGGATCCAAATCCAAAATCAGGACCCTTATTGATCTTCTTCTCAGTCATTTGATCATCATCAGCATCTAGGTTCTTCTTGTTCACAAACCTTGGCTCCAGCTGAATAGGAACTGGAACAACATGCTGCTGACAAGCTCCAATTTTCCTGGAAAATTTCTCTGGTGGTGGTGGTGTTGATGGTTCAAGAATTTTCTTGGAAGTTGTTGTTGGTGAAGGACACATGAAGTAGTTCATGTTAAAAACAGAGCTTGGCTTGGAAGAAGAAGAAGACTCATGTTTTCCTGAGAAAATCTTCTTATCAGAAACTTCATTATTCAAATCCAAAAAACCATGATCAGGGAGGAATTCCCACTCATCAAGATCCATTTTTTTTTCTTTTTTTGGGGTTTTCCTGGAAAATGGAATTGTATCAAAGAGAGAATTTTGAACTGTTTAGAGGATCAAAAAAGGTGGGCTTTTTATGGGGTGATTATTATGTGTGGAATTTTGATGAATAAGAGAGGTAGAGAGGGCACCACAAACATGGTGTCCTCTTGCTGTTAGGGTGAAGGATTGAAGAAGGCTCCCATTAACAAGGATATGGCTATAAGGGGATGGTTTCAGAGCTTATCCTTACTAAAGCTGACAATGGAGGTGGGACCCACCTAGATATTTCTTTTTTTATTTCTTTTTACTCTACCCAACTTTGATTATCACTTTCGATAAAATTCGTTGAACTAGTAATATACTTTTATACTTTTATTTATGTTTAAATCTCCGATCTTAAAATATTATTATGTTAAAAAAAATTTAAGGGTTACACCTCATCTTTAAATAACATGTTTATAAAAAAACAAAAACAAAAAATATAGAATATCGATTCAAATCATCCCTTATAAATTGTGTTCTAATATGTGTTTGACTAATCAAATTAAGTTATTTATATATATTTTTAAAAATAAATAATTAAATAAAAATGATTGTATACACATTGTTTAAATTAGTTGGTTAGACACAAATTAAAACATTAATTCACAAATGAAACATTATTTTTTAATAGATGATTTGAATCGGTAAAATATTAGCTCATCAAAGATCACTGCTGCTCGTTTGGAGAGGATCCAAATTCGTTATAAAAAGAGTGAAACTTGGGTTACTTGTGTTACGGGACACATGTAATGAATGTGATAGACTAACTATGTCAATTTCACTCTAATTTTTCAATCTAAGAAGATTTGAGTGATAGTGTTCATTGGTTAAATTTGGAGGGCATAATAAATTTAATTTAATTCAATCTAATTGCAAAGCAGTGGAATCAACCTAATTTAATGCTAATTGAAATAAATTTTCATTCAATTTGATTTGGGTTAGTTTGATTTTGAGTAAATTTCTCTTTAAACCTATTGATTGATTTAGGAAAAGATTCAAATCGCATGTCAAAAAATAGTGTCCCAATTTGTATCTAATCAATTAAATTCAATCATATCAACCACTACCATGTAAAAAATGTAAACGTTTTTTTTTTAAATAATTAAATGTATATGATTGACGTGACTGAATTCGATTGGTTATATATAAATTGTGACACCATTTTTTGACCGGCAATTTGAATCCCAAATGAAAAGTATAATTTCATTGATCTCTCTTAAGGTTTGACCAAAATAAAGGTAAATTTTTCATATTTTGAAATTCATTGAAAATCTGTTAAAAATCTTAAGAATTGTCCTAAATTTTATTTATATAAATATATATTGAAATAACTCTCAAATGAAAAAAAAAAATGCTAATTATTATTATCAAAGATAGGGGATGTGAGTGAAAATTTCCCATTTCTAAGATTTTGATAACAGTAAGATGAGGTCCCTACTGAGTACTAACCCTGCCTAGAGGTACCAACGGTTCGGTTTCGGGGCGGTTTCAGTTTGAAACCGTAGGTTTCGGTTCAGTGGACACCTCTAACCAAAACCGTAACCGGTCTAGCCGGTTTGGTTGGCGGTTTGTAACCGCCGGTTAAGCGGTTCGGTTTCCGTTTCGGTTTCGGACATTTTTTTTTTGCCACATAACAACTTTTTATTGGTCGAGATTTTTTTTTTTAAATGTCCTTAAACTGGCTGTTAAACAGCCGGTTTAAGACTGTTTTTTGGGTGTGTGTAACCAAACCGGGTACAAACCGGTTTCCAACCGATTTTGTAACTGCCGCTTTCAGTTACGGTTACGGTTTCTACTTTTGACATTCCTGTTTTGATTTTTAACCGACGGTTTAACCAAACCGTGGCCATCTCTAAGCCTGACCCTTCCACCTATAGGCTATAGCCATGAGGTTGTGGGTTAAAAGTTTGTAATAGTTTAAAAAATATATTTTTTTTGATAAATTAAAAGCTGTTAAATTTATCAATATGCAATCAAATTTTCTTAACGATTACATATAATTCGGATTTGGACTTTGGAGTATAAGACAACTTAAAGTCATATATTCAATTATGCAGAAGTGTAAGGATGCTACTAAACCAAACTTATCTGTTATCAATATGCAATGGACTGATTGGAGTTAAAAATATATAGAAAGAGAAGTCTTTACTAGAAGAGAAGAGATTGTACCATTAATGAGGGAGTATTGTGTAATGGGAAAGAAAAAAAAAAAATTGGATCGGTTGCTTGTGAGAGTTGGCAAGGAATGAAAATGATGGTGTTTTTGGAGAGAAAAAGGAGAAAATTAAATTAAATTGAAAGTGAAAGTGAAAAGCCCAATACAACTGTCCATTGCCTGGTATCTTTATTATTTAATTATCTTCCCAAATCTCAATTTTAAATGGGGTAATATCATTAAAGTCCCTATTTTTTCATGAATTGTCACATTTTTAAACGTGTTTGCCATATTAATCACTTTAATCCCTTGTTTTTTCAAAATACATCACTTTAGTCCATTTGACCAAAAACTAAGGGTCAACTATAATATAATATATTAAAATACAATTTTACCCTTTATTGTTATTTTTAAAAAAATTCCTTTTAATCCCTCTAATTTCAATAATAGCTGGTCAATCCCTAAAAATATAAAATGCTTTTATCAAGGATTGAACCTTCAACCTTGTGATTAAAAGCTACAACCTCTAACCAATTGAGCTACTCTAGTTTGTTGTTGAGAATTTGTTGATTTATATATATATATATATATATATATTTATATAATTTGTTTAAACTAATTTAAATCTGTTTATATAATTTAAAATAAACTTATATTTAATAATAATAATAATAATAATATATAAAAACATATTTATGAAAATGAAAACAAAAATAACAAAATAAAAGTAAAAAAAGGAAAAAAGGAATTTTTATTTATTTTTCTTCTCTGTTGTTGATTTTTTTCCCTTTTCAATTTATGGGTCTTTGATTTTCTGGGTTTTTTTTTTATCAAATTGAAATAATTTATTTTTTTAAAAGAAAAAAAAAATCCAAAAAAAAAGAAAAAAAGTTACAGGCTTTGATTTTTTAGATTTTTTGGATTTCCTTTTATTTTGTTATTTTCTTTTCATTTTCATAAATATGTTTTTATATATTATTATTATTATTATTATTAAATATAAGTTTATTTTAAATTATATAAACAGATTATATATATATATATATATATATATATTTAAATCAAAAAATCCTCATCAATAAACTAGAGTAACTCAACTGGTTAGAGGTAGTTGCTTTTAATTACTAGGTTGAAGATTCAATCCCTGAAAAAATAAAATAAAATATTTTTTCAGGGATTGACTGGCTATTATTGAAATTAGAGGGACTAAAAAGAAAATTTTAAAAAATAACTATAAAGGGTAAAATTGTATTTTTATATATTATATTATAGTTGACCCTTAATTTTTGGTCAAATGGACTAAAGTGATGTATTTAAAAAAAACAAGGGACTAAAGTGACTAATATGTTAAAGACGTTTAAATAGGTGATAATTCATGAAAAAATAGTGACTTTAGTGATAATACCCCGTTTTAAATTTGGTTGAATAGTAATTCATTTGTTGTACATTTACCTCATAGATCTCCAAAATTGAGTTTGACTTGTCCACCCTCTTAACTTCTATGTTAGGGCATTTTTAGTAGCACCTTTAATTTTTTTATTAATTTTTTTATAGATTTGAAATAGGATTAATCTATAATCTATTTCATAAGACAAGAGAATTCAAAACTAAGCTTCAAAGTGTTAATAATTTTAAATCTTGGTATCTTTACAAATGTAATGCAAAAAGGCTTTGTTATGATATATTTTTTGTAAATCATAACGTGTTTATAATTTACAGATTCCGTATTAAAATACACAAACTTAATATATTAGTATACAATTTAATAGACAATGACATTTTGGTTAGATTATAAGAACTTTTTTTATTGATATTACAAATTTAACATTTAAATTTATAAATGCTAGATTTGGTATGAGAAGGTAGAATGAGCTGAAAAAAAATAGTCAGCATTCATAAAAACAATAAAATTTATTGATACTTTTGATTACAATTCATTAGATTTTGCAAGATGTAATATCAAATCCGATCTAATCCAATTGGATACAGAAATTGTAATAAGTTTTGATCCAATTCAATTCTATAGCAAGATTTGATTCGATCATATTCAATGACAATCTAGGTTTTATCCGGTTTTATTTAATGCTAAAATTTATATCTGAAAAAATTTATTAATATAATAGAGGTCAATTAAATTAAAAATTAGCCAATCAAAAGTTATTGTAGCACTACAAACCTGTCCCAAACTTTTATGAACATAAATATATAATTGTAAATAATATATTATTTTCAAATATCCAATAGATTTGTAGAAGTTGAAATCCTGAAATCTGATCTCATCCAATAGATTGTGTAGGAGTGGCCGACCACAGCCCTACACATGTCCGTTGCATACGGCAACAACGTGCGTGGCTTCTTGCACAGCTAAGAATTGCTTCCACTCAGTGTCTCTGTGTCATTATGCTTGACTTGCAAGTCACAAACAAGTAGATACTTCTCTTCTTTTTTTTCTTTTTCTTTTTTTTATTTAAAAAAGGGTGTTTTTTGTGTAAGTCATTTTCTGATATATGTGAAACACTAAGAACATTGCACACAGAGAGTCATAGAGATAGAGAGAAGTATCTAAAGGATTCACGTACATGGCAAATTCAGATTGATGATGGAAGGTGAGAGCTCTCAAAACAGACTGGAAATATGTGGGCCTGGCTGGGCCTATATAATTAGATTGATTGTAATGTTGATGGAGAGTGTAGATGGGCATATGTTGAAGTAGGTAGATCTAATAATTGATCGGATCAGATCGAATCGAAATGTATCATATTGTAAATGGGTTGACTCTAAATTTACTTAATTCAAATTCATCCATTAGCTTATTGGGTTTGAAAATGAAAAATCAAACTTATTTAATATTTTAATGGGTAACTCGAAATTTAAATAGTTATCTTTTATTATTATTTGTTTTGTATTTTTTTTTTTGAAGTATTATAAGAAATGTTACAATAGTACTGTCGGAATCTGCCGAGATCAAACAATACATGTGCGGTCTGGATAATATTTACTTTCATAATGGGAGATAACTACTCCCACAACCCAAGAAGAAAACTACTCACACATGATTGTAAAATACGCATGATGAGATTTGAATCTCTCACCACTTATGTGGAAGGAAGGTGAACTATCAACTCTGTTAAGAGGTGATTTTTTTTAGTACGCAATAATTTAATTTGACTAAAGAAGAAAAAAATAAACCGTAAAAATAAGAAAATTAAGAAAATTAATTTATATAAATACATATATGAATACTCAAATATAAAAAAAACATATTATAATGCAATTATAGTCCATGTTTAAAATTAAATTAAACTAAAAATAAATATATATCAAAACTATCTTATGAAAAATTGTAAATGTAAAAACATCCAAAATTAAAATATTTTTTTAAAAGTTTATAAAATAAAATATTTTTTAAATTAATGGTTCTTAAATTGTTTAAATGGATTTTAAAAGATAAACTGAAAACTGAACTATTAATTTTTGGGTTTTAATAACCCAACCCATAATTAATTGCCCGACTCAATAGAGTTAGACCCATCGAACTATTATTTGCAAGTGAGTTTGAATAGAATTAGTGGGTTGAGTTTAGGGTTGCACATTTTACCCCGGAGTCCCAATTCCCCACGACCCCATTCCTATTTGGGGAAAATTTTTTGGAGGAAAATGGGGAAACGGGTGGGGATGAGGATGATTTTCATCCCCAAATTGAAATGGGGATGGGGATGGGGAGACCCTCCCCCAACCCCATTCCCCCATTTCCCCACAAATTTCCTCCAAATGGGGATGGGGATGGGGTTTCCCCATTTCCCCAAAAATATTATAAATATAATTATATATATTTAATTTTTTTATTATTTCAAAATATAACTATACAAACCTCATTTACTCTTTCAAAATCTAAATTCTTATTGAAATACTTTATTTTGTAATGGATTTTCTTTGTAATTGTAACGCACTGATGGATTTTTGATATTATATTTGTAATGTAATTTTTTTATATTTGTAATTATTAATAAAATGGGGAAATGGGGAAACGGGAAAAAATGGGGGAAACGGGGGAAATGGGGAGCTGGGGTTGGGGATGGGGGTACCTCCCCCCAACCCCATTTTCCCCCAAATGGGGAAATGGGGGGGGGGGGAGATGGGGATGGGGGGACCTATATCCACCCCCATTCCCCAAATGTGCATCCCTAGTTGAGTTTAATCTTTTCCAATTCTAATAAACTTTTGACGATATGAGGTTGGTCTAGTGATAAACTTCTCACATCTGTACCACGAGGTTACGGGTTCAAGTCGTCCTTCTCCCAAAAAAAAATCTTGAATTTATATAATACTTCAAAAAAAAATCTTTTAAACTTTTATTTCTTCAAAGAAAAAAATTATTGTTAGGCAATCATAGAATCCATGTGATTCAAAAGTTATTTTATTTGTATAAGATATTTTATGAAATAATAAGGAATTCTAGGCGTTTAATAGTCTTTTAATATTTTCAACAATCTATTTAGTAGTTTTTGATATTTTGCTTCTCACTATTATATATTTCAACCAACCAGTCAACCGGTACAAAATAAATTTTACTATTTGTTTTTCAAAAACACTTCTCATAATGCTATGAACACTCAACAACATACTCTTAAGTATTTCTTTAATTAAAAAAAGGGTAATTACCAATTGGGTCCCAGACTTGTTTTTAGATTTCAAGTTATTTACGACTTTTATAAAAGTGACTAAATTGGTCTTTACATTTTTTCCAAGTATCAAATTAGTCCCTCTAACTAAGTTCCTTCAGTTAACTTCAACTTTTTTTGGGGTAAAATTGTACTTTACTCATAAACAATATAATATTGACATATGTACAATTTTTTTAACAAATGCATATTTTTGTTTATTTTATTTGTGCGTTTTGATTTTTAAATAATTTTGAAAACAGTACTGATATAATATTAATAAAAAAATAATATTATATAAAAATTGTAAAATATTAAACTGAAAATGAATCGAAACTTTAGTTTAAAAAATATATGTATAATTGACATTGTCTTATTAAAATATTTTTAGATTTTTTTAGAGAATTTTAATTAAAAAAAGGTACATGGTATTTCATTAATAATATTTTCGGATTTTGTTGTAATTATAGCGGTGAATTTAATGCACAAAGACAAAACAACTTTGCTATAATATGATAAATAAAATGTATTTATGTACTTTAACTAAAAGTATTAAAGTCAACTATTATATTTAACACCGTTAAATCATTAGAGGGACAAATTTGACCACTTCAAAAAAGAGAGACTAATTTGGCACTTGGAAAAAATGTGAGGACCAATTTGGTCACTTTTGTAAAAGTCGCAAACAACTTGGAATTTAAAAAAAAAGTTCATGACCTAATTGGTAATTGCCCTTAAAAAAACATTTTTTTCCCTTTAAAATTTTACCAAACATTACAAAATTAAGAAGAAATCACTTTTAGTTGTTTGATAATATTTGTATGATTTAAGAACAAAGAAGCATCCTAAAACAAGCATCAATCAAACATAATTTGTGAGATCTCTTGTAGTTAAATAAAATGTCATAAAATCGTATCTCTTTATACCCATGATTGACTTATATGTAAATTGTATTATTATTATTTTTTATGTAATATAAATTGTATTGTTAAATAATTACAAAAAGGTAAGACGACATCTCTAAGATAAAAATTGTCAAATGTAGACGTTCGTATATTTTGAAAAAAAAAATGTAAATTTTAAGTTCATAGTGAATTTCTTTAATGTTGATTAAATCCTCCAACAATTAGAATTTTCATCTCCAAATGTTATAAGATAATAATTGTCAAATACAAACGTCCGTATATTCTTTTTAAAAGACAGACGAAATTTTAGAAATAATCGCGTAACAAAAAGAAATTAGAAGTCTGTCGGACAACCGTGTGACCACCCCCAACCAAGAGAACCTGGCTGAGAACGATCCTCAGCAGCATTACTCATCCGAAGATGGGTAAGACCATTAATCACGCTCTGATCACACGGTCTTGGTTCATCCACCGGACTTGATATCCTGTCTCCTTAGAACTCAAGGATACAGATGTCCGAGCCTATAGAACAGATCTTGTTCCAAGTAAGGTCGTGATTTATGAACAGCCCATGGAGTCTAATAATGCTTGCTCCTCCAACTAACTGCACTTTCATTGTGGGATTGTATTCGCTTTGGATTGCAACTCTGACCATAGCAACCATTTTTAACGCGTCTTTAATTACTTGTAAGTTTAAAATTCCCAACATAAACTTTCCCTTTTAACTATGAATTCAAAATAGTTTCGAAAATTAACAAAAATAATTTCAATTTGTATATACAATATGAGTAATTCTAGCTAACCCGACTCAAATAGTTTACATTAATAAATGTTTTTTTTGTTAATCTCACATGTTATATGATTATATAAAAATCCAATTGATACATTTAAAAATTAGGATATCTAGTATTTCTCGTATAATACAACTATTCAATTATATCTTGACGTTAAACACGCACGTCTCTTACTAATCTTGAGATTTTTCTTTTTGTTTTAATGGTGATAATTTTGTTTTTGTTTTTTATTTTATTTTAAATATTACATAAATTCGGATTTGTAGAGATGGGTGAAGACTCAAACCCATAACTTTGTTTGTGAGGGGTATACCAATTGACCAACTCCATCTTATGGGTGATAATTTTTGTTGAGCTGTAACACTTGTTGAAATTCATATCCTCAATTTACTTATTTATGCAAGTTGAACTGTCGATGGTCTATTATGCTTTCATGTGATAAGAGTAGAAGCCACATCGTTTATTATATATATATATATATATATTATATTTTTTAATTTCGAGCATAAAAAACTTATATAATGTGACAAAATGATGTTGGTTCAATGGTTTGCCTCTCATACATAGGCCATATAGTTGTGGGTTTGAGTTATGTCTATCTTCCCAAAATCCAGAATTATTGAAATATTATAAAAAAAACTTATGTAATGTAGTGATGCACCATTTAAGTTATATAATAAAATAAATTAAATATAATACAATAAAAGATAAAAAAAAATTTATCAAATTAAAAATAAATAAAATGCATCAATAGCTCTAGTAAAAATTTACAATAATACAATATACAGTTTCTCATCTCTTGTTATATATATATATATAACACGGCTCAAACACCTTGAATGACTCTCAACAAACTTTTATTGATAAATATATAATCTTTTTAACTTTAAAAAAAGAAAAGAAAAAGAATATAATCTTTCTTAGAGCATTTATTGATTTTCTTAGTTTAAGTCTTAAATTTCATTTTGAGCATTATTGTTGCATACTTACATCTACTCTTGTGAGAGTATTTTCTGAAAATCTTAAATTGTTTATCTTGTATTTGAGTACTAGAAAATCACTTGGTTGAAATTGGTGTGTTATCAGTTAAAACCTTAAGACAGTGAAGAAGTCTCAAGTTGTCCAATTCTCTAAAAACCCAATTGACGAGTTGCCTCATCATATTTTTCGAGTGTTTGGCTATCATGGTATAGCCAAGTATTAGATGCCTCCAAGTCTCTGGTAAGAAATCCCATTAAGATTATAGAAAATTAATACTTTTTTAAAAAATTAGAAGACTTTAAATTTGCTATTCTTCTTTCATTTTTATCTTAATACTTTTTTTAAATAAGATGAGATTGGTTTGGTGATATAATCCTCACACCTACAATAATGTTGTGGATTCAAATCCTTCCTAAAAAATACCTAAATTTATGTAATACTTGAAAAAAAATCTTAATACTTTAATTTAAAATGTATAACTTTGTGACACTATTAAACATTCTTTAATTTATTTTTAAGATTTTTTTTATTTTTCAAAAAAGGAGGGCAGACCCACTGATTGTAAAAAAGTCCAAATCATATTCAAATTTGCTCTACTAAACAAGTCGTCTTCTGTTTTTCTTTTTCTTTTTTTGATATCATACACAAATAAGTTAGGAGCTGTCGAGATCATGCACCGTATACGCAGTCTACTTCTACAACCGGAAGATATCTATTCCTCACACATGCTTGTAAAATATCAAGATAAAACTTGCACCCCATGCCATTACCGTGAAAGGAAAGGTGGTGTGAATGTGCACACCACCTGAGCTAAAGAGAAGATGTGAAGAAACCAGTCTCATTTTAAATCTCCATTCGATTGGCAAACAAACTACCAAGATGAAGTGGTCCTGATACATAATAACAGAAGGATATTTCAACATTGTTTTAAAGCCTGCCAACAAGTAACAATCTGTACCATGCCAAACATCAGAATGATCCATTACTGTAATAATTTACACATGGTGAAAGAAATAGATAGAGAGCAGTTAAATAAGAGTACATTGATCTGATGTGTAATGTAGTTCCTCTCCAAATGACAAAATAATATACACAAAAAAGAAAGCTGTTGTCAAATTTACATGCTTGTTTTCTTTCCTCCCCAAAAAGGCTCAATTCAAACAAGGACAACAGCTTTAGCTATCATCACTATCATAAAAAACTTTGACAAACATTAGACAAGAGAGAGAGAGAGAGAGAGAGAGAGAGAGTGAGAGAGAGAGAGAGAGAGAGAGAGGACCTGCCCAGAGCAATTCCATCAGTCCATAATTATACGCCCTCCAATAGATAAAGAAGCTCTTTCTACCCTCGATTTGGATCGTGTGTTAACAGCAACTTCCAACTTAGGATGATGACCTAGATGATGAAGATTCCCCCAAGGAGACAGAAGCCAGGGACGCCCAAACCCTGGCATTTTTTGCACCTTGATGGAAGTTCCTGGTCTTACAGAGCCTCAGTTTGGTCCAAACCCTCCTCACATCAATCATATGAAGGGCACGTCCAAACAATTGACTTGTCTCACCAAATATTTCGAGGTTTAAGTGAGGAACATACGAGACCCAGAAAGCTTTGAAGCGAGATAAGACTTCGGGGAATATGAATACGAGCATCCTCAAACAAAGAAACAATACAGCAAATACCATGTAGGGTTCCCTTTGGATCATCTCACTCATTGATGAACCAATTGATGTTTGAGTTATCGATTTGCCACTGTCAATCAGACCAATTGATTCATCTTTAGCAAAATATTCCACTGGTCGTAGTCCTGAAAACATAAATAGCAAGGTCAGGGAATTAACATTATAATGGTGTCTTTTCAAAACCAGAGCTGAGGATTGAAGAACATGGTGTCTTTTCAAAACCAGAGCTGAAGCGCTAGGTATCTTAGCTTGAAGAGCTAGGTATCTTAGCTTGAAGAGCTAGGTATCTTAGCTTGAAGAGCTAGGTATCTTAGCTTGAAGAGCTAGGTATCTTAGCTTGAAGAGCTAGGTATCTTAGCTTGAAGAGCTAGGTATCTTAGCTTGAAGAGCTAGGTATCTTAGCTTGAAGAGCATGGTGTCTTTTCAAAACCAGAGCTGAAGCTTGAAGAGATAGGTATCTTATCATCGAAAAATCAAAAAGGGCTTGGTAACTATTATATATGTGACAAGAGGACATTGATCAAAAGCTTATTGAGATTTTTCAAGGTTTTACAAGGGGCGTTTCATTGATCAATAACTTGCGGTCACAAATAACAAATGAGTCAACCCCATAAAATTGATTAGGAAAAAGGTTCAGTACTCCGGTCATGCACCATAAATAAACACATTTCTTTCAAACAAGAGAGAAAAATTTACCTGTAGTTTCCTCATAAAATTGTACAAGAGCGCAGAGATCTTTTTGACCACGATATCGCAACCTTGATGTTTGGTTCACCAACAAAATTGAGGGCAAGCTATGGATTCCATATCTTGAAAACATACTGCAACAGAACACAAGGCGTAGAGATGAGCAGGCAAGAGGATAAATATTAAATATTAGTACCTTACTACAATTTCCACGAACACAAAAATTCATATTTTACTTTTGGATTCTACATTATGCTTCAGTAACAGCAATTATCAACCAACTCTGCAACATGGTTGTTCATGGAATTCTAAAAAAAGGCAGGTCCTCCTTACTGACAGAAGTTAAAAACGAATTAAAAAGATAGATCTGATACCAAATTCACATTTTATTCACACTGATTTATTGACATGTACTTAGGTGTTATGATTGGACATGAGGTGCTGAACTTGACCAGTCCCTAGAATTTGGAGTTGAGGATAGTGCCAACTATATGATTGGTGTTTTTGAGTTTATATTGAACATACAGCTTCTAAAAGTTTAAATAGTTTTCAGCACATTGGAAAATTTAGCACAAAACAAGGGCAAAAGGTGTATACTGAAATATGTTTTTAACATGTTGGCAGAAGGACAAGTTGCATAAGAGTCTAGATGTGGACATCAGGAGATCTACAAGATTGAAAGGCACAGAAAATTAAGAACACTGTTTTCATTTCAGCTGCCTTTTTTTCTTTTTAACCCTAGATAAATATATAGCTAGGAAAAACAAATGAATGGTTGGGCATTAGAGAAAATTCTTTTTCGAGGATGCTTCCTAGTTCCTACTACATTTTGACATGGGACCACCACGCGAATATTGATCAACATCTAATGATACCATCAAAACAATCAGCAACTCATCCCACATGTTAAGGCAAGCAAAATATGTTGATTGAGTCCAAATAGAGATAATTCCTTTGGCCAGAATAATGTTTACCCTAGAACATATCCTTGTCAAAGGCCCATCACTTTTTCCAGCTCCACCCCAAATGATAGGAAATACAAAGTAGAAAAATAATAGACTAATCGAGGAAGCGCGTCAAATAAGCACCTTGGCAAGGCCACAGATTGTTCAACTGCAAAATGATCCATTTGTGGGAACATTGAACTAAGGAGTTCAAAGGTAGAAAGCACACGGCAAGAGAATGGGCACCAGGAAGCATAAAAGAGTACAGCAGTATAACCATTCCTCTGTTTGGAAGTCAAAGCTCTATCCAGGGAATTTCCATCTACCTGCAAACAACAGATACATATATATTAATGTCACAGCAATTTCAATTAGTATCAATAAGTCTTGCAAAATTTGGATTCAAATTATATACAATCTCCAAATTAATTTCCTAGAAAATGAAGGTATCAAAAGAAATTTAGCATTAAAAAAAGGGGAAATATTTGATACAGAAATTGGTAAATAAAATAAAAACTAATAATTAAGAATACAATCCCATATTTGAGGTGCATGATGACTTTAACAGTGAGTTAGGTGCAAGAATTATTGAAAAGGCAAATATAAATTTATTCATGAGAAAAAACAACAAATGGGCCACGAGTAGAAAATCAATCTAAAATCACTCAATCAGTATTATCACACAAACTATATCTTTACAATGTCATAATATTAGATAGTAACAATGTAGCAAGAAGGTTGTAATGCATCATACTATATTGTAATTGTCAATTGGTGACACAAGTAGATCAATTAACTTTTATTTCAGACAAGCACATACAAGGCCATGCTTGACATTGCTAAACTTAAAGGTAGCAAATTTTCAACATATCAAAAATGCTGATACAAGAGCATGGCTTCAAACACACTAATATAGCAGACTCATGCAATGATTTCTCAGGCTTTTAAGTTTTAACAGACACTAAAATATCATACGATTCAAGATGTTTGTCATGAGATTACCTTCAATGAGAAGTTATGTATCATGAAAACTGTAAGCAAAAACATATGATGCTTAATAAACATAAATTTAAGCCCTATCCATTTGCTGAAAGTCTGACACAATTAGCTGAAATTTATGTGCTCTATGTCAGAAAGAAGATGTTCTAAAGAATTTCCACTTCACGGAATATGCAATAGCCAAATTAAGCCTTTTAGAGAAGAGAGGGAAAAGCCAAATTAATTTCCAAGAACCAGTACAACTCTAATTCCTTAAAGAATTTACCAAAAACTTATATATAGCACAAATCACTAAATTGACTTCAGTACAACAGTAAGTCATAATTTTAACAGAGCAAAGCGCCTTGCCATGACAAATGTTTGTTGTCTTACAACTCCTAATCAAAGATTTATAAGCACTAAGCACTAACATGTCATAGAATCATCAAAGACTTAATTGTATCCTACCACCACTTGCAAAGTTCATAAAAGATCAATTCATTTCAAGCAACCTGAGGTCATGGAGGAATGCTTGATTCTAAAAGAGCTCTTATGCCCTCTAAGTAAAGTGTAATGAGCAGGGTGTTTGCAACTTTGCATTTCTCTTAAACACTTATTCTACAGGTATGCATAGAAACCAGGGGGACTACATATAATCATATATGATATATATTGATATATATATAATGTAAATCTATGCACTAATTCGTATTTCAAAGGGAATGAGAAAAGGAAAAATGGTCAAATAGCATATTAAGTTCATTAATATTTATTCATAGTCATCAAGCAATGTCATATATGCAGCCACATCAATCACACAACAGTAACACCAGAACAGTTACAATAAGCAACCAGGGTCCACTGGTCCAGGAACATATATTCCCATATCAAATTCTCTCAATTTGGATAACACATAACACATAATCCACCACAAGTTCATAATGCAAGCATCGCTACAACATAGATAAACCATATCCAAATACTTTTGCAAGTAAGTCAGGCCTTGACATACACGTTCTCCTTAGAGCTTAAACTGCATATATAAACATTAATTACTGCCCTCTCAAATTATTGGATAGCTAATCAAGATATTACACGAAAAGGTTACTGTATATCCCTCCCTGCCCAAAATAGATCTTTATGATAACAATTTGTAGCTTTTTCATACTTGATGGTCTTGCTTCTCCATAAGAAATCTATCATTCAAATTTTCTATAACATAAAATATATTCAAGCCCTCAACATTGACAGCTCTTCTAATCCAACTAAGTATCAAATAAATTTCAAAGATTGACTATTAATTTTTACCTTTAATCTTCAAAGTCAACAAATCAATCTATAATCAGATTATCCAGATTTCCCACCCCACCAACCCCATCGAAAACAATCGAAACCTAACATTTTCAACAAGAAACCCTAAAAACACATAACAGATACCCAGAAACCGAAATCAGCAAAGCAGATCAAGCAAAAATGTTATTCAAAAAGGCTCTCATATCGACAAATAAAAGAAAACATCAACAACCCAATAATCCAAAACAAGTCAATCAAACGAGAAAATTTCACATAGAAATATAAATACAGAAATTTTAAAATAAATAAATAATTAAAACAAATAAAAAAAGCTTACCTGGATTGGAGGATTTGGAGAGATCCCAAGAGCACAACGCGATTGGAGACGATTGAGAAACACATCTGATTCGTGCGGACACAGAGATGCCGATGAAACGCATCGTATTGAGAAAACAAAACTGATGTAGAAAACAAAACGATAAAAACGTGAAAAACAAAAAGAAGAAGAACAACAACAACAAGAAGTCATCGATGGGGGCACGAAAAAGAGAATTCGTAAAAAAAGCAAGGGCAAAATGGGACTCAAGAACAACAACAACAAAAAACCCAGAAACGACGATGAACAACCGTTGAAATTTTAGTGAGTTTTTTTTTATTTATTTCTATTTCGAGCTGCGAAGATGTTAATGTCTCTCTCTCTCTCTCTCTCTGGCTGTTCTGTGGCGGACACAAACCTAATTTTTTTTATTTTTTTTATTTTCTTTGAAACACAAAAAGTTGCAAAGCTACTTTTGTATTTCCAGCTCTAAATAAAGATAATTTATTTTTTAAATATATTTATACTTTCTCTCTGTGTGTGACTGTGTGGATGGATGTCCAGAGATTAAAGATGATGTTTTTCAAATTTAATAATTTTATCTATATCTTTCGTTTTACAAAAACGGATAGTAGGGTACGGTGGAATGGTCTTTCGATGTGTATTTTAAAAAGGGGAGATTGGCAAAAACGACCCTCGGAGTTTATCATTTTTTTTAAATTCCCTTGTTTCGAATACACAATCAACGGATTATTATTATTTTTTACCTAAATTTGAAATTAAAGGATTCTTTTGTAAAGATAGACGAACCTTAGGGAGTTTTCTAGAAATATCCCTTTGAAAAACTACCCATTGACTTTGACTCGTCTGGTTTTGTTTAGTTTGTTTTCATTCCGTTTTTATTGGGGGGAAATAAAATAAGGCACAATTGAGTTAGTGGAGGCGCCCATTTTGAAGCCTCGATTATCATTAGATTGAGTTAAACTATGGTTTTTATTTCAAAAAATAAATAAAAATAACCTGAGGTTTTTCAATGAGGAGTTAACACTAATTAATTGTTTTAATGAAATTGAAAATTGAAAAACCACTTCCTTTCAAAAAAAAAAAAAAAAAATTGAAAAACCACATCTGTTTTAGGTAGCAAGAGAACCTCACCATAAAAGTGTAATCTTAAAAAAAAAATTGCACAAACTTCTCACAACTTTAGAAAATATTGCATTGAGGGGCAACTTTTGTTATAATTACATAAACATCCCTTAGAATATGTTGACCAACGTTAAAGTTGACGTTTAACTGACCCTAATCTATGAAATGACCTAAATACCCCTACCTGGTTATTATAATATTATTATTTTTAAAATAAAGAAGATGACAGATGGAAGGGATTCCACCGCCGGAGGAGGGAGGAGACCGATATCTCTTCCAAATCAAAAGAGATCTCGCATATCTCCTCCAAATCAAAAGAGATCGTGTAGATCTTCTCCAAATCAAAGGAGATCTATTTGGAGGAGATCTAACGGACCCTCTAATTTGGAAGAGATCTGTGCAATTTCTTCCAGATCGGAGGAAATCGCCGTGATCTACTCTTGGTGAGGAGATGGTGGAATCCCCTCCATCACTAGTGTTCTTTAATTATTATTATTATATTTATATATAATTATTATCTCTTTTCAATTTTCAATGGTTTTGTGTTTCTTTTTTTAATTTTTATTTCAATATTTTGGAAATTTTAGAAATGTTGTTGTAGTTTTATAATTTTCTAAAGTTTGAATTATTAACTTCTATTTAAAAGACAATTTTACCCTTGAATTAGTGAGTCAATATCTAGGTCAAGTTAGTCAATGGTTAGTCAACTTATTATAAGGGATGTTTGTGTAATTTTGACAAAACTTGCCGCTTGGTGCCATATTGACTAAACTTGTGGGCAGTGTGTGTATTTTTCCCAAAAAAAATTGGTAGGTCAAGGTCATGTTAGGTTAGATGTGTCCAACAGGTTGGTCCAATCAACAAATTGAAATTTCGTCCAATCATTTGAGTTTGATCAAATAAGAACATCCTCGTTAATGCTAAATTATTGAGCCTATGATATAATTTAGCACAAAGTAAAAAAAAGTATGCTCTAATATGTTAAATTATTGAGCCTATGATATAATTTAGCACAAAGTAAAAAAAGGTATGCTTTAATATGGTGCCAAATTTGGCACAACAATAAATGTTGGCACAGCAATAAATATTATCGTATTTGTTAACTTTTTAAATTATAAATAATAAAATTTAACAAATTTGGTATGAAAAATTCAAATTGAAACAATTCTAAAAACATATTCATTATATGATTTTGAGCTGATAGACTTGCGAGCTCATATAACCAAGCTCAACCCCCAAACCCATCAATCAAACCATCGAGCTTTAAAGGTGACAAATGGGTCATGCATGCCGTGACCGGCCCTTAAATTGAGGGTCAAACCCACGCCCAAGCCTTATGATTGAGAGAGCCAATTTTGACTATCAATGCCCAGGAGTCGGAGGGTCGAGCTTGAGGGTAGAGTCTCGTTTAAAGAAAGTACTTTTTTTCAAGTTGTGATAATTGCATCCCTCAAAAATCATGTGCTCCTCATTTTTTTTTTAATATTCAAACATTGCCCTTAAATGAAATTACTTAAAAGTATTAAATAACTATTAAAATTAATAAACATAATTAGTGTATGTTTTGTATGGCTTTTGAAATGATCAAAATCGTTTTTTTAATGTTAGAAGCTATTTTGAAGTTTTTTTTAGTCGTTTGGCAAAACTCAAAACAGTTTTTTTAATATATGAATTGTCTCAAATACCCTTTATAAAAGTCATCTTATGTCTATTTGAAGAAGTCCAAAATTTGGGCTTTTCCAAAAAGTTTTTTTTGAGTTTTTTAAAACATATGAATTGTCTCAACTACCCTTTATAAATTTTAAATATTCCACAATAACTCTTTCATTATAAATACATTGTCAACATTTTTTTTGGAATTTACTCAACCAAAAGCTATTTCTAAAAATACATTGTCAACAATTTTTTTTGTAATTTATACAACTAAAAGCCTTTTTTGTTAGAAATTCTATTCATTAGAAGCTCTACTACAAAAAGATCTACTCTAGAAGCTCTACTTGAAAAACCATACCAAACACACGCTTAATCCTTAACATTAATTTAAAAACTAATTAATAGAATTATTAATTAATAACTGTAAATAAAAAATAAACAAAATAACTTAAAAAATTAAAAAAAAAATGATGGAGGAGGCTTCACCTAAACACTAGGGAGGCACAACTAGGGTTGCATATTTTCCCCCGGATCCCCATTCCCCAGCGACCCCATCCCCATTTAGGGGAGAATTTTTTAGGGCAACTGGGGAAATGGTGTGGGGATGGGATGCAAATCATCCCTAAATATAAATGGGAATGGGAATGGCGAGACCCTCCCCCAACCCCGTTTCCTCATTTCCTCCACAAATATACTGAAATGGGGATGGGTATGGGGGAAGGTTCCCCCATTCCCATTTCCCCATTTCCCCCAAAACATTATAAATATATTTATATGTGAATTTGCCTTAGTTTCAAACTTTGAATTATTGAAATACTTTATTTTGTAATAATTTTTTTTTTCATATTTGTAATGCACTAATAGATTTATATTGTATTTGTAATGGAATTTTTTTTTTTATATATATTTAGTCAAACGGAAAATTGGAAAAATAGAGAAACGAGAAAAACGAAGAAAATTGGGAACTTGGGTTGGGGATGAAGATACCTCCCCCAAAATTTCTCATCCTCATTTCCCCCAAATGGAGAAATGAGTGGGGATAGATGAGGGTCTGGGAAATAGGGATGGAGATAGGGATGAGGGGCCTATATTCAACCCCATTTCCCCCATGTGCAACCCTAGGCACAAACGAGGACAATTTTCATGTTGTTTTTATATTTTTAATTGTAATATGAAAAGTTAGGAGGTAAATGCAGAGGTGTTCTCTCTTTTCACCAAAAAAAAGTATTGGTGTTGAATTTGAATTAACTGTTTTAATTTTTTATCGGTATTTCTTGATCTATACTCAATCTTTTATTGATTATTTTTCAATTATTTTATAAATTATTAATTTTTGGTATTTGTTAAAAAAATAAGCATATTTAGTAACAAGTGAGGTGTGCATACAAACTAAGAAATTAATATATATATATATATATATATATATATATGTTATAGGTAAAAATCATCATTAAGGACACGTCATTACAGTAAGGGGCCACTTAAGCAAAGTCGAGGAAAGTCAAGCGTTAAAGGGCAGAAATTCCCCAAGGGAATTTACTCGGCAAAGAGCAAAGCAACCCGACCACAGACGAAGAAATCGGCTCGGGCATACTCGGTCATGCTCGGGATCAGATAATGAAGACGAGTACTTCACAAACATATGGACAGAATCAGCAGCAAGCAACTCCACAATAAGCAACGATACGACTATCAGAGTTCAACTGAAAGGCAAACAGATTTCCCACAGATAAAGGGCGAGGAATCCGACGCAGATTCGGACTCAGTCAAAACAGGAAACAGGATAAACTCCAGAAAGAGACAGACTTCAATTAGAACTAGGAAATCACACAAAATACGGGTATCACAACACCAAACCCTAGCAGTACCATAAACCCTAGCAGTACCATAAACCCTAGCAATAACATGTATAAATACCCATGTAAGAAACATAATGAGGGGGGTTGAGAATTAACAGGAGAAATCATAGAGAAATATTTTGTAATTGAGTTTTTCATAGTGGATTTGACTTTGTTGCTCAAGCAACAGCCCGTGGATTTTTCTCCAGTTAAAAGTTTACCACGTATTTGTGTCTCTTGATTTATTATTTTCTTGCGGTATTATACTTATCTGTTCTTATTTTCGCTTGATACAAGTTCGTTGATAGTGACGACGAAAAATCACCATCAACAATATATATATATATATATATATATATATATATATATATATATATGGGTGAACTAATTAAAGTGGTGTAGATACAAATTTTATAGGGGTGTAAAAATAGCTACTTTTTAATATATATATATATATATATATATATATATATATTAACATACAAAACAAGTTAAAGCTCCACAGGCCAAGCAAGCATGGTCGTCTCTAAGCTAGGACACTATATGATTTGAAAAAGTTAATTTCAATAGATGAAAATAAATTGAAAAAAATGTTTTATAAACATTGAAGGTGCTCTAAAATATGATAACTTTTTTTTATGTTAATTCAAATGATTTATTTTTTTAATTGAAAATGTTACAAATAGTTTTACGTGGAAATTGTGAGATGTCACATTTTTTAACTGGTGTTGTACCAACGTCACTACTTTAATAAATGCACATATTAGGGTGAACTATCAAAGTTGCCCTTAAATAATCATTTTTTATTAGCTTTGTACTTCCATCTCCACACTTGGAACACTGAACTCAGTAACTCCTCTCTTTCTCTCTCTACAACAACCTTGTCTGAAAATAAACTTCTCGACATTCTTCAGCAATAAGGTAATATATTTCTGAAATACTTCTTTTTTAAACCTGCATTTCTAAGTCTTATAAACGCTTTAACCATTCGTTTTGTAAACATGAAGCTTTGTTTTGTTAAGTTTGAATATGTGAAGTTTGAATCTCCGAGACTTGTAATATAGTTTCCGACACTTTTTTCAAAGGCTCCGAGACTTTTGCCAAAGGCTTCGAGCTTTTTTCTAAAGGCTCCGAGACTTTTTCTAAAGGCTCTGAGACTTTTTCTAAAGGCTTTGAGACTTATTCCAAAGGCTCTGAGACTTTTGCCATGCCAAAAGCTCCGAGCATTTTAGTAAAGGCTCTGAGACTTTTAGTAAAGGCTCTGAGACTTTTAGTAAAGGCTCCGAGCCTTTTGTCTAAGGTTCCGAGCCTTTTGGTTAAGGCTCCGAAGACTTTTGCCAAAGGCTCCGAGACTTTTGCCAAAGGCTCCGAAACTGTTGGTGAAGTGTCCGAGACTTTTTAAATAGTCTCCTAACCTTTTAAATACCTGACTCGAGCCTTTTATATAAACCTTTTCCTGAGCCCATTGTTAGCATCTTATTGAGACATCTGTGAAAATATTAAAATAATTTTTATTAATACTAGTTTGTGATGATGAATTTTACAGGAGAATGAACAGGGTGAGAATAGTAATATCTTACAACAGTCGACGGGAGCGGTTACCCGACTGAAGTCAGAAGTTTGTTGGATCCTATAACCAAGGAATGTATGTGTCAAAGAATATGACTTACGAAGAATTGATGTTGATCGTGCATACCGTTGTGAAGTATGATGTAAACAAATACAGTGTTGATCTATAGTCAATATTAATCGTTCCTGGCACTACATGTCACACATTTTTAAGAAATGACGATGATGTTCAGTTTATGCTAGGGGAAGATCGGGTGATCCATCAAGTATGTGTTAGTCTATATGAGAGGGCAGTTGAAGATGAGATAGGGAACGAGATTCCTCCTCATGAAAATACTGAACAATTTGGATTCGGTAGCGGTAGCAACCAAGTGTTCACACAAAGGAGTGCCACCGAAGATAGGGGAAACATATGTGTTATCCCACCGGTAGTGGTCATCGATTGTAACCAATCGGTAGTTGAATCTCAATTCGATGATGTTTTTGGTTGTCAAATTGAGATGTACGATGACATATACAATGAGCTGAACACTGAACCTAACGTTGGACCGAACGAGGAGGTGGATAATGAGGCAAATATTCATCCGATAAATCACGTAGAGAACACTGATGAAGAGCCTGCCCAAATTCAAAGACGTGGAAGATGTGTATAAGGAGCTAGTTACACTGCAGGAGATATGCCTGGTACTTCCGAGGTTTGCCATAATGTATCTGCTGATGATTATGATAATGCCACAACGTGGGTTATTCCCATAGCGGATTCATACTCGTTTGGGATAGGTAGAAGTAGCACATTGGTAGCAGAAGAAACTAGAATCGTGATTTATAAAGGTCAGTTCTTTCGGACTAAAAAGGATTTGAAGAGACTAGTTGGCCTTTTTGCAATGCGGCAGAACTTTGAATGGAAGGTGAAAAGGTCCAATAAGACAACGTTACATCTGGTTTGTTTGATTGACAACTGTACGTGGAAGTTAAGAGTGGTGATGAGAGATGAAGGGACGTACTTCCAAGTAAGAAGTTTTGTCAACGAACATAGTTGTCCCTTGGAGGAGATTCACCGTCGCCACCGACAAGCTAGTGCAGTCATAATTGGAGATGTTGTTGCACCTAGACTTCAACAACAAGATGGTCGCCTCATGCGTCCTAAGGACATAATCGCTGATATGAAAACAATGTATGGCATCCAAATTATGTACAGTAAGGCACATCAAGCACTGCATTATGCATTGTCACTGACCTATGGAACACATGAAGAAACCTTCCAACTACTGCCCTTCTTTGGTTACGTGCTAGAACAACAAAATCCTGGCATAATCACTGACCTACAGTGCGCTGACGATGGTGAATTTCTGTACTTTTTCATGTAGTTAGGTGTCTCACTTAGAGGTTTCCAGAGGTGCATAGCGTCCTGTTATTGCAGTTGATGGTACCCATTTGAAGGGAAGATTCGGGGGTACAATGTTTGTTGCAACTGCACAAGATGGAAACGAACAGGTGTATCCAATTGCTTTTGGGTACGGCGACTCAGAAAACAACATTTCATGGGAATGGTTTTTGGATTGCTTGAAGGATGCCATTGGTCATATAGATGATCTGGTTTTCATTTTCGATCGACATGCAAGCATTGAAGCATGGATTTCTAAAGTGTTCCTTTATGCAACCCATACCATATGTTGCTGGCATTTTACTGAAAATGTTAAAAAGCGATTTCACAGAAAGGATGTTGCCTCTATAATGGACAAAACAGCTAGAGCGTACACTGAATTGAAATATAACTGGTACATGGGCGAGTTACGTAACCTGCACAAGAATGCATTCGATTATGTTGAAGCTGCCGGTCCACACAAATGGTTCCGTGTACACTTTCCCTAACGAAGGTACATGGTGATGACAACAAATGTTGTAGAGTGCATAAACTCATGCCTGAAATTTACAAGGCAACTCTCTATCTTGACACTGGCAGAGTTCATTAGGAATATGTTACAACATTGTTTTCACGATCTCCATCGAGCTACACAGTACATGTGTCATCAGTTGACCGACGCAGCACATCTAGTGATACTGGAACGTGTAACGAAGTGCAATTATATGACCGTCAATCCAGCACATCTAGAAAATGGATCATTTTCTGTGTTCTCACGCACTCACAGCGGCAAAGTATATTAAAAGTTAACTTTCGTATTATATTAACCGAATGTGAATCTCAATGTTTTCATTGTTCTTACAGGGAGCGAAACGTGGATTTCACATCTCTGCGTGCAGATTACTACAAGAGACAAACACTTATTGATGCATACTCAGTTCCTATTATGCCTGTTGGCCATCCTTCTTCATGGGTAGTGTCATCCGACGTCGCGGAGCTGGTGGTTTTATATCCAAAGTCCAATAGGCAATTAGGTCTCCCGATGGAAGGGCGACATGCCTCGTGTTCGGAGAGGACAACCACCCAATCGTATAGAAGATATGGACAATTAGGTCATAACAGCAGGAGGTGTTCTAATCCACCTTTGATTAATAAATGTCCGGGGGAATTTGTTCCCGAGGAATACCGTCGCAAATGTAGCATATACTATTTAGTTGGACATAACAAACAGACGTGCCCTGACAAGGACATTACCGTAGAATGAATGAAGCTGTTGATATTATTGATGTAATTTGTATTATTATGAATGTAATGACTTGTTCATTTAAATCATGTTGTTTACTTGTTCATGTAATATGGTTATGGTTACTTGTTCATTACAATTATTTGCAAGGTATAGAACACTTCTTTACCTCAGTTATTTAAAAATAAAAAATTTCATTACTTAAACTTTCATTTCTTAAATGTTATGTACATGAACTAGTAACGAAAAACTGGCTTGGAGTTACAAAAAACCTCCACAACCATCTTCTCCCGGATGTTTCTCATGTCGCTTTCCGTCCAGTCAAATTCTGCCCTATTCGCGAGGAGGTACTCTGCCAGTCTCAATGTACGGGCACCACAGTTACCCCTGCAATTCACCATATGAAGGAACCGTTAGAATGGATATGTTATTAAACCCAAATGTGATAGAATAATATATTGAAACAATCATACCCTGTGGTCTGTTGGGGAACACGTGATATAGACACGATGCTCATCCGAAAGGGCTTATCCTCCAGGGGGTGTGTCGTATCTGGCAGCCGCCTCTTTGCGTGAAACTGGATCCCATGCAACATCGACGGTAAAAACCACCTTAAGCTCGCGATCTGCTCTGACCTGATGTGGGATGAGACTTCCTGTCTGAACGGGTCTAACAGGTAGATCTTCCCCGCATTCAGGTTGACGCTGGCCAGGAGCCAATGCTGCCGTCCAAGGTTGCAAGGAATTAGAACCTGTATATTTTTCAACAAAGTGTTATCACTGTCATCAGTGTCAATTTTACGTAACATATTGAAATTTAAACCATGCCAACTAAACACTGACCCAGTCAACTTCGTGCCATGGCCGGGTTCCTAACGGTGTTAACCCACGCACCACCATAAGGTCGTTATCGGACCACTGGTACTTCAGCACAGACCAACCCTTTGGGGGTTTGCTGCCAACCCCAGTAGGCATAATTCTACTCCACTGAATATGTAACAATGACTATACAAAGAAAATTTACCAACACGTTAGGTAACATATGTATGAGACAAAGTAATGCACAATCGGAAGCTGTACAATAAAAAGACTTACATAGAACTGGGAATCCAGTATGTTGATCCTCTGGCCGTAGACTTTGGGGTATGCTCGCTGATGCTGCTGCAGAATATTACAGTACGCGTCAATATGCTGGCAATTCCAATAATATATATTATTAAGATGGAACCGTAACTGAAGTTGGACAAATAATACATGTATTCTTCCAGGTATGGTAGGATGAACATACCGTATCCTACAAGTTCATGAAGTTGGTTTGAAACCGCTGGAACCATGTCAAACCAACTGCCTCATGTAGATCTACATCACGTCTGTATAATTGTTTAACAAGTTAGATAGCCAACCAGATTTACTTAGATGTTCCATAAAACTAAATACAAATTATACTTACAATTCCCCTGTCGTGTTCCGCTTGTAGGCTTTGTAAGCTGCAAGTTGGTCACCATCTACCAATTCATGGGGCATAAAACTATGTGCTGATGCAGTTGGTAGTGTCATTGGCCTCTTCGGCCGACAAGGGGTTAGTGTATGGGCTCAACAGCTGCCAACCTCGCTTGAAAACCCGCACATGACGCTGAGGGGAGGGACTCTGTCAGTTATTTTGTTTTATAGGACTACACGATAGCTTGAATATTGTTGGAGAGGTGATGCCGAGATATTTTGGAACTTTATAAATGTTTTTGAGTGGTCTATCATTTGGAATTTTGTAAGCTATTAGCACCGGTTGTGATATATGACATTTACAGTAATGAATTATTCAATATTTCTAGTCAAATTTTATTGATGAGTTATATGAAATTTATTTGTCTATATTACAAATGTATTTATCCTAAAATATCATTTTGAGTATTGTTATTGGCACTCTTCTACCGGTCTATCTATGTCCCACCTTTTTAATTATTTAGTATTTTTTTTCTTTTTATCAAAATTACATAAAGAAACATATAATTTAAGAAAAAAAAAATCTTCTATAAAGCAAATCTAATAAAACCCTTTTCAAAATAAAAAAAAAGCCCAAGTTCTTGTATTCTATTTCTTGAAAATCACAATTTAGATTTTCGCTCAAATATGAACAAATGACCCATTTTAGATTTTCGTTCCAGATCTCTAAAATGTCATGACTTGCCCTGCATGTAGACATGACGCCGGTTCCGGTTGCGGTTCGGTTGCGGTTCGGAACCGGCGGTTCCGGTTCCGGTTCCGAACAGGAACTGGCCCTTTTTAAAAAATAATTATATTTCATAAAAAAATTAGTCATGTAAAAATATAATTGGTAAATGTATTTTATTGGGTCACCCGTAAAATAAAATTAAATAAATAAATGACAAATTAAAAAATAAAATAAAATAAAACAAAACCAAAAAATGTAAAATTGGTCTTGCACTTAATTTTTACCACAATTAAGTTGCCTATGTATCCTCTTAAGGGTTTAGAAGAATTAAAGGCCACGTAGTTCTCTTACCTTTTATTGTAGATTTAGACTTTGGAGATGGCGATTGGCGATTTGGCGTGGAGTCATGAACTAATCGTTGCCATGATCATCCGTTCGACTTTTAGCCGGTTGATCATCTTTAAAGAAATCGTATGGTTCCTCTTGATCAATTTCTTGTTGTCTATATTGAGCCTTCATCCAATCTTCAACACAAGCTTGTATCTGAAGTGATTTCGGACTCATAAGGGAACGTTTTGGGTCTAAAATATTTCCATCGGCACTGAACTGTTGTTCTACCGCCACCGTAGAAATTGGTGTTGAAAGGATTTGTTTGGCTATCATAGCCAAGATTGGAAAGTACTTTTCATGCTCATTCCACCAGTGTAGGATATCAAATTTTTTATCTTTGGTGTCTTCTATGAACTCAAAAGAGGTACTTAGATAAGATTCAAGCTCGGAATATGTAGTGGAGCTTGATGGAGAAGAACCTCGTAATTTTTTGGTTTTTTTATAAAAGATTATACCCTAAATTAAAAAATCCAGAGGATGATGATGATGAATGAGATACATTTTGAGTTTGTGGAACATCTATGTTCAGTGATGGACCGTAAACTCTAAGATATTCATCATATAAATCATACAATAATGTCTTAACCCTAGCACAACACATATCAACATCATAATCTATTTTTAAACCTTGTTCATAATAAACAGAAAGATAATCAGACAAACTTTCTAATCTACAACGTGGATCAAAACACAAGGCCATCAAATAAATATTTGGAAACTCCTTATAATATTCTAACCATTTATCCTTCATAGCAGTAACAGACTCATGTAATTATGAGTCGGATTCACAATGAGCTAATACACCAGCAATATTAAGACTCTCAATAATAAATAAATTAGTTGTAGGATAATAAACACCAGATAAATTGTTATTAGTAGTATAAAAAACTTTTAACAAACCACAAACATTGCTACAAACATCCCAATGACTTTGATAAAAATTAATGTGACTAACATGATATTGAATAAAAGTAACTAATAAATCCCTATATTCACAACTTCTAACAAGCAATTTATAAGTAGAATTCCAACATGTTGGAACATCACGAGGAAATCTAATGGCACACCTACCATTTTGTTTGCAATATGCTGCCCATGATTTCATTACAGAAGGATGTTTCCACAAAAAATAGAGGGCATCTTTAATAGGTTGAATAAACTGTTCAAGAGTTTTTAATCCTTTTTGAACACATAAATTGAAAACATGGCATGCACATCTTTGATGAAAAAATTTACCACCAAGATAAAGTTTGCATAATTCAATTAAAGCAGGAATAGTAGCGGTATTGTTAGAAGCATTATCAAAACCAATTGCAAAAATTTTGTTCTCAATTTTATACTCTGTAAAAATAATTCTAAGATGTCTAAAAATATTAGTAGCAGTGTGTTTATCATCAAAAACTCTAAATGCAAGAATTCTTTTTTGGATAGCCCATGCATTATCCATATAATGGCAAGTGACACCTATGTATGAATGCATTCGTCAATGATCACTCCATATGTCGGCACATACAGAAACACGGCCATTATATTTTTCTAAAAATTTTTCCAACATTTTCTTTTCTTTTTCATAAATGTTTTCAAGTGCTTCTGTGAGCGTGGTTCTAGGAACATGACATGCAGCAGGATTTAATGCTTGTTGACAATAATTATTAAAACCAACATTTTCACCAAAACTAAATGATAAGTGTTCTACTGCAACCATTCTAGCTAATTCTTCTCTATTTTTTGCATCACTATATTTAAATAATTGTTGGTTAGGGGTAACGTACCTGTGAATTTGAGCTTGTGAACTCGATTTGGCATGTGCATCTGGATGTGAGTTCGTTATATGCTTCCGATATGTGCCATATCCTCCAGATTTGTGCCATTTAAATACTTTTTTTGCAGTAATTACAAATCACTACTGTGCTTCCATCTTCTTGCGTAACTTTCTTTATATGGAGTATGAAGAGATCAGATTTGACCTGCTTCGGTAACTTTTCTTCCATCTGTGGATCAAAATCAAAATCTTGATGTGGGTTGGGATCAGGGCCATCAGGATCATCACCATCATGGCCAAGATCAGACATATTTTCTGATTGGATTGTCAAAAGGGGGGTGACATTGGGATCGGGTTCAGAAATTCTAAGAGAGGGATAAGAATGAGATTGGGGAAAGTTTAGGCCTAAGTCTTCATCATAGACTTGGTGTTGTAGATACTGGTGATAGGCACGGTCGTCATGACCGAGATTATCCATCATACGACCCTTACCTTTCATCGAAATGGAACGTCTAGGACCCTCACCACTTCCACTTGCCATTTTAAAAATTGAATTGTAAAATTCCTTGAACAAAAAATGTTAAAAAATTGATTTAAAAAATGATTAAATTGTTGGAAATAAATTTGGAAGAAAATTAGAAACTTAGTAGTTAGTAATTGCAATTTGCAAATAAAATAAATTGCAAATAAAATAAATTGGATATAAGATAAATTGCAAATAAAATAAATTGTAAATAAATGAAATTGGAAACTTAGTAATTGACTAATTGCAAATTAAATAAATTGGAAATAAGAAATATTGCAAATAAAATAAATTAGAAACTTAGTAATTGTAAATAAAATAAATTGGAAACTTACTAACTTAGTAATTGTAAATAATATAAATTGGAAACTTGGAGACTTGGAGACTTGGAGTTGGAGACTTGGAGAATTGAAAGTTTAGAGAGAATTGAGAATTGATAATTAGAGAGAATTGAGGAAATTGGGGTGAGGAAAAATGAATGGAGGGGTAGGTATTTATAGAAAAGAAAAAGAAAAAGAAAATTAAAAAAAAAAGTAAAGAAGTGAACCGTTGGAGGCCCAACGGTTCAGTTAAAAAAAAAATTAAAAAGGAGGAATTGGCCTGTTCGAACCGGAACCGAACCGCCGGTTCTGGTCCGGTTCGAACCGGCCGGTTCCTCGCAAAAGCGAACTGGAACCGGAACCGCCCGGTACCGGTTCCGAAACCGAAACAGATTTTTCCGGTTCTGGTTTTCTGACGCCGGTTCCGGTTCCGGTTCGGGTTCCGGTTCGGTTCTCCGGTTCGAACCGAACCGAACCGGCGTCATGTCTACCTGCATGCAGGCAAGCTCGCTTTGGTAAATCTCATGAGCAAGGTCGAGCCTCACAGAATTTTAAGTCTCGACTCATACTTGAACTCAAGTGCAAATATACCTTAAAATTAACGTCCGACCTGTTCGAACCCATTTGATATATCTACCGAGCTTAGGTATGGCCTAAGTATTGAGCTACATAACCTATTTGATATATTTATGTTAGGTAACATGTGTTTTCTTTGTTTGAAATTTAAATGGATTTGAACTGTACTGAAATCTGAATAGGTTTGAAATTTAAAGTTTGGACAACATGTTTATTTTTCTGTATTTGAAATCTAAATTAAAAAGTTAAATTGTTTGTTTTTTCAAAACACAACATCTGAAAACCGTAATTCAACATTCATACCCTTATACTATTAATGGTAATAAGCACCACACTATTAATAATAAACTTTAAATTAAAAGTGTAATTTTTTTTACGATATTTAAATAGTGTATATATATATATATATTTAAAATTTAATAAAAATGAGTGCTTAAAGAAATTAAATCATTTTTACTTGAAAAGAAAGAAAGGAAATGAATAACCAAATTAATTTTAATGTGCCCCATACAACTTCTTAGTTCTCAAAGCAGTTTAAAACTCAAAGCAGCCGAACACATTTTAGATTAGCCATGAATTGTCACAACATTTAACATAGAATAAACCATAACAAGTTGATTCAGTTCTCAATTATTATATAGCAGATTCTAACGAAACTATCCACTAAACACAACCAGACGATAACCTAATTACCACGAGAGTCATAACACTACAAATTCGAAAAGAAATCGAGCTCGAATAAAGTATAATTTTACCGTCTTGACTCTTGATATAAATCTATGAACTGGACGCAACAAATTCGAAGAACCAGACGATAAATCATTAAACAAACCTAATTTTTCTCTCATGTTTTCTGTTTGGTTCAAAAGAAACCAGAAAACCATATACAAGTAAAACTCTACAATACGAAACACAACTTCGTAAAAATTGGAAAAATAAACAAAAAACTTAGGGGTATATTGAATTAGGATTTTCGGGGACATTTAAAGACTTTATAAATCCGAGTGTATTCAATTTAGAATTTAAAAACTTTAAAAGAATCTATATTAATCCAATGATATTCAATTCAGATTTCTATGAACTTTTAAAGAGTCCTTCCAAATCCAGGTGTATTGAACTGAGACTTTAAAAATGTCTACAAAAATCAAGATATATTCAATTAGAAATAGATTTTAAAGGATTTTCTTAGGTCACGAATTTTGGTGGACTTGATGGTGAGAGATATAAATATCAAAGGTCATAACAAGTCCAGCATTCTCCTCAAGGATTTTGAGTTTTTCTTGTTGCTAGAGTTCATTGCTTCTATTTTCCTTTGTTTATCTCTTTCATGGTTAAACTTCTAGAATATGCTAAGTTATGATTCTGATATGTTTAATTTGATAAAAGTAGAGACCATGATGATGATTTATAGCCTATTCAATTGATAGTAGCGGTTATTAGTTTTTATGTGTTTTCGAAATATACAAAGGTCTGTTGGAACCCTTCTATTTTAACAAATAGCCAGAATTTGTAAATTTATTTGGATGAGTTCTTCTATCTAGAAAATTATGAAAAGTTATATATAGATAGAATATTATGTCTACTGTTATTCTGCAAAATTTCGTGATTTATAAAAGAGTACAAAAATTATTATAATTTTTGGAGTGGACAAAGGTCAATATAGATTTCTTATTAACAGATTCGAGGAAACAAGAAAAGAATGAATGTTTTCATATACAAATGACCATTGATTAAGTTGATAATTTTACTGTAGCATATACTATATGTGTAGATTATCCATGTCAAATTTTGTAAGATTTGGAGGAGTATAGAATAAATTAAAAATCGTGTATCAAAGAGTGGTCAGTTGTGACAAGGTTTGGGTTAGGGTTATGCCTTTTTTCAATATTTTAGATATAGCTTTGCTTGGTTGTTCGGTTAGTTGATTATTTTTTGTTTATATGATTAGTTGAATAACAATGAGAATCATTGAAGATGAGTTATGATTGTTGAATATTTTCCTTTTAATTTTGTTCTCAAAATTGGGTTTGCTCAATCTATTTACACAAAAGATATAAGTGGTGATATAAGATAAGTGGTGATATAACTGGAATTGGCATAAAACTTCAGACTTTAGCCACAATTTCTAACTTTTAACTTCAGATTTTTTTTATTTTTTATTTTTTCAAATGTTTTTTCCGACTTCAGATTTCTAAAAAAAAAAAAAAAACAAATAAGATGTCCCAAAAAACAAACACACCTTAGTTTATGCCTTTATGGATTCAATAATGCTGCTTTGTCCAAATTTAGTGTCTAAATCTGACATCAAAAAAATGTGATAGCATTATAATCCATTTATTTAAATCGTATTAGATTTGGAAAAATTGTATTACTTTTATGGATTTTTTGGTTAGCTCAAAATATTTTACATGTTTACACAAAGGAGATCAGTGGTGCTATTACTGGAACTGGGATAACCATAACCGACTTGCCAAACATACCAAGCCTACAAAAGTCTATATTTTCCTTTTCTTCTTCACTCAAAGCCGAAACGGTGCGTATCAAGCAAACACGCTGCACGCACGCACGCACGATCGTGTTGGAAGAAAAAGAGAGACACGGAAGGCAAAAACGGCTCTTTGTATTTCAGAGAGAAAATAAGAGAAGCGATAATTTAGGGCTTCGACAGTCGAGAAGTAGAAGAAGAAGAGAAAATTAAATTAATGGAAATTATAGAGAAAAAAGAAGCAGATAACAACACCAACAACACGCAAACAGGCGTTGATTCGCTCGATAACAAGGAATTCGAAGAACGCCGCCTCAAATCTCCTTTGCATTCTCTCAAGGTCTCTTTCTATTTTTTTAGTTTTCCTGTTGTGTTTTGATATCGTTTTTTATTTTATTTTATATAAATATTAGTTTGATTTTTGTTTAGGTCTTGTTTGTTTGACATTTTTTTTTGTTTTAAATAAAAAAAATTAGTTTTTGCATTAGATCTATTTAGATTTATTTTTTGTTGGCTTGATTAGTTTTGATATCTTGGAAAGTGATACGCGTACAGTAGGTTTCAGTGATGATTGGCTTGCTTTGTACCCGGTACTTGTTGCTTATTTAAGAAGGAAGTATTGTGATTGAGAGCTTTTCCAGTTCCATTTCTACGTGATCGGTTTATTACCCGGTTAAAGAATGATATTTTGACTAATAGTTTTGAACTCATTTTAGTTCTTAGTATGTCCTCACCTTGTTGTTATTGAGTCAATAGACATGGTTATTCTGTGAACAAGAGCCTCTAAAACCCATTAAGGCGGTATTGTTGTTATTGATTTGCTAAGAAAATTATCATTGTTATTAATACAACTGACAATGCACTCCTTTTGTTTGAAGTTTACCGTGTGCTGCTTTACAATTACACTTCATGGGGTTTTCTTCCATGTGCTTTGATGGGTTGGACCTCGTATCCTATTAGATTGACAAATAAGATTTTGACTAGCTGATCACATGTTGTAGTTCAGTTAAAAGCTTTATTGAGTTGAGAAAACATGTGAAGTTTGGAAATTTTAGCTGTACTCTGGTCTCTAGGAAGCACCGATTCTGATACGATACGACATGGATACAGTGATACAGCTTTTTGCCAAAAATAGGATATGGATAGTTGAGGTCCTTGAGGAGATATATATTTATATATATATATATATATGTATGTATAGGAATTAGCAATTTTAATTAATAACTTTCTCTCAAAATAATCTTTTTTATCTTATGAAACTTTGTTTTTTTATTTTTTTATTTATTTTTATTTTTATCTAAAACTCTGCAGATACAAAGGTCAAAGAATATTTGAATTTTTGTGGGTTTCCAAAGTTGCTTTATTGACCTCATAATTGAGGGCTTTGGTTATCTATGTAGGAATTTTTCTTCTCAATGTACAACAATAAATGAATGACAGAATATAGGTTGTGGTAACAGCTATTTCAAAAAAAGATTTTCCTATCTGATATGTATGACAATGTTTTTAAACTTGGCCGAGGCGGCTGACTTGAGGTGCGCCTCACGCCGCCTCAGCCCATCACAGCCTTGAGGCTGGCGCCTCAAGGCTGTATTTAAATGAACCCACTTTGGTGCGATGAGGTGGCAGCCTCAAGGTCGAACTGACTTGAGGTGGGGCGGTGAGGCATCGCCATATCAATTTGGTTTTGGGTGGTGAAGCGGTGAGTGTTGGTGCCATATCAATTAGGTTTTGGGAGGTGAGACAGTGAGTTTGGAATCAATGCTTTATTTTTTATTGTATCAAAACTCTCCGTTTTGATATTGTCCATGTTAGAATTAGTATTTTAAAACCCTAATAGCCCACTCACGCTTATCAAACGACCACACCTCTGATTACAAGAAAATAGAAGAATACCTTTGCCTAGAATTTTTTTTTTCAAACAACACCCCTCCCAAATCTCTTGTATTCAAATTGTTTTAATTTTTTTTTGCATTATTTAATATTTCTAATTTGAGGAGGCCGTCTCGCCTCACTAGTACAAAACACCTTGAACCGTCTCACACTTTTTTAAACACGGTGTATCGGAGCGTATTGCCAATGTATCTGAAAGAAAGTAAAAAAAATCCTGGTACTTTAAAATTGCGTATACGATACGTATCGGGGTGTGTCGGAGCTCCGACATTCCCCGATATGTGATTCGTTACCCTCCTAGACGTGTCCATGCTTCATAGGCTGTACTTTGCCCTAATACAGATGCTGTGTAGATTTAGGTGTTGGTGGCTTCGTTATTTGTTTGACTTTTCGTTCTTCTGTTGGCAGATTACTTTTTATGTTTTTTGTAGTTAATTTATGCCTATTATAATTGCAATCTTTTTTATCACGATAAACATTAGACTTTTATTTTCCAAGGCTATGATCATACGCATGTGTTATGTTGCTATATTTGTCTAGTATTTCTTTGTTCTTTTTGCTTTTTCTTTATTTCCGACTATCATGCATAGCTGTTCTGTTTTAGCATTTTGTTATTGCAATGACACAGTATCACTTATTTAATTTTGATGATCCTATGGACAGCACAAGTTTGTATTTTGGTACACTCGTCGAACACCTGGAGTTCGAACTCAATCATCATATGAGGATAACATAAAGAAAATTGTTGATTTTAGTACGGTGAGTTCTATTATATCAGATCCTAGAATAAATGAGTTTAGGGTGAATCCTTAGCTTTACATATATTATTTTACTTGGTTCAGTAGCTGATCTGGTTTTAGATTAATCTGTATATAGGTTGAAGGTTTTTGGGTTTGCTATTGTCACTTGGCTCGCTCTTCTTCTTTGCCAAGCCCTACAGATTTGCATCTTTTCAAGGAAGGAATCCGCCCTCTATGGGAGGTAAATATCTAAAGCCTGACCTTACAATTGCTTGTGCTGTATAGTGGTCATTCTTTTATTGCTTCCCTTTTGCTATGTTTGAACTGTTATTTTTTAGGTTTGCTGGAGAATCTTCAATATCATTTCTAACATGTTATATAGTAACATAACTTCATAAACTCTGTTTTGTGTCAGGACTCTGCTAACTGCAATGGTGGTAAGTGGATAATACGGTTCAAAAAGGCTGTTTCTGGTCGCTTCTGGGAAGACCTGGTAAGTTGAAAGATTGAAAATAGTTTTCTATATTTATAGTCTGCAGTAGCTCTGTTGTTTTCATATGATCGATTGATCTCATGCAGTTATTATTCTTTAAGATACGGAAGTGTCCATAAAGTTTTAGTATTTTCTATAACATGGGTCTAACTTCTGCAAGTAAAAAGCAATAATATGGGCACAATCTCCATCCCCGCAGCTTTAGTATAGTTGGCATCTTGGATTCCCAGCCAGGGCATGCAACTTTGTCCTGGATAGTAGAAGCATTCAAAGCATTTTACTCTAAATTGTGGTAATGAAGATAGTGAACCTTATTCCTCAATCTTAGCAAAAATCTGAAGTATTTTGTTACTTCTGGATTGGGTCACTAGTAGTGGTAGTTGGCAACAAAATGATAAGCATTGGAATACATAGTCACGAGGCTTTATAAATGAGATTATCATGTAATCTTGGAAGTGAGGGAAATCTAAGAAAGAGTTTGTCTGCAACCCTCAGATAATTAAAAGAAAATTCTAAAATTTTTGATTTGCTAATTTCAAATTTTTAGCTGCCTGCTCCTATCAGTAGATCTTCTACTTTTAAAGAGATTTAACAGAGTTGTGAAAAGTTCATAGGAAATGATGGAGAGTCTAGTTTGGCTATTGTCATAGGAGTGGGAACGTGGGATGATTGCTAATTGGTGCTTTAGAGTGTTTTGTTTTATTTACAGAGGAATGTAGTGCTTGATTTGTTCCTTACCATTCATTTGTTAAACTATCTTTTGATTGGAAGTCGAAGTTCCTGAAATTCAGTTCAAATATCAAAAGTGTGTGCAGTATTACTGGATTACAGAGTTTAAAATGTCTTATGTTCTAATGCACTCTCTTGGAATATAGTTTGCCTTTTCTATGATTAAAATATGCTGATGACATGTATAATTTCATAACTAACAATATGAAAATTTTTGACCGAAGTAAACCAATCCATGTCAGCGCGCTGAATATATTTTCCCCTCTTGATTTTGTTGAGCAGTGATTGGCATGGCAACTTTACCTGGCCGGGCCGGGTACCCGGCCTTACCCGGGCCGGAATACCTTGATTTTTCTTACCCGGGACCGGGTAAAGAATATCCGGGTACCTGGCCGGTTGTGTACCGGCCCGGGTCCAGGTATACCCAGTTACCCGGCCGGGTACCCGGTTTAATTATTTTTTAAATCTATCAAATTTAAAAATCAAACCTAAACCCTAATTTTTTTCAAACTTTTAAAAGATAAATTTGTTAAATTAAAAAATCATTACCCTGTTAAAAGAATACCGGTTTTGGAATCAATTGAAAAAGAAAGATAGTGAAATGTGGGTCAATGGAATATTTAATGTTTTGTTTAGGATTTGAGTTTCTATTATTAATATTGTGATATTTGTGTTTACTTTATCCTAGTTAATGGAGTACTTAAATTGTTAAAAAGAAAATATTTTAAAAATTTGTAAAAAAAAAAAAAAAATTAAAACCGGGTATGGATACCCAGGTATCCGGCTGGGTATCCGGATTTCAAAATCCGGGTTTTTCCGGGTGGATACCCGGGCTGTGTAAACCCGGGTACCCTGCCCGGACCCGGGTTTTTGCCATCCTGCCAGTGAAAATATTGGTTTTATAGTTTCTTCTCATTAGTGTGCAGCACAATTGCAATCCCTTATTATTCCATCATAATGTGAACATGACAGCAGCCTTTGTAACTGATTAAAAGTTATTCTTATGTGTTCATTTTCTGGTTTTGTAATTGTTGGCCTGATTTAATATATTGCTTATTGACTTGTTTCATGTGTATTCAGGTTCTTGCCTTGGTTGGTGACCAACTAGATTACGGTGATAACATATGTGGTGCAGTCCTAAGCATTCGGTTCAATGAAGATATATTGAGTGTCTGGAACCGCAATTCATCCGATCATCAGGTCTGTCTATCCTTTTCTCACCCGCTATCTCTGTCTCTGGCCTTTGAAGAGTATTATCATTTTGTAAACTGCCATCTTTCGTCTCTTTCTCCTGAAGTGATATCATCTTGTCTTTCGTTTCTCTTACCAGGCTGTGATGGCTCTAAGAGATTCAATTAAACGACACTTAAAGCTCCCCCACAGCTACGTTATGGAGTACAAGCCTCATGATGCTTCTCTGCGCGATAACTCATCATACAGAAACACATGGTTGAGAGGCTAGAGACACACAAGGTTGGGCACTAATGGAGAAAGAAAAGAAGGGAAATATAGGAACGCTTCTGTTCTAGATCCTGCTTCATGTGAAGTTCGTTAAACCAATCACAATCACAATCCATTAATCTTGTATCATGACCTGAGAATCATGCAGGCCGTTGGCCCTAAATAGGCAGGAATATTTAATTTGATGTTGGTATTATATAAATCTAATGCTATCTTACAGTTTTGGAATTTTATGGTTGCATTGATTTCGGATTCTCTTTCTAATCTGACTTTGTTTTTGGCAAAAATATTACATTGTCAGGATGTGTTAGTTTCTTTTCTTTTACTTATCAAATAATCCATAACCGTGGAGGGTTCAAACTTTGTTGCATTTCCTTGGTAGATATGGGGTACACGAATAAAAGTTTATTTTATTTTATTTTAGATTCCACTACTTTTTCTTTTTTTCTTTTTTTCTTTTTTCAAGTGTAAGATGCACGAAGCATTGTGATTGCATAAAAGGGTCTTATAGTTTCAGAATTAGGAGGCATCATTGTTAAATAATGTATTTCTAAGGAAAGAAAATGTCCTAGAAATTGGAAATTGATTTTAATTAATGTTTTGAGTTGTGTCCTAGCTCGTAGGCGGCCTTGCCTTGGCAAAAAACCGAAAATCGGTCATATTAGGCGGATTTGGGTGTATTACACCCAAAACGGCAACATGTTGGCTTCAGGCCTTCAACACTCTTCAACCAAATGAACCATACCTGTCGTCGACTCGTCCGTCGTTGCTAGGTCGCCGCCGTTGTTACTCGTCCGGTCTTCATCCATCTAGTTTTTGTTAGATTAGAGGATTTTAGGAATTGTAAGTATCAGAACCTTAACTCAAAACACACCGTTTTGTATTAGGGTTTTGAATATTTTTGTGGATCTAGGTGTTAAGCATGTTGTTTAAGTGTTTAACTCATTAATTGTTTAGTCCATTTTTGTTTAAGTTTGAAAATTTATTTGGTATTGGATTTTTAATTTTTTATACTGGAAAAATAAAAAATAAAAAAATTCGTTGACGATTAATCCGCTTAAGTGCAGGGCCTCTGTTCGACTAGTGTCTAGTGCTTACTAAACTTTGCTCTTATGTAATTGTACAAAATAATTTCACACAGGTTTTTAGAAAATAAAATGTATTTTGTATTCTATTTTCTAACACATTTTTTTAATATCTAATACAAAATTTATCATTATTTTACAGTAACCTGTTGAAACCATCAATATTTTTCTGCCATTTGCAAGAAACAACCATCAATATTTTTCTGCCACTTGCTATATTACCGATGGCAAATGTTGGCATTGTTTTGATTGTAGTTCCTCATCCACCCTATTATTTGCATGACAACGTTATCAACTAACGGTTCCAAACTGGCTAAAGAATTATTATCCTAAATTATATTTTACATCATCCCATGCAGTAAATAACAAGTTTTGTTTTAATATTTTACACTTTGATACATGAACAGGGAATTCCACATCATCAAGATATCATCAACATCCAAATCTATTTAATTTCCTCCAACATCTGAAACGAAAATTTTGTCCATTAAATCTTGTGTAAATGTCTAATATATGGAAATTGTATCCTCTCCCCACATCAACTCTCCCCACATCAACTTTTTATTCATCTTTAATGATTTTATAATAAAAATATATTAAAATGAATGAGTGGTTAAGATATGATTACTTTCATTATTACTTTATCAATAACCGATCACATATTTTAAAAAGATGTAGAGAAAGCTAGGATGAAAAGATGGTTTAGGTCCCTAATATTTGAAACGTTAATATATATATATATATATATATATATATATATATTTATATAATGCAAATGACCCTTAGTTTATTGGCCAAATATAACTAAAGTCTCACACTAATGAATCTAGTTATATACATACAATAATCTTCTTGAGGTGGTTGGGACTTGGGAATTGCATGCTAATTGCTAAGCTACTAGAGGAGATTGTGATGATTTTAGAAATATCACAATTATACTAGGGAAAATTACACTAACTTATCTCGATTATATGTATAATTACATTAAAACCTGTAAAATTATCAAAATAACACAAACATACCATCTGATCCGTTAACTAACACTAACTTACCCCTATTATATATATAATTACACTTAAACCAGTGAAAATATCAAAATAACACAAACATACCATCTGATCCGTTGACCACTGTTAGTTAGCCACAAATGAGAAACATTGTCGCTTTTGTCCTTATAGAAATAATACTTAATTATTAAAATTAGTTAATTAATTAAAAATAAAAATATTAGAAAATATAATAAATAAAAAAGGTCTTGCAGTGGATGTTTGGGAGGATGACGATGTTAATTATTATTATTATTTATTTATTTTTGATGATGATGATAATTTTTTTAATTAATATTTATTTTCCTTTTAATTAGTTGTTTAGTTTTAAATTTTAATTAATATAAATTCTTGACTCGCCACATCTGTTTCAACAATTTTATATTAATTAAAATTTAAAACTAAACAACTAATTAAAAAGAAAATAAATATTAATTAAAAAAATTATCACACAATACCTTTTTCATATATTGTATTTTATAATATTTTTTTATTTTTAATTAATTAATTAATTTTATATAATTAAGTGTTATTTCTATAAAGGCAAAAATGACAATTCATCTCATTTGTGACTAACTAATGTTGGTCAACGAATCAGAATGTATGTTTGTGTTATTTTGATATTTTCACGGTTTTTAGTACAATTATACATATAATCGGGGTAAGTTAGTGTTAGTCAACGGATAAAAGGGTATATTTGTGTTATTTTGATATTTCATAGGCTTTAGTGCAATTATACAGATAATCGAGGAAAGTTAGTGTAATTTACCCATTATAATATCATAAATCTTTCATTCAGGATTTGGTATAGACAGCACGATTCGAACTTGCAACTTCATAATGTATGTGTGAAAAATATATGATTGGACCAACTCATATTGTTTTCTTTTATTTATTTTCTATATTATTATCTATTGGACAACAAAAAACATTATGGTTGATCTATTCTATAGTATTGTTTAAAATGAATAAAATCAATTAATGTGATTAGATAATTCGGTGTACTTAATTAATTAATTGATTTTTAATAGATCGTCTAATAGAAATATTTTTAAGAAACACTTTATGTAATGAACAAGAGTTTTGATATTTTGATTAAAACTTTTTGAGAATTAATTATGCATATGAAGAGTTCTAGAATGACAATTTAACTTGGATGTTTAATAATTGTTATTGAAATACTATTTTGATAAATTATTAATACATTAAAATTATTGAAAAAAACAAAGTTAATTTCTTATTTTTGTTGTTGAAAATATTACAATAATTTAGGTTTTTTGGGGTGGGGAGAGATCCCATAACCTCGTGATGTGGGTGTGAATGGCTTAACCATTGGATCAACCACATCTTGTCACAAAGTTTTCTTTTAATAAAATTGGACTGACCTAAGGGGAAAAAACATCACAAGCGATTATATGCTGAAAAACCCCTAGACAGTATCCATATATATATATATATATATATATATATATATAAGATAAAAGAAAAGTAAATACTGACAAAAAGAGGCACGTAGGCCACACCAAAAGAAAAAGAAAACGAAAAGACTCTCGGCCCATGCAGTCATTGCCAATTAAAGAAGAAGAATAGAACAGCGGAGTAGAGAACCACCAAGAATCTGCCTGAAGCTCCAAAACATGCTTAGAAATCGCATTTGCTACCTGATTCCCCTCCCTGAAAATATAGGAAACCTGAAAATCCATCTGTGAGATTTGGAAGATATAGAGCCGCCATGCCTGATGAACCCTCCAAGGAACCATCTCAGAACGAGAAGAAAGAAGCTGAACCACATAAGAAGAATCGCTTTCAGCTAGACTTGATGCCACTCATACTTCTAATAAAAATTAATGGCCAACAAGGCCGCTAGAAGCTCGTCTTCAAACGTGAAAACTTGACCAAGAAGAATAGCAAAGCAACCCTTCACAAAGGCTCTACAGTTCCGAAAGATACCACAACAACCACCAACCTTTGGAGAGCCCATAGCAGCACAATCTGTACTCACTTTGATCCAACCAGGAGTCGGAGGCGACCAAACCACACTCTTGATCACCGGGGCTTTAGAAGGGCGACCCCGAAGACCAAATCGACGAAGAATCAAAAGGGCGTCCATACAATCCCACGTACAACCAATCTTCAGGCGATTAGCCTCATAAAGCGCATGCCCAACCAGAGAAACGATGGATCTAAAGTCCACTAACTTCCCTTCAAAGATCCATTGATCACTGTATGGATAGCCACCTTCCATAAAATCCGACCCTGCTTACTAAAGGAAACCACCATGGCCTATAAGAAGAAGGATTGCCAAGTTTCGGTAGAGACACATCACTGGAAAGTCGAAAAAACAGTCTCTCAAAGAGCAACCGCCAATGGACAATGAAGAAAAACATGGTATGCAGATTCGCTACTAACCCTACAAATACTACAATGATAAGCCAACTGGAACCCAGACCTGCAAAGACGATCCTCAGTAGGAAGCATGTTCAACATAAGACGCGGTCAAAGCTAAGCGAGAGGGGGAATAACAAGGGACCAAACATCTCTCCACCAAACAACTTAAGAAATATCATGGAAAAACTAGGAATAAGCAACCTTACAAGAAACACGACCATCCCGAGAATTAGCCCAATCCAGAGAATCCACAACAGGAGAAATCACAATCCGATCAATCCGAAATGCATATCCGGGAAGTGCGCTTGGAAACAATCGTCCAGCACCCATCTACCGTCCTGAATAAAATCCGAGACCTTCGTCCAAAGCGGATTAGCTAAATAATCTGGAATCCCTAACAGCTCCAAAATGGGAACCCTTAACCAATTATCACGCCAAAAGTCCCTTTGAGAGTTTTCGCCAATCAGTTAGATACATTCTTTAAGAAGGGATCTATAATTGGTCCGAAAAAAAGACCAAATCGAAGAGGTGACATACCCTCCATGAGGCTTCTGCAACTGCCTGAGATACCCATCTCGAAGAAATGAGAAAGCAAAACCATCAGAGGTCATAAACTTCTAAGTGAATATCCGCAACAGCGAGTCATTCAACAACCTAAGATCTTTCAAACCAAGACCACCTTGAGAGTAAGGCCTACAACAACGATTCCAAGTGACCCGAACCAATTTAGTCTTCTCACAAGAACCAATCCACACAAAGTTCCTTAACTTGCGGTTAATTAGCGACAGTAAAGAAGAAGGCCACTTATAAATCATGAAAGAATGCATAAATGAACTAGTGATGACCGACCTGATCAGAGTAGCATGACCGGCTAGAGGGAGGGACTTGTCCTTCCATTTAGCGAATTTAGACAAGATCTTATCCGCAATAGGCCGTAACACCGCCTTTCGAGGCTTACCCCGAAACAAAGGGACTCATAAATAACAAAATGGAAGCTGCCCAATCTGCATACCAACCAGAGACTGCAAACTACCAATCCGAGAAATAGAGATAGAATATCCGAAATAAATGGAGGAATTATCCAAATTAACTAACTAGTCTGAAATATCACCATAAACATGATATTCTTCATATTCTTTTGAGTGCCTCTACAAAAGATCAGAACATTATCTGCATAGAACAAATGAGTTACAACCAAATGAAACCGAAACGGTCTAGGACTAGAAACCTCAAAATCTGATAACGGAACCACCAATAGACAGTGATCAGAACAAATACGGGGAAGAGGCACGCACGAAGTTTCTCGCAACATGAAATGCAACCATCAGAAACCCAAACTCTTTCTAATCGTCTCTCAACTCTAGTGCGGGTATTGCGACCTCTAACCGAAGTGAATCGGGCTCCCTAAGAACGAATACCAACCAAATCACAATCCTCAATCATCGATCTGAAATCCTCACAAGAACCACAGGTAGGAGAACGAGAACCCAAAGCCTCATAAGTAGGGGTGGGCACAAAGTTCGAAACAGAACCAAATCGAACCGAACCGAACCGAACCCAAAAATGGGTGTTCAGTTCAGTTCATAGATTACATTCGGTTTGATCTGGTTCAAAATTTTAAAAACCGAACAGATTTCGGTTCAATCCGGTTTTGGTTTTTATAAGTAAAAAAAAACCCTAAGTTCGTAACCCTTTTTACTCCAGCCGTCTGCCTCAGAGTTTGATTTTCTTTCTCTGTTCTCTCAACTCATAAGAGCTCCGATCTTGTTCATCAACAACACCTCACTCTCCAATCTCTGTCACTTTTTCTTCTCTTGAATCTTTTCACTTTGTCTTCTTCAGTTCTTCTTGTCACCTGTCACCAGACTCACCACTCACAAATTTCTTCTTTCAAAATCTTCAATCGATCTCTGTTTTTTTCTTCTTTGTTTTAGTTCTTCTTCTTTTAAAATCTTCAATCTTTAATCGATCTTATCTCCTGTCACAGGTTTCTTTGTTTCAAAATCTTCAATATTGCAATTGTTTGATCCATAATTATTTTTTTTCATCTTCAAAATCTTCAAAATCTTCAAAAAAAAAATTTTATTAGAAATCAGATGGATTCCCATTTATTTATCCGTTATATCAAAAACCCCTTAACTGATTCATCATGGAAATATTTCCATATGATGATTCATTATCCACCAAGATCTCTGAGGCCTCATTCATTAACTAATTTTTTTTTATTTTCTTGTATTTTGTTTTATAATATATTTTAAAAAAGATATATTATAAAACAAACCTAAGTGATCTACCAGTATTGTTATTATCAAATTTTTTTTAATTATTTTGGTGGTTTTGTAAATGTTTCTTGATTCCTTTCTACATGTTTTCTGTGAAAACAAACAAAAGATTGATTTGTACAAACTAATAGAATTAGGTTTGGTTTATGGGTGAATCATATGAAGACAAAGCTCATCAGGCCCATTAGGCCCAAAACCGAATTGAACCGAACCGATTAAAATCAGTTCAGTTCAGTTCGGTTACCATTTATTAATCGGTTTAAACCAGTTTCATTTTGTGTGAACCGAACCGTGCCCACCCCTACTCATAAGCACCCAAAACCGCATTAAAATAACCATACCCCAAAAAGACTGCCAAAGCAGCCTACGAACCATTGCAGAAGTGCTCGCATAAACAAAAGTGTACCAGTCACGAAGTTAATTTCTTAAAATATCAATTTTAAGATCTACTCATGGCTTAAGTGACCAGTGTAACATATTCAAAAAAAATTCAATATTAATCAAAATATCAATATTGACATTGTTATATAGATTTTTTGATAGCATGATATGTCAGTAAAGATAACGGATAATCTGGAATATATGGCATGCCACGTCATTAGAGAAGAAAAATAATTGCTAGTGAGTTGCGAGCGATCTGGTAAAATCAACCAGTCAATATTCGATCAAGTCATAGTTAATGTTACTAGACGGCGCGGTCAGACTGAACTGATCGGCCAAGATAGGTCTAAATCTGATTGGGTAGCAAAATCGATCGGGAAAGAGGACCTGGTCGGTTGGATAACAGTTGGCCAAGAGATGCTCAGTCAAGATAGTAACACAAGTTCAACTACGACTCAATTACAAAGAGGAAGAATCTTTTTCAAACAAAGTATCTAGGACCACATTTCAATAAGGAAATATTATTAATTTCTCCTACATATCAAAGAGTCCAGATCAAGCAATAACTTTGCTTTTCTAGAAGATTGCACATCAATCAGGAAATAAGTCCTAAACGGACTACTTGACTAGAATCCCGTGAAGATTCTAATTCAATGCACAAGACCTTTGAAAAACAAAATGAGTTAAATACGACTTCAGCAAGTAACAAGTTATAATTAAACACCACCACTTTTCCTTACTTGTACAACATGGGTTAAGGTTCTACGCATATATAAATAGATCCATAATCTCAATGTTTAAAAAGGGATATCTAACGATCTAGGAATAGATCTATCTATCAATCTATATGTAAAAAGCATAACAACAGCCAGAGACAAGGAGAGATTGAGTGTGTAATCATTCTATTCATAGTGGATTTTTTCTCGCCGTCACTAGCAACCATGGATGTTTTCCCACCTTGGAGGTTTACCACATAAAAAATGTGTTATGTTTGAATTATTCTTTATTTCCTACTTTTCTTACATTATTCTTCTTAAATACGAACAAATCGTATCGCATCCATGTGGAGAAAGGGGCTTTGATTATTCAACCCTAGACTGGTTAAAGCTTCGATCTGTCTACGTGTTAATGTTTGACGGTTGATTTTCAACCATCCAAAAGTCACCGTCAACAAACATCCACTCATAGCTCCCGGTGTGACAATTTTAGTCTTCTTTGTATATCCAACAAATTCATCAAGGAAAGCTATATGAGGTCATTCTCCTTAAGGTCAAGGTCATTCTCTCGTTTCTCGTTAGGACATCTTTTTGTAACTTTACATAACTAGCTATTGATGTAATAAAGTTAAATAAGATATTTTATGTAGCTTTGTTACATTACAAATTGATGGTTGTCCTAACCTGACTGGAAAATTATTAAGGCCATCTCCAATAGAGAGTGAAAGTTATAGTTATATTTAAGTCTCAAATAATGATGAGAGTGATGTTTATATGTACTTTTACTCTAGTTGTGCTGAGATTGATATCTGAGAGTGATTGTTTTTGTAACAGATTTAATTATGCATAATTTATAATAAGTGGTCAATAAATTGTAATTTATAAAATTTAATGTTGATAAAAATAATACCATTGTAAATTTCTCAATGAGATCTTTAAAATGGTACTAATATTTAATATTTTTAAATTATTACCAAATTTAATAATATTGAAAATTTTAATTTTTAAATAAGGAAACATCGTAAAATTTAAATTTCATAGATTAGAATACACTTAACATAAACACACATATAAAGAAAAATTATATGCATAATCGAAAGTACAAACATAAATGTAATTCACAAATAAATTTTTCCATAATTTTTTATAATTTTTTTTGATATTTGTTGATTTTCTAGTATTTTTTGGATAAAAATAAATTTATTTCAAATTTTAATGTCTGAAAAATTATAGACCGTCCATCTCCCATGGTCAGGAAATCTGATCTGTCCATCTCTAACGGTCAACAAATACAACCGGGTCTTCACATTCATCTCTTTTAATTATGGTTTGGGTCCCATAAAAATAAAAAATATCACTATTTTATGGATGTGGATATTGACACTCATAAAACTTATTAGTACACTCATTTTTATAAGTACACCTATGTCTAAAATTTTAAAAATAAATATTAGTATAAACACTCATCTTAATGCCAATAGTACCCTTATTGAAATAAATATATTCATTTTAATACATATTATTTATATACACTATTAAATTATTAATGAAAATACTGCAAAGCGTGTGTCTAAACAACTTAGGAGGGGGTGAATGAGTTGTTAATCGATTATTACCAACTTTTTCTATTAATCAATATTAATAAGCAAAACTCAATTCAAACAATAATAAAAATCAAGTAAAATGCGGAAATTAAAGAACACTTGATTTTTACGTGGAAACCCTTCAACTAGGGAAAAACCACAGGCTATCCTTCTAGCCACACACGATCACATAAATCCAATATATGAATAAAATGTTACACCCTCAAGTGATACTCGGACTCTCACTCTCGACAACCTCAGGCTATGGACACTACCACTCGCCACTGTTGGTTTAATCCCTAGTCATATCCCCTGATCCACTACTCTTGGCGTGAAGCACCTCCTACTCTACCCCACGGGCCTTTTACAGTGGCACTTGACCAATGCTTGCCAACCACACCTTGGTTGCAAGACTTGACTTGCTTGTACAACTTCACCTAGAAGCCACAAGACTTTGACTCATGAAGAGTATAAAGGTATAAGTGAACAATCAATGAATGCTCAATACAAAATATGTTAGACCAAACATACAAATGCTTAACTAGATGTTATAATGCAATATTAACAACCTAGTTATCAAACGATTCCTACATGCCCATAATTAAGGACTCAATTTGATGCAAAAGGATTCTAACAACCTAATTGTCAAATAAAGTCCAACCAACACAAGTTGTCACAATATATAACAAGGGCAATAAATATGCAATCAAGAAATGCAATTAATGAGGCATAAACAACAGTGTCTAAATACAAAGTATAAAGACTTAGCTAGAGGGCAATAATGTCCTAAATACTAGCTATTACAAACAAACCCAATCAAATATTCAGAACATTAACTAGTTGATTAAAACACAATTTCTCATCCTAGTTATCAATAAATCACACATGAATATTTATGACCTAGCTTTTACACAAAAATAATCTAATCAATTTAGCTATCACAAAACAAACCCAATCATGTTATCAATCAACACAATAATGCATTCAAAAATGATTTCTAGAAATCCTATGCATTACAAGCGAAATCTTGGACTTAAAGAAAAATAAATAAAGATGAGATATTTGTTCTTATTTACCAAGTCAAGATTGATGAAGACCCATGTGTTATTGATGCAATAAATGTCATGGATGCATGGGTTTTTGGGTTTGGAGAGTCAAAGAAAAAAGTTTGAAGCTTTCTCTCTCTAGAACAATGAAACTTCTCTCTTCAGGGTTTAATTTTCGTGACTTGGATGAAGAAGATGAGAAAGAGGTGTATTTATAGGTGCCCAAGTAAAACTACGTCGTTTTGAACAGAAAACTGATTTCTGGTGTCAAAAGGCGAATTCCAAGGCTACTTGCACATGTAGCCTTGCGAGTCGCTTTATGTTCTGGAGAAAAATTGATATCTAAGGCGTCTTGCACAAAGTCGCTTTGGAAGTCGCTTTACTCACTGGACAGCATAACAGCTCCAGTTTCGAGCGACCCAAAACAAAACCAAACGCTATCGAAACCTTTCGAATAATATACCCTTGGAAAGGTATAAAGTCTACTTTATACTCCTTTTAACAGAATGAGGTTTTGATTTTTGTAGAAAGAGGTATCATCAAAAGAGTAACCAAAGGTCAGATTCGGACAAAAACAAAGTTGCCCTGTTTTAGTGGTCACTTTGGAGATTTCAAAACCAATCCAAACTGTCATGAAATATTACGAATAATATACCGTTGGAAATGTATGGGTGTGTAGTTTATCCAGAAATTTTCAAAACTCATTTTGGATCTTTGTATAAAACGTTATGGTCACAAGACCATACAAAGGTCAGTTTTGAAAAACATTTAAAACATTGAAAACCACTTTTTTGAAACTAGACACTTTACTTCAAACAACCAAACCAAAACTAACACTTAACCAAGAGAAGAATAAAACCTTCTCAAATGGTCAACCATCGCGCTAAGACATACACACCATCGTGCAAGCATAGACATTTCCGATCACACAAATGGAAACGAATTACACCACACAAAGCCACATTTAGATCTAACAATGAGGTGCAAGTGTGAAATGTGTAATGGATGCACACATATAAACAATTAGAACACAAATGCAAAATGAACAAAGCATGCATGAAGTGTGTGTGTGTGCATCTAAGCTCTTTAAGAAACAAAGTCAAGTGATTAACCTTTCACTCTTGCTCTTGATCTTGAAGTCACGGAGATGCTTGGAAGCTTGCCAACGAAGACCTAAGCTATCCATTACAAGATCATCCCCAACGTGGTGTGGTTTGTCATGAAATAAACCAATAATAAAATAGAGGTTCTTACAATTATCACACCTAATTTATAAAAAAAATCATATTATTCTTGGAATCAAATCCTCTTTTAATGATGGTCCAATTTACTTTTGAAAATATCTCGATTGTATGAGCTTTATAAAATGGAATATGTGGAACCGTATATGGGGAAAAATGATTTTTAATATGAAATTTTCTAATTTATACAACTATCTTAAAAAAAAAAAAACTTATTGATATCTACAACTATCTTAAAAATAAATTTGTTGATATCTGCAGCTATCGTTAAAAAAATATTTTGTTTATTGATAGAGTTCATAACTATACATAAATGAAGGATAAAAACAATATGATCTGTGACGATGAGAAAGTTTGATATTTGAAATAAATTAATGAGTGTATATAATATTTGATTTATTTTTAATTAAAGTAATTTATCATTATTGGTAAATTTTTATTGAGATATTTTTATAATTAATTTTTTTAATAAAATATGGGTGTACTAGTAAGTTTTATGAGTATCAATATCGGCACTCCTATTTTATTCACCCAACACATAGTCCCACCACCTTACACATGAGTCCCACCATATAACTCTCACTCTCACCTTTACTAAATATAACTCGATCAAATAACTCTCAACCTATTTTAACTCTCACTTTAACTCTATTGGGGATGGTTTTGAAACTAAAAATGAGCATATAATTCTCTATTGGAGATGACCTAACCTAACTTATATCTCAATATGTGAAAAATTAGACAAAAGATCAATTATAGGGTAGCAAGTAAGAAGTTTCTGGTTTTAATCAACATCCTTACTGTCTCTTAAGAAACTCCAGCAAACGGAACAGTAGATCTATTAATAAGAACCCTTTCCTCATCTAAATTTTATCTTAATTTGAAAGTTAGTGATTGAATGTCGATAAAACCACGAACATAAAGGAAATAAATTTATTATCAACGCTTATATGTTGCGAATTCTTTGAAGGATTAGGTAAAGTTTAGATAGAGAAATGACCTTACCTTATGTTTTAAGGACAATCATGGCAGCTAACAACATTGAAATACAAAAATATAGTTTCTGCAAACTGAAACTGGTAACCATTTTATATATGATCACGTATATTCCAGGCCAAGTGTTCCGAAATGTTTTAAACAATTCGACTATCAAGAGATTATCTCAGTTTTAGAAGAAGATACATTTTGAAAGAACCTCTATTATCTGCAAAGCGTTGTTTTATTTTTTCTTCTAGACAGAGGACTGAAGTCCAATGATACCTGCCAAAATCAATCAATGAAAGAATTAAGATATGGCAGGCATCTGCATATATCCACTACTGGTAACCAGAAACAGATACACATAATAATAACAAGACTCCCTTATCTTTAATGGCCTCCGGTCATGCTTGCTACAAGATCAATGGATTGCCAGTAAAATTGAAGTGTGAAAATGTTTAAAGTTATTACCACAACCGATTCTACCTCCTGCGTTCCCAGTTGTCTTGCTAAGTTCATGTCCACCTGTGGATTGGTCCTTGTAATTAGCTAAAACATGATATTAAGAAAGTTGAAACAGATTATGACAAGAAAAGAAATTGTGAATCACATAGGCAATGAAAATAGCAAACGAGTTATGACCAGATCAAGGGAGGTTATGACCAGATCCCGGAAGCAGAACAAGAGCGAAAAGCATAAGGTATAAAGATTAGATTTAGGGGATGCAAGGGATCTCAAACAACATGTAAGAGAGCTTCTGCAAGTGTGCTTCGTTTGTATGCATTCATGGTCCAATTTACGGGTAGAGACCAGAGAAGACAAAAGTTTAGTTGTGAATTCAAGGAGAAACTTAACCATATAACACAACTTAAATATACATTTCCACCATATGCAGATCAGCAATTTCCCCTAGAATAATTCTAGCACTTTCTTCTCTCTCTTTTTGCTATTAAATCTTTAAATAATAGTTCACATTATGCAAATTGAAGTTCTATCCATCTCATCCTATATTCTTACCAAGGCCTTCAGGCATAGAGAGGTACACCCATGTGATCCCGGAATCAAGAATAGATCAAATGAACCAAGTTCTCCAATTTAAACCTATAAAACGATGCATAAAAAAATAGTACTGGAAAAAAAACATGAAAACACATGGTGCAGCAGTTCAACAATCACCAATCTTCTTTAATTAAGATCGTTGGAAGCAAAGATTCTGTGCTAGAAACTACTCAACCAACTAAATTGAAGCATTTTGCAATCCTCTTAACTGGAAAATGACCTTCTCATTGGAATTAAACCGAGAACAATTTTTCAGAGCATCTGATAGCATTTTCAAAACTTTATTCTCTACATACAAATTTTACTAAACTAATGAGCCTCCATACGAGTTCCAAAACAAAACAAATTCAGAATTTTCTTGATTGGAGCTAAAAAGCTTTGTTCTAACCTTTACAATTTGTCAACGAATATCTAGCCTCAAATGTCATTCGATTATATTTGGAAGCTCTTGGCCCACCAATTTAATATGTATCTAAACTTTTTCTACCACTCAACACAGAAGACAACCTTCATAAAAACTGAACCCAAGAGTGATCAGAAGACAATCAAACCTTAACCCCAAGAGTATCACTCAAGACAATCAAACCTTAGAAGAAGAAATCATAACAGAACCCTCTCTTTTGCACTGTTATATGGTCAAAATCATATGTGAGCTCCTTTGTCTGATGGGTGATTTAAACAGGTGATTTACCTGTCTTGAACATGAATTGTATTCATGTACTGCTATTTAACCTAGCCATTCTTGCATAACTCTCACAGGTATGTCTAACCAGAAATTTTCTACCTGATTCTTCCTCTCTATTATCTACAAGTCTTATATACTTATATAAACACAAACGTAATACGCCAAAGACTTTCTGATGTAGGACCAGAAGGGAAACAGAGAAAGGAGATTGGAAAACAACTATTCTTTCAGCGAGACAAACCTGGATGCCGCTTGAATGGAAGCAAGTTATGTGTGAATTAACACATGTTACAAAACCAATGGGAGGCATAATATTATTCATCATGTACCCCCTAAATTCAACCTCATAGAAGATTGTTTCACGCACAAATGTACTATATGAATGTATGTGTGAGATCTGACTGTATACTTGCAAACAATTTAGAACCTAGGTACCGATTAAGTCTGACTCAACCTTGAGAGTCAGTTTGTGAACATCAAACAAATGCAAATAAAAATCCAAAACTTCCTGTCCTCCATCCTCAAAACGCCATGCTAGAGAAGAAAATGAAAAAACTACTTCATTTAGAGGGTTGAACTTTGATGCCACAATGTAATAGAAGATATGACTCCATCAAAAGTACAATGAGCACAGACAAAATGTCATTCTGCCAGTTGGTCATAAATTAACTGACAAGTGTGAGATATTTTAATCATGGCATGGGCATGCAAGAGGCTTTCTAACAATATGTACACCTTGGGCATGCTTGTTTATGTTTGTATGCATGTATGATCTAAATAATTGACACAGAAATTTCAAAATTTAGAAGCAAGTAACAAATTACTATGTCCTTCCTTTACGAGCGGAAACAACATAACAAATTTGATTACAAGTCCTAATCTTTTACAGAGTAAGAATAAAATGGCACCATAAAATTGCACTCTCTTAATTATGCATATTCTTCAAGGCATATTATTCTCCACAAAAAACTGAACATAATGGAAACAAACTATCTACAACTTCACCAAGAAGAGATATATATATATATAAATCCTTACAATATGTAAGAGAAAGTAATCAACAATGGAGAAAAAAAAAAAAAAAGCTTACCTTTTCCAAGGTCATCAGGATCAGCATGAACAACAACAGCCCTCCCCAATATGGAGTGTTGCCCACTCAAAGGAATCTACAAAATGGAACATTGAGAGGGAAGATAAAGGTATGTAAACTACAATTCAAGAAACAAAATTTTCCAAGAATCCAAAGGATCACACAGCAGCTCCTGTATGCAAAATATATTCGAAATACTACCAAACCCTTCGCAGAACATTTACGCAGAGGAAACCACACAACACACATGAAGTTTATCATTAACATTTGAAGTAAATTACATAAAACAATTTTGAGTTAATAAACCAAAAATCACAAAATGAAATCCTATCCAACACTAGAAAGCCAACAAAAATATTTGTTATGAATTTAATTACCTGTCTGTCAGAAATTGAAACCACGGCAACTCCTGAAATATATAAATTAAGCTAATACAATAAGAGACAATGATAAATAAAACTCATTTTCTCCCCTCTAAATCATCAATCAATTGACATTTACAAAAACAAAAAGCTTGATATACCGTCTGGGCCTGCGATAATGTTACCCAAATCGCCAGCATGACGCTCTTTATCACTGGGAGCCCCATGATTGTTCTTCAGTGGATTGAAATGAGGTCCTAAAGATGAATTAAAATAACAAATACCAATCACCAGTCAACTCAAAGAAGAACAAAACCCCACTAAACAATTATCAAATTGAAGCTCAAAATTGAGGTTCCAACAGCAAATAGCCACTAAAACAAAAAACCCCACTTAAAGCACAGAGTCAGGTGTTAAGAGAGAGGAGTACCAGTAGAGATGCAGCCATTGGTGGTGTCACCAAGGGCGTGAATATGGAAGCCATGAAGACCTGGTTTCAACCCTGAAATGCTCCCTTTGACATGTGTGATTCCTGCACATATAATATAATTAATTACAAGTAAATGAGTGAAGAGTGTGCAAAAAATCAATAAACAATGTGTTACTGTTATATATTATATAAAAAGTGACAGAGAGAGACCGTTGGGGCCTTGGAGGAAGTGAAGAGAGCCTCTAACGTTGTTGTCTCCGGAGGAGATGAGCGCCACTGCTTTCACTGTGGCCTTTCCACCACCAATACCTGTCTCCATTCTTCTTCTTGTTTGTTTTGTCTCGACTCTCAAATATGATATCTATTGAGAAAAGAATAAGAGATCCTTTTATTTTGTTTGATATAGAAATGACATTTACACCCTTAGCATAGTTGAAATTTACATAAAGTATATGAATAGAAATGAATTGAATTGGGACGAAAAAGTAATTTGCAAGGATTGCATATGATACAGAGTGGTGACTTGTATAACTAGGGGTGGGCACTAAGTTCAGAACCGAACCGAACCGAATCGAACCGAACCAAAACAAAGGTGTTCGGTTCGGTTCATAAAATGAATTCGGTTTAAACAGGTTTAAAAAGTTGAAAACCGAAAAGTTTTCGGTTCAAACCGGTTTGGTTTTCCAAAAACCGGTTTGAACCGATTAAACCCCTATATAAATAAAAAAAAAAAACCCTAACCTACTTCTTTTCTTTCATTAAATATTATTAGTTATTAGTTATGTTTGAGTTGGGTTTTTTTGGGCTTGAACTATTAAAATTTATGAAATTTTGGCCCAAAATTAGAATCCAACAACCCATCAAATTTAAAAATATATTAAAATGACTCATTAAACCCATCAAACCCATAATGCCCATTAGTCTCAAAACCAAAATGAACCGAACCGAACCGAACTGAACCGAACTATTAAAATCAGTTCGGTTACCATTTCTTATTCGGTTTAAATCGGTTCAATTTTAGATAAACCGAAATATTTTCGGTTCAGTTCGGTTTTGTCCAAAACTGAATCGAACCGAACCGTGCCCACCCCTATGTATAACCTATGAATTTGTGCTTTGTTGTTGAGTTTTCTGCTAATGGTAGTCAGAGCCGGTTCTGACTTCTCAAAGGCTCTGGGCAAAACCTAAAAAGTAGGTCCCTTATGAGTGACCGAGCATACACGGTACACAGCACATGACTAAAAAGAAAATTCGAAATCAATTCAAAGAAGAAAAAAAAACTTTAAATCGATTAAAAAAAAACTTTAATTACCTGGATGGGGATATTGATCCAAAATAATTTAGACCATGTGTTTATTATTATTATTTTTAAAGTTTGGGCTTTTTAAAAGATTATTTAGATTCCTTTTACCTAAATAAAAATCATTCAATTCAATAATAATAAAAAAAAACAAAACAAAAAATGGGTCCTTTTTGGATAATTTTTCTTGGGCCTGGGCGGGCGCGCCCCCTTGGGGTCGGCTCTGATGGTAGTCACTGTAAAATGACAAGCAAAAGAAACCACATATTGAAATTGTGCTTTGTTGTTGAGTTTTGAATATTTTTTTAAGTTAATATATATATCATTTATTGGGCATATTTTTATTTGAGAGTTTGAAAGAAAAAAATTGTGATGGGTTGTGATAACTTGATGTTAATATTTAGGAATTAAATTATGAACACAGTTCCTACATGTTGAAATCTGAACTGCTTATATATAGTAGAGAATAATATCCCACTTGAGTAGTGCAACAAATTAAGTTTATGCCACAACTCTCATATCATATTCATAGGCATCATTCAGGTGGCATTGATATTATGCATGTTTATGATAGGTTACATGATCATGTAATTGAGATTTCCATTGTATTTCATTCTTGGAGCTGTTATTTTGTTTCTTGCTTTTAATTCTACAAATTTCCATTACTTTTCTCTCATATTCATATTATATATGTAGATGTAGTTTCTCTACAACTGGATACATATTTTTTTAATTTACAAAACCTTTTAACGGTCAACTTAAACTAATTAACATTTTAATTTTTAATTACGTTACAAAGCAAATGTTGGCACCTTACATTGAAAAATTATATTTTCCCTAGATTTCTTAAAATTATTGCTTGTTTCTCATGTTAAGATTTTACATTTTCTGTAAAATTGCTAATTGCACCATTATTTTTGGATTTTTTCCTACTATATATCCATAGGTTGTACCATTAAAAAGCTTGCTTGATGAATATGTGTATCTTTTGTAGCTGTCTTGGTCTCTATAGCTTAACTTTGGATGGTACTAAATTATTATATTGTTGATTGCTCACTAAATTATACTTTTCTTTTCTAAAAAAAACAAAATTATAAATTTTAGTTTTTGAGTTGTACTTCAAAATTGTGTATATTTTAATTTCTTCTTCTATATTTTATAAATTAAATTCAGTAAGAATCGATTTTCATTCAAATGGTGTAATATCAAATAAGAGAATCTTGGAGAGAAAACAAAGATTTGTTTCTTTTCTTCATATCATATCAATGTATTAAGCAAAATATAGTAGCAAGAAGCTAATGCAATTGAAGTGGTGGCCTATGTGAATGAGCTTCTTTATTTTATGTGTTAGGTTTTGTGACATGGAAACACCACATGTATTTTATAGATAGGTAATTCATATTGTTTTGGAAATAATAAAAAATAAAAATAAAAAGTGAAACTTAAAAGCTTGAATTGCTAACTCATACATATCATATATATATATTTATTAATTTCTGGTAGTTTCTCATAGCTAATTATCAAAGGATTAATATTTTAAGATTTTTCCTCATAAACTTGACGGTGGTCACCTTCAAGTTCAATTTAATGGTATGAGATGAAAACTTTCTATGTCAACTGCTGATGCAGGGCAAAGGTGTAAGATAAACTAATGATATAAAGAATATGCGATTTGATTAACAGTTCAATAAATAGGTTCTGATTATCATACATTTGCAGAAACAAGAAATAAGCTAAACAATGGTAGTATCATTTCACTCACATATGCCGTGGATCCTAACAAAAAATACATCAATTGCGTGCAGTTCTATATGCATCATAAAATTTAGCAGAGACAAAAGTTAATATCAATGTTTGGATATAGATAACAGATAGATAGAGAGAAAACTAGATATTTTATTTGAATGCCATCCAATGGTGTTGAGTTAAAAAGGTCTCAACATGAATACCGATATATTTGCCTAATGATACTTGTCATCTGTATATGGGTATGTCAATAGGTTACATGCCTTATCAGCATATCTCATCGCAAGAGAGAAATTTGTTCCAATTTCTACAGAATTGAGTGCCTTAGAATAGTACTTATATAAAGTGGTGTTAAATTAAACACATCTCAACAATGATAATTTACACATTTTTCTTTGTATTGTAAATGTTCATATATGCTGTCTAAACTCATGTAACTATAGCTTAAAATCTTTATTTTATTTTTTGTAAAGGCTTGAAATCTTTATTAAATTGGAGACAATTTTACTATTTTATTTTTAAGCTAAGTGTAAATTTGCAATTCGACCACCCCTCTAAAATGGCAATTTTATTCCTCTAAATTTCATCATTTTTTTTCCTAAATCCAACATAATGTATTCCTAAATTTGAAAACCCACATAACCGAAAGATCAATTTGGACCTATCCTTTTTCTAAACCATACCAAACCATATTTAGATTGGTCCGATTTGGTCTATTTTGATTTGGGCTTTTGTAATTATGATTATCCAATTAAAATTTATATAAATATATTTGGTTCAATTTAAAGAAAAATATAAGATATGAGAAGTCAAACACAATTTTGTACTATATTACAGCTTTACGGAAAAGTATTAGGTGCGAGTGTGTGACATATAATAAAATAAAATATGTTTTAAAAGTGTTTAGTTTACGGCTTGGTTTGGTTTTTTTTTTTTTTTTTTCCAATAGCATGTAAATGAAGATTATATGTTTTAAGAATTCAATATTTGATATTTCATTACATTACTAGATACCATGTAATAGAAATATCACAGAGAAGCTTTGCAACATTTCCGAAAACATCAGTTTGATTCACATGGTTTTATTTTTTATTTTTTATTTTTTTTATTTCAATAATTTTTAAAGAAAATATATTTTTGTTGATTAATTACTTTATCAGATTTTTTATGTTATTTAATTTTTTTTGTTATACAAATATTTGTATATTTTTTTAATCTTACAAGATCAAAGATGAAAATACCTTTTGACCGTAAGGATTGACTAACTGAAATGTGGTTTAAGGGACATATTGGTTCAATTTTGAAAACTCAGACCAATTTGATTACTTGTGTAAAAGTTAACTTACTAATTGAATTATTGAAATGAAGAAAAAAAATTCCAAAACTTATTTGGTAATTGCCAAAGTTTCAATGAAGTGTTTTTTTTAATAAAAAAAAACAATAATAAACAAATTATAAAGAATCTCCGCTGCTTTTTAAATCAAATATATCCTTTAAAATTTCCTGCTCCTTAATCTTTTAACTTTTATGGAGCGTTTACTAATCAGGAATTCTACTTGGGAAAGGGAGGGAATTAAGTTCTTGATTTTTAAATTCATGTGTTTACTAAATTTGTAGGGAATTAAGTTCCATGTACCCTACACACATATATTGAAAGGGGAATTCATACATTTTCACAAAAATATCCCCCATTTAAAAAAAAAAACTATACATATAAAACTAAAAATGAATCACAAACTATATATAAAAAAAGTGATCAGAATATTAAAAAAAAAAAGTGACCAGCTGCCCTTGATTTTATATATATATATATATATATATATAAATTTTCAAGTCAGTACGCACTGATATAACTTTATCAGTGCGTTGGATGTAGACCATTAGATTTATATATTTTGACTCAAAGTATATGCACTTGTAAAAACTTCTCCATAATCAGTGGTTCACATGCAACGCACTGAAGAGAAAATGACTATATATATATATATATATATATATATATATATATATATATATATATGAGTAATGTTAGGCTTCCTATTTTTTTTTCTTCCAAATTCCTTCCCAAATTGTGTTGGCACGTGACTTGTCGATATCACATCACTCATCACATAATCTTATGATTTATAAGATATTGACACGTCAAATTTGGGAAGTTTAGCATTACTATATGTATGTGTGAACTGTCAATTATAAAAAAATTTGTGAACAACCAAAAAAATCAGTTTCTTTTGCTTTGAATTTCTTTTTTTTTTTCTAAAAAAAACTTATTTATTTATTTATTAGCTACACTCGTACATCTTTCATATGTATAAATACGGCTATTTTTTATACATAAGATATTTTTGTAATCAACTTTGTAATTTGATTCTATTTCAAATTCTTAAAAGTTAGTAAACACATTAATGGAATTTAGTAACTTAATTTTGATTCTCTTTCATTCCCTTTTTAATGAAACTTGATTTCGAATCCTTTCATTTCGATTAGTAAACACACCTTTAGTGAATTCGGGATTAGGGTTTTCTTGGATACATCCCTTTAAGGGTCATCTAATAAAGAATTCAAATCCTTCCTGTTTGGTTTTTTGGATTAATAAATTACGTTTATCCGGACAATAAAAAACAAGTAAAGGGAGGACAGAAGTAACTATATTTCTTCTATTGCATACCAAAAATAATTCCATAAAATTATAGGTCAATAATGTCAAATTCTACTACGTGACAAATAAAGAATATTAAAAATAGAAAAAACAAAGTAATATGAGATCAAAAATCTAAATTTATCATTTACTCTAACAGCTTCAAAGGTCTGACTTCTGAGACGATGATATATCTCTTCATTGTGCTGATTGTGGGGATCCAATTTTGAGCTCAAGCCAGTCCTTGCCAATTGATTTCGGGTTAAATTCTTCACCTGAGACTGACTGTGGACAAGGGATACCAGAAGAATGAGCGTAAGCGATGTATCTTGGCCTGTATACGAAAGCTGGAATCACTTGAACAACGGAAAGCTCTGGGGGCACAAAACATGACACATTGAGTACAAGTTATAATAATGGTAATTACAACAACATATATATCAAATTCAACTCCCAACCATGACAATTTTAATGAAAGATTTTTATGAGGCATAGACATTGAATCAAAGATCACCAGGAACTGAATTATAATTATATATGAAGAAGCTGAAAAGGGTAACAAAATTAAAGAACATATATAAGAATAAGATAGATTACAGCAGATTGTTGATATTGCCTGTCGAAGAGGCTTGATCTGCGTTTCTTGTTACCGGGTGAAGCCAGTCTGAGAAAAAACTTCTGTGCATGACTAGCAACCTGGCTTGGGCTTCTCGTTTTCACAAAATTCTTAGAAATGCCTTTCCAATTCCCTTTGCCAAGCACATTCAAACCAGCTAAAAAGTCTCCGTGCTCCTTCTCAGTCCATGCCTGCCCTGAATACAACAACATTCAAACACAATTATCAATCAATAATCATTGCCTCTTTTACCCTATTGCAAGTACTACTTAAACCAGCCATTAACATAAATTTATATATACAAACTAATTAAGACTTTAACTAATCTGAACATCAACTTTAAATAGTAAAAAAATAAGCATCTTCATCACAAAAAGTTCTTGCAGTGAAATAAACAGAATCAAAACTGTTAAAATAAACAACAATTATATATATATATATATATATATATATATATATATATATACCCTTTCTTCCTTTACGGACAGCCTTGTCTCTCTTTTCACCAACATGAACGTCCGCAGACTGCAGATTTACCATGCTCATGGTACCCTTCCTGGATTTCTCTATGGTCACACCTAAAAGCTTCAAACTCTTCCGACCATTGCAGGTTCTAGAATTGTGTCCATAGCACCCGCAATGAGAACACTTTCTCGCTGCCCCCTTCACCATCTTTTCTTACAAGCCCTCCTCCAGAACACAAATCTATTCAATGAATTCTTCATTGTGTTGTGTTTATATAATAGAGACTATTTATTACTTTCCTTAAATTGTTGAGCGTAGCTTTGAGAAATCTTATATAGGAAAGATTTAATTACATGCCTTGTGAAATGTACAATTTCCGATTTGTTCTTCCTATAATGAGCAAGTACAGTCTGTACAGAGTTCAATTCAATCCATTTTGGAAGGGTCCAACCAAGCACGATAATTTTCTAAGATTTTCCTCGGATCACCTCCTTTTGTCCTCATATAAATTAATGATATTATTTAATTCTATCTTTTGATCAAGTAAAATATGAAAATTAATAAAAATAATTCAGACAATTGATTTGTTACATTAGATACGTCTTAATAGATTATGAAGATGAGATCAAGGTAAGAAGAGGATCCAGATCCTTTAGTCAAATACTATATTCTTTTTTTTTCGTATCTAATTTAATTTCACTATATAATCTAATTCTAATTAATAGCATAAACGTACAACTTATCTGCCTAGTGGGCATATCTAGGTGATGATCCGCTAGAGGCTTCATATATCAAGATTTGTTTTTTTTAAAAAACTTATTTATAACGAAATCCTAACCGTTGATAAATCCATCTTGATGTCCAAAGTGCACATAGAATCTAAACCAAGATAATTACTCAAATTTAATTTCGTATTTTGACATTATTATAAGTAGAAAAACTTCAATATATCTGAGGCATACATCAAACCCATTTTAGAGAAAATTCATGTCACATGACATGATTTGATTGAGTTGGATGTGTATTTCTCCTATATAGCACTGTATTTTACAAAAAAAATAGTTAGAACAATTTTTATATAGTAATATCTGTTATAGTCCCGTAGCGTAAATAATGAAGATATATTAAATTTAACTTTAATTAGTTTTCTTTCTTAAATTTTTTTTAAGATTTTATTTTCCAAAATCCAAAATCAGTTAGAATAATATAAACTCAATATCCCGAAAATCCATGAGAATTAGAAAAATTGTGAGTTTACCTTCTCTGTTTTTTTTAGTGTACTTATCGTTTTTAGTTTGCAAATATTGAAATTAGTAAACTAGACTTAATTTCGGAAATAATTCCTAAAAACTTCAAGTGAATATCATGAATATGATTTGAATAACTTTTTAGATTCAAACAAAGGAATCTAAATATATCATAGTACTTATATGAATGAAAATCTTTTCATGTTATCTGATAAACTTCCTTTATATGTTGAGAAGATGTGCGGTAGATCGGATCAATTGAATAGTCATTCTCTAAATTTTGATATGGTCAAAGAAATTACAGTCCGATCTAATCTAATACAATCTTAAAACAATCCGATCCGATTATATGTTTTCAGAATTCAATATTTGATATTTCATTACATTACTAGATACCATGTAATAGAAATATCACAGAGAAGCTTTGCAACATTTCCGAAAACATCAGTTTGATTCACATGGTTTTTTTTTATTATTATTATTATTTCAATAGTTTTTAAAGAAAATATTTTTTTGTTGATTAATTACTTTATCAGATTTTTTTAATGTTATTTAATTATTTTTGTTATACAAATATTTGTATATTTTTTTAATCTTACAATATCAAAGATGAAAATACCCATTGACTGTTAGGATTGACTAACTAAAATGTGGTTGAGGGACAAATTGGTTCAATTTTAAAAACTCAGAGACCAATTTGATCACTTATGTAAAAGTTACTTTACTAATTGAATTATTGAAATGAAGAAAAAAAATTCCAAAACTTTTTTGGTAATCGCCAACGTGTCAATGAAGCATTTTTTTAAACAATAATAAACAAATTATAAAGAATCTCCACTGTTTTTTAAATCAAATATATCCTTTAAAATTTCCTGCTCCTTAATCTTTTAACTGTTATGGAGCATTTAGTAATCAGGAATTTTACTTGGAAAAGGGAATTAAGTTCTTGATTTTTAAATTCATGTGTTTACTAAGTTTGTGGGGAATTAGGTTCTATAGACCTCACACACATATCATAAATTAAGTTCCTGAATGAAAGGGAACTTGATCCCCCAACTCATCCAAAGATTAATAGGGATGGCAAAAAACCGGGTCCGGTAACCCGGATTTTATGAGACCGGGTATCCACCCGGGAAAAACCCAGATATTGCAATCCGGGTACCCGGCCTGGAAAGATCCGGCCGGGTATCCGGGTATCCAAACCCGGATTTTACCCGGGTTGTACCCGATTTTTTTTTTTTTTAATGAAACCAAAGCTTAATCAATTTTAGGAGGAAGAAGATTGGGATCAAAGGAAGAAGAAGAAGAGCAATTGCATGAAGGAATAAGACAACAAGAACTAATGTACAGCAGTAACACTCCTCCAACTCATTCTAATTCAAGAAGAAGAAAAGGCATTCCTCATAGGGCACCTTTTGGAACATAATAATAATTCAATTAATTATAAAACTTTATATTAAATTTATATAACTTGGTACATTATTACATGCATTATATATATAAAAAAAAGAATTATATATATAATACATCCAGCTAATTCTTGTGAAGCTTCCACATGGGGTGTCAATGTGCCCCACAAATTAAGGGCAGCTAATACAAGCTGAAAAATATGTTATAAGGGAAATTTTGAAAAGAAAACAAAACAGAGAGTACTTTTTACAAACAATTTAAAGGCAAGTTGAAAAAAAAAACCTGTTAAAAAAATCTGAAAGTTGTTCTTTCGTAATAATAAAAAATAATAATAATTTTTTTTCTTGACAGATTTAACAGATTTAAAAATATATATATTAAACCGGGTATCCGGTCGGGTAACCGGGTACCCGGAGATTCCTTACCTTGTCGGGGATAAAAAATATCCGGGTATTACCCGGTTATTCCGGCCTGGGTAAGCTGGGTACCCGGTCCGGCCGGGTAAAGTTGTCATTCATACCTAGGAATCAAGTTCCTTTTTCTGAGGGAAATTCATACATTTTTACAAAAATATCCTCATTTGAGAAGAACAAACAAACTATGCATATAAAACAAAAAATGAATCGCAAACTATAAAAAAAAAAGTGATCAGAATATTAAAAAAAAAAAAAAAAAGAGGTGACCAGCTGCCTTGATTATATATATATATATATATATATATATATATATATATGTGTGTGAACAATCAAAAAATCAGTTTATTTAGCCTTTGAATTTCCACTTTCTATAAAAAAAAACTATTTTATTTATTTATTAGCTACACTCAACATCTTTCATACGTATAAATACGGCTATTTTTTGTACATAATATGAATTTGATTCTATTTCAAATTCTTAAAAGTTAGTAAACACAGTAATGAAATTTAGTACTTAATTCCGATTCATTTCCATTCCTTTTCCAATGAAACTTGATTTCGATTTCTTTCATTCCTGATTAGTAAACACATTCTTAATGAGTTCGTGATTAGGGTTTTCTTGGATACATCCCTTTTAAGGATCATCTAAAGAAGAATTCAAATCCTTCCTGTTTGGTTTTTTGGATTAATAATTTACGTTTATCCGGACAAGAAAAAACAAATAAAGAGAGGACAGAAGTAACTATATTTCTTCTATTGCATACCAAAAATAATTCCATAAAATTATAGGTCAATAATGTCAAATTCTACTACGTGACAAATAAAGAATATTAAAAATAGAAAAAACAAAGTAATATGAGATCAAAAATCTAAATTTATCATATTACTCTAACAGCTTCAAAGGTCTGACTTCTGAGACGATGATATATCTCTTCATTGTGCTGATTGTGGGGGTCCAATTTTGAGCTCAAGCCAGTCCTTGCCAATTGATTTCGGGTTAAATTCTCCACCTGAGACTGACTGTGGACAAGGGATACCAGAAGAATGAGCATAAGCGATGTATCTTGGCCGGTATCCGAAAGCTGGAATCACTTGAACATACGGAAAGCTCTGGGGGCACGAAACATGACACATTGAGTACAAGTTATAATAATGGTAATTACAACAACATATATATCAAATTCAACTCCCAACCATGACAATTTTAATGAAAGATTTTTATGAGGCATAGACATTGAATCAAAGATCACCAGGAACTGAATTATAATTATATATGAAGAAGCTGAAAAGGGTAACAAAATTAAAGAACATATATAAGAATAAGATAGATTACAGCAGATTGTTGATATTGCCTGTCGAAGAGGCTTGATCTGCGTTTCTTGTTACCGGGTGAAGCCAGTCTGAGAAAAAACTTCTGTGCATGACTAGCAACCTGGCTTGGGCTTCTCGTTTTCACAAAATTCTTAGAAATGCCTTTCCAATTCCCTTTGCCAAGCACATTCAAACCAGCTAAAAAGTCTCCGTGCTCCTTCTCAGTCCATGCCTGCCCTGAATACAACAACATTCAAACACAATTATCAATCAATAATCATTGCCTCTTTTACCCTATTGCAAGTACTACTTAAACCAGCCATTAACATAAATTTATATATACAAACTAATTAAGACTTTAACTAATCTGAACATCAACTTTAAATAGTAAAAAAATAAGCATCTTCATCACAAAAAGTTCTTGCAGTGAAATAAACAGAATCAAAACTGTCAAAATAAACAACAATTATATATATATATATATATATATATATATGTATATACCCTTTCTTCCTTTACGGACAGCCTTGTCTCTCTTTTCACCAACATGAACGTCCGCAGACTGCAGATTTACCATGCTCATGGTACCCTTCCTGGATTTCTCTATGGTCACACCTAAAAGCTTCAAACTCTTCCGACCATTGCAGGTTCTAGAATTGTGTCCATAGCACCCGCAATGAGAACACTTTCTCGCTGCCCCCTTCACCATCTTTTCTTACAAGCCCTCCTCCAGAACACAAATCTATTCAATGAATTCTTCATTGTGTTGTGTTTATATAATAGAGACTATTTATTACTTTCCTTAAATTGTTGAGCGTAGCTTTGAGAAATCTTATATAGGAAAGATTTAATTACATGCCTTGTGAAATGTACAATTTCCGATTTGTTCTTCCTATAATGAGCAAGTACAGTCTGTACAGAGTTCAATTCAATCCATTTTGGAAGGGTCCAACCAAGCACGATAATTTTCTAAGATTTTCCTCGGATCACCCCCTTTTGTCCTCATATAAATTAATGATATTATTTAATTCTATCTTTTGATCAAGTAAAATATGAAAATTAATAAAAATAATTCAGACAATTGATTTGTTACATTAGATACGTCTTAATAGATTATGAAGATGAGATCAAGGTAAGGAGAGGATCCAGATCCTTTAGTCAAATACTATATTCTTTTTTTTTCGTATCTAATTTAATTTCACTATATAATCTAATTCTAATTAATAGCATAAACGTACAACTTATCTGCCTAGTGGGCATATCTAGGTGATGATCCGCTGGAGGCTTCATATATTAAGATTTTTTTTAAAATTTATTTATAACGAAATCCTAACCTATGATGAATATATTTTGATGTCCAAAGTGCACATGGAATTCAAACCAAGATAATTACTCACATGACATGATTTGATTGAGTTGGATGTGTATTTCTCTTATATAGCACTGTATTTTACAAAAAATAGTTAAAAGAATTTTTATATAGTAATATCTGTAAATCTGTAATTAGTCCCGTAGAGTAAATAATGAAGATAGATTAAATTTAACTTTAATTAGTTTTCTTTTTAAAATTATTTTTAAAATCCAAAATCAGTTAGAATTATATAAACTCAATATCCCGAAAACCAAGAGAATTAGAAAAATTGTGAGTTTGCCTTTTCTGTGTTTTTTTAGTGTACTTATCCTTTTTAGTTTGCAATTATTCGAATCAGTAAACTAGACTTACTTTCGGAAATAATTCCTAAAAAATTCAAGTGAATATTATGAATATGAATTGAATAACTTTTTAGATTCAGAAAAAGGAATATAAATATACCATAGTACTTATATGAATGAAAATCTGTTCATGTTATCTTATAAACTTCCTTTATATGTTGAGGAGGTGTGCGGTTGATCGGATCAATTAGATAATCATGATCTAAAATTCGATCCGATTCGAAAAAATTATAGTCCGATCTAATCCAATCTTAAAACAGAATCCGATTCGATCCACCATATTTTTAACGGGAAAAATCGAGAGACAATTTCTGACACAAATTTTGAAATACGAAGACTCTTATTTATATTTTAGATTTTCTATTGATTCTTTCCTTTTTTATAAATTTATTTCCTTTATTGTTTTCTCTGCCATCCCTTTTACACAGAGTCCATTTATGCTCACCCCCGTAACTGTAACCGAGGGTGAGCATTAAAACCCCCTCTCCCAAACACCCAACTGAATGCCAAGTGTCCCTAAATAAATAAACCAAGGGTTAACAAATATTATTTTACCAATTTTACCCTTGTTTTTCATTTTTTATTTTTCTTAACTGCACCAAAGTCTAAGACTAAATAAAACACCAGAAATTGAAAAGAAAAAAAAATTCCCAGATCAACACCATCTGTCCAAGTCCCTAAATAAACACCAAAGCTGCAGCATCAACAACCAAACTCGTGTCATCTCTCACAACCAATTCTGCACTAAATCTGCCATTCATAGGATCCATAACTGCGTCAACATTAAGCTTAAAAGATCCCAGCTTTCCATCCCTGGATCACACCTGTATTAGCACCAATCTGCCTAGAAATACTACTACAAGTCTCCATGATCTACCCCCATATAAAATCTGGTTTTTATTAATTATTATGCTAAACAAACCAATCTGACACAATATGCAAATAACTCTCATCAGTCATCACCATCAAAACAAGAACCTCAGAAAATCAACATCACCATCCATCTCCGCCACTCAAAACCTAACCCACCTCCACCCACCACTCGAAAAATTTACAAATCCAGCGGCCACCACTCTATTCCCACACTATCATCTAAAAACAAAATTGAAAAACATCACCCACTATATATTAGTTCAAGTCACAACTTGCATAGTGAGAAGTATGCATAAATACCAGAAATCATCACCCACACCATCATCCGTTCATCACTATCAACACCCACATCATCATCTCCATAAATCATCAATCACACCATCACCACCAGAAATCAAACCCACTCGAACGCCCACACCCACAAGACCGCACCCACCCCACATCAACAACCCTGTCATAAATCAAATCCGCACCAGAAGCCACCCAAATCCAACCTCTGGCCGCCAAAGAGATCGAAGCCGCTGGAGAGCAGATTGTGACAGCCGAAGAAGAAGACGACGGTGGTGTAACGACAGAAGATCGCCGATGGAGGAGACCGCCGGAGAAGATCGCCGGAGAGACTGCTGGAGACAATGTGAAGAGAGAAGACGATGAGAAGAATACTTATTTCTGATTTTTGTTTATGTTTTAGATTTTTAAAATTTTAAATTTTTTTTTTAATGTTACTTTTTTAATCTTAATAATTGTTACAAAAATTTAATTAAATTTTTTTTATCAGATTTACCTAATTACCCTGATTTATTTAATGAAATTTATATCGGTGTGGATATTTGTTAACCATGTATTAACTCAAGGACACTTGACATTCAATTGGGTGGGGGTAATGCTCACCCTCAATTAAGGGAAGCGAGCATAAATAGACTCTCTTACACATCACGGTTTACCGTTTGTTTCTCTTTTCTCTGTTTTTTTCCTCTTCCTAAATTGGTTTCTCTTGTCCATTCTCTTCTCTTTTGTTTTTGTTTTCATCCTTAATCTGTTTCTCTTGTCTCCTGTATACGAATTCTCTTTTAGTATTTTTCTTTTCTTTTCTCCCTTCTCTTTTAATATTTTATTTTCAAAATTCATTAAAGAGAATCAACTTGTCATATTGGTAATATTTATTCATCATTACTACATCTTGTACATGGTTTGAAACTTAATACAAGTTATAAGATCAATGTAATGGAGTTAATTAGATTACTTGGACATCCGTTTTATTGTATCAGTTTAGGAGATGAACACAAAAATAATTTTTGTTTGATCAAATTTTGATTTTGATTTAATTTCTTAAAGCAAGTATACATTTAGGAAGAAAAGAAGAAAATATTAAAAAAAATGGAGAATAAGAAAAAATTTTGATTAAGAAAAGAAAGAAGGTAGGAGACATGAGATGAAAACACATTACACACAACTGACACAAGGTTGGAGTGAGAAAAAAAAGAGAGATAAAATAGGAGGGGTTAAGAGCAATAACTGATCAAGGAAGGAGTTTTTTTTCTTAATTACTGGCCATCCCATCTAAACTGACACCTTGACAGATGAAAGAATCAATAGTTGATAGAAAATCTATAAAATAAATATCAGACATGTGACAAGATGATATTGGCTTATTGGTTTGCCTCTAATACTTCACCATGACTTACTGAGGGTTTGGGTCTGTCCCCTTCCTAAATCCCTAATTATTATAATATTTTAATAAATAAATAAGAGATAGGTTTATCAATTTAAATCATTAATATTTTATTAATCTAAAGGCTACAAAATCATGTTAAAATTTGTATCAAAAATTATGTACCATGATCCTTCCCATATTTTTAATAATTAAAAAACAATTAGCACGGGTTCGAGTCTCTTAAAAAACAATTAACAGGGGTTTGAGTCCCATTATTTGCATTTTACAAGTATATGTGTGGAGTAAATATCCGGACCGTACATATATTGTTTGATATTGACATGTCCTGACAGTCTTATTATAACCATTCAAAAAAGAAAATTATAATCCCATCTCTGGCCATTAAACCACACACTGTGAAGAGACCTCTCCCCTAGCGTGAGAGTTGTATTCCGGGCTAATGACTTGTGGAGCCTAAATCCCAGATTCCCAGCATACCCCTTGATCCGCAATGATGTCAGCTTTAAAAAAAAATTAATCTCATTTTTGGTAATGAACTAGGTGACACGATTATGAAATATATATATATATATATATATAATATTGAAATATTACAATAATTAAACTCGAACCTACAACCCCATGATATAGATGTGATGGGAAAAACACTAAGCCAATGTTATTTTATCCGACATGATATTTTAAAATAAACTTTAAACTACAAATAAACTTTAATGAAAACAACCGATAAATATGCAAATTTAGATGCACCAAAATTTATTATTATTTATATATAAAAAAAAACAAGGGTTGCACAAAATTACAACATTCATATTAGTTTGAAATAACCATATTCTTACTTTAAAAAAAAACCATATATTCTGTGGAAGATAACTAGATAGGGATAAAAAAGAAAAGAAAATAAATTTTAAAAATTGATGGGTAGAGTTGGAGTTGAACGTGGGGGCAAAATATCAGAAAAAACATATCTTTTATTTTTATTTTTATTATTATTATTTAAAATAGTTTCTTAATCATCAAGTGAATTTTTGTATTTATCTTATGTATGAGACAAGTAATTTGTATACGGGCAACTTGCATAAACTTCTCATGAGTTTAACTAATATTACATTCAGATGTAACTTTTTCTAAAATTGCATATACTTCCCCTGCTTTTCATTGACTAATTGTTTGACTAGCCTTAAAATTTAAAATGACTAAATTACCCCTGAATTAATTATTTTATTATAATAATTATTATATTTAAGGATTTTATTATAATAAAATTAATTAACTAATCATTTTTTAATTTAAACGGTTATGGATTTTATTACAAATAGAACCTAATTAATTAACTAACCATTTTTTATTTGAAAAAAATATTTTTTTAAGAAAAATAAAAAAAAATTGATAAAAATGTTTTCTCCAAGTAGGGTCAACACTGAACAGACCATCTTGATTGGCGTTCGAGTCCGTCGCTCGCATTGGTTCGTGCGAAGCCCCTGGAAAGTAGGCTTTGCTCCGTCTGATGCTGGGTAACCAGACAAATTTGAAGCCGGTGTCGCATCCATTGTTAGGCTGTGCCAATTGACATGGATTGCAACTGAGTTTTTCTATTCTTGGTTCTTTGCCTTCATGGTGGCATTTTCCTTCCCGAGCTGCTTCTTCCTTTTAGCATTCTCGTTCATCTAAGATGTGAGAAAGGCCACCCGGGTCTCGAAATCCATGAGAGTGTTCGAGTCTACCATTCTTGCAATAAAAGGTTAAAAGAAGAAAACTAGATTCGAAGGGTATGTGATTATTAAGGCCATATGGTGGGCGCCAAATTGTAGAAGGTGAAATCGTCAATTGAATTTGTGTTGTTTGTGGGCACTAACAACTTGCAAACAAGATTAAATTAGGTAGAGTGATGGTCGAGTCAGGGACGATTCCTTGATAGACTCTCCAACACTTTGGTTAGTTCAGGTCGAGAGTAAAGTTTAAACAAAGATACTATTAAATAGTGAAATAAGGCATTGAACCGATGGTGTGGAAATTCGTGTGCGTGTCAGGTCGACTAAGCTAAGAGGACCGGGAGACTCTGAGCCTATTGAACCAGATCAAGGCTAGGACTTGAACTGGGTCTTAGTGATGGCAATTAGTACTAGCAATGTAAGTGATATAAAGAGATTGAGCTAGAGAGAGAATGAGAGGTAAAACGCACATCGTTTATGTAGAGAAAAGCCAAACCCTCTCTCCAGGGAGAAAATTTTGCATGCACTTGGTGCAATACACCTTAACCAATGGGTGCAATACACCTTAACCAATGGGTGCATGCCATGTGGCATGGAGAACTCATTTGATTGGTTTTCTTTATCACATGGCATGCGCCCATTGGACGGGTGCATTGCACTGAGTGCATATAAGATTTTCTCTTCTCTAGAGGAGAAAGACTTAGAAGAGAGGAGAAAATCTTAGATGCACCCGGTGCACCAATCACAGCTGCTGATTGGTGCACCGGACCACTGATAACGAGGCATGTGGAAATTATTATTTAAAAAATATTGAGAGGAAAGAGAAACTTTATTTAAATATTATATTTAATTTAAAAGTTACTACAACGGGTGCACCCAAGATTTTCTCGAGAGGAGATCATGCTCCAGGTATCTTGTTGGTTAGTTGCACCAACTCAGTTGTATTTTGTTTGGGTCAATCTGAGCTCCCGACTGACATGGTTCTTAGTGGTTGGGCCTTAATGGGTTCGTATCTCAAAGGGTCAACCCGACTCCAAGCCCAACTATCACGCCTGTATGGGCTTTCATGGGACAAACTTGTTAAAGTGTATCTAATGATAGACCAGCAGCCAGCATGACAATATTTGGGCCTAGTTTAGCATTGTTGTGCTATGAGAAAAATTGTTTTTGATTCTTCGTGAGAGAATTGCTTTTAGATTGAATCAGGTGAGTGTATAAACAGATTTTCAAAAGTGACGTGAAAATCAAAAACAATTTCAATATGTTTGATAAACTATAAGTGAAAAGTGACGTGACCGTATAAAATTACTAAGAAAAGAGACACAAATGAATATAGAAGATGTTTTGAAAATGAATGATTTGTTATAAACAATTCTACTTCATCTTAAAATAAAAATCTAGACAATGGTGGAGCAAACCCAGAAATCCAATCATCGTTAATCTGATTTTGTTTTCTTAAATCGGTAGACCAAAAAATTTCCATCTCTTCAATCAAATTGTACAAAGGAAAATTCGAACACTTATATCTGCATCAATCCAATTCCAAACACAATTATACTTCATCTTAAAAAAATATTCTGGAAAATGGTGGATCAAACCCAGAAATCCACTATTTTTTTAGATCTTTCTTGTAGAGTTTTAGTGAATATTTGGGGATCACAAGTACTCAAATCTTCGTGTTCTTCTTTCTTTTTCTTTGATACACCAAGAACAAGAAGGCAACAAGAATACGCAAGACAAAAGCAAAAAGCAAAAATAACAAAGCAAAAGGAAAGAGCAAAAATACAACAAAATAATTATTTTCAAGAGATTGGAACCCATATCTTTTTTTTAGTCATTACCATCGAAGGCAGAAAATAAACAAAGCAACAAAGTAAAAATTAAACAGAGGAACCACTACTGACTACCCAGGTATTTCGGCCCCAACCCAGATCTTCTTCTTCTTCTTTCTTCGAGGGCATGGTGTTCATACGCACAAGAAGTGTTCTCAATTTTGTAATTTTAATCATCCATGGTACCCGACAGCTGGAGCAGATCTTCAACTTTTCAGATTGAAGATTGAAGATCTTCAACTTTCCAAACCTTCTTCAACTTTCAAGATCTTCAACTTATTTTTTTCCAATTATTTGGTTGAGTATTTTACTTTTGTTTGATGAAGTGTTATTGAATGGATACATTGCATGTGGATTTTATGTTTTCTCTGTGAAATTTGTTCTTGAAAGAAAAAAAAATCTGGAATTTTTTATTATATGAAAATCTGTAAATTTTTGGTTCAAAAAAAAATTATGGAGAGCTGGTAGAGACGATGGTGTTGATGAGGTTGAAGGATGAAGGATGAAGATGAAAAAAATCTAGAATTGAAGGATGAAGGATGAAGAAGACGGTGGAGAGATGAGGTTGATGATGGTGGAGAGATAAGGTTGACTTGTCTTTGAAAACTTAACCAAGGGATAAAATAGAAAGTTTTGGTATTTCATTTCTGCTTCCCAGGAAGCTGGTTTCAAAAAGCATCGATTTGTAACTTCTCAATTTCTGCTGTGGGGGGAAGTCAAAAGAGACTAAAAACACTTTCCATAAAATTTTACCAAACATTCTAGACCAATTTCAGAAACACTTTTCGCTCCAAAAGTGTTGTGTTTCATCAACTATCAAGACAGCCTAGCTAGAAGCGTAAAAGAAAAAAAAAAACAGCCTAGCTAGCGAACCCATAAAGCATTAAAGCTTGGTTTTATCTACTCAGTGACTTTAATATTTTTGGAAATTTATGTAGTCAAGTTTTATTATATGCACGTAAACAACTCATTTGCATGTTCATATATATTTCCTAATAAAAAATAAATTATTGTGAGGAAATCATATGTTATATAGTATTGTGAATTTCTATCTAAATTAGATATTCATTTTTTTAATGTTATTGTACGATCTGGGTTTATATATATATATATATGATAAAAGTTGCATATAAACATACATTTAAGTTGAAATTAAGAATATGCTTGAATTTGTACATAGAATTTTTAATAATATACAAATTGATGAGAAAAACTTCAATAGGACTTCTACTACCGGCATGATCAGGATTCTATCATGTCATTTTTTCTCTTTAATTTTCTAGTGAATTTTGACATCCAGTAAATTGTAGATTTGATGGGCATGATTAATTCTCGTCTCTCTCACCCATTCAATAAAACTCACCCTTTTTGGATATATGAGATTTTTTTTTTCTCTCCTTCCACCTTGCTTGTCCGTTCGTTTTCAATACCCTCCCTCTCTCAATTTTTTCTACTCTCTAGAATGATGTGATTCACCATTTGTTGTTTTTTATCTACAAAATTTAGGTTTTTTACATCCGAATTTGTGCAATGCAATCCAAACAGTGATCAAATTATGATCACAAATCTGCAATCCAGGCCAAATAGGATCTGCAATGAAAAATTGAATGACAGACTCATTTTTCTTCTTATTTTCCAAGTTGTCGTTAAAACTCAAAACTAAGGAGCAAATTATTTTTCCTAGTTGATGATAATAGAAGCATAAGAAGAAAATTACACCAAAAATATGTACCGTATTGTAGAACATTGTAGAAGATTGTGGATTCATCACCACACTAATCAATTGCCTAGTGTCCTCATATGTGGCACAAAACAAATATAAGCTTTCTACAAGTGACTATTGGCAATGTGGTGTCACTTGCTAATCAATTTTTAAACCATATAAATAGTCTCTCATTTTGTTGTTTTGTGAGAGAGATTAGTTTTATGCATGTTGTAATATTGCTTTTATGCATATCGTGAATTGGAAACAATACAAAAGAGAAATAAAGTAAATTATAAAGTAATTTTCTCTCTCATCTTTGTCTCTACTTAGTATTTTTATTTACTATTTTATAACACGTTATCAGCACGATGCTGCTATTTCCAGAACCTGAAGTTATGAGTTTATTACCACTAGAACCTGAAGTTCTTAAATTTATTACCAGAACATGAAGTTTCTGAATTTATTAATACTAGAACCTGAAGCTTCCAGACTTTTATTTATTAAATACCAGGACCTGCATTTCTGAATTTACTTTCTCGCATTTTATTTACTTAACGCAATTTTTAATTTGGTCACACATCCAAAACCTGAAGTTCATGGATTTATTTATCATTACTGGAATATGAAATTTCAGGATTTATTCCTTTATATATCTAAAGATTTAAGTTCCTCGGATTTTTAACAGACCAGAAGTTCTGACTCTGATTGTGATTTTCAGATAACTAGAAGTTGTAATAAATGGCAAAGCTTGCAAGTTTAAAATTTACTGCACTAGAAGTGTCCGGGGAGAATTACATGTCCTGCGTTATTGATGCTAAGCTACTCCTAAAATCAGAGGGATTATACTATACTATTGAAGATGGGGTTGATGCAAGTGAGCAAGATAAATCTACTACTATGGTGATTATCCGTCGCCATTTGCATGAAGATCTAAAAGCCTAATACCTAACTGTCACAGAACCAGAAGTTCTATGGCAAGAGCTGAAAGACAGATTTGACAACCAACCCGATGTTGTATTACCAAATGCAAGGTACCAGTGGCAACATTTACGTTTTCAAGACTTTAAATCAGTCTCTGATTATAATTATGCTTTATTCAGAATCACTACACAGCTGAAATTGTGTGGTCAGGATGTAACAGAAAATGATATGCTAGAAAAAACATTTACAACCTTTCATACCTCTAACATGGTATTACAACAACAGTATCGAGAACGGCGATTCTCAAAATATTCAGAGCTAATCTCATGTCTCCTGGTTGCAGAGAACAATAACGAGCTTTTAATTAAAAATCATGAATCACGCCCGACGGGCTCTACAGCATTCCCAGAAGTGAATGCCAACACTATTGGAGGACATACTCGCGGTCGTGGTTACGGTCGCGGTTTCTACCGTGGTCGTGGTCCTAACCGTGGTCGTGGTCGGGGTCGTGAAAGATCATATGATTATTTTGTTCCGGGTAGATATAATCAAAACACTTCCCAGAAGCGGAATGTTTACAAAGCCAGACCAGATAAAGGGACGGGTATCCAAAAGGGACCTAAGAAGGATGATAGCATTTGTTTCAGATGTGGCTGTCATAACCATTGGTCACGTACATGCCGCACACCTAAATATCTGGTTGAGCTTTATTAGGTATCGATCAAAGAAAAGGGAAAAGAGAAGAACCCTGAAACAAACTTCTTGGAAGATTCAGATTTTATGGATATCACCTAGTTTAATGTTTCTGATTTACTAAATGATCCGACTGATAAAGTGACCACTTCAACTGGTGATGAAAATGTCCATACCAATTAAGTACTGCTTGTAATTTGTTTTGTTATCATGTGAAATGTTTGTGTAAATATTCCTTATGTATATATTCCTATTTCTTTTACCACTCTATCTGATATGTACTTCATTTATTTTTGTTGTTTTATTGTTGTGAATAGATATGTCTTTAAACGATAAGTTTGATGACATTGAAAAGCAAGATACATGAGATATATGTCTAGCCAATAGTGCGGAATCAGAAATACTTTCTGAATTTAACCCTACTGAAAGCAAATGTTAATACAATATCAGGTCCATCAGATCTGATAGAAGGCTCCGGTAGAGCCATGATATTGTTACCAAATAATACCTAAAATAGGTATCAATGATGCTTTATATTCAAGCAGATCCAGAAGAAATCTGCTCAATTTCAAAGATATACGGTGTAATGGATATCACCTAGAAACTATATATGATAAGAATATTGAGTATTTGTGCATTACTTCTCATGATTCAGGCCAGAAACTCATTATGGAAAAGCTGCGTGCTTTATCATTTGGATTATATTACACTCTTGTAAGAGGTGTAGAAATTTATGCAGTTATGAACTAGAAGTTCTCAGATCCAAAAATATTTATGCTTTGGCATGACCGTCTAGGTCACCCGGGATCTACAATGATGCGTAAAATCATTGAAAATTCTCATGGACATCCATTAAAGAACCAGAAGATTCTTTTATCCCATGAAAATTTATGTATTTGCATGTACACAAGGAAAATTAGTAATAAAACCATCCCATTCTAAGGTTGGGTTTGAATCCCCTACATTCCTACAAAGAATTCAAGGGGACATATGTGGACCTATTCATCCACCAAGTGGACCGTTCCGCTATTTTATGGTCCTAATTGATGCATCCATCAGATGGTCACACGTTTGTTTATTATCAACACGCAATGTTGCTTTTGCAAGGTTACTCGCATAGATTATCAGGCTTCGGGCACATCTTCCCGATCATCCGATTAAATCAATACGTCTTGATAATGCAGGTGAATTTACTTCCAAGACATTTGATGAATATTGCAGAGCAGTTGGGATTGATGTTGAACATCCAGTTCCATACGTTCATACTCAGAATGGATTAGCAGAGTCAATTATCAAGCATCTCCAGGTAATTGCAAGAACTTTATTATTACGAACACAATTACCAATTTCTGTTTGGGGACATGCTATTTTACATGCTGCTGCATTAATTCGTCTCCGTCCCACTTCTTATCATCAATATTCTCCAGTACAACTTGTATTGGGCCATCAACCAGATATTTCTAATCTGCGTACTTTTGGTTGTGCAGTATATGTCCCAATTGCACCTACACATAGAACTAAAATGGGACCCCAACGGCGTTTGGGAATATATGTTGGTCTAGATTCACCATCAATTATTAGGTATCTGGAATCTTTAACTGGTGATCTTTTTACTGCACGATTTGCAGATTATCATTTCGATGAGAAAACTTTTCCAACATTAGGGAAATGAAAAACTTCTCCTGAAGAGAAGCGTGAATTTTCTTGGAAAGTCCCTAGTCTAATTCATCTTGACCCATACACATTTCAATGTGAAAATGAAGTACGAAAGATAATTCACCTTCAAACAATAGCAAATCAGTTACCAGATGCATTTACAGATGCGACTAGGGTAACCAAATCATACATCCCAGCTGTTAATGTACCAGCACGGGTGATTGTTCCAGAAGAACGATCTAAACAAATAATAGCAAAGGAATCATCTACTGTACGCCAGAAGCGTGGTAGGCCACTTGGTTCGAAAGATACTGTTCCTCGGAGGAAGAAAACAAAATATCAGGATCATAATCCTGAAATTATAAATAAATCTAATTTCTCTAAATCAACTCCACAAGAGTTAGATGTCCCTGAAAGAACACAAGAAACCCCCGTAGGGGAAGGAATCTCTGAAGAGATACAAGAACATAGAAATGAGAAAATTTCTATAAATTATACATGAGGAAATTTCTATAAATTATACATGAGGAATGTGGAATCGTGAAGAAACAATCATCGATGATATATTTTCGTACACAGTGGCTACCGAAATCTTAAATGATGATTATGAGCCTCATAACCTCGATGATTGTAGACAAAGGTCTTATTGGCTTAAATGGAAAGAAGCAATTCAAACAGAATTGACTTCATTAACCAAGCGTAAAGTATTTGGACCAATAGTCCAGATGCCTGAAGACGTCAAACATGTTGGATACAAATGGGTTTTTTTACGAAAACGTAATGAGAAAAACGAGGTGGTGCGAATAAGGCACGACTCGTAGCACATGGTTTCTCACAGAGACCTGGTATTGATTTTGATAAGACATATTCACCAGTGATGGATACAATTACGTTTCGAATTTTGATAAGTTTGGTTGTCTCGGAAAGACTTGAAATGTGTCTTATGGACGTAGTAACTGCCTACCTATATGGCTCACTCGATTCAGATATTTATATGAAAATCCCTGAAGGATTTAAGATGCCAGAAGCATACAGCTCGAGACCTCGAAATTAATATTTGATTAAATTACAAAGGTCATTGTATGGATTAAAGCAATCTGGGCACATGTGGTACAACCGCCTTAGTAAATATTTTATTAAAGCGGAATATATTAATAATCCTATATGCCCATGTGTCTTCATAAAGAAATCAGAATCTGAGTTTGCTATTATAGCAGTTTACGTTGATGATATGAATTTAATTGGAACTCCTGGAGAGCTCTTGAAAACTGCTGAGTATTTAAAAAGGGAATTTGAAATGAAAGACCTGGGAAAGATAAACTATTGTCTCGGCCTGGAGATTGAGCATAAATCAGACGGAATACTTATCCATCAATCAGCATATATTGAAAAGATTCTGACAAGATTTAATATGGACAACGCTCATCCATTCCGACCACGTGAAGATGGTGAAAAGATACTTGGTCCTGAAGTACCATATCTTAATGCAATTGGTGCTTTATTATATCTGGCTTAATGTACTAGACCAGATATCGCATTTTCAATAAATTTGCTTGCTAGATTCAGTTCAGCACCAACTCGAAGACATTGGAATGGGATTAAACATCTTTTTCGTTATCTTCATGGAACAAGAGATTTAGGATTATATTATTCAAAATCCAACAACTTTTCAGGTTTACTTGGTTATGCTAATGCCGGGGATCTATCTGATCCCCACAAAGGTCGTTCACAAACGGGATATGTTTTTACCTATAATGGCACAACAATCTTCTAGCGCTCCACAAATCAAACTATTGGCTACCTCCTCTAATCATTCAGAGATCCTTGCACTTCATGAAGCAAGTCGAGAATGTATTTGGCTAAGGTCAGTTATTTATCATATTCAAAATACATGTGGATTTTCATCATCTACAGAAATGCCGACACCAATATTTGAAGATAATGCGGCTTGTATTGCTCAAGTTAGAGGGGGGTATATCAAAAGAGATAGAACCAAACATATTTCTCCTAAATTCTTCTATACTCATGAACTTCAACAGAGCCGACAAATTGATGTTAAACAAATACGGTCCACAGGTTATTATGCAGATCTGTTTACGAAAGCATTGCCTACATCAACCTTTGAGAAACTAGTATATGGGATTGGTATGCGTCGACTCTACAAATTATATGATTGATATTGAAGTTTTATTTAGGGGGAGCATTCAATCAGGGGGAGCGAAATTTGAATGGACATATTGTACTCTTTTTCCTTTACTGGATTTTGTCACACTGGGTTTTATCGGAAATGTTTTAATGAGGCAGTTCTGAATACGTCCAATACCACTTGATCCAGAAGATCATATTATATATTTTGCTAAGGTTTTTATTCCATTGGATTTTTCCTAGTAAAGTAAGATACACGTGATGATAATCCAATGGAGAGTATTGTAGAACATTGTAGAAGATTGTGGATTCAGCACCACACTAATCAATTGCCTAAATGCCTAGTGTCCTCATATGTGACACAAAACAAAGACAAGCTTTTTATAAGTGACTAGTGGCAATGTGGTGTCACTTGCTAATCAATTTTTAAGCCATATAAATAGGCTCTCGTTTTGTTGTTTTGTAAGTGAGAATAGTTTTATGTATGTTGTGATATTGCTTTTATGCATACAGTGAATTGGAAACAATACAAAAGAGAAATAAAGTAAATTATAAAGTAATTTTCTCTTTCATCTTTGTTTCTACTTAGTATTTTTATTTATTATTTTATAACATACCGATGCTTTACTTCAAATAACTTATTATAAAATATTTTAGGGGTAGATTATTTAGAAAGAGTGTGAATCACATTATTTTAGAGATAAGAGTGCAAAAAAATTGAAAGTGATAAAAGATGAGAAGAGTGGGAGGAGAGAAAAAAATCTCATCTAAAATCGGTGAGTTTCATTAAATGGATGAGAGAGAAAGGTAAGAATTAATCATGTCCATTCAATCTAGTCAAGTATTAAAATCCATTAAAAAACTAAGAAAAAACAAAAAGGAAGTAGAGAGAATCTTGATCTCTACTTACAACCGTCCAATTAAAATATGTTGTAAGCCAACTTTAGAAATTTACTTTTCTTTTATCTAATCGTAACTAGTTTTTTTACCATATATTTTGATTGGGTGAGCGCGAGTGCCATGGTAAAACTGTCTCACTCTAGATTTTTTTTTATCAAATTAAGCTACAAATTGGGATGTCTTACCTGTTTTTTGTATACTTCCCTTTTATTGTGGTAATGATACTTCACCTGTAATTTATAATGTAACTAAATTTTTAATTTCAAGTTATATCAGAATTGTATAGTATACGAATTATAAATCATCTCTTGTACTCTTGAAAATTCTATATTAATGAAAGAAAATGATCTAATTGATAACATGAAGGAGACATTTTATTAATAAAAGATAAATTTTTATTTTTTCAAAACATCAAAAGCATGAATATTATATCTTAAAAATTATATATCATTTTGTTCTTCAAATTTTTATTTATTTTTTTATTTTTTGAATCAAATTAAGACTTTCAATTTTTTGGATAGCTGCTCACAGCAGCAGTGACAACAAAGACAAACTCGAACAAAGGAGACAAAGGCAAGGAGACCGAACAACAAACAACATTAGACATGTTTGTCCGCCTCCAGCAGACCCCTAACATAGCTGGGGGAGTCTTCCATCCAGAAAAAAAACTGGCCAAATTAACCAAGGCGAAGCCAGCCAGGCCCTGAGCAACTCTGTTAGCCGAACTGGGAACAGCCCTGATATTCAAACTACTGTCAGCTGACCTCAAACCAGCAATAGTAGAAATAACGTTACCGTAGCTCGCACCCAACGAGCTCACATTAAGAACACGATCAACAGCCCTCACCTTATCAGATTCGAAAACACAAGGGGACAGACCACAATCTTTGCTGAATAAAATTCCCCTGTAAATGGCCACGATTCCAGCCATTTGGTCGTCATATGTAGCATCAACAATTTGAGAGCAGGAAGCCATCACAGAGCCGGAACCGTCTCGGATCACAATTCCAATCCCCACCCTGCGCCTGCCCCCATCAGCCCTGGCGCTGCAGTTAACCTTGTAGGCACCCAACTCCGGCTTATGCCAGCAGCAATCCCTTCTAAGAACAGAAGTTAGACTTCGGTCCCTCATTGCTATTGGACCTTGACACCCACCAACAAAGTTCCTACTCCACCCAACCACATCAGAGTAGAGATGATATCCACCGTTATGAACAAAAGAGTTTCTAAGAAACCAAAACCTCCAACAAAGGACACATAAAATCTTCAGCTCAAAGGTATTAATTCTAGCAACCATATAACCGAACCTTTGCTAATTTTCTTGAAAATTTTATTTTCTTAACATGCCTATATAAACCTAAATATATAAAAATATTTTGTTAGGATTTCATTAGGGGACCATACCCACTTTAGTTTTTTTTTAGAAGAGCAACTAGATTTATAATAGTCGATCATATTATAAAATTTAAATATAAATATGTGAATATGAAGTTGCATTTTTTAAAATTTTTGATAAATCAATACGAAGTTACATTTTAACATGTATAGTCATTGTTATATCATATAAATTTTAACACAATATTAATGTCATGAAACCTAGCAATAACATCAACATAGTACCGAGCTGGAACAAGCCACCTCAAAATCAACATAGTACCGAGCTGGAACATAGTAACAATGTCTCATCTCTAAATAGTAAATAGCCTTGAAAAAAGAAAAGAAAAAAACTAGATATTTTATTTGATTGTCATCCAATGGTGTTGAGTTAAAAAGGTCACAACATGAATACCAATATATTTGCCTAATGAGACTTGTCATCTGTATATGGGTATGGCAATAGGTTACATGCCTTATCAGCATATCTCATCGCAAGAGAGAAATTTGTTCCAATTTCTACAGAATTGAGTGCCTTAGAATAGTACTTATGTAAAGTGGTGTTAAATTAAACACATCTCAACACTGATAATTTATACAATTTTTCTTTGTATTGTAAATGTTCATATATGCTGTCTAAACTCATGTAACTATAGCATAAAATCTTTATTTTATTTTTTGTAAAGGCTTGAAATCTTTATTAAATTAGAGACAATTTTACTATTTTATTTTTAAGCTAAGTGTAAATTTGCAATTCTACCACCCCTCTAAAATGGCAATTTTATTCCTCCAAATTTCATCATTGTTTTTTCCTAAATCCAACATAATGTATTTCTAAATTTGAAAACCCACATAACCGAAAGATCAATTTGGACCTATACTTTTTCTAAACCATACCAAACCATATTTAGATTGGTCCGATTTGGTCTATTTTGATTTGGGCTTCTGTAATTGTGATTATCCAATTAAAATTTATATAAAAATATTTGGTTCAATTTAAAGAAAAATATAAGATATGAGAAGTCAAACACAATTTTGTACTGTATTACAGCTTTACGGAAAAGTATTAGGTGTGAGCAAGGAATAAAATATTGGTATTGGTATTGATATCAGACTCCTAAATTTATGGATATATCGGGGATATTATTAATATCGGTGGATATTCGGTAAAAAATTAAAAAAATGATAGATATTTACATCTAAAGTTAGAATTTTTTTGTGAAACTTTAGAACAAACTTAAACAAGTAATTATACATCAAATGAATCATATTTCAACAATAAATTAGAACAGTTATGATTTATTATAAGTTATAACATAGATATAGTATGTATATAATTTTTAAAATTGAGTATTTAATAGAATAATATTTTATTTCACTTTTACAATATTATATATTTATATATACAATATAAAGAAATTAAATATTTAATAAACAAAATTATCATTAAATATATATATATATATATATATATAGTTCCATACTTCCAAGATTCAATCATAAATGATAAATCGTAATTCATACATAATAATACAATGCATGTCTGAAATTTAAAACCAAAATGAATTCTTGCTGGTTCAAATACATGAGATACATTTCTATCTTGATTCGAACAATAATTTTCCTAGGAAAACATGCTAGCATAGTTTTTAAGGTAGTTATTAATATGTTACACGTATGTTGCTTGATCTCTTCTAACTAATCCATGAATTGGGTAGTTTGGATTTACCCAACTTGGTGAATATTGTTGATCTGCAGGCATATGTATTGCATATGGTATTTGTGGATAAGGATAATCAAATATATTGTAGCCACCATAACTACCATAATATGTTATATGAGAATCTGTCCTTATCTGCGAATCACCCAAAGAACTATTTTCTGTGACCATACTTATTGAGGAGAGAATCATATTCAAAGAATCTTCATCAATTTGATTTGTTCCTCCATGTTATCTACCACGATTTTGATCAAAATTATCTGCATAAGCATCCCAACCTGCCATACTAGCATTCCAACCTGTTGCACCAGCATCCTAACCTCCTGCGCCAGAATCCTAACCTGCTCCCTCATCTTCATCATCTCCATCATCTTTTCTTCCACTATTTCCATCAGAGGTATGTTGGTCATTGGAAGAGCTGCTAACAGTAACTCCACGATCTACACCAACTTCTTCTCTAATCACTTGTTCAACATTTATTCCCATGTCTCGAGCACGAGAAGCAATTTGTGGATCAAGATTTCCCTCATCATCCTCCAAATAGGCTGGCCTAACCCAGTCAAAAAAAGGATTTTCATTATCGTCTCTTGCTTCAACAGCTAGTTAAAGTAGATCCATAAAATCAGTTTCATTTACTTTATCTTTTTCAACTGCTATATCCCTAAGTTTCAACTGCATATTATAATAACAATAAACAAGTTATTCAAGCTTAGAATAGGCAAGACGGTTTCTTTGTCTTGTGTGGATTAAAGCAAATGTGGACTAATTTCTTTCGCATACAGAAGATGATGTTGTTTGTGACAGTATGCGAACTGCTATTGCACACAATGATAGAGCACAATTTCCATACATTACCCACCAATCAGCTGCAAAAAAAATTATTAAGTATTATAATTATGAATACCATTTCAAGGATATTATTATTTATTATTATTACATAGATTTTTACAATAAAACTTATATACCCGATTGTATTTTGCTTCTAGCTGCAATGGCTGCTCGTTCACCAAAACTTTTCTTTCCATCCTTAAAGTATATGAGCTACATTAATGACTCATGAGATCAGTATGTAAATGATAAATATAAATATGAGTATATGACACGATACTCCCATACAAAGAAGTTATAATATTGGAATTATAAAATTGATTGTAAGTTGTAACTTTTTACCTCATTTCCAAAATTAGCAATCTCTGCAGCTTCAGGGTCTAATTGTGCATAGACAATATGTACGGCTTTCAAAAGATCTGAATTATCCTCATTGTCTCTATATTAGTACTTTGGGTTCAAATAGTAAGCTAGAAGAATAAAAAAATAATAATTTTAGTATAAATAATATATTAATTATGAATGACAAACAATCCGAAATGAAATTTACTTGCAGCATGTAGTGGCTGATTAATCATTTTATCCCACTGGTTTTGTATAATGTTTAGAATCCATTTAGTATTCCCTTTTTGCTGTTTTACTACATCTTTCATCACACACATTAACTCATATAAGATAGGCATAGTGAATACAACTTCAGTATCAACCAATCTCAGAACGTGGTATAGTGACTCATATATTTTAACTACAAAAGCCACATTATCCCAAAATTCTGAATCTAAAATATGTTGTTCTATTCTTTTTCCATTTGCGGTTCGACTCAATCAATTTGCAGCCCATGTATCACTTGTAAATAGATGTTTCAAACTTGTCTTTTTTTTTTCTTTCAAAAGACTATCAAAGGCAATGTGATTAGTCGCAAATCGAGTTGCACCAGGTTGCACTATCTCCCCTTTACAAACCTCTCTCATTTGCAATAGTAACCATCCATGATTATATATAAAGTTTGTCACAGCCCTAGCATCATGAATGACACGTGCAACAATGTCCTTCTTTCCAATATCCTCAAAAATCAAATCTATACAATGTGCTACACAAGGAGTCAAAAATAAAGAATATTTTTTCATCAATTTTTTACCTGCTTTCACAAATGCAGAGCCATTGTCGGTGACAATTTGCACGACGTTCTTCTCACCAACCTCTTTCACCACATATTTGAGCAATCCATAAATATACTGATGATCTCCCCAACCTCTCTCACCGACCTCTTTCACCACATGTTTTTTTGTTTTAATTTTTTAATAAAAATTATGGGTTTTACACATTTTACACAAACAAATCAGATTGCTTTCACAATCTTTGCCCAATTCTAGTTCAGTAATTATACTATTGACTATTGTATTGGAAAATTTTATAAAGTTAATGCTTCTTTTAAAATAATTTTCAATATAGATTATTTGAACAATAATTTAAGTGTTTACGATTAATTTTTTTAAGAAAAATAATTTACAAAATATCCCTGATTTCGGGATGAAATTCATAATATTTCAGGAATATCGGGATATTTCGGGAATATCGGGAGATTTTTATGGATATTTCGAAATCGACCGGATATTTGCTAGATATTGGATATTACCCTTATTTCGATATCGGTCCCTCAAAAATATGAATATATTGGTGGATATATCGATTTTAAAAACCTTGGGTGTGAGTGTGTGACATATAATAAAATAACATGTGTTTTAAAAGTGTTTAGTTTACGGCTTGGCTTGGTTTTTTTTTTTATTTTTTTTTCCGTTTCCAATAGCATGTAAATGAAGATTATATGTTTTAAGAATTCAATAATTGATATTTCATTACATTACTAGATACCATGTAATAGAAATATCACAGAGAAGCTTTTCAACATTTCCGAAAACATCAGTTTGATTCACATGGTTTTATTTTTTATTTTTTATTTTTTTATTTCAATAGTTTTTAAAGAAAATATTTTTTTGTTGATTAATTACTTTATCAGATTTTTCATGTTATTTAATTTTTTTTGTTATACAAATATTTGTATATTTTTTTAATCTTACAAGATCAAAGATGAAAGTACCTTTTGACTGTTAGGGATTGACTAACTGAAATGTGGTTCAAGGGACAAAATGGTTCAATTTTGAAAACTCAGACCAATTTGATTACTTGTGTAAAAGTTAACTTACTAATTGAATTATTGAAATGACGAAAAAAAATTCCAAAACTTATTTGGTAATTGCCAAAGTTCAATGAAGTGTTTTTTTTTAAATAAAAAAAAACAATAATAAACAAATTATAAAGAATCTCCACTGCTTTTTAAATCAAATATATCCTTTAAAATTTCCTGCTCTTAATCTTTTAACTTTTATGGAGCGTTTACTAATCATGAATTCTACTTGGGAAAGGGAGGGAATTAAGTTCCTGATTTTTAAATTCATGTGTTTACTAAATTTGTGGGGAATTAAGTTCCATGTACCCTACACACATATCAGGAATTAAGTTTCTAAATGAAAGGGAACTTGATCCCCCCACTCACTTAGAAATCAAGTTCATTTTCCTGATTGAAAGGGGAATTCATACATTTTCACAAAAATATCTCCCATTTAAAAAAAAAACTATGCATATAAAACTAAAAATGAATCACAAACTATATATAAAAAAAGTGACCAGCTGCCCTTGATTTTATATATATATATATATATATAAATTTTCAAGTCAGTACGCACTGATATAACTTTATCAGTGCGTTGGATGTAGAACATTAGATTTACATATTTTGACTCAAAGTGTATTCACTTGTCAAAACTTCTCCATAATCAGTGGTTCACATGCAACGCATTGAAGAGAAAATGACTATATATATATATATATATATATATATATATATATATATGAATATATGAGTAATGTTAGGCTTCCTATTTTTTTTTTCCAAATTCCTTTCCAAATTGTGTTGGCACGTGACTTGTCGATATCACATCACTCATCACATAATCTTATGATTTATAAGATATTGACATGTCAAATTTGTGAAGTCTAGCATTACTATATATGTGTGTGAACTGTCAATTATAAAAAAGTTTGATAAAAAAACAATATACTACAGGAAACAAAAAAAATTTGTGAACAACCAAAAAAATCAGTTTCTTTTGCTTTGAATTTCTTTTTTTTTTTTCTAAAAAAAAAACTTATTTATTTATATATTAGCTACACTCGTACATCTTTCATATGTATAAATACAGCTATTTTTTATACATAAGATATTTTTGTAATCAACTTTGTAATTTGATTCTATTTCAAATTCTTAAATGTTAGTAAACACATTAATGGAATTTAGTAACTTAATTTTGATTTTCTTCCATTCCCTTTTTAGTGAAACTTGATTTCGAATCCTTTCATTTCGATTAGTAAACACACCCTTAGTGAATTCGGGATTAGGGTTTTCTTGGATACATCCCTTTAAGGGTCATCTAATAAAGAATTCAAATCCTTCCTGTTCGGTTTTTTGGATTAATAAATTACGTTTATCCGGACAATAAAAAACAAGTAAAGAGAGGACAGAAGTGACTGTATTTCTTCTATTGCATACCAAAAATAATTCCATAAAATTATAGGTCAATAATGTCAAATTCTACTACGTGACAAATAAAGAATATTAAAAATAGAAAAAAACAAAGTAATATGAGATCAAAAATCTAAATTTATCATTTACTCTAACAGCTTCAAAGGTCTGACTTCTGAGACGATGATATATCTCTTCATTGTGCTGATTGTGGGGATCCAATTTTGAGCTCAAGCCAGTCCTTGCCAATTGATTTCGAGTTAAATTCTTCACCTGAGACTGACTGTGGACAAGGGATACCAGAAGAATGAGCATAAGCGATGTATCTTGGCCTGTATACGAAAGCTGGAATCACTTGAACATACGGAAAGCTCTGGGGGCACGAAACATGACACATTGAGTACAAATGATAATAATGGTAATTACAACAACATATTTATCAAATTCAACTCCCAACCATGACAATTTTAATGAAATATTTTTATGAGGCATAGACATTGAATCAAAGATCACCAGGAACTGAATTATAATTATATATGAAGAAGCTGAAAAGGGTAACAAAATTAAAGAACATATATAAGAATAAGATAGATTACAGCAGATTGTTGATATTGCCTGTCGAAGAGGCTTGATCTGAGTTTCTTGTTATCGGGTGAAGCCAGTCTGAGAAAAAATTTCTGTGCATGACTAGCAACCTGACTTGGGCTTCTCGTTTTCACAAAATTCTTAGAAATGCCTTTCCAATTCCCTTTGCCAAGCACATTCAAACCAGCTAAAAAGTCTCCGTGCTCCTTCTCAGTCCATGCCTGCCCTGAATACAACAACATTCAAACACAATTATCAATCAATAATCATTGCCTCTTTTACCCTATTGCAAGTACTACTTAAACCGGCCATTAACATAAATTTATATATACAAACTAATTAAGACTTTAACTAATCTGAACATCAACTTTAAATAGTAAAAAAATAAGCATCTTCATCACAAAAAGTTCTTGCAGTGAAATAAACAGAATCAAAACTGTCAAAATAAACAACAATTATATATATATATATATATATGTATATACCCTTTCTTCCTTTACGGACAGCCTTGTCTCTCTTTTCACCAACATGAACGTCCGCAGACTGCAGATTTACCATGCTCATGGTACCCTTCCTGGATTTCTCTATGGTCACACCTAAAAGCTTCAAACTCTTCCGACCATTGCAGGTTCTAGAATTGTGTCCATAGCACCCGCAATGAGAACACTTTCTCGCTGCCCCCTTCACCATCTTTTCTTACAAGCCCTCCTCCAGAACACAAATCTCTTCAATGAATTCTTCATTGTGTTGTGTTTATATAATAGAGACTATTTATTACTTTCCTTAAATTGTTGAGCGTAGCTTTGAGAAATCTTATATAGGAAAGATTTAATTACATGCCTTGTGAAATGTACAATTTCCGATTCGTTCTTCCTATAATGAGCAAGTACAGTCTGTACAGAGTTCAATTCAATCCATTTTGGAAGGGTCCAACCAAGCACAATAATTTTCTAAGATTTTCCCCGGATCATCATCTTTTGTCCTCATCTAAATTAATGGTACGAATTAATTCAATCTTTTGGTCGAGTAAAATATAAAAATTAATAGAAATAATCCACACCATTGATTTGTTACATTAGACACATCTTAATAGATTATGAAGATGAGGATAAAGTAAGGAGAGGATCCAGATCCTCTTTAGTTAAATACTATTTTTTTTCTCATCTAATTTAATTTCACCATATAATCTAATTCTAATTAATAACATAAACGTACAACTCATCTGCCTAGCGGGCATATCTAGGTGATGATCCGCTAGAGGCTTCAAATATTAAGATTTTTTTTAAAATTTATTTATAACGAAATCCTAACCTATGATGAATATATTTTGATGTCCAAAGTGCACATGGAATCTAAACCAAGATAATTACTCACATGACATGATTTGATTGAGTTGGATGTGTATTTCTCCTATATAGCACTGTATTTTACAAAAAATAGTTAGAAGAATTTTTATATAGTAATATCTGTAAATCTGTAATTAGTCTTGTAGAGTAAATAATGAAGATAGATTAAATTTAACTTTAATTAGTTTTCTTTTTTAAATTATTTTTAAGATTTTATTTTCCAAAATCCAAAATCAGTTAGAATTATATAAACTCAATATCCCGAAAACCAAGAGAATTAGAAAAATTGTGAGTTTGCCTTTTCTGTTTTTTTTAGTGTACTTATCCTTTTTAGTTTGCAATTATTCGAATCAGTAAACTAGACTTACTTTCGGAAATAATTCCTAAAAAATTCAAGTGAATATTATGAATATGAATTGAATAACTTTTTAGATTCAGAAAAAGGAATATAAATATACCATAGTACTTATATGAATGAAAATCTTTTCATGTTATCTTATAAACTTCCTTTATATGTTGAGGAGGTGTGCGGTAGATCGGATCAATTGAATTCATTATCTAAATTTTGATATGATCGAAGAATTTACAGTTCGATCTAATCTAATCCAATCTTAAAGCAATCTGATCCGATCCACGATATTTTTAACGGGAAGAATCGGAAGACACAATTTTTGACACAAATTTTGAAATAGGATGTCCCTTATTTATTTTTTAGATTTTCTATTGATTCTTTCCTTTTTTACAAATTTCTTAATTGTTTTCTCTCCCATCCCTCTTACACATCACATTTTACCGTGTGTTTCCCTTCTCTCTGTTTTTTTTTTCCATTTCCTAAATCGGTTTCTCTTGCCCATTCTCTTCTCTTTTGTTTTTTTTTTCTTCCGTAATCTATTTCTCGTTTCCTGTATACGAATTCTCTTTTAGTATTTTTTTTTCTTTTCTCCCTTCTCTTGTAATATTTTATTCTCAAAGTTCATTAAAGAGAATCAACTTGTCATATTCATAATATTTAATCATCATTACTACATCTTGTCCATGGTTTGAAACTTAATACAAGTTATAAGAGCAATGTAATGAAGTTAATCAGATTACTTGGACATCCGTTATCTTGTATCAGTTTAGGAGATGAACACAAAAATAATTTTTGTTTAATCAAATTTTGATTTTGATTTAATTTCTTAAAGTATACATTTAGTAAGAAAAGTAGAAAATATAAAAAAAAATGGATAAAGAGAAAAAATTTTGATTAAGAAAAGAAAGAAGGTAGGAGACATGAGATGAAAACACATTACACACAAGGTTGGAGTGAGAAAAAAAGATAGATAAAATAGGAGGGGATGAGAGCATTAACTGATCAAGGAAAGAAATTTTTTTTCCTATCTAAACTGACACCTTAACAGATGAAAGAATCAATAGTTGATAGAAAATCTACAAAATAAATAACAGACATGTCACAAGATGATGTTGGCTTATTGGTTTGCCTATCATATCTCACCATGACTCATGAGGGTTCGGGTCTATCCCCTTTCCAAATCCTGAATTATTATAATATTAAATAAATAAATAAATAAGAGGCATGTTGATTAATTTAAATCATTAATATATTATTGATCTAAAGGCTACAAAATCATGTTAAAATTTGTATCAAAAATTATGTACCATGATCCTTCCCATATTTTTAATAATTAAAAAACAATTAGCAGGGGTTCGAGTCTCTTAGAAAACAATTAATAGAGGTTTGAGTTTCATTATGTGCATTTTACAAGCATGTGTGTGGGTAAAATATTCGGACCGCACATATATTGTTTGATATTGGCATGTTCCGACAGTCTTATTGTAACACTTAAAAAAAAATTATAATCCCATCTTTGGCCATTAACTACACACTGTGAGGAGACCCCTACCCTAAAGTGAGAGTTGTATTCCGGCTATTGACTTGTGGAGCCTAAATCCCAGCATACCCCCTGAATCCATAATGATGCCAGCTTTAAAAAAAAAAAAACTTTAATGTCATCTTTGGTAATGAACTAGGTGACATGATAAAATCCCAACATCATACCCCCTAATCCACAATGATATCAATTTAAATAAAAAATTAATCTCATTTTTTGTATTGAACCAGGTAACATGATTATGATATATATATATATATATATATATATATATATATATAAGTAAAATATTGAAATATTACAATACTTAGACTCGAGTCTACAACCTCATGATATAGGTGTGATGGGAAAACCACTATATCAACCTTATTTTATCCGACATGATTATATCTTAAAATAAACTTTAAACTACAAATAAACTTTACTGAAAACAACCGATAAATATGCAAATGTAGATGCACCAAAATTTATTATTATTTAAAAAAAAAACAAGGGTTGCGCAAAATTACAACATTCATATTAGTTTGAAATAACCATATTCTTACTTCCAAAAAAAAAACCATATATTCTGTGGAAGATAACTAGATAAGGATAAAAAAAGAAAAGAAAAGAAATTTTAAAAATTGATGGGTAGAGTTGGAGTTGAACGTGTGGGCAAACTATCAGAAAAAGCACATCTTATTGTGGAATATTGTAGAGAATTCTAGAATATCCCATGGTGAATTCATCACCACACCAACATTTGCCTAGTGTCACACATGTGGAGACAAAAGAAGGAAATGCTTTTATTTCAATGACTAGTGGCAATGTTGTTGTCTATTTGTGATTGGTGACCAAGCCTTATAAATAGGCTATAATTTTGTTGTTTTGTGAGAGAGATTGGTTTTTATGCATGCTTTGAGATTGCTTTTTATCCATGTACAAATCGTGAGCTATAAGAAACAAAACAAAAGAGAAATAAAAGTAAAGTATAAAAGTAATTTTCTAATTTTCTCTCTCATCTTTGTCTCTACTTAGTATTATTATTTATTATTTCATAACACGTTATCAGCACGATGCTGCTATTTACAGAATCTGAAGGTCTGATTTATTACCACTAGAACCCGAAGTTCTTAAATTAATTACTAAAAGCTGAAGTTTCTGAATTTATTATTACTAAAACCTGAAGCTTCCAGACTTTTATTTATTAAATACCAGGACATGCAGTTCTGAATTTACTTTCTCGCATTTTATTTTTACGCAATTTACTTTCTCGCACTTTATTTACTTAACTCAATTTTTAATTTGGTCACACATCCAAAACCTGAAGTTCATGGATTTATTTATCATTATTGGAATCTGAAATTTCTGAATTTATTCCTTTATATATCCAAAGATTTAAGTTACTTGGATTTTTAACAGACCAGAAGTTCTGACTCTGATTGTGATTTTCAGATAACTAGAAGCTGTAATAAATGGCAAAACTTGCAAGTTTAAAATTTACTGTACTAGAAGTGTCCGGGGAGAATTACATGTCTTGGGTTATTGATGCTAAGCTACTCCTAAAATCAGAGGGATTATACTATACTATTGAAGATGGGGTTGATGCAAATGAGCAAGATAAATCTACTACTATGGTGATTATCCGTCGCCATTTGTATGAAGATCTAAAAGCCCAATACCTAACTGTCACATAACCAGAAGTTCGATGGCAAGAGCTGAAAGACAGATTTGACAACCAATCCGATGTTGCATTACCAAATGCAAGGTACCAGTGGCAACATTTACGTTTTCAAGACTTTAAATCAGTCTCTGATTATAATTCTGCTTTATTCAGAATCACTACACAGCTGAAATTGTGTGGTCAGGATGTAACAGAAAATGATATGCTGGAAAAAATATTTACAACCTTTCATGCCTCTAACATGATATTACAACAGCAGTATCGAGAACGGCGATTCTCAAAATATTCAGAGCTAATCTCATGTCTCCTGGTTGCAGAGAAAAATAACGAGCTTTTAATTAAAAATCATGAATCACGCCTAACGGGCTCTACAGCATTCCCAGAAGTGAATGCCAACAATATTGGAGGACATACTCGCGGTCGTTGTCACGGTCGCGGTTTCTACCGTGGTCGTGGTCCTAACCGTGGTCGGGGTCGGGGTCGGGGTCGGGGTTGTGAAAGATCATATGATTATTTTGTTTCGGGTAGGTAAAATCAAAACACTCCCCAGAAGCGGAATGTTTATAAAGCCAGACCAGATAAAGGGAAGGGTATCCAAAAGGGACCTAAGAAGGATGATAGCGTTTGTTTCAGATGTGGCTGTCATAACCATTGGTCACGTACATGCCGCACACCTAAACATCTAGTTGAACTTTATCAGGCATCGATCAAAGAAAAAGGAAAAGAGAATAGCTATGTCTTTAAATGATAAGTTGGGTGACATTGAAAAGCAAGATACATGTGATATATGTCTAGCCGATAGTACGACGACACATACGATTCTGCGGAATCAGAAATACTTTCTGAATTTAACCCTGCTGAAAGCAAATGTTAATACAATATCAGGTCCAGCAGATCTGATAGAAGGCTCCGGTAGCGCCATGATATTATTACCAAATAATACTAAAATATGTATCAATGATGCTTTATATTCAAGCAGATCCAGAAGAAATCTGCTCAGTTTCAAAGATATACGGTGTAATGGATATCACCTAGAAACTATATATTATAAGCATATTGAGTATCTGTGCATTACTTCTCATGATTCAGGCCAGAAACTCATTATGGAAAAACTGTGTGTTTTATCATCTGGATTATATTACACTCTTATAAGAGGTGTAGAAATTTATGCAGTTATGAACCAGAAGTTCTCAGATCCAAAAATATTTATGCTTTGGCATGACCGTCTAGGTCACCCGGGATCTACAATGATGCGTAAAATCATTGAAAATTCTCATGAACATCCATTAAAGAACAAGAAGATTCTTTTATCCCATGAAAATTTATGTATTGCATGTTCACAAGGGAAATTAGTAATAAAACCATCCCATTCTAAAGTTGGGTTTGAATCCCCTACATTCCTACAAAGAATTCAAAGGGATACATGTGGACCTATTCATCCACCAAGTGGACCGTTCCGCTATTTTATGGTCCTAGTTGATGCATCCATCAGATGGTCACACGTTTGCTTATTATCAACACGCAATTTTGCTTTTGCAAGGTTACTCGCACAGATTATCAGGCTTCGAGTACATTTTCCCGATCATCCGATTAAATCAATACGTCTTGATAATGTAGGTGAATTTACTTACAAGACATTTGATGAATATTGCAGAGCAGTTGGGATTGATGTTGAACATCCAGTTCCATACGTTCATACTCAGAATGGATTAGTAGAGTCACTTATCAAGCGTCTCCAGGTAATTGTAAGAACTTTATTATTACGAACACAATTACCAATTTCTGTTTGGGGACATGCTATTTTACATGTTGCTGCATTAATTCGTCTCCGTCCCACTTCTTATCATCAATATTCTCCAGTGCAACTTGTATTTGGCCATCAACCAGATATTTCTTATCTGCGTACTTGTGGTTGTGCAGTATATGTCCCAATTGCACCTACACATAGAACTAAAATGGGACCCCAACAGCGTTTGGGAATATATGTTGGTTTAGATTCACCATCAATTGTTTGGCATCTGGAACCTTTAACTGGTGATCTTTTTACTGCATGATTTGCAGATTGTCATTTTGATGAGAAAAATTTCCCAACATTAGGAAAAGGAAAAACTTCTCCTAAAGAGAAGCGTGAATTTTCTTAGAAAGTCCATAGTCTAATTCATATTGACCCATACTCATCTCAATGTGAGAATGAAGTATGAAAGATAGTTCACCTTCAAACAATAGCAAATCAGTTACCAGATGCATTTACAGATGCTACTAGGGTAACCAAACCATACATCCCAGCTGTTAATGTACCGGCACGGGTGATTGTTCCAGAAGAACGATCTAAACAAATAATAGCAAAGGAATCATCTACTGTACGCCAGAATCGTGGTAGGCCACTTGGTTCGAAAGATACTATTCCCGGAGGAAGAAAACAAAATATCAGGATCATACTCCTGAAATTTTAAATAAATCCACTTTCTCTAAATCAACTCCACAAGAGTTAGATGTCCGAGAAAGGACACAAGAAATCCCCGCAGGGGAAGGAATCTCTGAAGAGATACAAGAACATAGAAATGAGGAAATTTCTATAAATTATACAGGAAGAATGTGGATGTTGGGGGTTTTTGCCTTAAAGCTTATAATATGTAAATGTAATTTGAACATAAATAAAAGAAGTAGTATATTCATTCATTTTGTGTCATACTTTATATAACATGTGCACTTAACATCCAAGATTGCCGGATGTAATTTCGAACTGAGTATATGAGTGTCATATATAGATGGATTCATTTTGAAACGAGCAATCTAAAGAGTCCGTAGATAGCAAATAAAGCTGGGTACTTTATTTGTGGTTAATCTACAGCTGCGGTCCATTTCGTAGTATACGGTGATCCTATCCTGGATCATTCATATGTAGATATGAGAATGGAGGCACCTTGTATGATGTGATCATATAGGACTGGGCCATGATCTATATGAATCTCTCACTAAGATCCGTTTAACGATGAGATTCATATATATCAACTAATGATGGCTATATGTGGGTGATCTTAATCCTGAGTGTCTTATCGACTCCTTTAGGTTAGATCGTGGTCTTTGATATACCATGGGTGAGGTCGGAGTTGCATTCCCAATCAATATACTCCGTATGTTGGGATCGCGGTTTGGCTTGTGGCTGGGAAGGTTTGTACACAATAGTGAAATCCACTTCTTCTTGTGAGAAGTAGATTGTAGTTCCCTTACGGGTTGATTCGGGGCTTGAACAATATGAGCGCTCTCCTAATTCCGTAAGGAATGTAGGATTTATTGTTCATTAGAGAATCAATGGTACTTAATGGAAAGATATGATTAGAGGGGTATAACGGACATTATGACTCAGCTATAATTATAAACTACTTGTGAAGGATTATACCATATGTAATAGCTATATCGATGGACACCGAGAGTTATTGGTTTGTGTAAAAACGTCTACAGTTGAGAGAGTGCAGCTTCGGGTTTTTAGTGGAATAACACCGAAGTTAATAATCATGAAATATTAATTAAAGAGTTTAATTAATAATTTCTAAGGATTATTGGAGCTCAAAATACTGTGGGTCCATTAGGTCCCTCTTGCTAGCCCGATCGATTTAGGTAACAAGGGTCACGGTTAATTAATTGGATTGTCCAATTAATTGTGTTACGAAAGTGACACGTATTTATTCGGGAGTTAATTGAATAATGAGATTATTTAATTAATGAATAATGGTGATTAAATAAATTAAATAATAAGATTATTTAATTATGTAGTTAATCACTAAATGGAGGGTGTTAGTTGATATTTGATTTTGAATAAAATAAGATAATATGATTATTTTATTTTATTAAATTAAATATTTGAATTTGAATTTAAAATGTTTGAATTCAAAAATAAATATTTAATTAATTTTAAAAAAGAGATATGAGATATCTTTGTTTTTTTTTAAAAATCAAATAGTTTTCGGTTTTGTTTTTAAAAAGATATATGAGATATATATTTTTGAATAAAAAGCAAAAAAGAACCGAATGAGACATACACAGCAAATAGAAAAGCAAATGAAGAGAAGAAATTTAAAAAAAAAAGGTGATCGTGACTCACACAGCAAACAAAATAGAAAACAAAAATAATAGGGTGCGGCAGCTACAAGGGCTGCACCTCTAGTTTTTGTCTCTTGTGTGTGTGTTCTTCTCTTCTTCCTCCATACAGGTCCTGAATATCGTGATGCGCCCACACGCTGTTACCAGTTCCGGGAGATAGTGAGGAAGATCACATGGTTCAAATCAGGAGCAGTTCGTATCAAAGTGAAAGAGCCTCTTACGTAGGTATGCAAAATAAATTCCTTCACTTTATTATTGTATTTGATTATTACTGTACAAATGGGTTAGTTTAATGATTGCATAAAATTTTTTTAAAACCTTCCACTGCGCAATCTGTAACCCTAGGTTCCAACAATTGGTATCAGAGCCAATTTTTGTACAGTATAATCGAATTCGATTACTCCTGATATGTATGAATGTGTAGGCACATATTTTTTTGATGAGTGTATGATGTTTTTTAATTAAATTGTTTAATTTAAAAACATGGTTGATCGTAATGTTTTATGGTGTTGTGGATTTAGAGTGTTTCTGGGTTGTATATTGTTATTTTTTTTATTTGACTGTTGTATTATTAAAAAAATATATATATGTAATCGCACAAGCAAGACCTGGTAGCGCATGAAGATTGCACATGCAGACCTGGTGCGCGCATCGCAGACGAGCAAATGCCCAGCGTGCATGACCAGCGCTCGACGTGCCTTCTCGCGCAACCTACCAGCGCGCTCCAGCGTACTGCCACCAGCGTGCATGACTAGCGCTGTAGCGCGCAACGCAGCAGACCAGAGCTCAACGGACCAGCGCGCACATGCTACCTACGTGCAGCCTACCAGCGCTCACAACCTCCAGCGCATGCAAGTCCAGCGATGCCCGTCAGCGCTCCACGTCCAGCGTTGCCCATCAGCGCTCCACGTCCAGCGATGGCTACCAGAACACATGACCTAAGAGATTGGAAGTCTTGGAAATTACAAGAAGACCAAGGGATGCCTTGAGAATATTTTTTGTAATAAGATTCCAATTTTCAGGTTAAATAATCCACAACACTCGGTCAACTCGTGTATGTTTTAATTATTTGATAATTAAGCATTGCCATGCATATACATGTCATTTAAATTAGTTGTGCCTACACACACACACACACACACACATATATATATATATATATATATATATATGTTGATATATCATACATGCATTATAGCCATCTATATTATGTGTTTACTTTTTTTTTAATTTGATTAAAATGGGTTATTCACATAATTGGCTATTTTTAATGGGATTAGTTTTTAGGAGTAAAAACTTGATAAATCTCATTAATTACTAATCTTTTTATTAAAGAGTTTAAATACTTAGATTAGTAGGGTCCTTAATATATATATTACGCTTAATTTGATTAAGCTCCTTATAATAATTGGACCTAAATAATGTGTTTAGTTTTAATAGTTAAAACTTGGTAAATACACATTTAATAATAATTCTAGTCTTAGTAAACAATTTACATAGGTTTGAATTATCACTAATGAACTAGATTTTTAAGTATTAAAAATCAATTTAGTTTATTAGTTATTGGAATAGAATTCTAATAATTTGTGATTAATGCACTTGACGCTTAGATTAAAATTAGCCGTTTAATCTAGTTTTATCTAGGTGCATTAATATTAATAGAAAACCCTTAATATAAAATAGTGAGTGGGAGAGAGATATATGACATTATATCCTGCGGTCTCCATTATTAGTTCAACACCGTGAGATCCGAGTGGGGTCTCGTGACAGCTTTGTTTTCGTCCTCCCTAAGGAGGGTTTCCACAAAGATCAATACCAAGGTTGACTTCCTAACGGATAGGATTTCTGAGGGTATTTCGGGATTGACCGACCCTAAGGCGGCAATTTTCGAGTTAAGCTCATGAGATTTGAAATGGTGGGTTACACTCACAAAGGTTTTGATTAAGTTTTGTTAATTAAAAACCTGACCTAATAAACGATGGTTGAATGATATTGGCATAAGAGTTATTCTGGTATATCCTTTGACTGAGAAGGTCTTGATCCAACATGCAAGAATTTGACCGACCCTAAAGCGGCACTTGCTTGTGGTATGTTGGATTGTCGTAGCATAGAAACATTGTTTTTAGGGTTGTTCTTGTTCATTAAACATTTTCATGCATCATGTTTAATTTTATGCTGAACATTTGCACATGTTTAGAATGTATGACTGAATGAATCTTTAATTTATGTTTTTTCAGCCATGTCATCTGCACTATTACAAATACTTGCAAACGATAAATTAACTGGTGATAACTACACAAAATGGAAACTTAACATTAATGCAATACTGGTCACCAAAGACCTCAAGTTTGTGCTTACGGAGGAATGTCATCCGGTGCCTACTGCCAATGCCACACGAACTGTTCGTGAGGCATACCAGCGATGGGTCTCATCTGATGAGAAGGCCCGAACATATCTGTTAGCTTCTATGACAGACGTGCTTGTCACAAAGCACGAAGCAATGACTACAGCATTCGAAATTATGGAGTCATTGCAAGCTATGTTCGGGCAGCCCTCCGAGCAAAAGCGACACGAAGCTGTTCGTTCCGCTATGCTCGCTAGCATGAAGGAAGGTACATCAGTTCAGGAACATATCCTGAGCATGATGTCCTACTTCAACACGGCAGAAGTCAATGGCGGGGCCATTGATGAACCCAGTCAAGTGAGCATCATACTGACGACTCTTCCGAAGAGTTTCGATCAGTTTAAGAACAACTACGTTATGAACAAGTTAAGGTTTAGTCTCACATAGTTGCTCAATGAGCTCGCTACTTTTGAGTCCTTGACCAAGGACAGCAAAAGTAAGACCGGTGAGGCAAATGTTGCCGAACCATCTTCCTCCAATAATAAGAAGAGGAAGAGTTCTGCTGGAAAGGCGAAGGGTAAGCCTAAACCCAAGAAGGCCCAAAGCAAAAAAAAAGGGCACCTCCACCGACCAAGACAAAGGAAAATGTTTCCATTGTAACAAGGTCGGGCACTGGAAGAGGAACTGTCCTCAGTACCTGGAGGAGGTAGCCAAGAAGAAGAAGAAAGGTAAATATGATTTACTTGTTCTGAATCTTGTTTTAGTGAAAGATGATACTTCACCTTGGATTGTTGATTCGGGGGCCACTAACCATGTTTGTTCTTCTTTGCAGTAGATTGATTCTTGGACACAGCTAGAGAAGGGAGCCTTCTCCATGCGTGTGGGGTTGGGGGATGTCGTGTTGGCCAAAGCAGTGGGAGCAATAAGATTGCAATTTTGTAATAATAATAATTTTTTATTATTGAACAATGTTTTTTATATTCTAGATTTACACGGAATTTGATTTCCGTTTATAAGTTGTTAGAACAATTGTATTCTGTTTCTTTTAATAATAGTTTGTTATTATTGGAAAGAATGGTCTGAATATTTGTTCAGGAATTAATGAAAACAATTTGTATGTGTTAAAACCGTTAATACATACTACACTGCTTAACACCGAAATGTTTAAGGTTGAAAAACTAAAAACTAAACGAAATAAGATTTCTCCAGAAAACGAAACGTATCTCTGGCATCTAAGGCTTGGACATATTAACCTTGACCGGATAAACAGACTAGTAAAAAGCGGATCTTTAAATGAGTTAAAGGTTGGCACCTTACGTGTCTGTGAATCTTGTCTGGAAGGTAAGATGACTAAGAGACCTTTTACTGGGAAAAGGGCTTAGAGCTAAACAACCACTAGAGCTAATACATTCAGATGTCTGTGGACCAATGAATGTTAAAGCAAGGGGTGGTTATGAGTATTATGTCACATTTATAGATGACTACTCGAGACACGGATATGTCTACCTAATGCAGCGGAAGTCGGAAACATTTGAAAAGTTCAAAGAATTCCGAGCTGAAGTTGAGAACAGTTAGGAAAGACTATCAAGTCTTTACGATCAGATCGTGGAGGTGAGTACCTTGACCAAGAGTTTGAAGACTTTATGGTCGAGTATGGGATAGTGTCCCAACTCACAGCTCCTGGTACACCTCAGCAGAATGGTGTCGCGGAGAGGAGAAATAGAACCCTTATGGAAATGGTGAGATCTATGATTAGTTTCTCATCATTACCAAATTCCTTTTGGGGATATGCGTTACAAACAGTGGCATACATTTTGAATGTAGTGTCATCCAAATCTGTTCCTGAAACTCCCCTAGAGTTGTGGAATGGTCGTAAAGCTAGTTTACGACATTTTCGCGTATGGGGGTGTCCAGCACACGTGCTGAAGAACAGAACTGGAAAGCTAGATCCCAAGTCTGTGGTCTGCTTGTTTGTAGGATACTCCAAGGAGACCAGAGGTGGATATTTCTATAGTCCTGAAGATAACAAAGTATTTGTATCGACAAATGCAACGTTTCTTGAGGATAACTATATAAGTGATCATAACCTCGTTCTAAAATTGTATTAAATGAGTTGGAGCCTGGTGAGACCAGTAACTCAGTCAACTAGAGTTGTTAATCCATTAACATTTGAAAGTCAGATAATTCCTAGTCAGGATACACACCACCTAGACGTAGTGAGAGGGTTGTGAGACAGCCTGAACGCTATTTGGGTGTAAGTGAGGGACACGATCTTGTCTCTGCTGATAGTGTGGATGATCCATTGACCATTTAAGAATGCAATGGAAGATCCTGATAAAGAGGAATGACTTAAAGCCATGAATCTTGAGATGGAGTCTATGTACTCTAACTCAGTCTGGGAACTTGTAGACTTACCGAATGGGGTAAAACCCATAGGATGTAAGTGGATCTACAAGAGGAAGAGAGGAGTAGACGGGAGGTAGAGACCCTCAAGGCAAGGGCTAGTGGCCAGGGGTTATACCCAGAAAGAGGGGGTCGATTATGAAGAGACCTTCTCGCCAGTAGCCATGTTTAAGTCTATTAGGATTCTCTTATCCATTTGCTGCCTATTTTGATTATGAAATTTGGCAACATGGACGTTAAGACTGCATTCTTGAATGGCAATCTTGACGAGAGCATCTACTATGATGCAACCAGAGGATTCGTGTCTCCGATCAAGAGCAAAAGTTTTGCAAGTTGCAAAGGTCCATCTATGGACTTAAGCAAGCATCTAGATCTTGGAACATCAGGTTTGATGATGTGATCAAAACCTATGGCTTTGAGCAGAACGTTGATGAGTCTTGTGTCCTACAAGCGCATCATTGACAAGAAAGTAGTTTTCTTGGGTCCTATACGTAGATGACATTCCTACTCATTGGGAATGATGTAAGAGTGTTTTCTGATGTAAAGGGCTGTGGCTGGCTAGCCAATTCCAAATGAAAGATTTGGGAGAGGCGAGTTATGTTCTAGGGATCCAACTTATAAGGATCGTAAGAACAACTCATAACATTGTCTCAGCATCATATATCGACAAGATTCTATGCGATTTTCGATGCAGAACTCCAAGAAAGGAATTACCTTCTAGACATGGGGTTCACTTGTCTAAGGAACAGTATCCTAAGACACCGCAAGAAGTTGAGGATATAGGAGTGTGCCATATGCATCAGCAGTAGGTAGTCTCATGTATGCTATGTATGCACGAGACCGGGACATCTGCTATGCAGTGGAGTAGTCAGCAGGTACCAGTCCAACCCAAGATTAGATTATTGGGTTGCTGTCAGACTATTCTCAAGTATCTTCGGAGAACGAGAAACTATATGTAGTGTATTCCGGACAGGATTTGATCCGTTAGGATACCAGATTTTGCTTTCAGTCAGACAGGGACTCTAGAAAATCCACGTCTGGATCAGTATTCACCCTAGGTGGTGGAGCCATTTTGTGGAGAAGTATAAAGCAATCTGCATTGCTGACTCCACCATTGGAAGCCGAATATGTAGCCGCTTGTTGAATCTGCTTAAAGAGGCTGTTTGCTCGTAAGTTCTTGAGTGATCTGGAAGTTGTTCCAGATCTGGTAAGCCCATCATACTTTATTGTGATAACCAGTGGTGCTGTGGCTATTCAAAGAACCAAGAAGCCACAAGAGAGGGAAGCATATAGAGGAAAGTATCATCTCATTAGAGAGATAGTGCAGAGAGGAGATGTGATCGTCACCAAGATAGCCTCACAAGACAATCATGCTGATCCATTTACGAAGACCTTACCGGCTAAAGTGTTTGAAGGTCACCTAGAAGGTCTAGGGTTACGAGACATGACTCACATGCTTTAGTGCAAGTGGGAGATTGGGGTTTAATATGTAAATGTAATTTGAACATAAATAAAAAAAAAGTAGTATATTCATTTTGTGTCATACTTTATATAACATGTGCACTTAACATCCAAAATTGCCGGATGTAATTTCGAACTGAGTATATGAGTGTCATATATAGATGGATTCAGTTTGAAACGAGCAATTAAAGAGTCCGTAGATAGCAAATAAAGCTGGGTACTTTATTTGTGGTTAATCTACAGCTGCGGTCCATTTCGTAGTGTACGGTGATCCTATCCTGGATCATTCATATGTAGATATGAGAATGGAGGCACCTTGTATGATGTGATCATATAGGACTGGGCCATGATCTATATGAATCTCTCACTAAGATCCGTTTAACGATGAGATTCATATATATCAACTAATGATGGCTATATGTGGGTGATCTTAATCCTGAGTGTCTTATCGACTCCTTCAGGTTAGATCGTGGTCTTTGATATACCATGGGTGAGGTCGGAGTTGCATTCCCGATCAATATACTCCGTATGTTGGGATCGCGGTTTGGCTTGTGGCTGGGAAGGTTTGTACACAATAGTGGAATCCACTCCTTCTTGTGAGAAGTAGATGGTAGTTCCCTTAAGGGTTGATTCGGGGCTTGAACAATATGAGCGCTCTCCTAATTCCGTAAGGAATGTAGGATTTATTGTTCATTAGAGAATCAATGGTACTTAATGGAAAGATATGATTAGAGGGGTATAACGGACATTATGACCCAGCTCTAATTATGAACTACTTGTGGAGGATTATACCATATGTAATAGCTATATCGATGGACACCGAGAGTTATTGGTTTGTGTAAAAACGTCTACAGTTGAGAGAGTGCAGCTTCGGGTTTTTAGTGGAATAACACCGAAGTTAATAATCATGAAATATTAATTAAAGAGTTTAATTAATAATTTCTAAGGATTATTGGAGCTCAAAATACTGTGGGTCCATTAGGTCCCCTTGCTAGCCCGATCGATTTAGGTAACAAGGGTCACGGTTAATTAATTGGATTGTCCAATTAATTGTGTTACGAAAGTGACACGTATTTATTCGGGAATTAATTGAATAATGGATTATTTAATTAATGAATAATGGTGATTAAATAAATTAAATAATAAGATTATTTAATTATGTTGTTAATCACTAAATGGAGGGTGTTAGTTGATATTTGATTTTGAATAAAATAAGATAATATGATTATTTTTTTTATTAAATTAAATATTTGAAATTGAATTTAAAATGTTTGAATTCAAAAATAAATATTTAATTATTTTAAAAAGATATGAGATATCTTTTGAAAATTTTTAAAAATCAAATAGATTTTGGTTTGTTTTTTTTAATATATATGAGATATATTTAATTAAAAATGAAAAGAATGAATGAGATACAAATAAGCAATGAAGAGAAGAAATTAAAAAAAAGGTGATCGTGACTCACAGAAACAAAAAAAAAAAAAAAATATAGGGTGCGGCAGCTACAAGGGCTGCACCTCTAGTTTTTGTCTTTGTGTGTGTGTTCTTCTCTTCTTCCTCCATACAGGTCCTGAATATCGTGACGCGCCCACACGCTGTTACCATTCGGGAGATAGCGAGGAAGATCACGTGGTTCAAATCAGGAGCAGTTCGTATCAAAGTGAAGGAGCCTCCTACGTAGGTATGAAAAATAAATTCCTTCACTTTATTATTGTATTTGATTATTACTGTACAATGGGTTAGTTTAATGATTGCATAAATTTTTAAAACCTTCCGCTGCGCAATCTGTAACCCTAGGTTCAACATAGATAAGTATAATATGTGTTGACCTAGCATTTAGGCATTTAGATATTCTCATATTCACTTTAGGTTGCATATCTCTTCATTTAAGAGTTTAAGTCTTGTATGTGCTGTGAGTAGTGTACAAGCAAGAGCCTAAAATCACTACTGTGGGTAGCAAGAACGGATTAGTAACCGATTAGTGTGATGTGGTCACCTAAGTTGTAATCGTTTTTTGTAAATAATAGATTTGAGGGTTCGACTGGCCTTAGGCCCGTGAGTTTTTACCCTTTTAGGGTTTTCTCACGTAAACAAATCATTGTGTCCCTATTTTATTTTCCGCACTTAATTACAATGATGTTTTTTGTTAGGGGTTGTTGTGATTAACTTTGACTAATTCAAAAAGATGGCAACTAATTTAGTTATTTTATTTAAACCTATTCACCCCCCCCACCACCCCCCCCCCACCCCCCCCCCCCCCCCCCCCCCCCCCCCCCCCCCCCCCCCCCCCCCCCCCCCCCCCCCCCCCCCCCCCCCCCCCCCCCCCCCCCCCCCCCCCCCCCCCCCCCCCCCCCCCCCCCCCCCCCCCCCCCCCCCTCTAGGTTAGTTTAATTACTCTTAAAGTATTTTCATACCCCTCTGAAAGCGTTCCCGCGAGGACTATCTACCTCGCCATCCGTGACAAGGGGCTACTCAGGAAGCCCGGGTCCAATAAAGGCATTAGTTGATCAACGGAACGCTACAAGTACTGCGACTTCCACGTAGGATATGTGACACAACACATCAGAATGCTACAGTTTACTCAACCAGATAGAGGCACTGGTAAGGGGAGGTTGCTTGACAGAATTTCTCCAACAGGTGAGTGATAGCATTCAAACTGAGAATGAGGTACAAGCAGACATTAGAGCAATCGAAGAGAGAAGGGAAGCGAAATGAAAGGATCTGATGGAGCAAATCCACATAATCCACACAATCAGTGGAGGTCCCACCTTGGCAGGAACCTCCAACAATTCCAGAAAGAACCAAGCTAGGAAGGTGCCCAGGCTAGATGCAGGCCAATATGTCTTCAAGGTCACCAGAGAATTGCAATAGATCTCATCCTTCAGCACATATTGGCTTCACTAAGGAGGATGTGTACAACACTGTGCAGCCCCATGATGACCCTATGGTTGTCATTGTGCAAATTACAAATTGTCTGGTCCACTGTGTCCTGATCGATATCTATAGCAGTGTGGACATTCTTTTCAATGGCGTTTTAGAGCAGTTCAACTTAATCCGGCTACAACAGCTGCACCACCCCGCTGTATGGGTTCACTGGGGACTCACTCCTCCCCACCGGGTCCATGATCTTACCGGTGATAGTAGGTACAGCACCTCTACAGCACTATGATGACCCCATGGTGTCACTGTTCAAATTACAAATTGTCCGGTCCACCATATCCTGATCGATACCGATAGCAGTGTGGACATTCTTTTCAAGGGCGTTTTAGAGCAGTTCAACTTAAAAAATCTCTGCTACAACAGCTTCACCACCCCGCTGTATGGGTTCACCGGGGACTCACTCATCCCCACCATGTCCATGATCTTATCGGTGATAGTAGGTACAGCATCGCTCCAAAAGAATCTCTTGACAGATTTCGTCGTAGTAGACACTCCATATGCTTTGCAACACCATCCTTGGGCGACCTTATATATCTGCCCACAAGGGTGTCCTGTCGATCTAGCACAATGTCCTGAAATTCCCGGTAGCGGATAAGGTAGGCGAGGTACGGAGAGATCAGCAGGCAGCGCACAAGTGTTACACAGTGTCTGCCAACCACACGGTGCTTGCCAAGCAGTGTGCACATATAACTATTGTGCGAGATCAGACCTTACTAGAGGAAGACCTTGAAGATGAGATAGGTGCAGTAGAACTTGAGGTAGAAGTTCCATATAAAGAGTACAAAGCTGAGAAAGATAGGGGGTGGGCCAGTGGTCTCCCTGTAGACGATTTGGAAGAAATACCAATCAGGAAGGATGATCCTTCGAAGATGATCAAGATAAGGGCAACGTTGGAATCAGGAGTGAAAGAGGGATTGATAGAACTCCTTTAGGAATACAACGACATCTTTGCCTGGAGCCACGAGGAGATGCCAAAAATTCCTATCACCCTAGCGGCTCACAGATTGGCGGTTGATCCCACCTGTTAGCCGGTTAAACAGAAGCATAGGCGTTTCAACCTAGAACTAAATGCTGCTATTCAGGAGGAAGTTGATAAGCTTCTAAGGGCGAAATTCATCAGGGAATCCTAGTACCTAGAGTGGATTGCCAACATAGTGATGGTGACCAAGGCAAATGGGGAAGTGGCGTATGTGCGTTGATTACACTGATCTCAACCGCGCCTGCCCGAAGGATAGCTTCCTTCTACCAAAGATTGATCAACTGGTAGATTCAATTGCGGGTAACAAGCTCATAAGCTTTATGGACGCATTCTCGGGGTATAATCAAATCATGATGCACCTCGCCAATCAGGATAAGACTAGTTTTATCACCGGGCAGGGTCTATATTGCTACAGGGTAATGCCCTTTGGACTCAAGAATGCAGGTGCTACCTACCAATGCCTGGTCAACCGTTTGTTCAAGGAGCTGATAGGGAAGTCAATAGAGGTGTACATCGATGATATGATCACTAAGTCTCAGGTAGTCGAGCAGCACCAGGACCACCTTTGCCAGACTTTCCAGACAATTTTGTGAACCAAGCCAGAAAACGGCCAACTTGCACCACTTACCTCCAGAACGCTGTCCTCAATCAGCTCACCATATCCCTTTGCCTACTGGGGAGTAGACCTAATTGGACCTCTCCCAACAGCGCATGGTTAGCAGAAACATGCAATAGTGGCCATTGATTATTTTACCAGGTGGGTGGAAGCGAAGCCCCTCTCCAAGATCACTAAGGAAAACACGATTGAGTTCATTAATAAGAATGTGGTCTGCTGGTTCGGTACCCCGATGGTCATTATCACGGATTTGGGTAAACAATTTGACAATGCTAGATTCCAGGATTTCTGCGAGAACCTGGGAATCGAGCTTCTTTTTCATCCGTAACACATCCCCAAACTAATGTCTTGGTAGAGGCCACAAACAAGACTATCAAGAGGATCCTAAAGAGGAAGCTCAAACAGAAGAAGGGTAGATGGGCAGTTGAACTCCCATATGTGTTATAGGCCTACCGCACCACCATAAGGACTGCTACTAGAGAAACCCCTTATTCACTTGCGTTCGAGGTTGAAGTTGTTCTTCCTATCGAGCATAAACTCACCTCATTTCGGGTTCAACACTTTGACCCATAAGGGAACGAAGACAAGTTGAGGGCCAACCTAGACCTCCTGGAGGAGAAACAGGAAAGGATTGCAGAAAAGGTAGCAATCTACCAAAGTCGGATTGCCCGACACTTCAATAAGAAAGTCAGAAACCGAAGCTTCAAAGAAGGGGATTTGGTTCTTAGGAAAGTAAGCCAGAATACCTAGAAGAGGCCTGATGGGGTACTATCTCCCAACTGGGAAGGTCCCTACCTGGTTAGAATGGTAATCCGATAGGGGTTTACAAGCTGGAGGACATGGAGAGATAAACTATTGACCACACATGGCTGGGCCCTGCCTGGTTAGAATGGTAATCCGATAGGGGTCCTGATGCCCTGGCTGGGCACCACCCCCTGCTAGGAAGGATCCGGTACGTAAGAGCATAGTTGCCTGACGGATCAAACCTCGGTCTGGCACCACCCCCATCTAAGAAGGGCTTGGTTAATAAGAACATAGTTGCCTGCCAGATCAAGGCCTTGGCCGGGTACCAACCCCCGCCAAGAAAGGCCTAGTACTAAAGTGGCCTTAGTCGCCTACCAGGATCTTGTTGCCAATATTTTCTCCTTGTTTTCGTCGAAGTACCTAGATTCCTGAGAAATGGAAGGCGAGGTACCTTTATTCACCAATGTCTTCGTATAAATGCCTAGATTCCTTAAAACGGGAAGGCTAGGTACCACTATTTTCGCCAGAATACCAAGATTCTTAGAACAGGAATGCAAGGTACTTAGATTCGACAATGTTTTCACCAGTATGTTCTCCAAAAGTACCAAGATTCCTAGAACAAGAATGCGAGGTACTTAGATTTGACAATGTTTTCGCCAGTATGTTCACCAAGGTGCCGAGTTTTCAAGAACATGAGTACGAGGTGCCTAGATTCGCCAACATGTTCACCTTGTTTCCGCCAATATACCTAGATTCTTGAGAATAGAAAGGCTAGATACCGCGATTCTCTAGAATTATCACCTGTGTATCTAAATTTCTTAATGATGGAGGACTGGGTACCATGACTCACCGGCATTATCAGCTATGTACCAGGGTTCCTGATAAAGGAACGTGAGGTACCCAGATCATGGTATCAACTAAGATCCATGATACCATATACAAGGGAGTGTTTACACCTAGAAAAGTGTCCTAAGATCCATTGACTAGGTATCCTAGTACCAGTCACCTATCATGTTACACTGCTGTTCATATCAAGTCCCTCGTGTTACCAGATATTGGTTAAAACAAATTTATGCTGGGGAATCTCATTTGAAGTTTATGCTACAATTAGAAGCATGCAACAGAATTCAATCAAGAAATCATAAATGATAGCCATATAGATATAAAAAGAGGGGATACTTCATTGATAAAATCAGGGAGCCCGACCCTTCTTTCAGGCTATATACAGAAAAGAAGAAAGAAAAATAACAAGAAATGGGTTGAAAGTTCAAACATGCTAGCTTCCTCCCCGACTCCCAGTCCTCTTTCCTGGCCAGCCAGCCTAACGACATTGATCTCCACTAAGATAGATGTCGATGGCACAGTCATGACCACCGGAGGTAGGAACAATGGCCGTATTAGAACCATCAAGTATTGGAGGGATAAAATGGCAGCTTCGAAACCATCCACGTTCAAGATGCAACCGGACTCGAGGTTGCAACTCGACTAAGCAACGTGTACACCATCGGCCAAGGTACGAAGCCGTGAGCCACCCTTCTCCCTGTTGCCAGGAATCATAAACCGATCCAGCCGTGATTCCCTGGTGGCTCAATCCATCTCGCACTGCTCCTTCCACAATACCAAGCATTCTGCCAGTCAGAAAGGTCATATCTCATCATCTTTTCACATAGCTAACCACGTCGGCAATCATCGATCAATTTGCTGAGATTTTCTACTCTGTCGAAGAATAATGTGAAGAATTGTTAAGCAGATCAGGATATTTATAGAAGGAGAAAATGAGTATCGGGAACAAAAAGAAAAGGTCATTAATGAGGCGTGACGCCCATAATATGGAAAAAGACAGCTTCGCGAAGCGTGCACCACCAAGGTTTAATGTTTGAAGCAAACGAGCCTACCCTGAGTTGACACATGGAAAGAGCAACTGAGTATAGTGTCCAAACAAAAAATTTCTACGTAGGAATTCCAAGAAGAGGTTTTCACCAGGATAACCTTGAATAGGGCATGGACCATGGCAATCTCGGTTACTAGGTACCGAGATCCATGTTCAACTGAAGTAAATGTGGTTGGTCCAGGAGTGGCAAGAGATATATAACCAAGTCTACACCTAGGAACCAGGGTTCCATAGGAGACAAGTATCCCTGATACCTGGATTCTTTCAATTGTAGTTTTGCCTAAGTACCAAGATTCTCATAACAAGAATGCCTGGTACCCTGTTTCTTCCCAAGTGAGACCGATGGCTAGGTCCGAGGAGATCTTTGTACCAGTTACAAGATATGTTATACCTTCCAATCTCGCCAAATTCCAAAGCTCCTTTGATTACCATGAAATTATTGAGATGGATTTAGTTTGGGGACTGTTCTTAGACTAAGGCAGGGTTCAACCAATGCAATCAGCAAGCGAGGTACACGAAGTTGAAGAAAAGTAAGGGAATTTTCATTGCTTTAACCGGGGAGCCCATCCCCCCAATTGCGGGCTACAAACAAATAAAAACAGAATAAAGTAAAAAACAACGGGTAAATAGCTGAACTGGGTCACACATCTACTTGCTCCTGGTTGGCCACTTTTTCTTCTGCTTCACCGGTTGTACCCTTATCTCCCTGACCAGTTGGAGCCTCGTTTGCTACCCAGACTTCTGCTACCACTGGGATCTCCACTTGAGCAGGTCTAACTTGGAGCTCCTTCATCGTCACCATACCCGATGGTTCCCCCACTTCCTTGGTTAAGGCAGCTTGATCCTCCACTTCCTTGGCAGAACCCGATAAGGGGACTGGTACGTCAGACCCTTGCCCTTAGTAGCAAGCTGGTCCCCTACCTCATCGATGAATCAGGGGTGGAGAGATAAGTGGGTCAAAAGTTCTACCTCTAGCCTGGACCACCGCAACTTCAGGATCCTTCAGACCTGCTCCAACATTGTCTGGCAGAAGAGAGAGGATAGGTCGCAGATCTTCATCATTGACCTCTACATTTGCCCTTGATGCCTGAGAAGGACCAGCTTCACCAGCATGAGCGATCTTAGCTAGCTCGGCTGCTTTAACCATGATCTCCTCCCTGCTCCACCTATTGATGACCTTCATATCAAACGGACAAGGGAGTGGTAGAGCTACCTGATAGCAAGCAAAGAAGTAACCATCCCCAAAGGCAGTTTCTACATGGGCTTCCAAGCTGGCCACGCTATCACGAAGAATTTAAACCTCTTTCTCCAGCTTTGCCATCTTTTCTATCATGGCATCCCTTTTATCCTTGCGACGCAGGGATCTGAGTTGCTCCGTGTCCAAAGCACGCTCCATTCCCTCCTTATCTACCATCGCTGCATCTGCCACCTTCTCGGCCTCCCCCAAGGACTTATGCAGGGTTACCATGCTCTGGGTAGCCTTGGCTAATTCTTCCTTGGATTTCTCTAGCTCGGCAGTAGCATCTTTGACCTACTTCCAGAGAGATCCGACTTGATGGCTCATTGCTACGTTAAAATTAAAGGTCTGCCAAGTACAAAACATGAATTAGAATGTTACGAATTATGAAATCGAGATAGACGACAAGACGAAATAGCTTTTCCTAAGCCAGAATAGCAGATCCTTTGGAGATCATATAGTCGACAGGCATGGAAGTCATGGCCTCTAAACCCTCACCAGGACAGGAAGCTGCAAACTTAGCCAAGACTTCATTCTGGCTGTTGTCTCTCGACCTTGATCTCGACCTATTACGAAGAGCAACCTGGGCAAGTAGCGGTAGGATAAGGACCCCTCTCAATTCTGGTAGATTTCTCCGTCACCACAACAGGAGTGGCATAATGGATAGATTAAGCAGTAGCAGTAGTAGCAGTGATAGTAGTTAGGGCAGTAAGTGACAGACCCTACGCCTGGCTGGAAGCACCCCGGACCCGACCCACTAGAGCTGTAAAAGTTTCAAGCGACCTAACTAAAGGAGGGGGAGGGGGAGCGGAAGCCCTAGGGACCACGGTCAAAATCCTGCTAGATCCAGCAGGGGTACCAACCCCTCCCATCAAGGTTAGAGCCAGCTCGAAGCCTGATAGGGGAGAGCAATGGGGAATCGCGATCGGCGAGGTCAAGCCCCTCATTCGAAACCGTTGGAGGCACTGCAGAGACTATCAAGACAAGAGAGTTAGCACATGCCTAATCAATAAAGAAACGCTACCAAGGTAGGATCTGGAAGATTGTTTACCTAGAAGTGCACTGGAGACGCGGAGGTAGAATTCTACCCTCCATGCATCGAAAGCATCCGAGGTAGGATACCTCAAATTGGCATAATTTTGGGCCATGATGGCCATCAGAATTTTCTTTAATTCAGAAGACAGCATGCCTTTTTCCAGCTCGGGCTTGCCGCTGAAGCTAGTAAGGACCGGGAACTCGGATCCTCCAATATGGACTGAGGTACGCCATTCGCCCTTAATAATGACCCATTCCTCCTTCTAGGAGGTATCCTTCTTTGTGGCCCCTAGCACCACGAACTTCAAATTGTTTATGACCCGAGCTTGAAATTGTCCCTTTGGGCCGGGGGATTTGGCAGCAATCTATAACACATATCCGAGGTCATCTGGCCCCAGCTCCCGATCGATATTATCTTTATCACATTATTCTCTCCACAGTACCAAGAACCTCACCAGGTGACTCCAGAATCCTGGTGTTAGCTAAAGGGGGCGAGCTGCAAGGCATGCAGCGCCCTACCTAAGGTAGGGTGGAGAAGTGGCATGTCTCCACTCTCGAAAGCCGCCTTGTGAATCGGGAGCTCGCCAACAGAAGGGGTATACATATAGTAGTCCCACAGAGGAACAATGATAATGATGTCTTTAGGGACCTTAAAATCCCTCCGTAAGCTCTTGACGGTATATGGGGTACTGGTAGAGTCAGGGATACATCTGTACTCGTAGGGAAGGGCGAGCACCCTTCCCACTGTGTCCGTGACTTCGCCAGCCCGATCTCTACCTACCCCTACAGTGCCTGTATCTCCACTAGATTCCCTGTATATGTCAACCGGAGGGCTGGGATCGTTTAAAAAGTCGGTCTCGATTGAGACTTTTCTGTTTGAGCCGTGGCGTTAAAGAAGAGCGTCGTCTCCGCTGTCGTCGTCGACACTAACCCTTTTTCTAGGGGCAAGACTCCCGCTAGCGGTTGCATTATCGTAAAACAGCTGCTCGACACTGTCACTAATAGGGGAAGACACTGTAGCAAAATCGAAGCGGAAATAAAAAAGATTAGGGCTGAAGGACGAAGAAGAAGAAAACTAGGTATCGCACGGATGTAAGAGTTTTGGGGAAATTAGCTTGAAGAAGACGTGAGTGTGCCGTTGAGGAACGAGGTTTATATAGAAGCAGTTACTTGTAATAGGCAGAGAAGGTAATCAATGTCGCAGGATAATCGGTGACGTGGGGGGAACAGTTTCGAGAAACGCACGCCTCCGAGATATTTCCTTTTTTGAATTCTACCTACCCCCAGCTAGCCACGTGGAAGAACCATTTAAGTCAGCGTGCAAGAGGAAGATTTCATTCTACGAAACTGTTACAAAATTTTTCCAAGTGTTTTAAATCCTGACTCCAACCCCGACCTGGTACCGGTGTTCAAGTCAGGGGGGACTTTTGTTAACAGGGTTTTTTGGCAAGGGAGCAAGGAGAATTTTCCAACAAGTATCTACATAGGAGAGACCAATCCTAGATCCCCGATACCTAGCGGGATCAGTGCCACGACCCAGAGGAAATCAATATCTGGTAAGGCCGGAACCTCGACCACCTACCTACCCAGATAAAGCACCGAAGGTATGAACCGGGAAGAGCAGGTACCACGCTGAGCATCCACTCTGACACCTGGTACTGCGATATCACATACCTCGCAAGTATTGGTGCTTCATACCTGGTACCCCGGTACCATGACATGTACCCAGTATCCCAGAGCACCTTGACATCAGCCCAGAATCCAACCAATACAGGCATCCTACCTGCCCAGCAGGACGAATATCACCACGAAGTCACCAGCATGATAGAACAAGCACCGCGCCAGTAAGCCAGTATATCTCTCCAAGCAACATAATCAGGGATAGTTAACTCCTTCGCCATTTAAAGCGCCATAAATGAGACCAAACGGTCAACCGAATCAGAGTTTAAACACGACAGCGATCAACGGGATCAAATCCCGTGCCTTTAGCCTCACTCAACTCCTTTCAACGCCTATAATAGGACTCCAAATAATCCTCATTAATACAACCAGATTCTAAGGGATGTGGGAGGCCTATATATACGGCTTTGAAGGACAAAGTGAGGGTCGGATTTTTGATCACCAGAAAAAGAGAGACATAACCCCAAGAAATCTCTTACTGAATTCATGGAAGCCAGTGAGAGTTTGAGACAATCACTGTGAGGAAAACAGTCATTTATTGATATAAACGTATTCTCCACCATCATCCTGTATAAAAAAGAGAGAAATGAGAGAAAATAGTGTATTGTAACATCGATATAGCGAAAAACTATCAATAAAACAGTATTTTTCATATCCTTCTGGTTCCTTTGTATCTGTCCTTCTTAATTTCCAGTATAAGAAAGGAACCTTGGTACAGAAGGTACCTATCCCGCTACCACCTACCGGTAGTGGTTGAGGGTGTTAACAGGAATTTCCCTCCCCGAGTGGATTTTCTGGTTAATACATTTCAACACCCCTTTAAAAAAACCTGTAAATCTTATTTTTGCAGCATATTGATATGAGGCTCCGATCCTCCCAAGGGTAGCCCGATCCATCAGGGCACCAATCTGTCGCTTCAACCCGGAAGTGTCATAAGCAAAGGAAGGGGTCTAAGAGTTGCAACCCTGCTCCAACACCAGCAGCTACTGTGCCGGCTACCCCCAGGTCCCTGTTGCCCCAGTAGCCAACTAGGCCATCCTAGACCAACAGGCCGCAACCTTCATAGAGAACATCCACCTCCAATTGGTTGCAGAGGGTATCACCCCCAGCTCGCAGTACCAGATACCAAGGGAGAAACCAGCCGACTAGGTTCCAGGATACGAACCTTCGACAGATTAGGATCTCCACCTCCAGTACCAATCCACGACAAGCTTGGGCACATACCCCCCGTTCCACCGGCTCAAGACAGGCTTGGGCCCATACCCCTAGTTCCAGACCGACCAACAAGTTACGGACCACGACTGGTGAAGTCTGACATTGAAATCCCATCTAGGGAGCATCACCACCCGGTAAAGCCAGCAACTGCCTTTATAAAACCGCAACCAGTAGTAGGAGGTAGCACCAACAACAAAAGAAATGCCGAGGAAAATCCTCCCCAGAGAGAGAACCGAGATGAGGCCTCCGTAGCATTAGATAAGTCCGACAATGAAGACTCTAAGGTCGAGTCCAGAAACCATGGAAACAAGCGCCTCCGGGACCAGGTTGCCAGGATGGCAAAGGAGATCCAGGAGCAAAGGAAGGGTAAACACCGGAATGACCCCCTGGGTGAAATGAACGCCCCATCTCTAGAAGAATCATGGAGGCAGAGCTACCCCCTAAGTACACGGGACAGAGGATCCCCTAAGCCACCTTGAGAGCTTTGTACAGTAGATGGAGGTCCAGAATGCTACTCGTGCCGCTATATGCAGAATATTCACAACCACACTGACTGACTATGCCAAGATGTGGTTCAGAAAGTTACCAATAGGTAGTGTTGACTCCTTTACCAAGTTAACCAGTGACTTTTGTGCTCAATTCTAGGGTATCAAGCCTCGCCCCAAGGATCCCATCCACCTGCAATACGTGATCCAGGAGCGTGGTGAATGGCTTAGGTCCTACGTGGAAAGGTTCCACAATGAGGTGATCCATATGGGGGTTTTCATTGAGAAGGAGACCATGGCCAACTTCAGAAGAAATTTGTGGGCTGGCAGACTGTTCCGATCTCTTGCAAAACACCCACCAAAGATGTACCATCAGGCCTATGACAGGACCCTTGAACATGTGGAGATAGACGAACAACTTAGGGTCAAGATAGAATACGATGACCTGAGATCTGCCAAACGCCTAAAGAAGGAGGCGCCCAAGCCAACACACTTTCCAGAATGGCCATAACAGACCTCTCAACCGATCTATGTACCGGCCACCACCTTACCAGCCCTAGCAAGATCGGTACCTAACCAGACGGACCCCTCATAGAGCAACACCTCTGATAAAGGAAGTAGCGGGGATAGCTAGAGATGAGGAGGGGCACACTCATTACACCCCTCTCAATGTATCTCGTGAGACCATCTACCTCGCCATCCGCGATAAGGGGCTTCTCAGGAAGCCTAGTCCGATTAAGATAGCAGCTGATCAGTAGGATCGCTATAAATACTGTGATTTCCACGAAGATGTGGGGCACAACACCTCGAAGTGCTATAGCCTGTGCAACCAGATCGAGGCGCTGGTAAGAGGAGGTTGCTTGGTAGAGTTCTTACAACAAGTACGAGATAACATCGAGATTGTGAAGGAAGTACATGTTAACATTAAAGCAATGATGGAAAGAAGGAAAACAAAGGGGAATGATCTGATGGAATAGATCCATATAATCCATACTAGCAGCGAAGGTTCTACCCTAGCAGGAACCTCTAACAACTTCAGGAAGATGCCCCGGCTTGATACAGGCCGGGATGTCCTCAGGATCGCCAGAGGACCACCAGGATTTCCTTGTTCATCTCAGATTATTTTCACTGAGGATGATGTGTAAAACATGGTACAACCTCATTGAAAATACACAATGGGCGTGTGTCTAATACAACCTAGATGGGGGGGTGACTGGGTTGTTAATCGATTATTACCAATTTTTCGATTAGTCAATAATAATAACAATTAACCCAATACAAACATACATACAAATCAAGTAAAGTGCGGAAATTAAATAACACTTGATGTTTACTTGGAAACCCTTCAACAAGGGTGAAAATACACAAAGTGTGTCTAATACAACCTAGAGGGGGGTGAATAGGTTTTAATTGATATATTACCAACTTTTCGACTTAATCAATTTTAATAGTCCTACCCCATATTAGCAATCAATCAATCCAATTTAAATATGCGGAAAACAATAAAAACACAAGAATTGATTTATGTGAGAAACCCTCCAACTGGGCAAAACTCACGGGCTATCCTTCTAGCCACATTCGGTCCTCAAATCCACTACTTGAATGAAAGTTTACAACCTAGGTGACCTCAAGTCACACCTACTTGGCCACTAACCCTTTCACTCTACCCAACGGGCCTTTAATAGTGATTCTAGACCTTAAGCAAGTGCACTAATCCACTTAGTCACAAACTTAACAATCAATGAAGAGGTTAAACAACCTATGTGAATATGTAAAAATATTCTAACATGCAATTAATGCTAGGCAACACTAAATGCTTATCTAAGGATTTAAAGATGTCAATGAGTGCAAATCCTAGATATCAATATCTAAATGCAAATGCATGGAGATTTAGCTAGAAGGGTAAAAACGTCCTAAATGCTAGCTATCAATGAACATACAACCTCAACCAACAAACATAATCACAAACATACTCAAATCATGCTAAACCAAATAAACATGCAATTAATTGACAAATAATTGCTAACCCTAGGTAAACAAGAACATAAAGATGAAAAGGAAGTTCTAAGACTTGTTTGATTACCTAGTCAAGAAAAGCATGAAGACCTATGAAAAATAGATGCAAGAATGAAGCTTAGATGCACATGGGTATGAGTTTGGTTGAGTAAAAAGGATTTCTTGGAGCTCTCTCTCTCTTGGATTTTCTTTCTCTCTCTTAGGGATATATTTTCAGAGCTCTAGGTCTAAATGAAGGAGAACAAGATGTATTTATAGAGACCAAAAACGAGTTGTTGTGAAATACCCGAAATGCCCAGTTCGGGTAAAAAAGGCGACATGCAAGGCGACATGAGCAAGTCGCCTTGGAAGTCGCCTAACACACTGTGAGAAAACACGTTGCCTGAGGCGACATGTGAGGCGACATCCCCAAGTCGCCTATGAAGTCGCCTAACACACTGTGGAAAAAATAAGATGTCAGAGGCAACATGTAAGGCGACATCCCCAAGTCGCCTATGAAGTCGCCTAACACACTGGAGAAAAAAGAACATGAAAAAGGAGACATGCATAAGTGGCCTTGCATGTCACCTAACACACTGTGGAAAAAACCTAAGTCTTAGGCGACTTGTCAGGCGACATGCACAAGTGGCCTTACATGTCGCCTAACCTACTGTGCAGCCCATCAACTCCAAAATGCAAGAAGTGGTGTGTGTGTGTGCAACCATACATGCATGTCAATACAAAAGCATAGAATGGGAGTGTGTGCAACTAAAACCTCTTCAAAGAGAATTAAGCAAGTGATATACCTTTGAAGAGCTCTTGAGAGAGATGATGTCCGTGAAGCTTGATCACACCCAATGAAGCCTAATATACCCCTACAAAAATTAATCCCCAATGTGGGTTTGTCAACGAAATAAGCCAATCAAAATATGAGGAACTTACAAAGGGAGAAAAACCACGGACTAGCCAAGCTTGTCACCAAATCCACTATGAAGAGAAAGTTACACCCTCAAGTGATACACAGACTCTCACTCTAGATAACCTCAGGCTATAAACACTACCCTACTCACCCTCTTGGTTCAATCCCTAGTGATATTTTCGGATCCATTACTCTTGGCAGTGAGCACTACCTAATCTACCCGCAGGCGTTTACACATGGATTCCCGAACCAATGCTTGCCAACCACACCCTTGGTTGCAAGGCTTCTCTTGCTTGTGCAACTACACCCGTAGCCACAAGGCTTAACTCAATGAAGAGATCAATGTCTAAATGTGAACATGTAAAAGATGCTCAAATGCAATCAAGTGCTAGACTCACACAATTGCTCAACTAGGAGTTTGTAGAAACAAATCCAAGTTGTCAAATGTCTAAATGCAAAGCATAAAGACTTAGCTAGATGTTATCAATAACAACAATCCTAGCTATCACAAACAATCACAATGAATCAACAAATATGTACACAATGTATTCAACATATACTTAGCATATATTCATGTGATTGAGACAAAGCATTTAGTCATACAGTAAATGCTTTGTCTCAGACCAAAGTCTATCACAAACAAACTCAATTAGTTGTGTAGAGATTTTCCAACAACCTAATTGTCACAAATAACCTTGAATATTCAAGAGAGCTTTACCAGATTAATAAACACAAATCTATTAATCTAGTTGTCAATTAATCTCTTTAGAATAATCAAGTCTTAGCTATTTAGGTAAAAACACCAAATCATGCAAGCTATCAAAATACAACACATAAATATTCATGAACCTTGACTAGATGAATAAAACACAATCTTTCAACCTAGTCAACAATGAATCATATGTGAATTTTTATAACCTGTCTTTTTAGGTAGAGAAACAACCTAATCAAATAAGCTATCACAAACAAAACCCAAACATGTCATCATCTAACAATCATATGCATTCAAAAACGATTTCTACAAATCATATGCAACAAAAACAAACTCTTGGACTTAAAGGACAATAATCAAAGATTAAAGGTTTGTTCTTACTTACCAAGTCAAGAATGATGAAGACCCATGAATGATTGATGCAATGAATGCATGGGTTTTGGGTTTAGAGAGTTAATCAAAGCTTAATGAAGCTTTCTCTCTCTAGAATCTCTTCATCTCTCTTAGGACTGCAATTTTGAGCTCATAAATGATAAGGGGACGAAAGGATGTATATATAGCAACCCTAAATGAAACAGCATTGTTTTAAAAAAGTTTGCAAAAATTTTACCTTGGCAGTTGTTCACCGCTGTTTGTATAGCGGGTCACCTGGAAATTTCCAAAAAATGGTTGTATGAAAGGTGACTCACAAGCAACTTACCAGCGGAGATATACTGCCTAAAAATCAATGTTCACCTGCTGTAC